>OZ024736.1:48576270-49793145 GCA_964016875.1 Fallopia convolvulus | reverse complement strand
TGACCAACGGGTCTAAAATATCCCTTTTTATGATTATTAAAATCAAATTTTAATTTAATTATAGTATATTATTTTCATTTATTTTAATAATAAAATATATTATAATTTTCAAAATAAATTTTAAAAATTCCATAAATATACTAAATCGGTCAACCCAACGGATTTCGGGTTCAAATTTTTGGGTCTTGACCCTAAAATTATTGGGCGGTTCGGGTCGGGTTGACGGATTCGGTCATCTTTTGACAACTCTGGATAGAAATATGTGTTAAAATAGATTTATGAGACCGAAAATCTAAACTGCATTTTGCTAGCTAGTACACCTAAGTTGGATGAAAATCATCCGTTCTTGTTATGATCCTAATATAATCTCTTGGATTATATTGATAGGGATGAATAAATTGATAATTTGGTTTATTTCTTACTTTTAAAGGGATTTGATTCAGACTTAGGTCCGGTTTTGGTTCCTCCGAAACTTGGAAAAGGAATCATAATCGGAGCATGACCGGTTCCTGCCGATTCCGAGGTTGATTTCGAAACTGGCCATAATAATAGTAATAATAAAATAACTATCTAGGCAAAATGCAAAATTACAAAACCACAACCGCGGCCCAAGGTGTCGAGATAGCAGATTCCGTGAAACCAACGATTTATGTTAATTATACCACCCCCGGAACCGAACCGGCAATTCCGGTTCCGAACCAAACCATGTCTAACTTGTTCTAGTTTTATAGATGTAAAAACTATAATTAAGAAGTTGGTTCACAAAATTGACAAGGAATTGCACATAGTCCTCTTGTCGGTGATTGGGGTTTGTCCTTTTGAGCAAAGTTTTTGGTACACTTCTTATTCACTTTAGTCTCTATCCTTTCACTTAAACAAAGGGCCACGTTCTAGCCCCACATAATTTCGTTATGCAACAAAAATGTGATAAGTCCATATTTCACAAACGATCTATCGCTGTTTATTACTCTTTATCATAATGATATCACATGGTATGTGTCATGGTCGAAGTGTTCTTTTAGCCTGGAACAAGAGGGACCGTAATCCGAAACACTTGTGATTAGATCGAGACACTTATGATTAGAGCTATTAAAATATGACCAAATTCACCCGAAGTTTTCATGGTTGAACTTAGTGTAAAAAATCAATAAATTAACAACTCGAACCTAATTGGGTTGGGTCAACCAATATCCGGCAATCCGCTGATCTGACTTGTCTCGTAAATTTTACGCCAGTGTAAATAATTTGAAGGAAATAACCATATAATTCATTAACTTGCATTATAATACAAGATTTAATACAAAATTGCATTATCTTATGATTAGACCTATCAAAATGTGACCTAATATGACCAAATTGATCCGAAGTTTTCATGGTTGAACTTAGCGTAAAAAAATCAATGAATTAAGAACAACTCGAACCTAATTGGGTTGGCTCAACCAATATCTGGCAATCCGCTGACTTGACTCGGCTCGTAAATTTTACGCTTGTGTAAATAGAAGGAAACAACCATATTATGCATTAACTTGCATTATGATGCAAGATTTAATGCAAAATTGCATTATCTTGTACTTTATCTGGTTGTCAAACAAATTATAATTCAGCTGACGGTTTTAGGTTTATAATGTTTTCTTCTCATAATTTTTTAGACATCATTTGTTAAGATTTAATGCATTAAATTACATTACATTATTTATTTAATATAATTTAATACAACTTAATGTATTAAATAAGGCGATCCAAACGGACCCTTAAGAATAACTCTTTTTTTAAACTCTCAAATTTATATTGTGGGCTATGGGCCAATAGATCGCCAATAGTAATTAGAAGGCCCAATATCAGTGTTATATTACACCAATCCTTTTGAGTTTTGAGCCTAAAAAATTGTAGAAAAATCTGAATTATTCGAATTTATTAAAACTTGGCATGCATATTATACTTTTGGGAAATATAGTAATTATCGAATCGTACAATATCTTGCTTCCATAGTTGATTTGTAAATGGTCAAATTTTGGGATGGGGCTTTTGGAAATTTTGGATCAAAAAATTAATCTAACAGATGCTCCATCTATTTAGCTCTTTCGTTATTTTATAGTGATTCTCCGAAATGAGTAGAAATCACCCTAAATTTGGAGTGATCTCCAAATCTCCAAAAACAGTTAATTTTTTTTTCTTTTTTCTTTTATTTATTATTATTATTATTAAGATATATCAAGTTATTAATTATTAATAAGCAATAACATCAAAAGGATGAATCATTAATTGACTCCATATTTTTTTCATAAGTGCTCAACAAGATCATCTTAGAGTTGAGTATGCATAAAATTTATTTTTTTAATTGAGAGAAAAATAAAAATAATGATTGTGTGAATGAAATAACAAAATATTGATATTTATATGCAAAAATGTAAATATGTTATTTCCTTATTAAGCAAATAATAAACAATTTATTAAATTAAGATTCTAGAATATTATGATTTCCTTATAAGTCCAATAAAAAATCATTTATCATTTATTAGGTTAAGATTCTAGAATATTATATTCCTTATAAGTTAAATAGCAAATAATTTATCATTTACTAAATTAAGATTTTAAAATATTTTTATTTTCTTAAAATTCGAATAACAAATAATTTATCATTTATTATGTTAAGATTCTATAATATTTTATTTTCTTATATATGTAAGATAATATATACTTAGCTATTGTAATTTATATGGTAAAATTAAAAGTATTAAATGCATTGTACTCTATAATAGAGAATTTGTTGGAGTTGGGCTGAACTTTTTTGGAGAATATGAGAATTGGTTCTCCATTTCGGAGAAAGTTATATGTGGAAGCTGTTGTAGATGCTCTAATTGTCCTACCCCCTAGCTAACGTAACAATAATTAATACTCAATAATAACGAGCTAGAATGCGTTATAGTATATATACCTAGGGACGGACCGAGCAGTACCCACCCTAAAAAATTTAGAAAAAAATAAAAATAGGGTAAAATAAAAAATAAGGTAAATTTAATGATAACTAGTTAAATTAAGGTAATTTATGTCACACAGAAAATTTTAATGGTAATTAGCCCACCCTAATTTAAAATCATGGGTCAGTCCCTGTATATACCCACTATATAACATTAATATAGGTCCATCCATCTATGGTACGTAAGTCTTGCAATCAGCGGCCTTAAACGTGATCGTCTTCGCGACAATATCATGAGCCACAATGAAATTCGCCTGAGCCATGTTCCCGAATATACCAACACCAGATTGATCAAGATCACCCAACTCCGTCGTCGACGACATCGCCAAGCAAACCACATCCCTCCTCACCGTAACGAACGTGTTCTCCATCGGCAACCTCAAGTCCACCCCGGCGAAATGGAATATTATGTACGGCGCCTCAATCAACCCCTTGTAGCAAAGTTGCAACGTCCCTCTCGGGTCCGCTATGCTCACCGCCTTGATCTGTCGCTTCAGCTCCGACAACAACTTATTAAACATGCCCTCCGGCAAGAACGTTAGCGTTGTCCCCGAGTCGATAAACATGTTCCCCGCGGCCTGAGCATTCTTGCCCGGGCCTGAGCACGACACATTCTTATTAACATATATTGTATTATTATATTTAGCCCTGACTTGTTGTGGCCCACGTGTTGTATTTGTATATATATCAGTATAACGAGAATGAGCCTTTCTTTGTTTATTCTCCCCTACGCTAACACCCTCTAGAGTGAGGTAGTACAGCGACTCGACCGGGCCCGACGCCATGGGGATCGTTACGGCGCCGGGCCCGGAAACGACGGCGTCGTCCCCGAAGCTAACCTTGCTCTTTACACCTCCCTTGAACCGCCATCCGGTGTTCGGGATAAGGCAATAGGTGAATTTCCCGCCGAAAGCGGGGATACCTTTCGTCTCCGACGGAAACGACAACGGGCCTTGACCGAGCCCGAAGACGCCCATCTCGGGCACCATGTAGAGGCCCTGGTTGCGGTGGCCGCAGCCGATCGTGAAGTTCGTGATGTCGGCCCGCCCGAGGATTAGGGACTCGGTGGCGAGGTCGCCGGAGGAGCTTGAACCGTCGTCGTAGACCATCGTGTACGTGCACGTGGGGTTGCAGGTGCCGCGGTAGTCGGTGTGGAGCGCGTGGCAGGCGGCGGAGTCGCACGGGGCGGGTCCGTACGAGGTCGACCGGCTCGGGTCGAAGATCGGGAGGGTTTGGTTGAAGCATTGCTCGCACGGCAAGCACTGAGTCCACGTGAGGTCGCTGCCCGTGTCGAGGATCGCTAGGAAAGGCCTCTTAGGCGTCCCGATGGTTAGGTTTACGAGGTAGTCGCCCGAGCCGGGGTATACGGGGGCGTTGAATGTTATTGATGATGAGGGGCGCGCCGCACGCGTGGTGGCACCTCGGCGTGCTAGCTCACGCGCGCGTAGGATTGAACGGTGGAAGGCGTCGTAGAGCTTGTCGACGTCGCAGGTGGAGTTTGAGTAGAGTGGGGAGTGTGGAGAGTCGCGGCCGATGAGGTCGATTGTGATTCCCGTGGCAACAACGCTAACGATGGAGATTATAGTGAGAGCTATAAGATGATGATGAGTAGCCATTGATTTAGTTGTGATTTTTGGTTTGTGTACGTAATGAGTTATAAAGAGAGATATGGGTGATTTATTTGATCATATAAAGAGATCGATACGGGTGATTTTTTTTACCATATAAAGAGATATGGGCGATTTTTGGGTTCCATGTTTGTAACTAAGATCAAGGATGTGTGTGTAAATAGAGCGCACATTCGCAAAATAATATTATAAGAATGCATGAATTTAATTAGTATATATTAGGTAATTAATGATTTGAGCCAAGATTGCATAAGTATAAACATCTTATTTTTGGAAAGATTTGTTATTTTTATTTATTTAGTGAATTAATTTTTTTCTAAGTGTTTAGGCATTTCCTATTAGGATTTTAGTTTTCAAAACCGGTATGCTTAGGGCATAGGTACCGAAAATTTTCATCTAATGATAACAACAAACTGATCAATTGTGGAAATGAGAACCTCCATTGTTTGTCAAGTTGGAGTCGAGAGGAGAAGGGTGATGTGACCCTAGCATAACGGCTAGCTAGGACGAGGATTTACCGTCCGCGCGATCTGACGGCCCCAACACACGGGGCAAGATTTGTGCCATCGCTCGTGCCACGACATCAAACAACGTGCGCACGCGCTAGCTAGCCATGGCACACCCACGGTCGAGCCAACCTTCACATGTCTTGTCGCCATCGACATTGCGCCTTCATCGTCCCTCGACATCAAGGACCTCACCTCGGGTACCCCATGCCACACCACTACAGTCCTAGTGTCGGGCCACCCCGGCATCGGAACTTGAGGTTCTTCTGCACCAAGGCCAAACCGCGTTGCACCTTCGTGCCAAGGATTGGCCTTGTTTTGGGGTAAATTTTTATAAATTTTAATTAATTCATGATCTAATGTAATTACCATTATATTAAATTATGAAAATAATTATTGGATCACTTTCAAATGTTTCAATATAAACCTTTCTCAAATGGGCCAAATACATAAAAAGCCCAAGACTTTTAAATTTTCTAAAATGCCATTATATTGTATGTAGCAACATGGGCGTAGCCAGAAATTTAATCCAGATGGGGCTAAATTTTTCTAGGTCAAATTCTTGGCTAGAGAAAAAAATGAGGAATTTTTTGTGGGTCAAATTTGTTTTATATAAAATATGAGGAATTTTTTGCATTTTTTATTATAAAATTATTCATTTTTCTATATAAAAATTGTTATTTTTTGTATATGGGAATCTTTTTTCTACATTTTTCATTAAAAAAATTAATCTAATTTTTTCTCATCAGTGTACTAGCTTTTATCAAACTGTTTTTCTAACCTATATCTAAATATTCTTGTTTTAGAAACTAAAACTCTATTTGGAAATAAATGAACACTATTAAATAAAAAAATACCTTATATAATACAAACTAACAAATTCTTTTCATTTCAAGGGTTTTAACCTATGCCCTAATCTTTTATCAAATAAACAATTTTTATATTATCAAAAAAAATTGAATGGGGGTTGTAGCCCCCATTGAGCATGGGCTATCTCCGCCAGTGCGTAGCAATGAAGTCCATTCGATTCTTGAATAATCCACGTCACTTATTATATTTAGGTTGAACGTCAACTTTTTTATGATTATTACATAAATAATACAAATAACATTTTTAAGACACAAAATAATATTTGTATACATTTTTATAATAATAAATATAAACTGAAATTGAAAGAAACAAGAAAAACTAATTAAGATGAACAAGTACAGTAGAAATTGAAAAAACAACGAGAGGAACTTAAAGTACGAGAATCGGCAATAGAGAAAGTTGAGATTGTCTAGAGTTTGTAGATAACAGATATAGTTTGGATAAAAAGATAACAGATATATATAATATTTGTTTTAGAAAAACTTGTAAAAGAAGTACTACGAAGCCAAAGACTCCAAAGTAAGCGAAACCGAAGAGGGTTGTGCTCAAAGTTAAAAGAAAGTACACAAAAAGAAGCAAGTTGGATAAGAAAGCCTTGGTTATAGTAGAAGAAGATGTTGTCACCACCGTTGATCAGCATCTTCCGGTTGAGATTGTGGTCGTTTCGCATCTTCCAGTTGAGATTGTGGTAGCGAATGAGAAGTCACCGATTATAGAGACGTATAGCAGAAGAAACAAGTTGAAAGAGCCTGCAAAGCGCGTCCTTGACTTTGACCTAAATTGTCAACTCGATGAAGAAGTTGAAGTCGTGGATTCTATAGTGCAAGATTTGGTGCCTTATAAAGAAGCTGTTGAAGTCAAAATATTCTATAGTGGAAGATTCGGTGCCCAAAAAGAGGAAGTTGAAGTCAAAGATTATGTGGTACAAGATTCGGTACCTCAAGAAAGTGCCAATGAATTTAGTAGGAGCATATTTTTAACGCGAAGGTGTCGAGGCTCGTTGCAGTTGAGGTGTCAGTGTTGTGTGTGCCGAATTGAGAAGGTCAAACCGGCTTTTTCGAAAGAGTCTAAAAGGATTAGAACGTCGAATCGAATAGCCAAGTCTAAGAGCAGAAGGCTTTTGCCATCAAAGATGAGCTAAGAGGACATTATGGAGTGTTTGAAGTGTCCATTAGCTTTGACTTACATTTGTAATTATAATACTAAGAGGAAAATGAGAAGGATGAACAAGTTTTCTAAGGAGATGGTTAAGAAAGCAACAACTATAAGGAAATCAGTTGTTACTGATCAACAAATTACCCTCAATGGTAAGTTTTTTTTACCATAGAAGTTCATTGATATCTTCTTTTTATAAAGCAAATCGACTTCGATTATTGAATAAAATGATTTTTTATATATAGATTATTCCTCCCGGTCTTTCATCTAATTGTACTTTCTTTCCTATTGACCCGAAGATGTTTTTCGACCTCTTAATTTCTATCACCTCCTCTCCATTTTTTTGTTGAATTTCTATCACATCCTTTCTACTTATAGCAAATTGATTCTAGGCTGTTTTGCATGGTTGGTTGATGTGGGACAAGCTTTCCACCAGAATGGAATTGGAGTTGCCTGATGACTTGGCTCTTTGAGCCATTCATAGTTACTGGGCCGGTTTTAAATAGCATGGGCTACTACTGGGCCTAGGCCCATTTATGCCTCCACCAGACCAAAATCAATCAAAACCATGCAAAGTGAGTGCACAACACATGAATCACGTATATACAGCGGTATTTGCGTGTATATTCTCCATACCCGTTGACTTTTATACAATGTCTTTAAAATAAATGTAACCCTTATAACAATTTTAGTGCTTTTGAACTAGATTCAGTTATTATTGTCAAATAGCCGAATTTTAGCTTTCGTTGAATCTTGTGAGCAATGATAATACTTGGGTCTTCTTCATACATACTCTCAGTTTTATATTGGGACAAGAGTGTGTATATCATGACCCCCAGATCTCGCCTGAGGCGGATTAACAATGGGTTGACGTTGTTGTTGTTGTATACTCCGTGCATATAAACTTACGTGGTCAGTGGTCACGCAATTTAGGTCTTGTACCAACTTGTACATATAACTATATAAGTCATGTTTAGATGCGTATATGTAATACGATCCTTTTATCTCCTTAATTTCTTCTTTATAATTAGCGATTATTCCGTGCATCATCACTCGCTAGCTTTTATATATACTCATTGGTGATTGATTGACTATCTATGAACTACGAGAATAATTGATAATTCAAATTTAGTAATAAATTAATTAACATATAATTAATCATTTTATTCACTTTTTTAGGGTTATTTATAGTAGGGAACTATCCAATATAGTCCCTAAAATTAAATTCATAATTTTCAATAGAACATCCACAATACAAAAAAAATTTAAATTAAAAATGATGCAATGTATAATTTAGTAAGCCATTTCGGTATAATTAAAGTCTACTTTCCAAATTTATAAGATTAATATTATTTTTTTTCTAGTATAAGTGAAAACAATTTATTTAGATTTTTTTAATAGTTTATATATTTAGGATTTTAAATTTATTTCTATATGGTATATATTTTCTAGAATTTGGTTTTTAGAAACATTTAAAAAAAACAAATTCTATTTTGTTTTTTAAAACAAAAAGTCATCTTACTCCTGAATACTCTCGGATAAATTACTTTTGTAAGAGCATAGGTTAGAAAGATCGACATCCTGAATACTCTAAGGTGAATATTTATCTGTCTCTCTCAATTGTAGATACTCAGGTAAATATTTATCCCTAATATTTACAAATATTATAAAATATTTTCATAAAAAATAAAAATAACAAAAAAAAAATCACGGTCGAAAAGATTTGTTTCCCTAAAAAATGTACTCTTATCAAGTATTAGCAAATACCCACTTGCTTATATCCCAACTAAAAAACAACCGAAATTTTTATCTCTAATATTTATAGAATTTAATTTATAATATTTTATATTTTTAGGGTTTTACATTATTTTTATAGTGTATATATTTTGTAGAGTTTCATTTTTTTTTAAAAATCTATTTTGTTTCTAAAAACCGAAAATCAGATTCTTATTAAAGTTTTGTCAGAGAGCATAGGTTAGAAAGACTGTACATCCTGAATACTCTCAGGTGAATATTTATCTGTCTATCTATCTCAATTGTAGATATCAGGTAAATATTTATCCCTAATCTTTACAAATATTATAAAATATTTTCAAAAATAAGAAAAAATAATATTTTTTCACGGTTGAAAAGATTTCGTTTCCTAAAATATGTACTCTTATCAAGCAAAACTAGATACCCACTTTCTTATTTCCCAATTAAAAAACAACCGAAAATTTGATCTCTAAGATTTATAGAATTTAGTTATAATAAACAAGCAAAACCCTATACAAAATCCCCCAAAATTCTCATAGAGCAAACCGTCCAAGAATCTATACTTTTCAGAGTTGAGTTGAGTTGAATTGTTCATACAGAACAAGGCAATTATTCAATCATGATGATTCCCATGACTCCATATTGCAAAGAGGTCAACTCGGTCAACGTTGATGACGATTCGATGACGTCAATGGCGGCGTCTGATTCTGATTTTGTTCATGCTAAATCGGAGGTTCATCCAATTCACCAGCAAGTTGAAGGTAAAGTAATTAATTAACTAGCAATGTGTTTAGTATTGATTATGCTTAAAAATCTATTAATTTCAATTAGAATGTGAAAGAGCTTTCTCTAGATTGAATAATGTGAAAGAGTTTTGGTCTTTATATCGATTGCATTGAATTAGTATATGGAACGAGAATATCTCGTAGTTTTTATGATTCGAGTATCATCCTAGTGCATTTTTACGGATCAGAATTGGGGTTTTAATCTTATGTTAAATTTGATTTTTCTTGGTGTGATGTGGTTGCGAAATTTTCACCTAAATTAGTAAATTACGGATCTCAGCTTTTTTTCAATTTTTATTTACCATTTACAATGGTGAAAGACCGAAAGGAAAAATTAGGGTTGATTATTTTTATGGTTGATTTAACCCCTACATTTAGAGGTTTTGAAAGCTTAATTTCTTTTTTTTTTAGTCTTGTCTTTTGGCTCGCCCGGTTCGATCGGTCGGACACCGCTCTACATCCGGACCGGGTACTTCGTGGCCCCATTTTGGGGAAGACCCTCCCAATATCAATTTTTCCATACATGCTGCCAGTGAGATTCGAACTTCAAACCTCCTGCACAACACTTAAGAGTCTAGCACCACTTTACCACTAGACCAACTGAGTATTGGTTTGAAAGCTTAATTTCTGAAATTGCATTATGATTCAATTGTATTTATTAGGTGTATATGTATCGATTATTCATGTCATGATATCTAAACTGTCGAAGAATTTAATAGCAATTAAAATTCATATTTCATTCATCATTTACTTTCAAAAGTTAATGCTAATATTATGTTTCCTATTATACAAGTTTGTTCCAATTCATATAGTTTTCCTATTATACATGTAAGTATGTAACTCTTTTATTAGAACATTTTTTTTTAATTTGGATTGAATCGTGTAGGCAAGAAGGAAGATAATGGCGAGATAAAAATCAAAGAAGACTTGAAAACAAAGAAGCCGGTGGAGAAGAAGCAAAGGCGACAATGGCCTAAGATAATCCTGAATCCCATATTCGAATGCACACCAAAGCCGAAAACTCCAAAGACAAAGACTCCAAAGCAAGCTAAACCGACAAAAACTCCAAAGCAAGCTAAACAGAAGAAAGATGTGCTTAAAGTTAAAAGAAAGTACACGAAAAGAAGCAAGTCGGATAAGAAAGCTTTGGTAATAGTAGAAGAAGATGTCACCACCGTTGATCAACATCTTCCGGCTGAGATTGTGACCGTTGAGCATCTCCCGGTGGTTAAGATAGTGGTCGATGAGCATCTTCCAATTGAGATGGTGGTAGTGAATGAGAAGCCACCGATTATAGAAACGTATTGCAGAAGAAATAAGGTGAAAGAGTCTGCAAAGCGTGTCCTTGACTTTGACCTAAATTGTCAACTCGACGAAGAAGGTGAAGTCAAGGAATCTATAGTTGAAAATTCGGTACCTAATACAGAAACAGTTAATGATTCTGTACCTCAAGAAAGCTCCAATGAATCTAGTAGTAGCATACTTTTAACACGAGGTTGTCGAGGCTCGTTGCAATTGAGATGCCAGTGCTGTGTGTGCCGGATTGAGAAGGTCAAACCGGCTTTTCCCAAAGAGTCTAAGAGGATTAGAACATCAAATCGAATCGTCAAGGCTAAGAGGAGAAGACTTCTGCCATCAAAGATGAGCAAAGAGGATATCATGGACTGTTTGAAGTGTCCATTAGCTTTGGCTTCAATTTGTAGTTATAATACTAAGAGGAGAATGAGAAGGATAAACAAGTTTTCTAAGGAGATGCCTAACAAAGCAACTATATGGAAATCAGTGGTTACTGATCAGCAAGTGACTGTCAATGGTAAGTTTATTTTAACGTTTTGAATTTCTTTAGGGCATGTTTGGATCGAGTATTATAATGCAGACTTTTATATTATAATATGCGATCCAAACAAGCCGGGTTAATTAGCAAATGTGTTAATTTTTTAAAATTCAAACTATTTTTTTATTGCAGAATGTAGAGAGGCGCCAAGATGTGAAGGGATCTCTCATTCTCCATTAGAAGTTAATCCAAGTTTTACTGGTCAGTAATAAGTTTTTTACGTTTAGCCTCTGGTATATATATGCTAGGTACTTAACTGGGTTTGTTTAATTATAACATAATAAGGGTTTTGTTAGGCGGAAAATCAACAATTTTTACAATCTCTTTTCTGTTATTTATAATCTTGATTTTCAATGTTATAACACAGTTTAGGTAACCTTTCTCTTTAAATATAAAACATATATCAAAACTAGTTTAAATTCTCATTCATCATCCTTGGGTAAAACAGTTTAGGTAACCTTTCTCTTTAAATATAAAACAGTTTAGGTAACCTTTCTCTTTAAATATAAAACATATATCAAAACTAGTTTAAATTCTCATTCATCATCCTTGGGTAAATGTAAAAAAAAAAATCTTGCTCTAAGTTTTTATTATTATAAATTAATTTGTTTTTAATGCAGAATGCATAGAGCCACCAAGAAATGAAGTGATTTCTAATTCTCCATACTTGGTTGATCCAAGTCTTTCAACAAATGGTAAGTACAAAGTTTTTCTTTAATGTTTAGCCTCTTGTATTTTTTTTTTTTTGATCCAAGCCTCTTGTATTTTAGGTACTTAGGTTTGTTTAATTATAGAATAATAAGGGTTTGCTAGAGTAAAGATATTTAGAGTGATTTTAAGTTTATTAAATCTTTCTTTTCAAAGATAAAACTTGATATCAAAATAGTATTTTTGAGTGCAAAACCCATAACAAAGTGACTATAAATAAGATAGAAATTAGGATCAATTTTATTGTTTCTGTGAATTTATTTTAGCTAAACAAGCACTGTACGTAAGTCATCAAAGACAAAACAAAAAGTAAATTAGTAACAAATCTTACTGTTTTTTTTTTCCAGGGTTTTTGGACCATTCTAGGATAGATGGTCAAAAAAAAGTAACCAAGGGTGAAAAGAAGCAAAGCAAATCCATAAAGAAAGAAGCAAAGGTGACCAAGGAGAGAAAGGCTAAGAAGGATGTAGTGAAGGTATCCAAAGGCAAAAAGAAGAAGAACAAGGAGGAGAAGGATTTATGGGGTAACTATTTCTATATAAAATAATTGATTTCTTTTTATAAAAAAAAAACTAATTTCTTAAAGTTAAAGTAATAAACCTTTATAAAAAAAAATCAAAATCGTATTGAATATTTTCATATCAAACTTTTTAGCTTATGTTCTAAGAGCATATGTTATAAGAAAATCGTTGAATTATCAATCTTGTTACAAATATATATGTTAAATACTCGTAAAATTAACCATCATTTTCAGAAAAAGCAACTACGGAAGAAAGGGTGGAGATCATTGCAAAGAAAATTGAGGAGCTAACTTTGAACATTGATTTGGCTGAGCTCCATGCTTCAACACAAATGGAGGTTCAATCCGACGAGGAGGAGCCGATTCGAGTATGGAATCTCTTGAAGGATAGGGCAGAGGATGGTAGTGTTCCAAGCAAAGAAGAGGAAGAAGAAGAAGCGAGGAAGAAATGGTGGGATGAGCAAAGTAAAGTGCTACTTGAAAAGGCAGGATTATTCGTCATGGTGATGCGTGAAATTCTGGGTAATTTTCTTTTGTGTTAATCCTTATTTAAATATAATATTATTTTTAATTAACGATCATTGCTAATTCTTAGAGAGTTATATGTGTTCGTAGGTGATAGGAAATTTTCACCGTGGAAAGGCTCGGTTGTTGACTCGATAGTTGGAGTTTTCCTCACTCAGAATGTGTCGGATAGTCTCTCGAGGTATGTTTTGATCAAATTTATACGTTATTTGTTTTTATTCTCTCTTTTTTCATTGCTTAAAATTGAGTTAAACATCTAAAAAGCAGTAAGTTTGAAGAAAATCATACAACATAGAGTTTAATCGGTAATTATTTTGCAAAATCTGTATTGAAATTAAAATTATATATTCAGCACACCGCCATTTACCAACCATTTACCAAGTACATTGAAAAACAAGAGAATTGGGCTTTGTTTGATGGGCTTATAGCGTCAGATGCCTGCAACAAACAAAGGCCCAAATTTGTTTATAGGGCTAATGTTATTGATGGGTAATTTAGGCCCAGAAGTTCAAAACTGAAAATTTCCATTATTTTCTCTCAGTTTTAGATTCTTAAATTAATGTTTAGGATTTTGTCTAAGGACATAAGATGTGCTAAAATAAATTTATGCTATGCTGATCAATATTATTAGTATATAGTTATAAAATCCTCTACTGATATTTATATAATTTATTTTTACAGCTCTGCATATATGTCGTTGGCTGCACGATTTCCTCTAAGAGAATCAAGAGAGAATGTACAACTTGGTATCGAATATAATCCTGCAAGTAGCCACGAACGACAAGAGGATGTTGTTCCTGACAATCAAAGTAGTCAAGGCTCAACAACACCACATTTGGAGGATATTGTACTTGAGAATTCAAGTAGCCAAGATTCATGTGTGCACCACTTAGAGGATGTTGCAGGCAGCCAATGTTCAACAGTGATTTCAAGTAGTCAACATATTGATGTTGTTGACAAGAATGGCAACTCCAATATGGTAAAGTTATATATATTATGTTTGTATACCATTTTTTATTTTATTAAAAACTAGTTACTAAAAAATTATGTGTTTTTTAGATTCCTTCGAGCAATGTGAAGAAAAATAAAAAGGGCAAGGACTCCGGAGATGTAAAGACCAACTGGGATGATCTGCGAACAACTTATGCAGGACGGAATAATGAAAAGCCCAGACACCCAGATACAGCGGATTCTGTTGATTGGGATGCGGTGAGAAAGGCCGACGTCGGAGAGATTGCAAAAGCCATTGAAAAAAGAGGGCAACATAATATCATAGCTCAAAAAATCAAAGTATTTGAATGATTAATAACGCATTTATTGTATTTAATTGCTTTAAAAATATAAAAAAACACATGAGCATTCATAATAGAAAAATATTATGAAGTTTAACTATCAAAATTATAAGTAGTATATTTTATGCAGGATTTCTTGAATCGAGTTGTTGAGGACCATGGAAGCATTGATCTTGAATGGTTGAGAGTTGTTCCACCGGAGAAAGCAAAGTAAGTAGATATATGGAGTAGACATTTTTATTCACTTTATTTGTGATCATATAATATAATAATATAATTTTTTGTGATCCATTTTGTAGGGAGTACTTGTTAGATATATATGGGATTGGTTTAAAAAGTGTAGAGTGCTTGCGGCTTTTGACACTTCACCATCATGCTTTTCCGGTCAGTTTTTTTTTACTCTTTCTTTTCTTGGTTATTTACTTTTATCTATCTACTAATGATTATACTTTTCATTCTTGTTACTTGAGAAGGTTGATGTAAATGTTGGTCGAATAGCTGTTCGACTTGGATGGATCCCTCTAAAACCATTGCCCGATTTTGTTCATTTACATATGCTTAATAGGTAAATTAAAAAAAACTAGCTTATATTAATCACTAACATTAAATTTTTAAAATCTTACTTAGTTGTTTTTTATGACAGCTATCCATACATGGATAAAATTCAAGATTATCTTTGGCCAAGATTATCCCGGTTAGATCAAAGGACATTGTAAGTCTTTATCTTTCATGTTTATAGTTTCCTTTCATTCTACCAAAAATAATAATAATTGATAAACAAATCGTTTAAGGTACGATATATTATAATTTCTAAATTAAGGCCTTCTACATGCTCTAATTCATGGTTCCACTGTATTGAAGTTTTTATTTAATTTTAATTTATTTTATGTTCACTTGGATTGTTGTAATAGTTCTATCATGATTGATTTTTATTGATGGTTTAAGGTTACTTTTACGTATTTCTACAATCTGGATTTGATTGTGTTTAAACATACATGTACAAACATATTATCTAGCACTCTATCACGTTATTAACTAATTGAATGTATATTTAGCATATAATCTAACTTATATATGAGTTCAAGATAAATTGATGACGTTCTTATTCTATACTTTTTTAGGTACGAGTTACATTATCTCTTGATTACGTTCGGAAAGGTATGACTATATGTTACTAGCTATATGTATATGTGTTTAATTTAAAAGTTTTTCTTTTGACTTTATGAAAGACGTTTTGTTTCATGACACATCTAGTACTAAATTTATGTAGGTGTTTTGTACTGCAAAGAGGCCACATTGTAATGCATGTCCTCTACGTGGACAATGTAAATACTATGCAAGTGCATCCGCAAGGTAAAAACTCGTTTTATATCTTTCTTTTTCTTTTTTACCTGTTTGAATTACACAGGATAATGCATTATCTTGCATTATCATGTGTAATCCAAACAGGTCCTTAATTAATGGACATTCTGAATGACAAAGAGATTTGCAAATGTGATGTATATAGTTCAAGGCTTGCATTGTCGGGATCACAAAAAAAGGGCGGCAAAAAGTCCTCGAATAAAATCAGGAATCCTTTTGTCGATCTCAACCCCACGTCTTTGGCCCTCTCTAGTTCACCCGTGGGACTGAGCCAAGCCCAAAACTATGAGCCTATAATTGAAGAGCCAGCTTCTCCGGAGCCAGAACGTCTACCACTACTAGAGACCGACATTGAAGATTTGTTCTCTGAAGATTCCGATGAGATCTCTTCGATTGATCTTACAAGTCAAAGGTTCATAGAGAGTGAAGTTTCAAGGGCAATTGTTACCCTATCTTCACAAGCTTCATCTAGAGCCCCTCCGGTGCAAAAACTAGTTGCTAAGTTGAAAACTTTGCATCAAGTGTAAGTAGTATACTTTTACATTTCAATATTACGACTCTAGATAATGAAATCGTATAAAATATTAATCGCAAAAAGTATGTTAATATTTGATATCATTTTGCAGGTACGAGCTTCCTGATTCTCATCCTCTATTACATGGGGTAAAAAAATATTCCATACATAATTTTACTAAAATGTTAACTGTATAAATGTTGTTTCCAATTCATATGATTTGGTTATTCTACAGCTAGCAAAACGAGAACAAGAAGATCCTTCTCCTTATCTACTAGCTATTTGGCCACAAGGTAAGAACCCACAATAATAATAAAATATTAATTATAACCAACTTATATTTGATTTTTTTTTTTTTAAAAAAACTAAAATATATATTTGATGAAACAGATGAAACGTGTCAAGAGCAAGATCATCAGACTGTTCCAGGGACATTCTTGGTAAGGATAATGGTAACAATTGAATATTAATTAATCTTGTAATTTTTTTAATTAGAGCTAGATGGAACAAGAGAATCTATAATCATAGAGATTGATTAGTGAAGTTAGGGATGGGGATAAAGTGTAATATACTTAGGTTTTGTGTAACTATTTCATCTATTACCAATAAATTGAGTTATATAGTACTAAAAAAATGCACGTCTTTTGTGAACAGATACCATGCAGAACAGCAATGAAGGGCAGATTTCCTCTAAATGGAACATATTTTCAAATGAATGAGGTAAGTTTAAGTCAAAATTATTATTATTACTAAAATGATTTATAATAATAATTTTTCTAACCTATATAGGCCATACGTTAAGAAGCTTAAAAAGAAAATTATTTGTTAAATTTTATTATTTAAGGTTATTTGGACTTTTTTATAGGATTTATTAATTTTGTAATAGGGTTTTAGATTCTAAATCTAGTATTTTTAACTTATAGAAAAACCGTTATATTAAAAATCATACTTGACATAATTTTTCCTTTTTTAGGTATTTGCTGATGATGAAACTAGTAAGTGTCCAATTAATGTTCCAAGGAATTTGATATGGAACCTCCCAAAGAGGACATTGTACTGTGGAACCTCAACAAGTTCAATAGTGAGAGGTATTCATTTTTAAATTTATACTTAAATATAATTTTGTTTGATTTTATTGATTTTAATTTAATGTCGAAAGAGTTCTTTTTTATGACATGATTCTTGGTTTTAAACTAGGACTCGGGATGGAACAAATTAAAGATTGCTTTTGGAAAGGTAAGAATTCTGGTCTACTACTAAAATTGATAATTTAAAGTCCAAATTACAATAGCCTTAGCCAATTATTTTTTTTATAATTTTGAAATATGCACTTATCATTTAATTTTGTTGTAATTTTGTAGGTTTTATTTGCATAAGAGCATTTAACAGGAGAACAAAATATCCCCGAAAACTATCATCAAAATTTTATGAGCGGGCCACGACAACCCCAAGTAAAAAAACAGATAATGTAAAAAGGCCCATACCAATTCCGAGGAATCAAAGAGAGGTAAATCCAGAAACAACAATACAGGATGATAAAAACTAAATTCGATGTGTACATTATTCTTTGAGATTTAATTCAATTTCATTTTATTGTTTCTTTAGCCTATTTTAGAATGTAGTTATGTATTTTTTTTTTCTAAAAATGGCTGGTATTGATATCTAATGAAACAAAAAAACAGGACAAAAAAAACACACGGGTAAAAAGTAAATTCTTTGTTACCGTAATTTCTTTCATCTAAGATTATAATTTTTTTTATTCTCAGTCACCAAAAAAAAAATTGATTTCACAAGAAGAAAATCAAACATACAAGGATCACAAACACAATACTTAGTACTTTAGGGTTACAAACACAATATTAGTACTTGTATATCTATAATAGTAGCTATAATACAATACAATTAATAATCTAGAAAACCACAATCATGGACTGTACTTCACTGATTAGCTAAATTTATATTATAGTGTTGCATCTCCACTTAAATTAATTCTAAAAACTAATCTTACTTAAAAAATCATCATCATCATTAAGCATATCAAGGCTTGTGCTTTTGTGTGTAAATGTAGTCCAAATGAACTTCTGAAGCCATCCTTCTTTCAACACATTCATCATCTCCATTCTCACAAGCCTCCAATCCCATCAATTCCTAAAAAATCCAAATTTCAAAAAATAAATAAATAATTTCACATAATTTTTTTTCCATATGAAAGCAAAATACTAGCAAACTCAGCCTTTAGCATCTAGTCAAGCAATTAAGTCCTCAAAGTTAATATCCATCGGTTTAAATCCTCTGTCCCATTATTGTGTCCGAAAATTGTATCCCACAAATTTGATTGGAGCATGAGCTAAATCACCATTTTTTAAAAATTTCAGAAAATTACCTAAAAAACTAATTATTAGTTTTTACTCCAATTAAATTTATGGGACACAATTTTGGGACACAATAATGGGATAGAGGATTTGAACCGAATATCCAGAAGTCTCATGTTCGATTCTCATGGGCAATATCCTTTACCAAAAACAAAAAACAAAAAAAAAACTAGCAAACTTACATTGATTGAGATATCATCTTCAACTATTTGGGCATGAATGTCTTCATTTGTGATCTTAATGAGTTTGATTTCTTCACCTATAAAGAAAGAGAACTTGGGTTTAACAACCAATACATAAAGAACAACAAAGTTAAGTACTATGTAATCTATCTATTTAAACATACCTTGCTTAGTTGTGGAGAGTAGACGAATAGAATGAGAGGAGGCTATGAGGAAGAAGAAGAAGAAGAGTAGAACACCACATAAATGCAAGTTTTGCTTCATGGTTTACAAAGAGTTTTTGGGTTTGGGAGAAATTGAAAGAGGTGTGGGTTGATTTAAATACATGTTAATGAAATGAGATACCTAAATGTGAAGAGTGTGGACCCACTTTGTCATTATCTTTCTATATGTTCCCATGCTCATGTGAAAACCACTAGTGTTGATTTGCCTTTATTTGGAATTGGAGAGAGGGTTTAGGTTTAGTCATATCTAGAAATGTCAAATGGGTCAGGCGGGTCGAGGTCAGATCAGGTTCGGATCAGTTGAGTCAAGTTTAGAGTCGGAACTGAATCAAGTTCAGGCCAGTTAAGTCTGCAAGTTAGTTATGGATATGGGTCAACTTAACGAATCAAGGGTGTCATTTTTTCGGATTATTGAGTTAATATTTAATGGCAGTCAAGTTTTGGTTATCCGAGCTAGCAAGTTTAGTACAGATTTAAATCGATTTAACAAATCAAGAGCGTTATTTTTTTGTATTATATTATTAAAATAGAATTCGAAGTAATCGACTTCGAATCACTCTCAATTTACGTGTATTCAGGTCGAATTTCAATCCTAAAAATTTCGGTCTAATCGCACTATTGGATCAGTTCATGTTTTGATAAGTCTAGTCATATCCCAATAGTGGTCTCCACCATATTATATACAAATTCAATTAATGATAGTGTTAAATTTAGCATGCAAGTATATGCTGACAAATGACAATGTCAACAAGTCAACCTTTGGATTTTTTGCTGACAGCTGTTCTCCATCGTCACATGCTCTTCCCACACATGTATTGACACGTGTCACGTACGAACTTTCATTGCACTTGCATACCATTAATTGATGTTGTTGCTATTGTTGTTTGTTTTTGCTACTACTACTATTTAATTTGTTTGGTTTGTAGTACTAGTATAATATAATCTTTGTTCTTAAAAAATATTAGGCGGATTCTGGACGAAGAGAGACCGTCTATCGTCTAGATGATTTAAATGGACAAGTAGATGAATTAGACATTCTACTAAACATGCTGGAAGACTAGACGCATTAGTATTTTCTAGCAAACGATCTAGACGAAACTAAACTGGAAATTTTAGAACAGTGAATATAAAAACTAATTTTGTAGTATAATATAATCAGTGTTCTATGAAACGCTAGACTGAGAGGAATCGTCTAGCTCGTAGACCACTTAAACGGATACGTATATGGACTAGACATTTTTCTAAACAGGATGGAAACTAGCACTTTCCATCATCTAAATAGGAACTATACGAAATCAAAGCGGAATTTTTAGAACAATGAATATAATAAACTATTTTGTTTTCTCCACTAAATTTACTTAGGTATTTAAATTGGTCAAGTTTAGTGATTTGAAAAGGTTATACGTCATTTGCATTTTTTAGCCACTATCTCCAAATCTCCATTATCATTGTGTTTTATACCGTAGGAATTAGAAAGTCTTCAACTTTTTGCCACTATTTTCTTTACAAGCTAGATTGTCATTTTAATCTTCAAATTTGGTTTAAAAATATATATCATTTAGAGTTTTAAGTAATAATTCATTAGTTATTGAAAATTACACATTGAGTTTTTTTATATACAAGTTTTTCTTTCATTTATTTGCTAGTAATAAGAAAGATAATTAAAAAGTTATAAATATTTTATACTACGTAGCATTTTATACCCCGTGTGGCAGAGCCTAAACTCTTCTTTGGTCTTTCTACTTAATTGTTTGTATTTTTCTTACTCGTTGTTCCTATGTTTAGTCTCTATTTTTCTAGCCGTCCTCAACTGTCGTTTTGTACAACCTTTCGGTGTACCAGATCTCTTTAATATATCGATTTTTTACCCCATTAAAAAAAATTTCTACTCATCCTCAACTGTCAGTTCATACAGCCACTCCGTGTACAACGTTTGTCTGGCATATCGAATTTTTTCCCTCATCGAAAAAAAAATTACAAAAATTAAAATAACAATCTATACATGTCTAATGTGATATGATTTCATCCCAAATTCCCAATGCCTTAAAAAATATCAATCAATACTTCTTATGAGTTTTTTTTTTTTTAATTTTATGATTGTCTTTTTTTATGAGTGTGAGCCTACTAGACATGTCATAGTACTAGTATTAATTAGTACAACTTTTTAGCTAGTTTCATTGATAAAATTAAAGTATATATGGCCCCCTATAGGCACAAGGCAAACCACTCAATTTATTCCACATTTGTGCTTGTGGGTAATGTGTCATTTGACTTTGGATGTATGTGAAAGTAATTTCCTTTATTCCAAGTACCATCTTTTAACATGTGTATAAACTATGATCACAAGAAAGATATATTGTCCGATTCTCTGGTGTTATTATGCATATTTTATCAACTTTCTTGCTCAAAAGCTATTAGCTTTAGGGTTGGATTTCGATTGGAATGCTCAATTATTGGAATCCGAGAATAATTTAAGATGCTTATTTCAAATTAATAAAAGGTTTGTCTGCTAATCCAGGACAATGTTAATGGAAAAATATGTTGTTATTTCATCCTTTAGCCAGACCATTTTGTGCGATCCATAGCTTTGGGAAGTGTATTATGTTATATTCTATGTACAATATGCTCCAAGACGATGTGTGTTTTGACAAATTATAGTTTAATTAGTGTTGTGTTTAAGCTAGCTTCCGTCTTGTTTCTTACAAAGAAATAATTAAAAATTCTAAAAAATCATTTAATTAATACTATATGTGTAATGTATTAGTGTATATTACGGAGTATGTGTCAAGAATGGGGTTGTCCAACATGTCGGCCCAATTCAACCCGCAACTTGTAAAAAAAAAACAAAGTTGATTTATGACCCAACCCATAAATCAAACGGGTCAATCGAACTCATTTTACCCATAACATTTCGTTTCGTCCGTTTTTTTTTGTTTTTTTAAATATGGTTATGAGTCGATCCGTATGCCGTATACTAAAAAAGTTGACCTGTTACCCAACACGTAAAATTGTGGGTGGGTGCCCGACCCGTAAAATCGATGTTGGGTCAGGTCGAGTTACGTGTTAACCCACCCTTTGGACAACCCTAGTCAAGAATGATTGTAACAAACATCCAATTCAATTTGCCCAATATAGAGTGGTCTAATGGTAAGAAAATATGAGAGGTTGTTAGGAGGTCTCGAATTCGATCTATGCATTTGTTTTTTTATTTGGGTGAATAATAAGTCTCAATATCCTTTCATCCGTTGATCGAGTCAATTAGTATAAATTGATTTTCCTAATTTAATTTGTATTTCTCGACAACTGAATCACAAGCCCAAAATTTAACATCAAAATTTCGTCATTAAGAAAACATATAGTTCTATTTTCACATGGCTAATAAGATGTCTAACAAACTTTTGCTTTGGATGTGCTACCTTAACACACATTTGCTTTGGATTTATTATTATTGTGAAAGATAATATTGCTATTTGTTGTCATCTAGTGAGATTTCAATCATTTTCTTCACGTCAAATTTGCTACACAAACCTTGCATTCTACGGTGTCGGTCAAGCCTAGAGCTAGATTTAATTTGAGACATTTAGGGTTATTAATTTCAACTTAATTAATGATTAATTTCTTGTCAAAACTCCTAGTTATCACATCGATCGGATCATAGTTTAATGTTAAATTATATATTTGCTTTGACAAGTATATTTGAGACATCTTAGATTACAACAAACATGCTCTAAGATGTTTTAGAATGAATCATTGAATTCGGGTAAGTTATGGGCTATGATGAGGCATGCATGGCCATTTCCTTTATAGGCATGTAGCTGTTGAAATAAAGTCTTGTATAAAGTGAGTGTCAAGTCCTTTTCGTTCTATTAATAGGTCGATATTCGTGATCATCAATTTTTGTAAAAGTAATTTTTCATGTGTGACTCGTAAATTTGAAAAGTGATAAAATGAAAAAAATAATTTGAATTTTGTTATCAACAACTTAAGTATTTTTTTAGATATGTCCTTAGATTATAGGTTTGAATTTTCCGTTCTTCATTTTATAATGGTCTGTGTGTCACCTTTCAGATAAAAAAAACCGAAAAATGGGAAGATATAACATACCTTTTTTAGGTATGTGCGACCAAGGCATTCCCCAATCCATATAGATATTAAAGATTAATCCCGAATGGTATTTCCCAATCCAAACATATTAAAGATTAATCTCTATTCGGGTATTGCAGAGGTCTATTGTTGTGAGCAACTTTCTTAATTTAGTTTTTCCATACACGTCGTCAGAAAAGTTCGAATTTCGAACCACTAAGACAAACGCTTAAAGACCTATCGCCTCATCCCGCAAGAGCAGCTGATTATCGATAGACATAATATGTCTTGAATATACACATAACTCTTTTTTTTATCGTCGATTGGTTATAGGATAAAAAATTGCAAATAGTGTGTACCAAACCCATTAAATATGTAAGTACTAATTTAGTTTTTTCATACACGTCGCCAAAAAAATTCAAATTTCAAACCACTTAGACAAACGCTTCAAGACCTAGCACCTCATCCCGCAAGAGCAACTGATTATCGATAGACATAATATGCCTTGAATGTACACATAACTCTTTTTTTCATCGTCAATTGGTTATAGGATAAAAATTCGCAAAGATTGTGTACCAAACCCATCAAATATGTAAGTACTAATTTAGTTTTTCATACACGTCACCAGAAAAATTCGAATTTCGAACCACTTAGACAAACGTTTAAAGACCTAGCACCTCATCCCGCAAGAGCAGCCGATTATCAATAGACATAATATGCATTGAATATACACATAACTCTTTTTTTTAATCGTCAATTGGTTATAGGATAAAAACTCGCAAAAATTGTGTACCAAACCCATCAAATACGTAAGTACTAATAGACATAACTTTTGTTGATTGGCCGACCTGACTTTATCAGTAGCCAAATCTTGTAGTGCATGTAATGAAGAGAAAGAGATGTGTATGGAGTAGTATATATGTATGGTTAATGGGAGTAGGTGGTGAGTAGTAGAAGTCCAGCAATGGAGGCACACTTTAATTGTATCACCAAACTACTATAACTTGGGAAGAGTTCCTGTGGGAATCTGCCTTCTTTCCCACCTGCTTTCCCAAACATTAAAACTTTACACTTTCCAAAGCCATGTTGATAAGTTTTTCTTTGCCTTTCTTATTTGCAAAATGTCACTTGCTCAAATCTGACCCTTTTTAAGGTAAAATTACATGAGAAGGAGCTAGAGTTGTGGGATTTTCACAAAACTACCATACAAATTAAACGAAGTTTGGTTTTGGTTATATCACCAACTATTTCTTTTTTTATAAGGAAAAGAATTAGAAAGGCCACCTAATCACCAAGTGACCTTCTTAGAATATCCTGACTGATGGGGTTTTTAAGACTCAAATTAACTGTAAATGGGGCGGAAGAGATGCGACGAAACGATCTACCAATGTAGTCTGCTACAAAATTACACTCCCTGAAGATGTGACATACACTCCAACTTTGAAAGCGGGCAAGAAATTAGAAAACAATGAATGTATGATCGAATCAGCTCAATTTCTCATGGATAGCGCCAATCACAAAGGACGACATTGACCAGCTATAAGTACAATCCAACTTTATTAGAACCTTTTTTGTTAAAATATTATATAAATTGAAATCGAGTTTGACAAGAAGATACTTTATGCTTTCTAGAGTTTATTCTTACCCCCCTTTAAGCTTAAATGAGTATTTATATTAATTTTAGTTTGTTTGGTGATTTTGTGCAAAATTTCTTATTTTATGGGCAACTTTGCATAATTTACTTTTTTTAGATGCTCCAATTTATTAACTAGTGGATGGCGGATGGTGGATGGGTGTTTCGAAGCGTTGACTTCTATGAGTTCTATCATGATAAACATTACATACACTTTTTTCAATTGGTGTTCTTGAGATTTTTATATTTAAATTGGTATTTATTTTCAATTTAAATTGTTTAAATCTAAAATTATTATTATATTATTCATTCTCAAATTATTAGAATTCGACAAAGTTGTATTCATTGCTCGGGCCTTGAACCCTTGTAGAGCAGTTTAGGGCCCAATGGGCCAGAATGAAAGAGGCCCAATGATGTCAATATGAGGCCCAATGGGTAACATTTGTTTTGCTAATTAATCACTCTCAAGACCATCAATAATGTTGTTTTGCATGGTTTCCATTGGGACATTTTTCAAATAATTGTCATTATATTACAACATCCACACCTACACTTCAATACACTATATACATTCACATACACTTCTATTTGGGACATATTGCATTGCCATTTCCAATACATTCACATTAATACCTTATTAATTTAATAAGTATCAATGCCACAATGAAACATCCTTATAGATGCTATACTTGTTTTTTTATTTCTTATGCCTTATACGAATATTTTTTAATGGTATAATGTAACTTTTATACGTGTTTTGATTACTATATCAAAAAAACACATAAAATTGAACACTCATTTATTTTTGCCGACCAACACGAAAACCCGACGGATGATGGACGGACAATTGGCGGATGAGGGCTTTCTTGGGTGATGAACGGACAGTTAACGAATGATGACTTTCGTGGGCAATGGACGGGTTGGGTGGAGTATTTTCCTCGCTGATCAGGTGATGGTAGGAAGTGCATCCATCCATAACCCTCTCCATTTTTATTGTAATGAGAATGATAAAATCGAAGAAAGATACAGAGAATTTTACATAGTTCACTAATAGTGCGTTAGCTACGTCCACGGGCATAGAAACTGAATTCTTATTATAGAAGCTAAGAGAACAAATTACAATAATAAGGTGTTTCATGGGTATATACAGTGGCTCATGAAACTATGTACCCCCAACTCGTTGACAACCACCATGGACCCCCTACTAAGATCTTTGGTGTTTCCCCTGGGACCCTAATGTTATCGATGGCTCTGTCGCCGAACACTTGATGAATACTGATCAACATCATATTCAAGACATATTAACAATTTTCATCCCTAAACAAAATTAACCTTAAGAATGTAATACGTACAACACCCATTGCATTGCCATTTGCCAACACATCCACATTAGTAATTTTTAAAGTCCACGATATAGCTCGTAATTAATATATAAGAAACGTGCCATAGTCACCATAATATATTATAAGATTCATACTAGCTACTACTTAGATCATAACAATATGAAGAGTTGAATTTAATTTGGACCCGATTTGGTTGAGCTCGTGAGCTTGGGCATGCCCACCAACCCATATCACATGCTCAAGTTGGCCTACCCACTCATCGTACGTATACGTTGTTGGGCTTTAATTCCTCATTTTAATTTCATGCATGTGATTGACTTTATGAATTATATGAAAGAGAAAATAATTGAAGAAAATTATCAAAGAAATTATATACATATGTATGTATAATTGTCAATCGGGTCGGGTTGGGTGGGTTCGAGTTAAATCGGGTTCGGTTTCGTTATGGGTCACGGGTCAATCGGGTCGGGTTGAATCGGGTCTTCGGTCGGTCGGTCGGGCTAACCAGCGGGTCCAAAATATCTTTTTTTTTTATGATTATTAAAATTAATTTTTAATTAAAAAATAATATTTAATTATAATACATTATTTTCATTTATTTTAATAATAAAATATATTATAATTTAAAAATAAAATTTAAAAATTCTATAATATACTAAATTGATCAACCCAACAGGTTTCGTGTTCTATCGGGTTCGATTTCGGGTTTCGGGTTCAAATTTTCGAGTCTTGACCCTAAAATTATCGGACGGTTTGAGTCAGGTTAGCGGGTTCGGTTAGCTTTTGACAACTCTAATGTATATCTATGTGTAAATGTTTGATTGACATGGAGATTAATTAGCTACGTAATGACGTTGTTTGGTTTGACTGATTGGATACTTAGTGAGTAGGTAAATCAAGGGTTGATATGTAAGTTCACCATAGTATTTGAATATTAATACACCACATTTAGATCTCTATCTAACATTTTGGAAATTGTTAACTTGCAAAGTACATTGCTTAGGTATAAAGAATAAAAAAAATATTAGTACATCACTTTTGTTTTAGGAACATTTTATTATTTTGTCCACCTAATACGTACGTATATTATTATAACGATTTTTTCTAACCTATGTCCTAAGGGCAAAGGTTAAGAGTCTAATTTAAAAAAAAGTAATAATTTTATATTTAGATTCCTTTTAATTATTTTTTAAAAGGGTACGGTCTATGTTTTTCAAAATGGAATTTCGTTTCTAAATTCGAATTCTTAAGGACATATAATAGAAAAACTGTTATTATAAAAGGAGTATTAATCTAATGAGGAGGCACATTAAAAAAAATCAACAAGATAGAACATAAATTAATTGTCATGTTTGATTTATTATATTGATTTCTTAAATTAAGATTCTTGAAATTGAAAGATTTTATTAGTTTTTATTATTTAGGGTAATTTAGTTATTTTGATAGGATTCATTTATTTCGTTATAAGATTTTAATTTCTAAAATGTGCTTCATTTATGCCCTAAAACTTTTATTGATAAATTTAAAAACGGATTTCTAACCTATTTTCTTATGGCATAGGATAAGTCTCTTCTTTTGGAAAGATTTGTTATTTTTATTTATTTAGTGAATTAAATCTTTTTTCTAAGGGTTTAGAATTTTTTTTAGGGTTTTAGTTTTCAAAATCGGTATGCTTATCCTATACCCTTAGGACATATGTTAGAAAGACCGATGTAAAAAATGCATTTTTACTTCTGTTCCAATATCAATCGATTAATTATGGAAAAAAAAGAAACAAATTGTAAGAAAATATTTTAATTGTGACCTTAATTCTCCACATTATGATCCTATTTTAATGAGCACATCCTATAGCAATATTCAGCTAACTTAGTCCTAGGCGTCAGATCAACCACATGACGATCTATCAAATGTGTCCGGTTGGTGAAGCATTATTTTCACGTTACAAGAGTCAACATGAACAATTTTCTTAGTAGATCGAGTAGGTTCAATCTACTTCCTATGATACAGAAATTTGAGAACGAAAAGGGGTCAAAATCTTTTATTCAAGTACATGTTTGGAATATAATCTTAAGGTGAGTGAAAGATCCGGTTTTAACTAGTTTTGATCGATTGAATTATAAATAAAATCCATATAAATTAACCAACTCTTTTGCAACAATGCAAATCCTCTATTTCACTTTTAGTGTTTTATTTTCATATTCTACTTGTATTTTAACTATTAAAAAAATGTTAAAAAAATTATATTTATATTATAAACAGCTATATACTTATGTCCACAAATTTTTAGATTGAAAATCATGTTATACAAGTTTTTTAAATTAAAAAGGTAATATTGCGTAAAAAAATATTTAAAATATTATATAATATGATTTTTTATATAAAAATTTGCATAAATATGTATATAACTATTTACAAGCATAAATATAATTTTTAAAATTTTTGTTATCATATTTTGATATTTAAAATTTCAAGTGGAATATGAAAGTGGAACATCTAAGTGTAACGGAGGATTTGCGTCGCTTTTGCAAAGGGTGAAGTTAAGAAGATCCGGTTTTGTAGCCGGTTTATTAAATTATTTTGTAATGTGTACAGTTCCAATCTTATTGAGTAATTCTCTAATAGGTTTTCGTATGCACAACTCCTGTTATGGTTCATGGACTTTCACAATCATTACCAAATCTCTTCGGATCTGTTCTTCTACCTTATTGGTCGATCCCTCTGGACTTGGAGCTAGCACCATTCTTCGAGTTCAAACAAAGCTTCTGGAGTGGATTTCTTATCAACTCGCCATATCCCGTCTCATCTTTTATTTGCCATAATAAACTTAATTATTTGAAAACCCAAAACTTTTCTATATAACCTGTTTAATCGTAATATGGACTCGAAAACGTTTATATTATGTAATAAAAAAAGAGCATATATATTAGTCAATTTTGATTTCTAACCCAAAAAAATATGTCACGAAGTACACAATTTCTTTTTAGGTCTCGCCTTTGGCTTGCCCGGTTCGATTAGTTAGCACCTTCTTTGTCTGAACCAGATACCTCAATTTTTCCATATATGCAACCAGAAAGATTCAATTTCGAATCTCTTGGATAACAATTAAAGAGTCTAACACTACTTTGTCACTAAACTAACCGAGTAATATTGGTGGAGTGCATAGATCTTGATTTGGTGCTATGGTGTTGTTGGTGTCACAAAAGCTAAATCCTTTTTGTGTCTCAACAGAAAGCTTAAACCATAAGCTACATTTGTCAACTTTCTAATAATCATGGCTTAATTATGGATTTATGGGTTAGTAGTATATGATTCCAGTCGGCAGGTTAGTGTTACAGACGTTAACTTGTGAGAGAATAGCACCTTAATGAATCCATAATTAGGTAGCTAATTTCTTTCTTAGTTTCTCTTGAAATATAATTAAGAGGACCTATATATGGTCATCACTCAAATGATCTAATTACAATAGCAATATAAATTATAATGTAAGATCCCACTATGTGCTTTTCCAGTTATTATAAATCATACTATATATAAACAGAATTTTAAAACCCAAGAAAAAAGACATTCCAATAATTTGACATGCAATAATGTTCAAATTAATTTGACATGAAAGATAAAGTGTTCTACACTTCTACCTCGCGAGCTTATGTGTTGGATCTGTCGTATATGTGCGTTGAGACGGTCTTTCTCTCCGTGAGTGTTCTAAAAAAACGTTAGGCGGACCCTAAGCGAAAAGGGACCTCTTAGACGGTCTAAATAAGCGTCTAGACGGACTAAACAGTCTTTTAAACGGACTGAAAGGCTAGGCAACCTAGCACCTTTCAGTGTCTAGGCGGAACCTAAACGGAATTAGGCGGAGATTTTTAAAATAGTGGTTTCCATCTATATTAGCTTACTGGACTTTGGTAGATAAATTTATATGACATATATATTTGGCACTTTCATTTTGCTTTCATTTTATTGTAAATATGTACATAATATCGACTAAAAAATAACAAATCATTGAAAAGATAAAGCACTTCATTTTCAAATATCGAGCTAGTTATTAGGTATAAGAAAAACATAGATTAGAACTTAAAAGATGTGGCTGGTAAAGTGGTAATGCTTAGCATTCGGGGTTGGTGGACCATCACACAAATTTTAATTCACCAATTATCGGCTTAAATTCGATTCACCTGTCATGATTCAATTGCCCGGTATAAAATTCCAATCATACTTACGTTAATTGGTGCAATGACCATTGACCATCGAAATAATAATAATTATTTTTTTCTTTCAAGTAACTTACCTTCGATGGCAAACTCCGAACTTGTAGTTAGCATAGTTTATGCTAACGAGGGTCGGGGATGAAGGGGGTGACCGCCGTCATATCGGGCAGGATGAGCGATAAGTTTTACCTAAAAAACTTGGGAGATAAAAAAAAAATGACCTTTTATCCCATATCCAATCCAGGACAGGACAAGGCGAAAGGTGGGGATTAGAAGAGTAGGAGCGGCATTGGAGAAGAGTCGATAATATTAATTTGTAGTCTGTACAAAGTCCGCCCCCATTCCAAATAATCTTGAATCCGCCCGTACACTAACTAACTTAACTCAATAAAAGAAAGAATGAAGAATAAAAGAGTAGAGGCGCGAGGATCTCGGGACCTCCTAACATATCTCGATTATATCTCCTACCATTTATTCGATTTTCCTTTCTTCAACCTAGATTTTTGAAATTTACGATCCACTGATCTGGACCTGTTATACAACCCTAGTGAATAAAAGCTCCCATTGGTTTAAATTAGTTGAGTTTTTTTTTATAAATATGCTCAATTCTTAGAGCTCCACCATTGAATTTTTAATTAAAATATTAAGTATATTTTCAACTATAACTTAAAATACTATGAATTTTGTCCAAACAAGAAATAATATATAATAGAAACTTATTTTAGTTAATTAGTATTTACACGTGAAAGGTGTAAGTATATAACTATTAACTCCCCTCGTATAAACTTATTTCCATAGTATACACCATATTGCATACTTTTTATAATGCATAGACTCGTATCAATCAAATAAACTTTATATTTAAACAAAACTTATGTACATGGAATACTTAGTAACTGATCACAACTACCTTGTTTAAGGAAATATATTAACAAACTGATCATCACTAAATAAGGCTATATATTGTGTAGTTTTTGTTTGGCATGCATAAGATATGATGAGGAAGCATGCATCATCCCATGGTAAGAAGAACGTCATTAGTGTATCTTATAACCACAAATCGGCATTTTTGCCAAACGAGGACTTACCATAATCTAAACTATATTATGGGCAGAAGAACTTACCTACCACACCCCATTAATTAATTAATTTGTCTTAACATCATTATCATTATATCACCAATGTCACTTCACAAAATCACCCCTACCTAGGCTTGGTTTTTATTTGTTGATCACATTATATATTTGTTGATCACATTATATATAAATAGAGTTGTCAGAAACTAACCGAACCCTCTAACCTGATCCGAACTGTCCGATAATTTTAGGGTTAAGATCCGAAAATTTTAGAACCCGAAACTCGTTGGGTTGAAACCCGATACCCGTTGAATTGACCCATTTAGTATATTTATAGAATTTTTCAAATTTATTTTGAAAATTATAATATATTTTATTTTGAAAATAAATAAAATAAATATATTATAATTAAATATTATTATTTAATTAAAAATTGATTTTAATAATCATAAAAAAGGAAATTTTAGACTCGCTGGTCAACCCGACCCGACCGAAAACCCGCTACAACCCGACCCAATTGACCCGTGACCCATGATAAAAACGAACCCATTTAATCCGAACCTGAAATGACCGAATCTGCCCGACCCGATTGACAGGTCTATATATAAACGATGAATTTTATATTTATCTTTTTTAAAAGGGTTTATACTTAATTTCCAAAATCACCCCTACCTAGGCTTGGTTTTTATTCAGCTTATTTAGGATTTTAGGTTTTGAGTTTGATTTTTCGGGTCTTGACCCTAAAATTTTCGAACAGTTCAGACCGGATTTGCGAGTCTGATAACTTTTGACAGCTTTACCCGTTGAGCATCCCCTAGATAACTTTAAATAACTTTTATTTATTTTTAAAAAAATTGTGCAATATATGCCGAGCATGTTAAACTAGTTGATAGTATACTTTTCATCCAGCAATAATTAAAAACAAGATTCTTCAACTTTTTTAATCGGATCAGTCAAATACTTATACAACTGTTAATGAGAGTATGACAGACAAATCAAGATACTAACATAATTAAAAAATTAATTATTCCCTAGCTTAAAATATATGACACCTAATTTTATTAATGTGTAAAAAAAATCCCCAAAGTTGACTAATTAAAATATTATTTGCTAACGCTTAATTATAATTTTTTTAACCTTCCCCTTAATTTGGCAAATGTGCAATCTGTGTGAATGGTTGTTTGGTAGCTAAATGTGAAGAAATCACCTGATCATCTAGACGTCAACATACAAAAAAATCGTCAATTTTCTCTTGCTTTTGACTGTTAATTTTTGTATATTCAAATAATAATAATCTTACTTTTATTTCAAGTAGTATATAAATACTCCTAGTTGTATTAAATTAATATGAAATTTTTAACATGAAGGTTTTTTAATTTTAAAAATACTTGAAGATGAGAATGATTCAGTAAAGCACAGCTATCAAATATTTGGAAATTATACGCATTGCCGTTATACAACTCAAAAAATTTATTTTTAACAATTAATTGGGCGGTTCAAATCTTTGTAGGTCTTATATGAAATTTGATATTGCAAATTGCTTAATTTTAATTATGAAATAATTAATACGTGCTGCTACCTAATTGAATTTCTCAGTAAACTTACTAACTTTTGATCTTAGAAAAGGATTGGTTGTAGGTGAAGACTAGTATGAATATTTGAAAATGAAATTGAATGGTGAACTAGTCATTTGCATTTGGCTTAGAAGATGGGAGATCAAGCGGTTAAGCCTTCGGGCATTTAGTCAAACGGTTAACGTTCAAGAGTAGTATTAAAGGTCTTTGATTCGACTCTCATTGACAGTGCCCTTCACCAAAAAGAAAATGGGAGATCAAGGATCGATAGAGTTTGAAAAAAAAATCTTTGCTATTATTTTTTTTTATCAAATTTTAAGCCGAAAATAATTTTTAAAGGTTAAATTATGTTCCTTTCTCTTTATAACAATTTTAAATTCATTTATTTTTAAATTAGTATATTATCTGGTTTAAAAAATCTACCAATAAATTTTTAATAAAACTATCACAATTTTACTAAAAAAATCGGAGTTATCCTCGATAATCAACTCTACTAATTAAGATACATGCTAATCACGTATGTTTCTTTTGTAGGGTTGATAGATAAACTGGTTTATGTTTCCATTATTCACTTTGCATATATGCATCACCTAACAATCAATAAATGGTGGATCTCACATTACCATGTTTGCAAAAGTTTTAGTAAGATTGTATCATGAGTAATCAATTTTACACTCATTTTTATGTGCTCAAAAAAAATGAAATATCACTCGACTTGTATATTTGAAAATCAACAACAACATCCTCGCCGAGTGGAGTCTCGCTCAGGCGGGATCTGAGTGGTCATCCATAACCTAACCGTATCAGAGGATACGTCTAATAGATAAAAATAAATAAATTAAAATTCAACTATGTGACAATAACTTTTATATCGGAAAATCTTTTAGTTTATTAGAATAAACGGTTTATTAGCCTCCATTCACAACTCCAAGAAAAAAAAGCACAAGAGAAAGTCGTGTTGACTAATTACTGCCCACCGACATTATACGCTTGTATTCATTTATCACTAATTCGCAGTTGTGCCATATTCTCCCTTTCATGAGCCTCGATAGCTTTTATTTTTGTTCGGTTGCTCTTCTCCGTACTTTTATTTTGTCTTTTATTGGTTTTTCTCATGCGAGTTTGTCTGGCTCCCGAATTTCTCTCAATTCCTCGATCTATTCGCAAGTATAGATCAAATTCTTACCTTTTTGGAAAAAAAATTCCAAGTAGAATATTAATAAACCAACCCAGGCATGAAAAATATAAGAATACAATATATTTAAAAACATAGGACAAAATTTAATTGTATTTACTTGTGTTGATGATGGTCATGATTTTTACTTCAATAATTAGTTAAGACTATTGACACTATTACAAGTAGGAAACATAACCCTTCATTTCTCTCCACTTTTAGTGGAGACCATTCACATCTAATTTACATATTTGTCCCAAACAACATACCACAATAATACAATATTCTCTTCGAAAAATTACAAAAATAAAAAGACAATTTGTTTTTTTGCTAACAATTAAATTAAATTATTCTCCATTTTTCCTTGCTCGATGCCCCATTATTATTGGGCTCCCAAGTTCGTGGACGACATCAGAGAGGTCTCAGAGACTGAACATAAAAAGTAAAAATAAAATAAAAAACACATTAAAAATAAAAATAAAAAAAAAAAAGCACATGCTAATCACGTGACGGGCACCACGGCGTCATATCCATCGGATAACTGCCCAACACCCTCAAGAATGACGTGTACTCCTGGACCTCCGAGAGCGCGTTCTGCGCACGCGCCTCCGCCATCGACGCCTCGAAGTCCACGTAGAAGAGGTACTCGAAGTGCTTGGCCGTGCCGCCGGCGCTGTTATCGTCCTCCACGAGCCTTATGGGGCGGTTGCGGTGGGGCCGGCTCTCGATCTTCGTGAGGCTGATGTTGCGGAACGCGAACGCCGAGAGGACCTTGAAGAGCACCGACGTGCCCTGGTCGTGGTGCGCGAAGACGATGCTGGTCTTGAAGGGCCGGTCGGTGCGCGGGATTATTGGCTCACGCGCCAGCATGACGAAGCGCGTGACGTTGCTGGAGTCGTCTTGGATGCCGTCGGCAAGGACCTAGTGATGAAATAGAGGTTGGGATTATTAGTTGTAATCCAACGTTGAGAAATCACGATAAAAAATACCAGTATATAAATAGGGTGAAATACCTGAGTTATAAAAATAGATCTCGAATTTATATTAAAATTTAAAAAAATAATAAATGAAACCTCATACACCTCCATTAGTGATGATCACTATAAAATTTAATATGATATTAGAATACAGGACCGGTCTTGAAATTATTCCTTAACAAGCTAAGCCAACCTTAAGGTAAAAATCAAACTAGGGTCGACCTTAAGGAAAAAAATCAAATTAACTAGGGTGAAATGTCCATATATAGGGTGAAATGTCCATTCAATCGATAGCTAGTCAATCTTAAAGTCTTGTCAAATTTACATATAAAGAGAAATTTCAAATATATAAATAAGGTGAAATTACTATTGATTAACTTAATCTTTTGGATAAAAAGATAAATCCCAAATTTATATTAAAAAATTAATAAATAATCAATGAAATCTCGCATGCCTCTATTATTTACGGTTGGAGAATTTAATATAATTTCCTGGAAAATCGAACTAGCCGCCCTCAAAGGTTTTTCATTATGGGTAAAAAAGTAAATCCCGAATTCATACTAAAAAAGTAATAAATAATTAATGAAACATTGCGCGCTCCCTGATTATTACCCGGAGAATTTAGTATAGCATCTGATAAAATCAAATTAGTTAAGACTTGTCAAGTATCAACTAGACTCGGACAGTTTAATACCTGAAGGCCGTAGAGCTCGGCGGCGCGTGAGGAGGCGATAGCCCCCGTATCGCGAAGATTATTTGCAGCGACATACTCGGCAGCCCCCGCGGTGTCGTCCACGGCCTCGCGCGTGACGTTAAGGGAGAGCTGCTTGGTGAGCGTGTGCTCGCACTGGGCGAGCGCCTGGGGGTGCGAGATCACGCGCGTGAGGTACTCCTTGCGCACCCCCGGTAGCGCGAGGAGGCAGTGGTGGACGGGGAGCTGGACCTCGCCTACGATATGGAGGCGGTGGCGGAGGAGGAGGTCGTAGTTTCGGTGGATCGAGCCGCCGAGCGAGTTCTCGACTGGGAGGACCGCGCGGTCGGCGATCCAGATCTCGACGGCCTGGAAGGCGACCTCGAACTGGTCGCACGGGATGGCCTCGCAGCCCGGGTAGGCCTTTCCCGCGGCGGCCTCCGAGTAGGCCCCCGGGACGCCCTGGTAGGCGACGCGGAGCGTGGAGCCGTGCATCGGAGCCGGGGAGAGGTCGGTGGTGAGCGGCTTCTTGAGGTTGGTGGTGGTGTCGACGGTTGTGGTGGGGTTGCTGACATGGACGAGATCTAGCGTTTGTTGGTGGCCGTTGACGTTGGCGAGTACGTCGTTATCGGAGTCTTGTTGAGAGACGACGGCGACCTTGCTGGAGAGGATGGCGCAGGAGCTCTGCCAATCGGCGCGGGCGGCGGCGGCGGCCGAGTTGCTTGTGTAGGCGCATTGGATGTAACTGAGTCGACTCGGCGTGACTCGGCGGTTGGGGAGGCGCGTGGGGCGAGTCAGGGACTTGAGGTCCGGGGCGTTTGGCGGAGAGGAGAGAGCCTGCATTTTGTTTGGTGGTGGATGGTTTGATTCCGGGGGGATTGTTAAGGGCTGGAAACGGAAACGGAATCGGGATTTTTTTGTTTGTTTAGAGAAAGCTTGGAGTTCGTGGAACTGCAAGCTGAGAGAGAAAGGGGGGTAGGAGGGGAGATTTTATATGAAGAGGGTGGTTAGGAGGGAAAAGGGAAACGTGGGGGGTTAGGTGTGAAAATTGACCAAACCACCGCAAACCCGTTCACATAAACCCGGTTTGCTGTATTTGTCAGTGTAATTTCCGGTAAATATTTTTTAGGAAAATTACGGATGGTATTTCTAATTTTTTAAAAAATATTCAACGTGTATCTTTATTTGTGAATTTTTACAAAAATAACTTATTTTGGATGATATTATTGAACTCTTACAAAAAAACAAAAAAAATTTCAAACTTCGGCATTTATTTTTAATTGTCAAAAATATTTTTCAAATATTATATTCGGTTTTCTAAGAATGAAAGCATAAACCTTTAGAAAATAATGTTAAATATGTTAAACAATTAAAATACACTTGAATTTTTTTATATAAAAGTTCTTAACCTATGTCCTTAAAAATTGTATTATATAGCGTTTTTGTAGCATATATATAAAAAAAATTCAAATGTGTTATAACACTTTCCTGTATATTTATAAAATTATAGTTTTGGGGGAATTGGCCAATGGAAATGATAATTTTGCTGCTTTGTATTTTTTTCTGAATAAGTTAATCTGGTAAATTGAGAAGTCAATAAATTGACAGTCGATCATAATGATATGAGGGATTAATAAGTAGCAACGATTACAAAAGAGAAAACTAATAATATTGAGAATAAGGTGAATATTGTCGCTAGGACGAAGGTGTCTAAGAAAATTGTTGGAGGTCGAATATTTTGAAAAAATATAATTAAGTAAACACAAAATAAATTTGTGAAACATTTTTACTAGTCCAATCAACATATTAAAGTGTTGGTAACAATTTTTGTACTAGATCCAAACTGTTCTTCCAATTTTACGTTTATAAAAGAGTCTATTTGATGATGCTCAACTAAATTACAAAAGTTAATTAATAATAATAGTATTAGATCGAGTTAATTAATAATATCATTAGGTGACGTAATAGAGAATATGCTAGTGGTACACAATGATTTCTTTTCCAATATTATTAGCTCAATGTAAGTGCTACATGTTCAAAGCTCAGTTGCTAATTAATTAAAACATATATAAAGGAGATCTTCAATCTATATATGTAGAAATATTGACACAGCTGGTCCACCATAGACTGGTACACACTTTTTTTGAGTAATTGATAAATTATATTTAAAGAAACAACGTGGGGAGGTAAATATAAATCTTTCTTAATTATTTTTTTTAATCTTTAAAACTTTTTTATTATTAGACTGAATTATTATTCTCTCAACCTAAATTTTTTCGATAAAAAAATATAAAATTTCTGATAAAATAATTTTAGAATAAAGGATGTTAGGGTACATGCTCGTCAATATTTCAAAAGCTTTTATTTTCACCACTTTTGCACAAAAAAAAAAACTTACAAACATACTATACAATTCGCAACGTAAATGTTACAAATTTCTTATAATTAAAGACTTATTTTAACCCATATTTTTATAACATATTGTTTGATTTTTTTCTTCTAGATTTGTAATGCTATTATCAGAACTTTAATCAACTTTAAAAAAAAAAAAAAGAACATTAATCCACATTTTGTAACTTTTTTTTTGGAGGCATTCCTCAAGTGGGATACAACATCGTGAACATTGAAATCAATCCCAAAAATAGTCATGTGAAATGGACTAATTTTTTTCCTCATATGTAAGGATTAGGACAACTTCAAAAACAATTTTGACAACATCCTATTAAATGAGAAAATGCTAGCATAAAAGAATTATTTTATGATTGATCAAACAATTAAATATTATTCATTTCTCAGGTGTTTAGAGAATGCAACTTTGTGTACGTCGGACTATATTGCTTAATCGTTTTATTCTGTAACTTTTGTCCTGCTCACAGTTAATTTAGATTTTAAGAACCTTAACCGTAACAATATATGTCTTAGGACAATCACTTTATTGTTAGGTGGTATTCTAATTTCTTTCCTCATACAAAATATTAAAATTATTCTAAAAAGTGGATCCAAGCTAAAAGCCGACTTATAAAAAAAATCTTCTGTAACACCCCGAATATTTATAATGAATTGAGGTGCTCTCCATGTCAACAAGAGCTCTTCCTTTTTTGGGTTCGAGTGAGGACAAAGAACTCAAAAATTAAGCGTGCATGGGCGAGAGTAGTACCAGGATGGATGACTTCCTGGGAAGTCCTCAGGTTGGCATGGAATAACGCTTCTAAAGGCTTGGACCTTACATCCTCAACCTCCTTCGGACATCTAGTTAATTAATTAAGATTCCAATGAAATCACTCAAAAAAATTCGGTTCAATTTTCATAGGCAGTGTCTTTCAAAAAATGTAATCTGAAGTGATATTTCCTTGATGTAATAGTTCGTTGGAAAAAAAATCTAAGGACTCAATTTTGCCTAGCCCTACCTCTTACCAATTGGACAAATTTTTAGTGTAAAGAAATTATAATGGGTTTGTAATTCAAAGATAGTGAGTGAAGTTATATTATAAGTGGGGTATGTATGTGAGAGTAATGTCACGTCTTTGTTGGTCCATCCTCCGATCCCACCCACCCACCATGGCGCACAACCCAATGTCACGTGTTTGTCCTTTTCTTTTGGTTAATCATCAACCAGTTTCTGTCGGGTTGCATCTACTACTAATAGTGTCTCTAAGAGTTGGGAGCTAGAGTAAATACAACATTAACCCGGTGTTAATTCATCTCGGGCGGAATCTGTGGGGCGAAGATTTACACACCCTTGTTCGACATAAATTCGACAGGATATATGTAGAAGCCCAAGCATTATCATCGTCGTCCAACAAACATAAGGAAAATTGAAATTCAGGTATGTAACAATAATAAGCAAATTTAGTTAAAAAAGCACTAATATTAATATAGGGGCTATATCCATCTTGTCAAAATTCGGTGGACTAAATACGGACGGAGAGACCGTCCCAGCGTACATTCGCGACATGCCAAATGCATTGTATATATATTAGGTAATTTTATACTTAATTTCCAGATGTGGGATAGACTTCTTTACATATTTCAAATGCATTGTATAAAAGCTAATAGGGTTTTGCTATTCGTCGCCCCCAGGGCGACGAATAAGATACTTAAAATAGAAGTGTATCTTTTTAAAGATTATAAATTTAAAAATGAAGTTCTATATAGATTGAGCTAGCCACCTTTAAAAATGTGTGCCAAAATAAGACAATCCCATACAATCTTGGTTTCTTTCTTTACACGTCATTATCGGTTGCATACAAATTGGTTATCAATCTTATTTGTGTGTGTGCTTTTCTATCGCCAAGGAGGGACTCATGTCTGATTAGCAAGTTGGTGGGGCAATAGCTTACCAAGGCGTTGATCAGTAGCTGGTCCGAGAGGATGATCAGCTACACTGGACTGAGACACGACCCAGACTTCTACAGGAGGCAACAATGGGAAAATTTCTGCAATGGGCGAAAGCCTGAAGGAGCAATGCCGCGTGTAGCCTTATCCGCCTCACGCGTAGCCTAGCTATGGTAGACCTGGGTTTGGTTTCGGAACCGGCGGTTCAGTTCCACGGTTCCGAGGCCAGTTTATCTCGGTTTCAAAACGAACTGGCCATAATAATAAAAAATTGTTCGACCGACAACTACGCGATTCTGGGTGAAATCGCGGTTCCAAAGTCGTTGATTTCAATGGGCTCCGAACCGGCGGTTCTGATTTCGTACAGTCCCGATTCCAGCCGTTTCCAGTGGAACCGGACCCATGTCTAAGCTATGGATTCGCATGTGGTTATAGTAAGTCTCTCGGCCCCCTTGAGCAATGAAGATGCCAACCGAGTAAATGTGGATCCACCTAGTCGAGCAAAAGATCAAACCTTGGTTGATCCTAAACAAGCCCAATGGGCTAAAAAGCCCAACAAGAATAAAAGAGGAAACATTTTATTTGGGCCAAACATCCTTATCAACATGAGATTGGATCCAAGCCCAAATTTGAGTAAACTTAAATATTTCATATGCTTTTATGCCTGGATCCTTCATTTTGATCTTCTTTAGTGTCCTGCAATTAGCATGTAGTAATTGATAGCTTTTATTGCATTTATAAGAAATTTGGTAGTAACGAAACCAATTAAAATTGTACTTCATGCACCATTTATACATAAACCATATTCTTGTGATCAATATTTATACATCTTGTCCAACTCGCTTATTTATTTCATACTAGACACCATAAAGACATGATGAATTAATAAGTTCTTTATGAAATTGCATATGAGTGTGTCGAATTTTTTGTCTACTCACCTACCTTTGCTTGTTCATTGTCGATTTTTTTTAAAGTCCAATCAAAATACCCGATCATTTAATAATAAGCTATAGTTGTTGTTGCCCCCTTGGATTTATTTCATGTACAAGATGTTATCAATAATAGCAAATGTATGTTCTGATCTTTCATAAAGCTTCTTCAAATAATTTTTTCGGTTCATATGAGGCACTTAGGCCTTTACAACAAGAGGAAGAATTCAAACTCACGATCAATGGTCACGAACGTCATCACCGAACCGCTAGACTGACGAGGCTTGACAGCTTTGTCAAATAATTAGCATTTTGGTTATGTGTTTTTTTAAGTTTTTATAGACCCTTGTAAGTTGCAAGGCATGATCTTATTTCGTGTTAGAATGTTCATCCACATCTGAAAGTTGGGCTTAAACTAGACTAGTATTAGTGGATTACTCCTCCTTTTGCCAATTGATTTTAAGATGGAATCCCACGTACTGAGCTAATATGGTATCAGAGTCATCTGCCTAACGGCTTCTCTCGATCCTAGACCCGCCCTGTTGTGTTGTCCAAGTGTCAACTGTCAACTGGGCCAGTTCCCCCGGTTGTACTTGCGAGGACGTGTTAGAATGTCCATCCCACATCTGAAAGTTGGAATTAAACTGAACTAGTATAACTCAGTGGATTACTCATCCTATTGTTAATTGGTTTTAGGATGGAGCCCTACTTAACTAATATTCTGTATATGCTCAATTAGTATGAACATCTGTTGTTGTAACTTTGCCTACTAAAGTTGAAGTTGATCAATCTCTACTAGCTACTACGGAGTATTACATTGTTTTTTTTTGGTTGTATATAATGCCTGACGGATTTATTAGTTTCTTTGTGACACTTGTTCTAATACATTAATTGTATTATGACATAAATTCTGAAGAGTTGTTGATCTTGCTTGCCGACATAAATTGATGTTTAATTTCATGGACAGGCTGAGTTATTATTGTAGCAAGTACAACAAGTAACGTTCCTGGAAGAGATTGTATGCTGGTTGATCACCAGTTCTAGTGACTACGTACCGAGATATAACAATAACAACAATCCGGTTTAATCCCACCTCAGGCAAGCTGTGTCTGAAAGGCCAAAATGTACGCAACCTTACACCCCCAAAATCGAAAGGGTATTTCCGAAAGACCCAAAAGTAAAAGAACAAGGCAAAAAGAAAAAGGAAAACGAAAAACGAAAAACTAAATCGAGAGGGTGTCTTTCCTTCGGTCCCTTTTGATTCAGTTGCGTGTTTGTGCGTGTTTGCCTTGTTTGCTTGTGATGCCTTTTCGGTTTTGTTTGTTTTTGTTTTATTTTGGGCCCATTGGAAACACCCCTTCAACTCGTTCGGAGACGGTGCATACATCCTGATCCCAGACCTCGCCGCGACGGACTATACCGAGTAATGTTGTTGTTATTGTTGTTGTAGGACAACCCAAGGAGGTGAAGGAGCCAAAGAGTACGTAAGTAGTCAGATTTTTTGGATGGCTGTTATTTCTGTAAATTCAATATTATTTTTGTACAACCATTTGCCTTATTTTCGTCTTTATTCGTTATGCCTTCGGATTACTTAATATGTTGATGATGAAATCATGCCAGGCTAAGACGCATAAACATGGAATCATATAGACATTTAAGTAGACTACAATCACATATATAAAAAAACGACTCTTGACAACGGATATATTGTTGGCTCTTACAATGATGAATAACGTAACGAAATCTTGGTGTGAATTGCAGAATCTCTCATTGTCGAGTATGTCTGTCTGGATTTCACGCATCACATCGCCCCACCTTCTCAGTGGAATTGGAACGAAGAATGTTTTTCTTGACGAGAGTGTTCAGTTGTCGTGTGCCGACTCTGTCGGGGCCTTCCTCGGGTCTACGTCGAACAGTCGACTCAAAACTAACATGGACAAGGAGAATCCGACTGTTTAATTTAAAGAATTACGATAATTCTTGCGACGTCGAACAATCGAATTAAAATTAACACGGACAAGGAAAATCCGATTGTTTAATTAAATTAAAGCATTGCGATAATTCTACGAATGTTAGCATATAATTATATATCCCGGCCCATTTGAACTAGTAACACCGACCGGTCTGTATTATATATATTTAATAAATAGAATGGCATGTGTAACATGAAAAAGATGGGAGTTGAAGATGATGAAGATGCCAATTAAACAAATAGACGACTTAAAATGCAGCATACATTTTCTGGTAGAATACATTAATTTTTATATAGTGAACAGGTACAAGGAACATATATATAACGAGTCGCTTTCTCCTGCGAAGCCGTTGTATAATGCTGTTGGCATGCATCTTCCAAGAAGTAACTACAACACTAGCTAGGTCTTGTGTCTTTTATTCTATTATGATATGATGTGTGCAATATTTTGCAATTGACTTTACTTGCCTGATTAATTTATTGAGAATTCTAGGCAATCCTTTAAAAAACAAAAATAAGGCTTAGCTTTACTAGCTAGGCTTTTAAGTGTTGCACATGCTAATTAAGATGAAATGTCCTTTTAACTTGATGGAAGAAAGGTCATTATTTTGGTTAAGGGATTTGAAGAAAAAAGGGTTACAAAAAGATGCAAGTCAATCATGATTCCTTGTGGTTATTTGGCCCCTCCCAAGTGCTAATTTATATTAATAGAGTACCAATAGAATTACTCTTTACAAATTTCAAATTATCTTATAAAAGTGATGATTTTTTTAGACTAACATTGGGAGGTCAGACTAGCTTATTATGGTCGAGAAATTTGAATTCGAGTCGTCTTGATAGTATGTATAGAGAGACTGATATTAAGAGACTTTTTACAGTTTTAGTTAGAAAATTCGAACTCAGTTCTCATGGAAGCATGTATGAAGAGACTGGTATTGGAAAGATCTCTCTTGAAACGGGATCAAATTAATATCCAATTTATACGTAGATTAGTCAGTAGATCCGACTAATCGAACCAGGCGAGCCATAGAACACGACCAAGTGGTCTAGGGTCCTTTCAAAACAATCACTAGCTAAATAAGGTTGCATAGGTAGGTAAGGTAGCCTTCTAGGTTAGGTCTATTTGCAAATTTTTATTTTGATTAGGGTCGGTTATTTAAAGTGCGTTTGGATTACGCATTATAATGCATGTTTTGCATTAAATCATGCATTATAAATCTTCTTTTTAGGTCTTGTGTTATCTAATATTGGTGGATTAATCACTGTTCTAAAAATCTCCGCCTAGACGGCTCTAGGCGCCGTCTAGGCACTGGAATGTACTAGACTGTCTAGCCTTTCAACCCATCTAGGATACCGTCTAGGCATCCGTTTAAACCGCCTAGACGATAGGTGGTCCCTCTCCGCCTAGCGTTTTTTAGAACACTGAGATTAATTGGATCATCCCTATTTATCCAAGCTATATACTGTAGTTGGTTGTTTGTTGTGTAAGAGGCTAGCTTGTGAGAAATAAATTGCTTAAATGAAAGCCCTATTTCCATTTTTTTCTTGGCAAATCTAAGTGTGCAAGCATTACATTTGTACATACCATAATTAATTTTGGACCATGCATTTCTTTCATCTTCAAGACATGAAAGTGAGAGACTACATGATTCTTTTAAAAGTAATTATTCTCAACAGCTAAGAGATTATAAAACTATGATAAATAATGTTCAACTTGAAGTTTCTTTCTTTCTTGCATCTAGTTTTCTTCATTATGCCAGCCTCACTTTACCAATTTGAGCTACATTCATACACTGGCAAGTTTTATATATAGCTGCAGTTCTACATGTGCTCTCATTTATTACTTTCACATTGTTAAATTCCTTTTCATTTCTTTAGGATATGGTAAGTCCCATTTTTTAATTTGTTTGTTCAACCTATGTAATTTGATTGGATACTTTTATTATATTTGGAAAAAAACTACAACTAACTTTTTTCTATGCTCAACTCAAAATTTAGGCTCATTAACACAAGTTGTAAGTGGGTTTAACCAAGTAAACAAGCCGGATCTTTTAAAAAATTTTTTAATCCATATCCGATTGTATTTGCGTATGGGTTGTTGTGAATTCGGGGTGATTTGATGAACAACAAAGCAGAGAAGAGAAGAACGAATTTGGAGTAAGTCGCCTTCTATAGGATTTTCTTTTACTAATTTTATGGACGAGTCAATATAGTTTTAAGATAATCCATTTATAAGCCCCAAAATCCGATAAAGATAAAATTTTATCTTTAATCCTAATACAAATAAGACTATCCAAAATATATAGGTCCTCTAGTGCCCTGGATATATTGGAGGCCTGAGGCTTAACTCCTGCTCGCTCAACTAGCTAGGGCCCATTTATAGTACTTTCTGATTTTAAGTCATCTAGAACAGGTTGGCCAACCCGGATTTACCAAGGTCTACTTTTTTTCTAAATACGAGAACCGAAAAAGCAATGTTCTAAAATACGCTAGACGTTCACTGGATAGAGAGGACGGCCTCTCGTTTAGGCGATCTAGACAGTTGTCTAGACAGACACCTAAGTGGACTGGGACCTTATAGCACCTAGGCGGAATTTTTTAGAACAACGACAACAACGGATTTTTTAAGCACCATTATTAAGTCCAATCAATTCTCACTATGATGTGTTAGAAATTACAAATCTTCTTTTTTTGGTCTCAATTAGTAAAATATGTTGCTCAATAGGTCCTGGGATGTAATTTTGTGTTGGAGGATGGGCCTTTGACCATCTGTGGGTAAATTGTTCTGCACTCCTAATTAATCACCTTAGACACAAAGCTAAATTTGTTAGTTAAACTAGCTAAGATCTGCCTTTTGTGTCTCTCCATCTCCATGTTGCATTGCCATTTTCGTACAACTTGACCCACTTGGAGTAATTGATTTTTTTTAGAAGGAGAGGCGGCACTCTCCGGTCTCTCGAGGGGACTTATATTAATCAAAAGAAAAGGATTAAGTAGTCAGCATACTGGGGATAGTCCGACCCCTAACATTAGCAGACAGTAAAAAAATAACACCCTCAGATAGTAAAATAATTGATTTTTTTTGTTGGCGTAACAAGAGCTTAAAAACACGAGTTAGAATATAGTATATATTAATTATGTTACGATTTTTCCATAAGACATAAGATAAGAATTCATATTTGAAAACTAAAACTCTATAATTAGAAAGTATTTTAGCAATTTTAAGTGATTTACTCTATAAATATTTATAGAACTCTTTTCCTTTTATATTCTGTGCTATGTTAAAAGGGGAACGGTCGCGCATGGGAGAACCGAGAATGCATCAGCGCTGACGAATTTCAAGAAAATAAGAACTCGGATCACCATTCTATGGTATGGAAAAAATTCGAGAAATTTTTTGCACATATCGATAAATTTTATTTAAAAATGCATATTTTTTCGAATAAAATTTAACCATGCCGAATTTTTCTGATTTGTTAATTTTTTTCTATATTGATGAAAGGGTAATCTTGGTTATTATGGTTTGAAAACCAATGATCCTCACACACTTAATTTTTTTCGGAGACCTATTTTCACGTGATCCATTTCCTTATATTAATTGTAAGGATCTAATTACACGCTCTTAATTATTTTTCGGAGACTTGTTTTCACGTGATTCGTTTTCGGAGACCTATTTTTGTTTTTGCTTGCTTTTTCGGGTGTTGTTTGTCTGTTTGGCCCCGTTCTTCGAGTCTTTTGGATGCACCCCAACGTCATATAACGGGTGTTTCCATCTCGACCTTCCAGATTTCGCTCGGTGGTTGTTGTTGTTGTATTATATTATGCTTAGGATTCACATTTTTTCCCATAGCTTCTAAGAAAAACAGTTAGCTATCAATCTGTGGTGGTTAGTTTTGTCTAAGCCAATTGGCCTACCACTAGCACCATGCATTAAATTATATCCTCCTTTCTCCATTATATATATAATTAGTACCATTTTTTAGGTAAAAGTTACCAAGGCAAGACACATGGTACAAAAGAACATAATTATTATGAAGAGGGCCTCTTTTGGTTAATTAATACTACAAGCATGGAGTTTTTTTGTTGTAAAATACCTACCCTTTCCTCCCTTTAATGATCAACTTAAATCAACATCATATTATGTTTAATACAACATTTGAAGTTATTTGGTCATCATCCAACATCTCTTACACCTAGCTAGCTTATAATTAATATCTAGTTGCCTTAGTCTAAACTTGTATTTGCCAATTATGTATGAACTTTCAATGTAACTTAATTTATAGTTTTTAATGTCTAAAAAGTCCATCAATCGTGCTCTAACTCATGACTTGGCCTAAAACTGATTTTGACGTGACAATATGGTAGACCACACTAAACTTTTGTGAAGATAATGTTCAATAATTATTAGTTGTTAGTTCTCCTAACATCAAACTCTTATCTTATGCAAGATTCGAGTGTTGTATGTTTTGTATGATTTCATTTGTAGTAATAAATCAAATCCACCCATGTGCTTCAACCTAATCTCTAGCTATTTTGTTTTTTTACTTCTGTTCTTTTTACCTATTCAAACTATTTACATCTTGATTATTCAATGAGTAAAGTAGGAGCTTGAGAATTTACCTTTTTTTGTTACTAATACTAGAACTTGTCATTTTAGCTAACAACATGGCATGTTTTGTTTGGTTTCTTCCTTACATATTTGGAATATTTTTTTTTGTGTTTGTGTTTTTATGTCGGATTGTTCGGCTACCGATTCATAAATCGATATCTCGATCTATCAGACTGTTTAATACATTAAATTTTGTCCTTATAAAAAAAACTATAAAATTGAAGTTGTGATTTAAAGCCTCTCATTGAAACTAAGAGGCTTCAAGAATGAAAAAAAAATCATCTGATTTTTTTATCAGGTAAGATTTAGAATAACCTAAGTACTATTTGTGACTAGACTAGCCTAAGAGCTGAAACAGTTGCAAATGATTAAATTTAGGATTTCATCGTCCGTGAGTATCGAAGCGAAGACCCTCTAGGTTTTCTATTGAGATCTTAACCGCTAGACTAGGCTCCTCAGCCAAATCCTCTGATTTATTATCAATGTAACAATTAAGTTAAAAAAATAGCATATGGCTAGTTTTTCATGCACACAACTCAGAAACCCAGCTTCTTTTTAATGGCCAATTTTTTTGGTACCATTTGTTTTCCATTATTTAGGGGACAAGCTTCCATGGTCCATAGCTCTATAGGGGTCCATGCCCACAAACCTTTAACTCTTTCTTCTCTAATAAAATCAAGAACAAAAAAACCCAAACATGGAAAATAAATAAACCACCAAAATATGTCATGACAATTCACCTAGTTAAGTCAGTTCACTTCAGTTTGTATTTCCTAAATGATTCCCCTCCTGGTAAGAATTAATTACCCTATTAAAAGTGTGTACAAAGCCCCAAACCCTAGTCCATGGGTTCACAAACTTTCACATAGTATCAAAATAGACCTGATTCTATAAGTTCATTTCATGATTATTTGGATTAATTTTGGCTAGCTATAAAGAATCAAAGATGCTAAACCTGTTGTCTGAGTGTCCACTAGATCAAACCAGTTACACTTAAAAGACATGTTGGAATGTAGATTTTTCACATCCAAAATTTGGAACTAATACAACAACAATAACTACCCAATTTATCTCACATGAGCATGCTCTAAGAAATCGAGATGTACATACCGATACCCCGCAGCAAGTTGAGAGGATGTTTTCAGTAAACCTAAAAGAGAGCTGAAACAAAGCACAAACAAAAAAACCACGATAAAGGTGTTTATTTTAGGATGGAGAGTTTTTTTTTTGAACAGGTAAAAATTCGAAGTACCAAATATGTTTGGTAGTCCGAGAGGCCGTTAAAAAAAGGCAGCCATGAACATCTAAGTGGGTCAACAAAGAAGACACCTAATACAAGCAGAAACGACTAAGGGTAGTACAAAACCTCGAAAAGAAGAGCAAAATGAGATCAGAATCGGGGTGAGTAAAGAACTAAAAAATAGCGCCGCAAGCAACAGGTCAACCCATCGTAGGATGCAGGATGGAGAGTTAATTTCAAAGCTTATTATATAATGTTGTTGGATTACCCCCTCTCGTATGTCAATTTGTTTTAGAATGAAATTCCACCAAACTTAGATACTGGACTTACGTGTGTGCACGTACTTTATATACCTTATCTTACACTATATAACTATATGTTGCACCGTTTTGCATCTGGGCTTCTTCTGATGAACATCTTTTGTTGGGTGTCTTTTTACATTTATCCTACATATATAGTACAATCTTTTATTGTTTACCAAACAACTTTATATACCTTCTTTTATTTTACTTCTTGTTGCTTTATATAACAAAGAGGGTCATTGGGACACCCTTTCTTCCAGCATAAAATAATTATTACTGCAACTTATTTTCTTTTGTTTTTGTTTTTGGACTGGCTTACTTAGGAGCATTAATTTCTTAATCACATACTTAAAAATTGTTTAATCCTAGAACAAATTGCTGTAAAGGTGTAAGTAATGAGTTTGACCAGAATCTTCTAAAGGACATTAAAAGCTGTATGAGGATGCCTTGAACAAAGAAGCTCCACGAAGGAGAGGGAGGAGATCAAAAATATTACTAAAATGGCTTGTTAAACTTAATTTTGATGGCTCTAAATATATAAATGGAAAAGCCATGCCTTCGCGGGTTATATTATTTGTAATTAGTATGGAGAGACAATTAAAATTGATGCCAACGAGAAGATTACAGTGACAGAGTGCTAGGAATGACGACCTAGAGGGAGTGTCTTTCTCTTCTCATCTCTGCGCTCTAGTTTAATTTCTATGTTTCTAATTTTTAGTTATCTGATTTTCCTCTCTCTCTCTCTCTCTCTCTCACACCCTTTTTCATACCCTCACTTTGTTTTGGGCCCACTTTAGATACCCTTCCGACTTCGTTTTGGGGTAAGGGTGCGTACATCTTGACCCCCCAGATTTTGTCCCTCGTATTGGGTTCCAACTGGGTAGAAGTTGTTGTTGTTGTTGTAATTAAAATTGATGCCAAGAATGGACAATATTGGAATTCATTACAAGTTGAAGTTCAAGGCATATATATGACAGTATGCGTGACCTAAATGATGAATCTGGAAAAAATCATGATCGAAGGTGATAACATTCATGTAATAAATGCCCTTTGTGGAAGCCGTATGTGTTCTCAGGTAAATAGAAATGATTATAGCAGACACTTCTAATTTTTCAATCTTTCGAGGTTGTCGAAATTAATCATGTACCTCATATATTTAACATAGCGGCCGATTACATAGTCATCTGTTACACTCGACCACCCATAATCAACTTGTGACTCACCTAAAACTGAATATTCACATCCGAAAAGATGCTCTAGGCTGAATCCTAAAATTTTGCCTAATTTTTTCCAAAAAAAAAATGTATGAGTTTTGTATAATCATCATTATCATCCACCTTACTTTGCACAAAATGGTTATAAAGATACAATAATATCTTTTCAAGTTCCTAATTATTTTGCCATACCACAAAATGTTTCAATTCTGCATAATTGGACCAATTCTATTGAATCTTGTTGTCTGTTCTTCACTCTTTTCTCATTAAATCATATCCATTTTGAACATGGGGGAGGTAGGAGTTGGGCTTTTAATTTTGTGGGGGCCTAATTTCATTTTCATGTTCATAGCATACAGTTTCCCACTAATCCCATATTTTCTACTTTTAACTAAACTGTACAAAATATCACTTTTTCTTACCCAAACAATCACTTTTCTTACATTTTTACCCAAAAAATCACTTTCAAGCCCTTCTTAATTTGACAGTTAAGAAAACAAGTAAGATCAACTCCCCTGCCACATCTATTCTAAATTTCTAATCCATCATTTTCTTCCCTTCCAAACTTTGTTTTCTTGTTGTACACTTGTATTGTCCCTTAGCAATTGGGCCAAAAATAAATCATTTTTCTTTTTTAAAATCCTTTGCTCAATTTTGCCCAATCAACCATAACTAGAGCGGTCAAAAGCTGACCCGATCCGCAAATCCAACCCGAATCACCCGAAAATTTTAGGGTAGAGACCCATAAATATAAACCCAAAACCCGAAATAAACCAAATCTGATAGACCCGAAACTCGTTGGGTTGAAACCCGAAAACCCGTTGGATTGACCTGATTTGTTATATTTTCAAAATATATATAATATATTTTCAAAATTATAATATTTTTATTATTAAAATATATAAAAACAATAGATTATTATTAAATACTATAATATTTTAATAATTATAAAAAATTCGATTTTATTGACATGTTTGGTCGATCCGACTTAACCCATACGACCCGAACTTGACTCGATCCGAAATGACTCGACCCAACCCGATTGGCAAGTCTAGTTAACAGAAGCAGAAAAAGAAAGCCAACTCACTAGAAAACCAGTTCCAATTCTTCCTACCATCTCCTTCCTCTTCCTTTTCCAGTCCCTCCATTTCTTTAACTCCTCATATGAACTGTCCAATTGGGCAAACTTAAAAACTAAATTAAAATCCAATTCTCAAAAGTCTTCTGCACCTAATTCTTCTTCTTCTTCTTCTATTCCTTCCTTTTTATCATTAGATAAATCCTCCATTGTCAGAGCAAGAAAGAATCCTCCTTAATTACTCACATATGGCTTTGTCAGTAAATTAAACCTGAATTTCTCTTGCATCCTTTCTCTCAAAGACTCAAACTTTCCTCAAATTCCTTTCTTTCTTCATCATTCTTCCCCTCTTTCAGAAAAAATGAGAGACATGGTGTCATGTTTTAGTGAACATGCTATCAGAGTTTCAGAAACCACATGTTCAAGCTACACAACAACACCAACAAATCATCATCTTCACCAAATCACAATAACAACAGCACAAAATTCAGCACTCCAAACATCAGTAAGCCTAATTTACAAAATCACCCTCTCAAGCAACAACAACAAGCAAATCCTTGTAACAATTACATGGTCAAGCACAATAGTGGGGCCACAGGGGCTCACAATAAGCCTAGGAGAAGAAGACCCATCTTCCTCAACCGCCATTTTCAAGCTCAGCACAGCCTCCAGGCTCTTCAGGAAGAAGAAAGGCTCAAAATTCATAGAGCTCGAACAAGAAGATTCAAGAATCGAGCTTTTCTGGGATCTCTCAGAGGTCACCTATGGCGAATTTGGGGCAGAACCCATTAAAGGGTACTTCATCCTCCTCATGGTGGACTCAGAAATTGCCCTAATTTTGGGCGATCTGAACAGGGATTTGGCCTTAAAGAAAATCAAGAACGGATCTTTAATTGCCCAAAATGCCCTTGTTTCAAGAAAAGAGCATTATTCCGGAACTACCCTTTACTCAACGAAGGCTAAATTCAGTGAAAATGGAGCTGAGCACGAAATCTCGATCAAATGTAGCGGAGGGGGCGATGAATTGAAGCAGCCTGGTTTGATTGTGAGCTTGGATAAGAGGACGGTGATGAAAGTGAAGAGGCTGCAATGGAATTTCAGGGGGAATCAGACGATTTTCAGTGATGGGTTGTTGATTGATCTGTTTTGGGATGTTCATGATTGGTTCTTTGGATCTGGCAATAATGGCGGATTGCAGGCTGTGTTCATGTTTAGGAGGAGGGTTGGGATTGAGAGCAGGCTTTGGTTGGAGGAGAAGTTGGATTTGGGGAAGAAGAAGAAGAAGGATGATGATGAACAGGGTAAAAATGAGTTTTCTTTACTCATTTATGCAAGTAAGATTTGAATTGAATGTTTTTACTTTCTAATTAAGTGATTTTAACAGCTTGTTGAATGTAAAAAAAAAAATTACCCATTTTTTTGATGGTGAAATTGGTATGTGATATTGCTCAGACTGAATTAGTTTGAGTTGCATTGTGAAATGCAGTTGATATAGCATTTTTTTCTTTATTTTTAATTGTAGATTCTATTATGTTATTCGAAAACTCTAATTGGATAGTGTTATGTGTTTCTATTTCGTGTTGGAATCTCGAAAACGAACACTGAGAAACTTGTTTTCTATAAAATTATGGAAACGATATGTTTCTCTGTTTCCGTTTCTCTATGTCTGTAACAACTATTTATGTTTTTCTTATTTTTTGGTGGTGTTTAGATTTTTTTGAATGGCTAGAATAGTCGAATGAAAGGGTGTATTTTAGATGTTTGAATGTCAGTTAATTGTGATATTTTTTGCTGCAATTTAGGTTTGATTTTGGGAAATTAGGGTAGTTGTGTGTCCGAAACCATGGAGCTGGGACCGGACCTGGCTAACCCCTGGTTTTTCGGTTCGGTTCCCCGTTTCAATTTGGTTCCAGATTTTATCGGTTCCTGCCTATTCCGATTCTGATCATTTACAAAAAAGATAGCCGCTCGAAATGCAAAATCATAATAGCAATTTGCATTTCTAAAGATTAATTTTTATTTTGTAAAGCGTCGGAACCGGCGGGTTACATTGGCAGAATCGTCGTTCTCCGATTCCAGGGAATGTGGAACCAAGGCCGGCCAACCCCCGGCTCCGGTCCTGGTTTCGGAACCGTTGGTTTTTTCCAGTTCGGTTCCACTAGAATCGAACCCATGACTAGATTAGGGATTTTGGGGTATTGTTGAATATGTCAAAAAGTTGGTCCAAAATATTGAAAAGGAAAAAAATATTAAAAAAGGATTTTGGAATTTCTTATGATGGTTGATACATTATTCTCCTTGACACATTCTCTTGTACCAAATACAAAAGGGTGAAGTTTAACCAACCACTATGAATTCTTGAATTTTATGATTTCTTTTCTATTGCACCAAGAACATAGAATTTCATAACAATAATCATAAAGAGGAAATTCAAACACTAGACGTGTTGTATGGTATGAGTGTGAAATTTAACAAGGCATCATTTGAAATGTTTGGCAACAAGGCAACATAAGACGTGTTGTACACACCTTGATGTCTTTTGAGATCGAATGTTGCTTGCTAGTGAATATAACAATTTTCATTGTTTGAGTTTATATTGTTTATGTATAGGTTATTTAAACATATGAAATAATAATGTATAAATTCCATATTACTCTATCTGATTGGAAATAAGTGTCGTTTTAGCACTCGACACAAGTTTTAAAAAACCATTAATTAAACTCAAAATTATTAATATTTTCAATTTTATCACTTTTTAAATATACACGAACTTTTTTACCCAATGAATGAAGAATATTGGTCAAATAAAATAAGTTTCAATAACAATTTTTATATCTCACTCCTAATTAATTACCTAGAAAACCTAAAACGACACATAGAGTTGATCAAAATTCAAGCACACCAGAGTCTGGTTCTAGCACAATTGGCTTATTCGGAACCATTGAAACTGGAATTGTACGGAACCAGAATCGTCGGTTCAATTCCGTGGACGGTTCCAGCCCCGGTTCCACCAACCCCGAAATCGTGGAACCAACGATTCCATCCAATTTTGAACCGACTCCATAAGGTGAAAACGCGGAACAACGCCCACAGTCTCTTTCCATCAGGTGAAATCGCGATGGCGGTTTATTTTTGGTGTAGACATTTTTTGTTGTTGTGGCCGGTTCTATAATGGCCGAAACCGAAACCGCGGACTCAGCCAGATTTCGGTTTACGTTTCAGGTTTAAGAGGAATCGAAATTGTCGGTTTCGAAACTGAATCTAGGTCTAATGCTAAAACGACTCTTATTTACGATTAGAGGCAGGGAGAATATGGGAAAAATAGTGTGAATGTATACACTTGTATAAATAAGAAAGGAAAAGTCCATTAATGAGCTGCTAAATTACAGTCTGGTCTTTTGGATTTTGCCTATTTAAGGGCCGATGCTGAAATAACGGGAACATCAAGAACATGTTCTGATTGGGTCAAAATATATATAGTTATTTTTGTTTTCTGTAAAAAGTTTTCCATTATTTGCTTTTTAATAACATAGGTACACGACAAAAGAATTCATTTTGGAGCCGGATCTTCCGCCATTGTGGTGATTAAGCTCAATACTTGCTTAGCTTAATTAGTTGAACAATTGAACAAACACACATGCAATGGTATGGGGGTATTTTCTTAACAAAAACATATAAATAATACTAAATTAGAATTTTGTGATCTTATGGTGCATCCTATCATTCTCTTAAAAGATGTGCCTTCTTTTCGGTTAGTTGACTGTTAAAATCTGGTGGATCAATTAATAGAGAGCGTGAACTGTTCGTAAACCTATTGTCGATAAACTCGAAACATAAGCTCAATGAAATTCTATTTTAAAATAAATTAATAATAAAATGAATAGTCCACCGAGCTTATATATTAGACAACATTTCTCCAAGTTCTCGATATGAGACGTTTTTTAATAAGACCAATTTTTCTCGCTAATTACTTTTGGCATTATTATTATCCCTTTTTAGTTCTACGTTTTTTCCTTCTAAAACCCTATAAGAAAATTAATAAAATATTTTTAAAAAATCAAATCTAAATAAAATAAATATTATCATTTTAAACAATAGATATAGGTTAGAAAAATTATTAATGAATCATATCAGAAAATTAATAAATTATTAAACACCCTCGGGAGGTTCAAGCAGTACATGAAATTTTACTCTCTTATTTCACGAGTCTTGATCTTAATTTTCTTTTAGAGCATTGTTCAAATCGACGACTTTCCCATACGTTAATAACACGGTAGTTTAACGATATTGATTAGTGTATGATGGCCCTTAATTTTCTTCTTTTTGAACATGGTTTAAATTGACGACTTCCTATATTCTATACGTTAAAAACACGGTAATTAATTAATTAATTAATTAACTAACCCATATTGATTAGATTGTGGCCTTCATTTTCCACAAAAGTGTAGGTAGAAGGGTTGCTAATAATAGCATTTGGTTACACAAAAGTCTAGTTTCGTAAGGAAGTGATTTTTGGGGTCTAAAAGTGATCAAAGCAATGGAACTTTTTCTAACATTTATTACCTTTTAAATTGTATGGGTCAAAGATTTTAGTTAGTGTCACTTTTTTCTTGGTGACCATAATTGGTCTCTAAAAGGATTAGGCCCAAATCTACCTTTTGGGCGTCCGTTTTTCTTCACTTTACCTAAGTTGAAAATGACTATTAACTAGTCTAATATTTCCAATTCCAAGCCAATTTCTTTGTTTTAGGCCACCCTCAATAATTTTTATGAGAGGTAGGTCACATTCAATATACTTATATATGCATGAACATCAGAAAAGAAATATAACAATTGTCATACTTTTGACATCTTATACCATCTTTATTGGACTCAATAATGTTCTAAAAAACGCTAGGCTGATTTTGGATGGAAAGGGGTCGCCTAGTAGAGATGGACATGGGCCGGGCTGGGCCGGGCCCGGGCCGGGCCACCACCGGGCCGGGCCGGAGAAGTAGGGCCCGGGACCGGCCCGGTATTGTACCGGGCTGGAGCGGGCCGGGCCGGGCTGATATATATCAGCCCGGTCCTTTATTTTTTTTTTTAATAAATAAATTATCCGGGCCGGGCTGGTCCTGGCCCGGCCGGGCCGGGCCGCAATTCCCAAACCCAGGCCCGGCCCATGGCCCGGGCGGGTTTGGCCCGGTTGGCCCGCGGGCTGGCCGGGCCGTGCCAATCTGGCCCAGATGGGCGGGCTGGGCTGGTGCGGGCCGGGCCGGCCCGCACCTTTGGCCATCTCTATCGCCTAGCGTCTAGAGGGCCTGAACAGTTTCTTAGATGGTTTTGGACAGACTACTAGGCGGGTTAGGACCTTCCAGCGCTTAGGCGGGGCCTAAAAGGGATTTTTAGAAAAGTGATTGGACTCAATAGCCCACCTAGGATATGTCGGGTGTTGAGAGGTACCTGGTTCGCTCTGTCTCCGTCCCTTTATTTGGGTGAAAAATAAAAAATCTCGCCATCTTTTTTTTTCCAATACAGTTGAGACAGTCGACACAAACTAATTTATCTGGTGCGTGATCTTTTTTGACCAGGTTACGAGTCTCGAGGTTTACAACGATATAAGAGGAAAAAAAAAGAAGAAATCAAAAGGAAAAGGCCCATTGAAACCTCTTATTCATGTTCAATTACAAGATCAGCCCAATTGATCTTTGGGCCCCTCCAAGTTCCAACCTCATCCATCACCCAATAATTCAGCCAATCCAATCAATCCAAACGCAAGTTGTCTCGTTGGGAATTTACTAGAATGAAGTTACAAAGCATTGAAACGATGTGATACAAAAACCCAGAAAAGCACCACCACTTTGTCATTTGTTCACTCTCATCCTCTCAACATATAAATGTTATGAGAATAACAAAAGTTCTCGTATATAGCTCTAATACCAATATTAGAATCCGTGTGCCGTTAACATGGGGTGCATGCTATACAACCGTCCGTCCGTGCACATATGTGTTGTCCAATGATTGGCGATAGAAAAGTAACCCATGAACTTATATAGTGGTTTTATTTAGTCTTCACTTTCAGATGCGGAAGTGCATATTCTCAACAGATTCAGCTACTCAAGCCCAGAACTTGTACCTCGAGGCGTTATTTAAATTAATCGAAAAAACATATTAAATTACCCTCCAAAAACATTCTATTATGTGTCTTCTCATACTTGTTTGGATTTTGTTCAATGAAGGAATGGGGGTAACATAAAAAGACATTTCAACAACTCTAAACAGAAAATTGATTCTTCTTAAGATATATTATAATAAAATTGGAGATCTCCAATCAGAATTCAAAACATTTTTTTTTCTGTCAATTCAAGGCCGGGCACCGCCCATGAAAATCGAAACAAATATCTCATGATACTATTTTGAGTCCTAATCATTTGACTAAATATATGCTCGAAGACATTCAAAACTATTTGCCATGTTCATGAAAATTGAAACAAATATCTCATGATACTATTTTGAGTCCTAATCTTGGCTTAGTATTATTCTTAATTTACTCATCTATGAGCCATTTAATGACTAAGGAATTATATGAATTATGTAATAACAAAGGACTGAATTTTGCATCCAGATGCATTTTAACCTTAAATACCCTCCTGACTTGCTGTCGGATCAAGGATGCTTACATTTCGATCCCCAGATCCCGCTTGTACCGGATTTCAACTGGGTAGATGTTGTTGTATGCATTTAATTTTTAAATTGCCTTCAAATTTCTATGCTTTTAGTAATGTACTACAAGGCCAATGTAACAGGCTTCATAGAACTAGTCATTTTTGGGGAAAAATTATTGCTTTTGCCTCTTTATCAAATCAGTATTTGTGCCTTCTTTTCCACTCTCTTCTCATCAAACAAAGTGAAATTATATTTTAAAAAAAACATTCAGAATTTCAGTAGAAAAGCCCCATTAAATTTCAGCACATAAACAAGGATACAAAAAGACACCTTCTTCTTCCCAAGTTTTCCATACATTCATATCATTCTCAAATATAGATTCTTGCTAATTAATTTCTGAGTAAAGATCTGATCTTTATTCATGGATTTGTGGGCAAGATCCAATCAATCAATCAAGCTGATGGTTTCTTGGCCTGAACAGCTGGGAAATCAAGCAGAATCACATTCTCAATCACTGCTGAAAAAGTTGCAGAAAATTCAGCATGTTTTGGATGAGCCAAGAAGCCTGAATAATCCTCTTGATTCTTGAATGTCATCAAGAATGCATGTGTAAATCCTTGTCTTAGCAATTCTGGGCTTTGAACATCTTGGCCCCTGAATTTTAAACATAAATTAATTAACTTAATTAACCAATCAAGCACCGTAACAAACAAAGAACGAAAGCAAAACAAAAGCGAAAGCGAGACCAGAGACAAAACAAAGCTGGAGTCAAACGGAAATTAAAAAAAAAAACAAGCTGTCAAAATATACGAAGTTAAAAATTATTGATTTTTCAATAACTAATCTTCAGTTAAGCCCAAATATTTGTATTGATTTTTTTTTAAATTCAACTTTATGTGAATTTATTTGACAACTAAATAAGATTTACGATTAGATTAAAACTGACCATTCGAAGGAAGAGACAGAATCAATCTCAGAGGCAAGAGTCTCCATGCCTTTGATAACATCATCCAAGGCAACACCTTCCTTGAATTTTGCCACAACCAAATGCTTCATTTCAGCCATTGCTCTAGCTTGATTGATTTATTTTGAATGTGTATGAAAAAAAATTCAAGCTTTGAGTGTGTAATAGAATTTCAAGGTTTGGCCTCTATTTATAAGTGCATGGGAAGCCCAATCTTAGGTCAGCCTTTATGGGTGTATGTTTTTTACACTTTTACTGATGTATTTATGGGAGTACCTTTCAATTTTTACGAGTTAATTCACTACGGGCTGGCTAGCTTTTTTTTAATAAAAATATTTGGTTTAACTGAACCGAACCGGAACTGAAACCGAACCAACCTAAATTTTAAACCGAAAAATAGAACCGAATTAACTCAATTTCGGTTTGGTTCTGGTCCGGTCTATTCTCACGACTTATTGATCACGACTGTCATTACCTACCAACTTATATATCGATTATGCGAGTGTTGTTCATTACCTACTATTCGTGTTAGTGAAGCTTGACAGTTTATGGGCGGTAATCAACAACATTGACCCTATACAGTTTCGCTTGAGTGAAATCAAGGGGTCAAGATGAAAGCACCTCTAGCTTAACACGGACAGGATGCACCCGAAAGATCCAAAAAAAACTAAAATTTAGCTATGTAAAAATGATACCTAAATCTAATTAGAATGCACCAAAATTAATATAAGGATTAATAACTAGCAATTTTGCGCATAGTTAACCTGAAAATCGAACCGAAAATTATAACTAGGTAGTCAACCAAATAATTTTATAACTGTAAGATTAACATATAGTAACCAAATAATTTTAGTAACCAAATATGTTGATGGATATTCATGAATCCCACCTCCTCCTTTTTTTCTTTGATGATTTCCACCATATATAATGTACTCAATTGTCCCCACCTCACGTCGCCCTTTACCTTTTGGTTATTGACATGCCACACAAAAGTCCATACACCTCACTTTCACACCGCATAAATTCTTGTTTTTAGGGTTTAACCGTATTCATAAGTGAATGATACATATCGAAACCTCCAAAGAAAAGATCGAATACTCTACATATGTATGAGAATAGTGGCTCCACATAGATTGTTATTTATATATGTATATAATTGATTAAAAGTAAGAATGATAATACAAGAACGGTCTTACTAATGTATGTCCATGGCACTAGAACGGTCTTTCATTTTTTTTTGTTCTCAGTTTCCTTCACAAAGACATTACACGTTTAAGGTTTGAATCGTCAAACTGAATCGTGGTTTAGGTTTAGGTTAAGATTTGGCCAAACCTCGAACTGGAAAATATGTGATTTAGTCGGTTCATAACTGACGATTTAAGGTTTTATCGATTAACTGTCGCTTTTATTGGTTAACCACCGGTTTAACTGGCAGTTTCCTCTTCTTTCTTTTTTTGAGGTCAAACCAGATCTGGAAACGGTTCCCAAATTAGTCAAAACCAGAATTAGACCGAAACCCAAACCCTCAAACCAAGAGGGTGGTTTAGGTTAAGGTTTGGCCAAATCTAAAACCGAAAATCGACGATTAATTTGTGAATCAGATCGAGTTGTCGGTTCAATTAACTGTGCGTTTGTGCCAGGCTACCCTTACATTTCTTTCCTACTCCCATTTGCTTTTCCTTCTGTCTTGAAATTCTCAGAAGCACCCTCTCAAATTTAGTTCAAGACAAGAATGCGTACATTTAAACTCCCTAGACCCCGTCGGAGGTGGGATATCAACTCGATTGATGTTGTTATTCCTAAAACAAAATAGGTAAACTCTATAAAAAAAAATATTAAAATTAGCAAACAAATATTATTTTTCCTAAATATGTTTAGGACAAACACGATTGAATAAGATAGATCCTTAGAAGATATGTGGGGCATATATGTAGAATTATTGCATGTTATTCATAATTTCTAATTTTATTTTATTTTATTTTTTTGTTTTTGAGCTCTATAGGGACACCATGATGAACAAAGATATGGCATCTGCCCTGATCGTCTTTTTTTTTTTTTTTTTTTTTTGCTTAGTTTTTTCGTATTGAATCTGGCTTTTTTTTTTTTACAAGAACAATATTCTCATGTGCTCATCCAAGGTTCGTACATAATTAATTAATGTGATTGTATATAAATTTCTAGGCTTTTATTTTATTTTATTTTATTGGCGATTTGGCGTAGGCTTTGCATGTGCCTGAAAATGACAATTAAATAAAAGTTTGTTCTTCGTACCATAAATAGTTTCGGTCAGGAATATTATGCATAATTGAGACAATCATTTTGGTTTTTTACTGTTTAAGCAATAGTTCATGCATGATGCATTTATAATGTTAAGTAGTGTATCCCACTAGAGATGCAAACTTTGAAGTAGAGTAATATATTATGGGCCTTTGTGACTAATGTAGAGTGTAGACCCGACCAATTCGATTCTTTCCATTTCAAAAGTCTTAAATCTTATCCTATGTCGTTGGGATATAAGTTAGAAAAATCAATTTACTAAATGTACATTTATTTGTTGTAAAAAATGCAGAATAATCCATCTTTTAGGTTCAAAGTTTTCGATAAATAGTCCCACTTATAAAGTAATTTGTGCTCGGTTAACCAAAGAATCATCAAAGATACGCGATATTCTATTGCTAATGGTTACGCGATATTATATTATAACTTATAAAGTAGATCATGTCCATGGCAAATTTAAATGCTAATCTCAGATACACTTGCGTTATTACAGTCGTTTGAGGTCGTTAAATTCACACATATACCTCGTGATTGTAATATGGTTGCTGATTTGATTGCGGGACTACGTCATTCCTGTAGTGCAAATCAAATTCAGACACACTCAGAACTCCATGTCCTCATCCAAAAACATGCGATAGGCTAACTTTGGTCGGCCTAATTTTTTCCAACTCTAAAAAAAAATAAAAAAAATTAAGCTTGTCTAACTAACAATTTTTTCGATGGTAAACTTTGGTATCGTGAACCATTTAACAATAAATTTGTCCCACATGAGGAATACATTAGATAAAAATATACTTTTACATTGTGAATAATAGTGATATTTTTTCTTTGAAAAATGCACACACACACACATATATATATATATATAATTTTTCTTAAATTAAATTACTTTTTAATAAACAAACTATAACAAGGTCATAATCAAACTTGACAACATAATAGCAGTATCACATACATGACTATTGGAGAAAAAATGTGTTCCCATATCAGAAATACATTAGATAAAATCACTAGCATATAAATAAAAGGTAAAATCCTAGCCATTAGCTTAAACTTTTGGGTTAAAAGATGAATTTCGACCTTATATTTAAAATGGTTAAAAATCTAACACATCACCTGTTTATTTCGGCCTCGAAATGTAACAACGACAGTTAGCTGTAAAACCATCTTGTATTTAACAATACTTAGATTAACAATCACAACATATATACCTCTTTAGTAAGTCGAGGTTATTTGCATGAACTTTTAAAAGTTTGGGTGATTTTCCGCGACTATATATCCAAAAGTAGGGTAGTTTTCTACCACTTTCAAATTACTAGTTTGGACATTGAAAATTTGAATTTAGCTGAGGAAAGGAGAGCCTGAGCCACATCCATACAAAGAAGGAACCAGATTGCCAGCTGACAAGAAGAACAGCCCACGTGTGGTGGGGGTAAAACTGGAAAAAAGGTATTTCAATTTGTACACTCAAAAGTAGCAAATGGGGCCTACTTCAATAGTGGCATTTTTGTGAGTTTTCATAATGCTATTCAACTCAAAAAATCCCATTAATTTAATCTCTTAAAAAAATATGTCGAGCGCTATTTTTTAGTGCTTACTTACCACGAGCCTAAATTCGTTATCGACTTTTCTATTTTGATTATTTGTACTTCTAGCTCGCTCTTTAGCTTGTTTTGTTAGTGTCTTTACCTAACCAGTCTAGGTTGTCGCCTTGTGGGGCCTTTCGGTTTACCATACTTGTCCGGTTACCTGATTCTTATTTTTTTCAAAAAAAAAAAAGTTCTTTAAAAAATAAGACTAGACCAAAAGAAAAAAATGGGAAGGGAAAGAAATGAACAATCCCATTAATTTAATCTCTTAAGAAAATATGTCGAGCGCTATTTTTTAGTGCTTACTTACCCCGAACCTAAATTCGTTATCGACCTTTCTGTTTTGATTGTTTGTACTTCTAGCTCGCTTTTTAGCTTGTTTTGTCAGTGTCTTTACCTAACTAGTCTAGGTTGTCGCCTTGTGGGACCTTTCGGTTTACCAGACTTGTCCGATTACCTAATTCTTACCTTTTTCAAATAAAAAAAAGATCTTTAAAAAATAAGACTAGACCAAAAGAAAAAATGAGAAGGGGAAGAAATGAACAATCCCAGTAATTTAATCTCTTAAAAAAATATGTCGAGCGCTATTTTTTAGTGCTTATTTACCCCGAGCATAAATTCGTTATCGACCTTTCTGTTTTGATTGTTTGTACTTCTAGCTCGTTCTTTAGCTTGTTTTGTCAACGTCTTTACCTAACCAGTCTAGGTTGTCGCCTTATGGTACCTTTCAGTTTACCAGACTTGTCCGATTACCTGATTCTTACCTTTTTTAAAAAAAAAAAGATCTTTAAAAGATAAGACTAGACCAAAAGAAAAAATGAGAAGGGAAAGAAATGAACAATTCATTTCAAGATATGAAATCAATGAGATTTGGACTTATGGGAAATGATTTCAACATATGGATTGCCTTTAGTTTATGTCGAATGCCAAATGAAATGTGGCCCATCTACTAAAAACCACATTCGTCCTTTTCTCGTTTGAACTACCATGTGTGTCCATATCTAAGAACTCTTAATGGGCCATATTGGGCTATCTTGTAGATACTTCAAGGCCCAAATTTATATATTAGGTTTATTTGATATCATGAGCTGATTTTTTTTTTCCGAAAACGAAGCTTAGCTCCTGCAGATTTTAATTATTAAAATCAGAGTTACTTTTTTAAAAAGGATTGTACATCATCCAATAAAAGGTCCGTAATACAACTAGGAACATAGACAAATTCAATAAACTGCGTATTTAAATCTATAGAGAGATTAGCAAGAGCATCCGCAGCTCGATTTATGGTTCTTGAAATTAATGGACGTAAACTTGAGTTCTCAAGAGAATAAGGTTTGCAATTCACGCTATTTAAATAACATTCTTCCGATAAGTAATTATTTCTATTTACAAACAATCATACCCGATGCATGCAGAAAATAATACTACTAAAGTTGTTAATATACCTTGAATCTGTTGATCGGTATTTTTCAGAGGTTTGGGGAGCAGTGCCCCACAACGGTGGTCTCACCTCTGGTGGGGGCTAGGGGCAGCACCCAGACAAAACGGTATGCTATGTATTCTGTTTTTGGGTCAATGTCAATTTATTTGGACCTATGACCCATAATCCGATTTAAGGTTTTAGAGTCTATATATACTCTTGAAACGTCTCATAAGTGTAATCAGATTTCTAGCCTCCATAATAAGAATTTTGTTTCTCTTTCCGTGGACGTAGCTAACGCATTATTAGTAAAACACGTTAAATCCATGTGCTTTCTTTGTTTTATCATTCTCATTACAACAAAGGTCCCTTTTGGTTTCGAAAAACGTAAACGTAAACAAACAATAAGTCCATATTAACGCCGTGATACTTAAATAAAAAAAATCATCTTGGCTTGAGGCACCTCATTATTCATATAAAAATAGACTTTCAGCATTTTATCTATTTTTTCAATATAAGGATAGGTAATAAAATAGTTACTCATCCTAGTTGCAATAAATTTTTTAGACAGAACCCTATAGCCTATAGGCTTATGTGCTTTTCCGCACTTATATATTCGTATCCAACACGCTCCTGATATTTTTACCACCTTCTCTAGACACACAAATATTACAACTCTAGACCAAGATGACTAATTGATCACAATTTAATCAAGTGTTGAGTGCTTCTAAACAAATATCAAATAAAAACTATAGAATAACAACTCATTAAAAAGAAACGGTCATTAACAAAATCACAAGCTTCAATATTAAAAAACATATACTATATGCCGGCCTTTTAGCTAGCAACCATGCTCCAATCTCTTTGTCAAAAAAAAGATCATCACTCATACATACATATCTATATGTATATATGATCAATCGTGACGATCTTCTAACTTTTTTTTCTCGACCTAACCACTGTTCTAAAAATTTCCGCCTAGTTTCATTTAGACCTCACCTAGCTAAATGATAGAAGGTGCTAGTTCGTCTAACCTTTTAAATCGTCTAGAAGACTGTCTAAACTTCCGTTCAGACTATTTAGACGCTAGACAATCGCTCTCCACTAAAAATCTACCTAGCATTTTTCAGAACACTGAAACATACATACATATATATACTTAATATCCCCAGGGGTTAAAAACGGGATCATCGTCCAAACCTAAGTAGTGTTGTTTGTAAACCGGTGGCGTAAGAAGCATGGCCTCGGCCATCCTATCTATCAACCCCGGCATATTAAACACCGCCTCCTCATCCCAAAAACCCGTCGCCGCCGTCCATGACGTCACCGTCTCGACGTCATCATTCTCCAACCCTAACAACCCTTCCGAACCTTCTACAACCTTCTCCTCCCGTCCATTATCCTCGTCCAACGCTTTCTCTTCATAACTAGGGCAGCCGAGCTTTGTGGCCACTTGGAGCACGGCTGCCCGAATATCTGAAGTCGAGCACGACTCGGCTCGTGGCACGAGCCAGGCCGAGTCGGCGAAGTTGAGCTGGGCCGAGTCTCCCCTAAGGGCCAGAGCCGCCACGTCGTGGGCCCGGGCGGCTAGCTCAGGGGTTTGGTAGGTCCCGAGCCAGATCCGGTTTTTGTGGACGGGCTCGCGGACCTCGCAAACCCACTTTCCGCCGTTCCTCTCACGGACGCCTCGATAGACTGGGTGACGTGTCTCCCGGAACTTTCTCCGCCCCGCCTTCCGCTTGCATGCCGCCGCGGAAGGCGGCGGAGATGGGTGTTGTGGTGGTGGTGAGTTTGCATCCTCATTTTTCATGTTTTGAAATAAGACTACTTAGGTATGTTTTAGGTTGGTGGAGTGTGGAAATTAATAGCTAGCTCTTCGTTGTGTATATATAAGTGTAACGGGTCAAAAGTTGACTAGCATTATGGGTCCTTAATGTTTTTATTTTTTGAGTTGTATAAGTCTTATTATATATATAGGATAGAAGAAAAAGTAAATATTTTGGCAATGTGGTTGACAATTTATAATAATTATATTTGATTCTTGGAATATGTTTAGTTGTTACGACATAGGTGAGTTTTCATACATCAAATAAAGTGGACGCACATTGTTTATTTTTATTTTTATGGATGACATGTATCACATAGTGTCACTAAAGCTTGAGCATAGGTCGATTCAATCCAAAATTTTAAGCCGAATCAAATCAAAATTAGTATTATTCAGTTCGATTTTCGGTTTAAGAATCTCTCGAATTTCAGTTTAAATTTTCTAAAGAATAATTTCTTATCTATCCTAAATCGATAAAATTAAAACTGAATTGAACCTATTCGGTTTGATTTTCGGTTCATCTTAAACTAAATTTTGATATTTTCGATTGGGTTCGATTTTTGTCGATTCTCTTCGATTTTGAACTGATGCTCAGTCCTAATGAGACTCCGTTTCATCACCCACACAATAATTCGAACTAAGAAGTAATATGAAAAAATTAATCCCTTCGTGTTAAATATATATTATTAATCAATATACACAAATATATTTCAATATATATAACATTTAAAATTATTAGACGTTTTTTTTTGTATTTGTACTTATTTTTAAGTGTTAAGTGAAGGTGAAAATATAGCTCCAAATTTTAATGAAAAAGAAGAGAAGAGTACGTACTTTGTAGTTTGTACTAATGTCGTGAAAGGTCATTTTTATTTTTCCGTGATAAGAATATCGAATAAGACGCCGAAATAATAGTAGGTTTATTGACCGCAATACAAAACACGTGTTTTGTATGGTGATACGATCGCACGTGGAACAACAAAATGCTTACGGGCTGTGAATAGTGAAGAATAGGCACGTGTTTGAAATTGGGGACACGTGGAAATTGCAGGCCGGCGAATAAAAAACGGCAGAAGAGGACGACAATAATATGGCCCACTTTTTTGTATGGGATCGCATCTCTCCATTTTCCAGCCCTAGTTGTAAGGAATCTTACCTTAATTTAATTGTGAAATAAAATATTTTAGAAATTAATTATTTCTCATTTGATGCATGATGTGTGTGTATATTTTTGATAATGTATAGATTTTAAAATAATGTATTTTTTTAGTAGAAGGAGAGGTGATACTCTCAATATATATATATTTGATAGATTGAGAGACTGATACACAGTATTACTCCAAGGCACAACTATGTTACTCTTATACTCCGATTAGACGAAGTTTGTCATTGATAGGACGAGAGAGGCTTGTATAACAGCAGGTAAAATAGTCTCTTCTAGTAGCATGTCTAGTAAATCTATTTTGGATATTTCTTGATGCAAGTCGGAAGATGGATGGATTACCTACACTTCGATTCTAAGTTTCTAACCATATGTCACACTGGAAAACCTTATAATAAGAATAAGACGAGTACATTATTTTTTATATTGCCAATTAATTTTATTTCTGAACTCATGTGTTGAACTAATATGTGTGTGCAAAACTCTTATTGATCAGATCTAAGTTTGATTTCCATTTGAGTTGATTTTGGTAGCCACGTATCATCCAATTTTCGAACTAGTTGTATAGCTATTAAGATGTTAGACCTATTGTTCAAGCGTTAATTAGGTCATACTAGCTAATTGCACTTGTGGGAGTGTTAGTTTTCACATGCATTTCAAAATTTTCATTCATTTCTTTTGCTTTGGGATCTTTATCAATCCATCCGTTTTGGGTTGGGATCTTTATTCATTAATTTCGAAGAAGAATGACTAGAAGGGCATCGTGATTTCATACGCGAACTTCGATGCTCAAAGCCCTATATTCAGTTGAATCAATTCTAACAACGCTCACTATTAAAGTGAAAAAGACCAAGAGAGCCAAGTAAATAAATTTGATTCTCTTATTATCAATCGATTTTAGGAATATATAAACCTCACTAGACCTATGTACTATGTTATAGGCATATGCACATAGTACACCTCTTAGTCCCGAATAGGTCTTAAATCGACCCAAAAATCTTATGTTTAAAACCGAACTTAACATTACCCTAATAATAAAATGACCCTGTAAGAGCAAGTGCTCATGGCTCAATGGTTGAGCCTCTTGCCAATGTGCAAGAGGTCTCAGGTTCGAGCATTCAGGACGACGGTTTGCCGAAAAAAAATGACCCCGTAACTATAAACATGAATAAAACATGCCCATCTCCATGTAGTATTTAACTTTTTTCTCTCCACTTTGTTGGACCACAACTAACAAATGAAAACGTTCAAATTGCAACTAAAAACAAATATTTAAACTTAAGTGGTCCATGAGAGGAAAAATAAAAAATGTTATTGTGATAGTCTCCCATCTTTTGGCCGCATCACACACACTAGAGAGTGCCCAATTGATAAGTTTTAAGCTAAAAAAACGTTGATTTAAAAATTGTCACTATTAAAAATAGAAAGGGTTTTCTTTTCTCAGTGAAAAGGATATTTTTAAATTGATTTTTTTAAGTCTAAGAGTATAGGATAAGATCCTAATTGTAGAAAGAAATCCAATGGATTTGTATTTAAATTTTTTTAATTATTTTTTAAAAGGGTTTATTTTTTTTGAAATAGGGTTTTAATTTCTAAATCCGGACTCTTATAAGAAAAACCATTTTTAAATTTATTATGTTGACAAAGATTTTGTTTTTTTCGCCTTTTGTCAACATCTTTGTCCAAATTTCGACTCAATAAAGGGAGGATCTTGCTCTAGTTTATATGATTATTATATTTTCAATATATATATATATATATATATATTAACATTTTTTTAAAATAAAAAAGAAAAGAAAAGAAGAAGCAAAAAATAAAATGATAACAATCACATGTAAATAATAGGAGGTTTTCCAAATAAAACATAAAGACAGAAGACTTTACAATAAAAATACAATTTCTTTTTTGTGTTTATCCAAAATTTCAAACTTAGGTAAGCCAAACCGTAACATAGAGAAAAATATAGATTGCGGTTTGTAAAATTTGTTTGAAACTCACCAAAGTGATCAAAACCAACAACAACACTACCGAGTATAGCCTCTTAGAGCGAGATATGAAGAGTTAGATATACTCACAATTATCGAGAGGTGTTTTCGATAGATCCAAAGACAAAAAATTTCAAGTGAAATAAAAGTTGAGACAAGGTCAAAGCATACACGGGTAAAGCAAAGCACACAATATCAAAATCGAATCGTAGGACACATAAACGACAAAACACTAGAAACTGGAACAAACATGCAAACACACACCATGATACCAACCATACAAAGCAAACCAAAGAAAACGCACATTATCAAAAATGAGACGTAGAGGGACACATAAACGACAGAGCACTTAAAACAAGAATAAACAGGCAAACACACATCGACCACATAAAAAGAAAACCGAAAAACTGCACAACGAAAATAGTAAAAGCACACTAAGCAAGAAAAACGGCCCAAACCTACACTCTCACTAGAGGAAGCACACAACCTCACCCACCCGCCTGCAAACTTACCAAGCCCCATGCAAAATAATGCATTATCTTGTATAATCCAAACATGTCCTAAGATAATTTAAATGTTGTGCGTACAAAATTCTACCCAAGGTAATTACATCCTCAATTTTGACCAGATTTTTTTTTATAAAACGTCTGAGCAATTTGATCATAGTATAATCGCCAAATTCATGCTTTTTTTTATCTCTTGTTTAGTTCGATTAGCCAGAACCAATCTACGTCCGAACCGAATAATGCAGAGGCCCATTGCTGGAAGCGACCCTCCCAATTCAATTTTTTCCAAAATTCATGCTTTTTTTTACCTTTTATACTTTACATTGACATTTTGAGTTTGAACATGTATGAAAGGAAATAGAAGAATTTTACTCATCTGTCAAAAGTTACTCGTTGTTTCTATTAAATATATTTCTTTCGTGAACCCTTCAAGAATGTTAGAAAATCGTGAGTAAAATACTTTTCCTCATAGCATATGACCATTATTTTTTACTCTCACCTTTAATTGAAATATTGAGAAGAATTAAGACTTTTAACAATATATAAATCTAGTTGAACGACCAGTATAAAGCTAGTCCAAAACCTAGAAATTGGTTGTTGGCTCTTTCTTTTTAAATAATCTCACTAGAACCCATAGAAGCAAGATAAACGTAATTAAAAGTGAGGACACATATTAATTCCAATATTAAATAACCCTAATTGATTGCCATTACCAACAAGTACTCCTATTAAATACTCCTATTAAACAGACTTACTGATTCATAAGCACCCAATTTAGACCCTATCTTCACCTTTTACAAATCACCAATTCTATCTCAATGATCAACAAAAATTTGACACAAAGTTCTACCAAGAAAACCCACAATTTTTTTTTAAAAAACACTCAATACATATGATTGACACCATCCCCAATTTCTTGATAAAACATCACATATTTCACAGAGAAAAAAAAAGGTGTAAAATACCATCAAAAGAGAAGACTATTCTTGTGGCTGGGTGATTGGTGTTAATTCATGACCATGACGAGTCAGCCTCTGGAGTCGCGCAGCTCGCTTTCGATGCCCGCGGCCTTGTCTGTGCTGGTCCCACTCATGGTCCCCCCTCAGCACCCTGTTACCACAAACCTGTTTTTCACAAGCAACACCAATCATTATCACAGATCTACAATCATTGAGATCTAACAATGGCAGATGAGTTCACACTTCATCATATTGTGAACTAAGCTCCAATGATCACCTAATTTCAAGAACAAGCCCTAATGCAGATTGTTGGACATAGTTTCAAGATTAAATGCATCTTAATCTATGTTATACAACATACAGACACTCGAAAAATAGTCACTGTTCTAAAAATCCTGTCTAGGCCCTGCCAAGCCATCTAGCCCGTCTAAGACCGCTTAAGCAACCGTTCTAGCCGTCTAGGCACTAGGTGGGCCATCTCCGCCCAAGGTCCGCCTAGCGTTTTTTAGAACATTGTGTATAGTTACCAGAATTTTACACTAAAAATGAGTTTCCCACACGGAACGCTATCCTATAAGAGTTTTCAGGTGACATAGATCATAATTACCTCACAAACATATTGAGTCCACAGGTCTCTTTGAATCACATTTGTTCCTGTGGAGTTGTCCATTTCATCTAAATCTGGTACCGAGGCTGCATCATCATTGAGGAAAGATCGAATAATATCTGCAGAGGGTTCAACAACTTGTGCTATCCAAGAATCATCTGAAGAACCTGAAAATTGAAAAAAAAAATCAATATTCCATTATAAGGCCATCATTCAAAAGTTTGGAGCTACTGAGTATGATGAGTAACAAAGAACAAGAATTTTTATGTACCAAGTAAGGTTTCTGTTGAATCCACGTGATGTATGTTCCATCCAAATAGCTTTTGCAATCGACTAACCAATCTTTTCTGTAAAACACAAAGGCCAAAGTACTTTTAAATGGTGTGATAATTTTGCTTCTAAATAAAAATGCCTTTTTAAAAGAAGGAATACATACTTGTCGTCGGACGAGCCTCCGGGTGTTCATTTTTAGCTTGCTAATGCCTTCTTCCAACAACAATCTTTTGGGCTCATCTATAGAAGAAGATTTTAGAAACTCTCTCAACCTTTCTTTTAAATGGTATTGACTCTCCATAGTTGGAGCGGTTTTTTCTCCTACATGATTTGCCTCGATCTCAACTTCAATGTAGACTTTCAGAAACTCCTCAAACTCCCTCACACCGATAGCTTGCCTCAAACCTCGGGTATAATCAGCATTACGCATGTAAACATCACAGACTTCCTCCAGCAAACCTGATTCAATCATGCGATCCACCCTTTGATCCACATATTGGTCTAATGCAGTAAGAGATGCATCAACACAAATAAAACAACAGTTGTATCTTGAATTATCGAGTCGGCCCCAATTCTGTCTGACACAAACCAAGTGAAACTAATTGGTAACAACACAGATTTTTGGCTTAGGGCCGTTATCCACTCCATAAAAATAATATATCAAGAAGATGATGAAATGTAATTCCAGATTGAAGAAGAAAGCAAATGATATTTGTAAACAAGATTCAGGATTTAAAGTGGCACATAACACAGCAAAAAGAAAATCTATTGCTTCATCATACCTCAGCATTCTCCCCACGGAAAAGCTTGCTAGGAAGAACTCCAGAGCGTTCATAGGAATATATGTAATGCTTGACCTATAAAAGAGCTCACAGGTCAACAAATCAGTGCAATCACACTTCATAAAGGAAATCAACTCAAAAAACTCAAAAGTTATTCGCCAGCTTACTTTTCTGTGGTCATTTGGATGTATTCTGTTAGCTGCTAGAGGATCAATGGCCTTGAGCCGTTCAAACGTGTAATGATTATCGCCTGTCCCACTATTAAATTCACAGTCTGGTCGATCATTTTCTGCATGCAATGAAAAAATATATCAAAAGTTGTTTCCTTTGATAATCAAGGATGCAAGATGGTACACACACACTCTAATTAAAGTTGTGATTGCCATTTACCTGGAGAATCACTTATGGAGTCATCATTTATATCGTCTGCCTGATCATCAAGAAGGAAGGAACTTACAAGAGCCTGATGGCCATTAAGATATAGAGAAGAGGGAGAAACAATATTAGGTTCAGTATGTTAGTCATCAAAAATTAAAGGAACTTAATTATTCAACCTTTTCGACAATCCAATGTCAAAACTGTTTACAGACTTCACACAGGCTGATGACTAGTTTCAACTTTCAATTTATAAAGCATGCCAAAAATGAAGAAACAGGATTTTGTAATTGTACTTCCCAGAATATAGAACAGGAAATGTTAATGGCTCCTATTGATTATCATACTGAATTCCATTAGCATGATCTATTGGTTTATCCCCTTTCAGCAAATCATCCATAGCATACCTGGATATAGAAGTTTGTGCCACCAACAATAACAGGCAGGCGATCTCGGGCGATTATGTCATTTATAAGCTGAAAATATAGTAGAGAAACACAATTACTAACACAATTGCAGTATTGCACAATAGCATACTTTCTCCCAATCTGACCTCAAACTGAAACCTACTGAATGCATATGGAGTATGATATATCAAAGAAACAACACAACTCAAGAAGTTCACTACACTCCACATACCAGCAGAAGATCAAAGTTCCAATAGATTACAAAACTGCCCAAACCCTAACTAACTATGAAAGTTTTGATCTTCTGCCATCAAATATCAATTTAACACAACTAAACAGACGATACAGAGCAAACTCACAGGCACAACAGCATCTCGAAAATCCTTGCAAGTGAATTCAACATCCGGGCTGATTATCCCCAAAAGGTGATGTTCCACTCCTGCACCAAAACCCCATCGAATTACTCTCAATCCCCTAAACCTACCCTCTACGGTTCATATAGAGACAGAGAGATGAACCTTTCTGCTCGAAGATGGTGACTTTATTGGTGAGAACATCCAATCCTTTGTAAACTTGCATTGAATCGGCGTTGATAATCTCGATCGGAAAGTGGGCGGCTAAATCAATTGCAAGCCGAGACTTCCCGGAACCTGTTGGGCCCATTATCACTACGATCTTGGGCTTATGATTCGAATCGCCATTGTTGTAGCTTGAAGGTTCCTCGGCGTCGACACCGCCATTTCCCATCTCCGTCGAATTTTAGGGATTGCTCAGTTTTCCCCCTTTCTTTGTTCAAATTCAGAAACTTAGACGGCGTCGTTTTGGCCCGCCTTTTAGTTTTAGTTAAGCATTTGCATATTTATATATTTAATGACTTGAATTCTTTGGATAAATATTATTAAATTATTTTTGAAACAATTTTTTTACTTTTTCACTTTTAAAATTGCTTATTTATTTTAAATTTCTCACCCATTTTAATCAATAAAGTCGTTTTACATTCAAATCAGATATTATAGAAACCTTTAAACAGTCGTCCAAATTAATTAGTAGAGTCGCTTTACATACGAAGCAGATACCCTCAACAGTAGAACATAATATAGTGGATAAAAGTTGCAAGCAATATTCTTTTCATCTTTTGCATTAGTCAGGCTACACAACTTACAAGTTACAAGGAAAATTAAGAACAACAAAATTTATAATAATGATACATATAGTTTGATAGTATACACACTTCAAAAGCAACACCATATACATGTAATCCTGTTACTAAACTTATGGGATAATGCTTAATGTGTATGTCATTACACTTCACTGAGAAATGCACAAAGAATAGAAGAGAAAATAATATCAAAACTAAGAACAAACTCTCAATTTAAACACACTTAGAAGAAGTGAAAAGTAAAAAAAGATTAGCCAAATTTTTCACAACTACAAATAACAGACATTTCAGAGTGATTCAATGTTCTTGCTTAGCTCCTCCAGCTTCTTAAACCTCACCTTCTCACTTTCAGCCGCAAGCTGCAAATTAAATTACCCATTTTAGAGAAACAAAATGATGGTTTAACAATAATCAGGTTGATTAAAAGTTGGAGATAATTGCAGAAAATAACCCAACCTTTGAATGTAGTTGCACAAAATAGCCTGAATTTCAAAAGTTGTGGATAATAGTCCCAACTATATATAGGATGTGTTGCGACCAGTAGTCTAAGCATCGTTGAATACGAGATTTTTGCGTTTAAGGTGAATATATCTTTGCCATTTCATCGCTTGTCGAGATTGATTATATGATACTCCATCCTTTTTATAATGTTTGTCATTTCCGTCTTGGACGCATTTTTTTAAAGAGTATAAAAATCGAACTAAATTACCCTTGGGATTATTCTAATTGGTGTTTTATGAGTAGTTTTCTCCTGTATTAATAAACTCATTTCTTTCAATCGAACAATGGTATATATACTTGTAAAAAATTGGACAAATTAGGTTAAATGACAAATATTTTGTAACAAAAAAATACTAAAATGGCAAACACTATGAATCAGAGGGAGTATCTCGTGAATATTAGCGACAAAAAAAATATCATCTTAAATGATATTTAGGCTATTGAGTGCAATTCATCCTATAATCATAGCTACTTCTTGCAACTTTAAAATTTTAGGGTATTTTCAGCAAAACATCTAAAGTTGGGGTTATTTTTTCAATTTACCCCAAAACAAAAAGAGTTTAATTAGATGGTTTAATTATGTGTACCTCCATGAGTTTTGCAACTAGTTGAGCCTTTTCCCTACTCTTCTCATTGAAGTCAGCAAGTGCTTCTTTGTACTCCTTCTCCTGCGAAATTCACTTGTTTAAAACCCTAAATCACAATTATTAGTGGTAAAACAGGATTAACCATCCTTAATTAATTACCTTCTTATGACAATTCAAGCCCAATGGCCTCAACTCCCTATTGACAGTATCAATCCTTTTCCTCACAAATGCAACCTCCTTTCTCATTGGATCTTGCATGCCCTCAAGCTCCTAAACAAATACAAGATTATAGAGAAATTTGTGGTAATAAAATTTAATTACGGTTTTTCTAACATATTATTTAAAAGAACTAAAACCCTATAAGGAAATTGATAAACTCTTTTAGTTAAGGTAATTAATCCTAAATAAATACCTCCTCCGTTCAAAAATACATGTCATTTTAGTGTAATTTTTTTTGTTTAACAATACTTGTCATTTGACATATTTTACCACACTTTTTTCCGATATTATCTTCATGAATTAGAAATAATTACGTAAATGTATAATAGAAATGGAAAGATTGATCTCAACAAGATTGAGAATATTTAAGTCAAATCACGTGACTTTTTAATTTTTAAGACACATCCTAAAACGACATGCATGTATTTCTGAACGGTGAAATACAAATTAACAAAATATAATATTGTAATTTTAAGGACATAGGTTAGAAAAAATGAATTAAATTAATTACCTCTCTAATCTCAGCCAGGCGTTTAGTCTCTTCTTCAACACGGCCCATTTGAGCAACAACCTTCTCCTTCATCATCATCTTCCTCCTCTCAATCTCTTCTTCTTTGGCTCTAAAAGAATTCAAAACCGACCTCGAAAGCTCGTCGTCCTTGCTATGATCATCCCTCACAGGGCTCCCATTTTGGCTCACAATCGCCCCGGAATTCTTGATCATCAACATCTTTAATTGATGTTGCTCTTGTTGTTGCTGTTGTTGTGATGCCATGATTATGAGATCCCTTCCAATATATGTTCAATTCCTTGAAGTTAAAAACTCTTTGTGTTTGGTCCCTTTAAAGGCTTATAATTGTTAGCTTTTTATGGCCAAGATTGGCTTTGAAGGCATGAAACCAAGCATTATTTTATGGCCAAATATAATATGATTTCACTATGAAGTAGCCCAACTGCCTACTTTTGAACATAAAGCAAATTAAGGATTGAAATTTTATAGGGCTGAGCATAGGTCGGTTCAAACCAAAATTCTAAGCTGAATCGAACCAAAATCGATATCATTCGGTTCGGTTTTCGGTCTAAGAATTCTCCAAAATTCGGATTCGGTTCGAATTTTTCAAAGAATAACCTTCTATTTAAATGAAAGTATAAAACCGACAAAAAACAAAACAAAACCAGTTCAAATTTTGATTTTCGGTTTGATTTGGATTTTATCGGTTCGGTTTTGAACCGATGCTCAACCCTAAAATTTTGTGCTTTCCAGGTAAATTAGTGTTGGATATGAATTGCAGAAACTAGCTAAGTCCTTTAATAAACTGCAACTTTTTGGTAAGATGGCTATTTTCCAAGGTTGTTGAATTGTCAATTTAGCAAAGTGATGATGGCTTATTTAGTATCTTCATGTTTTTCACTTTGGGTCTTAGCTGGAAGAGAATTTTCTAAGGGAAAATGGATAATGTGTTGTGTGAGAATTAGACAGTAAGGGTTCACCTACACCACAAAAGAGAGAGGCTTTATGGACAAGAAAGGGTTTTTGTATGCATCATTATTACTCAAGCATGTGCTAGGACGAATCATCAACTTTTCACCTAATTGTTACACCTTTTTTTAAATGATAAGGAACCAGCTTTGTTGGCAAACCCAAGCTCGTGACACGGCTTATAAGAATCATGAACCAGATAAATAAGATTATGTCAACCGACTCGACCCAATTAAAAAAAAACGGTTATATTTAATTTTTCATCCAAGTGAAGGGGTGAAGGTAGAAATTTTATACGAGACCTCCTAGTTTTTACACTTAATGAAGAAAAGACACTTACCCTAGATACATGAACTAACTTATTGGAAAGAATAAAGTTAAATATGTACAAGATAATTAAATATGTGCAAGATCCAATATCTTCCTATACCTCACAAATTGGAGCATGTAACTCACAAATGTACAACTTGCGAAGGAGCTAGAGAAGAAAATTAAAGTTTCCCTAATGCCTCGGTCATGATATCATCAAGTTGCTCGATAGTACGCACATGAGAAGCGGCAATGGTGCCCACAAAAAGATGAACTCCACAAAATGACCATCGATTTTTATGGGTTTGATGCATTTGTTAAAGACATGATTTGCGACAATGTGAAAAACAGTTTGACTATCACAGAATAATTAATGTCATAAAATACATCTGTCATAAAATGCATTTGTTAAAGACATGATCTACGCACTCTGCTCTCCCACCTCTGTGCTCCGATTCCAGTACTCGCTTGATACGGAGTCCATAAACTCAAGGTTCGAGCCCGGCCCGGAGCAGCCAGAAACCAAGCCGGGGGGGGGGGGGGGGGGGGGGGGGCTGCCAAGGATGGAGAGGACCCGGTTGGGATTTTGACTCGTGTACCTTTTCCGACGAGCTCCATTTCGGACGGCGCTCAATTCGTTATTCCCTCGTGACTTCTTCGCGCTCTATACGGTCGTACCTTCCGTCCCCAACTATTAGCGGGTTCGGACGTGTACTTGACCCATGACAACAACATTTTTGGGACGATTTTTGTGACATTAGAGGTTTACATGAGTTGGATTCTATGAAGGGGGTGTTGCAATGGAGGGAGACCGCTTGGATCTTCAAGGGTGTATGATGGCATGCAGTTGTGTGAATTTTGCTCGCTTTCTTCCTGATTTGTAATGACATGAGTTTTAATGATTGTTTTTTTGGGGTGAGAGTATATTTTATTCGTTTTATAAAAATAGGATCAGTATTGATTTCGCTTATTTAGGAAACTCGTGTGGATATCTTCATTAATTTGTTAGGAAAAACCTGAAGTTGTCAATTTGTTGCTACTTGTATAAATGGATACATAATTACTGTTATCCATCCATTCTATGTCATCCTCTCCTCCACATCTAAGAACGATGACTTCGATATGAATATAGATTTGTTCGGCGACGGGGTGTCGCCGGAGGTCACGGCGGTGCTCGAGCAATGGTTCACCATCCATGGATAGAAAAGAAAAAGGAAAAAAGAGAAAAGGGGACAAAAGAAAGAAAAAAGAAAAATTAAACAAGAAAAAAGAAAAAAAAAAAGAAAAATAAATAAATTTATGTAAGTAGATCCACACCAAGGCCACATCAATGTCGTTAATTCTCCCACTCGCTCAACAGAGAGTGCATCTCACGCTCAACAGAGAGTGCATCTCACGCAAATGGCATCTCACGCTCAACAGAGAGTGCATATGGCAACATCAGCAAAGAGGTGTTCAATAGGTCGCAATATGATAGTTTGGGTACTCAATCGAACATTCTTAAAGGTCTTGGCCTAGAATAGGATGTTAATGTTGTTATATCTAAGTAAACGGATTGTCTTTCATAATGTTGAAACTGAAAATAATTCGCGTGATCAAACACGTCGAATCTCGATAACAAGAAAATATCTTGACTTGGATATGTTTTTCTACTTTTTTTTCAGTTTCTCTATTCTTCTATAAATAACAATATGGAGCTACTTGCTTGGCTTCTCTTTTCCAATGTCGGAAGTAACATGACACATTCATTTCACATTAGCATACATATACCTATATCACGGCCGAGCTTATTTGTTATTTGGGCCACATAAGGTTGAGACTCAAAAGGCCCATTTGAAGTATACACACACTTTTTATGGACATGTATGCCATGCATAGTTATACTCATCCACATAAGTATTTTTGTACTTGTGTAATTCGGTTAGCCCTTTTACTAAGTTTAATATCTACGATTTTGTACGTGGTTATTTTGCGTTTACTTCACACACCATCACATACGATGATTGTTAAAACGAACTAATTGAGTTACTGGCTCAACCGATCGATAAGGCTATGTTAGCCCAATTTCAAGATAAAATTCGAGGAACACTTGATGCATTTTCTAAGGAGGAATGAGGTAAATGGTAGGTTAAAAGAACATCGTTGAAAGCCAACAAAAGTCGAAGAGCTATGGTATAAGATTTAAACTCTAAATTAAGTCATTTGTTGGTGTTTTCTATTACTTATTCATTTGTATTATTTAAAGAAACAATGTTCGCCCCAATCGAAGATCCCACCGTGGTATGCACCAATAAGACCACCAAAAACCTTTGCGGCACTATTGGTATATAGAAGTCATGGGTGATCATTGGTTTGATGCTTAATCGAAACCAATTCTCATGGTGTGACAGACAATGTCTACAGAGCCCGAGCACATATTCATCACGGCATGCTGATCGCGATTATTAGTGATTCTAACTCCATGTTCTAGAGTCGCAGAGAACAGTAACATTTGAAAAGTATATTGATTAAACAAAGAAATTTAACAAGATTGATAATCAACATGATTTCCACATAGATAAAATAGAACGTTGCAAACATTACATTAACTTGGTAATATAAGAAACAGTCTTTTCTTTTTTTTGATCTCTCGCTCGGTTCGATTAGCCGGGGCCAATCTATATCCGAACTGGATACTGCAAAGGTCCATTGTTGGGAGCGACCCTCCCAATTCAATTTTTTCCATACACGCCAAAACAGTCTCTTCTTTATTAATGAAAAGTGAGAGACATTCCGATGACTTCAATTATTTGCATCTATAAAGAAAAATAGATGTCGGACAATTCAAAATTTCAAGTGTAAGATAATGTGACAATTATTACATAACCACTTAATCAGAAGAAAACATACGAAACAAAAATATTATCAAACAAAGATCTTTTGCAAATAATTCAAACCCTTCCCATTTTTTGGGAAAAATATTATTATTCCAACCATGCTACATTATTGTTTTCACTTTCCCCAAAAACCCGCGAAGACCAAAAAGCCCGCCCACCCTATTTTCCCACTTATTGGGCCCTACAACACATTTCAAAAAGCCCACTTCTCGGCCCAATCACACCCCCCTCCACTAGATAATTTAGATTTTAGAGCTTTCAAACGGGTCGGTCAGGTCGGATTCGGGTCCGGTTATTTCGGGTTCGGGTTGAGTCGGGTTCGGATCATAATAGGTCATCAGCCAAATTAGGTCGGGACATTGTGGGTTTTCGAGCGGGTCGAGTCGAACCAAAAGGTTAAGAAAGTCGAATTTTTTACAATTATTAAAATATTTATTTATTTAAAATGATATTTAATAATAATCATATTTTTTTTAATATTTTAATAATAAAATGTATTATAATTTTTAAATGTATTATTTATATTCTAAAAATATAAAAAAAATTGAGTCAACCCAACAGGTTTCAGGTCTCTCGGGTTCGATTTATATATTTTGTGTTTCGTGTTCAAATTTTTTTGTATTAACCCTAAAAATTTTGAGTCGGTATTTCGGGTTGGGTCAGCTTTTGACAGCTCTACTAGAGATGGATATCATCCATTGATACCCGATCCTTCTGCACACCCGATTTAAATATATGGATAAAATCTCACCTAAGTCGAGTGATGATTGATTGACGGATGGACTAAATAATTGATGGGTCGGATACGGGTGAAGCGTCATCCGACCCACTGCTCAATCCATCACCCGCACAACCACCTGACTCGTTTTATCCGCCCATTAATTGTTTATATATTTGAATTTATTTTTTATTTTGTTTTAATATATAGAATTTATAGAGAATTTTTCATAGATTTAAACTTTTTCTTTGTGGAGGACACTGCCCATAAAATTCGAACCAAAGTCTTTTGTATATTATCTTTAAGGCTTAACCGTTTGACTAAATGTCCGAAAACTGAATTTAAACTATTTATTATATGGTTGGATTTTAGACAATGATTTATCTTTATATTTTTTTAATTTTGATACACTACACATATATTTTCGATGTAATATAACTTTTATAAAAAAAGACTTAAAGTAAAATACCTGATAACAAGCAGAAGCTATGAGTTTATTTGAGGCCATATGGGAAGCTCGTAGAAGGAATTTTCGATACATAGAAATTGAAGGTGATAGCCTAATTGTAGTCAATGCGCTTAAGGGCAGTCGATCCAGTCCCTGGACAATTGACATGCTAATAGCCGATATTCTAGTCATGTTGAGTCTTTCGAGGTGGTCATTACCAAACATATACCTCGAGAATGCAATTCTGTGTCTGATTTGATTGCGAAACTACACCACGATTGTAGTATCAATCAGATTCTAAACCATGGAGGGGTCCTGACCCTCATCCGCAAGGATGCCCTAGGCTGACCTAGTCTGCCTAATCTTTACCTATTCAAAAAAAAAATACATGATAACTTCACCCGATCTATTCGAAAACTCGCAGACGATAAATGGACGATCGATAAATTATGACTCATAAATAATGGACAGATTAGATGAAACATTTACCTCGCAAATAAGGTAATATTAAATCATTCATTCATAAACCGATCCATTTCCATCTCTACCCTCACTCCACCTCTCTCCTCCACTCCACACTTCAAATACCCAAATCTCTCAAATCTCAATCAACAACCATGGCGGACGCCGACGATCTCGCCGACGATCTCCACAGCCTGAGCTTCAATTCCACCACCACAACCGCCAATCGAAGCCCGAGCTCCTCCTCCGAAACCACCACCTGGACCGCCTCCTCCTCCTTCCCCTTCCCCTCCCCCATCTCCTTCTCCGACCTCCAATTCATCTCTCGCCTCGGATCCGGCGACATCGGCACCGTCTTCCTCGCCGATCTGAAATCCGCCGATCGCGAGGGCGTCTTCTACTTCGCCGCCAAGGTCATGGACAAGCAGGAGCTTCTGGCGCGTGACAAGCACGGCCGGGCGAGGGCGGAGCGCGAGATTCTGGAGATGATCGGAGATCATCCGTTCTTGCCGACGCTTTACGCGGCGGTGGAGTCGCCGAAGTGGTCGTGTCTGCTCACTGAGTTTTGTCCCGGCGGCGACCTCCACGTGCTCCGCCAGCGCCAGCCGTTGAAACGGTTCGATGAGTCCGCCGTCAGGTGCGCACGTTAATACATTTCTGAACTCTTTTCCTGCGCACCGTTTTCAAATAGTTTGTTTATCGGGTGGGACGAGGGTGCACCGTAATCAGGTGGAGTCGAGGTATTCTTTAGTTTTTCGTTCGGCACTAGCGGAAATTTCGGAGTTGGAGCGGAAGGCATCAAGCTCTTTCTTTCTGCTCGGAATCGAGCTTGTTGATTAGCAATAGCAGCCTTCGACAACAGAATTCTGCTAGCTTGTTCCCGCTAGTTGTCTCAGCTAGATTTTTCCTACTCTAACGACCCAGTCGAACGGAGCCTAAATAGGCCGAGTAATGGATGGATGGTGTCCATTTGACCAGGAAAATGAAATCGGCCTACCCATTGCCCTTGGAATACTCCTAGTCAGTGGTCACCCCATATATCTGACCAACTCGTTACCCTTAGGTATCTGGTCACTATCCTAAAAATAAGGTTTGAGTGGCCATGCCTTTCTGGTCCGCTTAAGTAGAATTTTTTACAATTTAGGTATTAGGTGATCCCTCTCCGTCCAAAAGACACACCTAACAATTTTCAAATTCACAATTCGAGTGGCATTTTCACACGCAAAATCGATATACAAAAGAACAAATATTTGAAAGAGTTCAATGATGAAGTGCATACAATTCATTGTCAATACACCATTCAGGATGTCTGGATTATCACTCAAAATACCTTATAATGCAAGATAATGTATTTTGAGTTGTAATCCAAACATGCCCAAATTAGTGAGCGCATAAATATATAAAGTGATACGCATGTTGAAAACAAACTTATACAATAGAAATAAAACGCACAGTTCAGCTATAAGGTTGAATGATGGGTCAGGTTATTTAGCTGACAAACACCGTCCAAAACAATTTTGTTCGAATTTTCATCCTTTTATTTAGGTCGGATTATTCGGATGGGTCATGGATAATTTTCCAGCCCTACATGGCTACATGAAGTAGTTAAAGGATGGTGGATCCCACACAACATGAAGAGTATGAACTGTCTGTCAGGGGGTGGGGCCCAAATAGTCGGTTGGGCTAATGTGGACGAAAATGTTGGGGTGTCGTCTCCGATCTTACCTACACCCGATCACACTGAATTATTATTACACATACACACAATTCACAATAATTCAGTGTGCTTACATGCCGAGTTCACGTGAGTCAACTCATAATATAAGTCAAGTAGATCTATATGACACGTAGAAAGCTTTAGTTGGAAGCCTTCGGACATCTAATCAATCGGTTAGGATAGTATTAAGAAGTTTTTATTTCTACTCTCATAGGCAGTGCTCTTATCGAAAAGAAGAGAAACCTTTAGTTGGAAGCTTTCGGACACCTAATAAATCGGTTAGGATAGTATTAAGAGGTTTTTGTTTCTACTCTCATAGGCAATGCTCTTACCAAAAAAAAGAGAAAGCTTTAGTTGGAAGCGTTCAGACATCTAATCAATCGGTTCGGATAGTATTAAGAGGTTTTCGTTTCTACTCTCATAGGCAGTGCTCTTACCGAAAAGAAGAGAAAGCTTTAGTTGGAAGCCTTCAGACATCTAATCAATCAGTTAGAATAGTATTAATAGGCTTTTATTTTTACTTTCATAGACAATGCTCTTACCGAAAGAAAAAAAAAAAAAGAAAGCTTTATTTGGATTTACAGCTATTTTTACCGTTACAGTGATTAATTTAAAATCCGTTACTAGAGTAACTTGAAATTTGATGGTTAATTTGTTAATGTAACAGTTGTAAAGTTCAACATTTCCTATCTATATTCATTGAAACTTCGTGTACTAATTAAAGTTATTACTTTTTCTTGACGGTGTTATTAATTAATACGTGAATGCATCAATCTCAAGAACGTAGTTTTGTTTATCATTTTTGTCAAAGACTACACTACAAGAAAGTTCATATATTAATAACGTATATATTTAATAAAGCAACGAATGTTACTCCATGTGCCAACTAGCAGTCTAGCACTAAAGGCTACAATTAATATTGTTTGTGTAACTTATACGGAGTACAAAGGAGCAAGTAATCATATTTTTCGACAATAATCTTATAATTAACTTCTTAATTACTTTTATCTCTACAGATTTTATGCATCGGAAGTAATCGTTGCACTAGAGTACATCCACATGATGGGCATCATATACCGTGACCTAAAACCCGAAAACGTCCTCGTCCGATCCGACGGCCACATCATGCTCACGGATTTCGACCTCTCGTTGCGATGCGACGGCGAATCCATTCCGACGCCGCGAATAATCCTAGACCAGACCCAAAACCCTACACCGACGAAACCTGAAAAGTCCTCCGATTCACCAACTTCATGCATTCTCCCTAGCTGCATTGTCCCATCAATCTCTTGCTTGCACTATAAGCGCAGTCGTCGCAGAAAAAAGGCCCGGGCCCAGACCCGCGGGCTCGGGCCCGGTCGGCCCGAGTTCGTGGCCGAGCCCGTCGACGTCCGCTCGATGTCGTTCGTCGGGACCCACGAGTACCTGGCGCCCGAGATCGTCTCGGGGGAGGGCCACGGGAGCGCGGTGGATTGGTGGACGCTCGGGGTCTTTATTTTCGAGCTTTTTTACGGGACGACGCCTTTTAAAGGCGTCGATAACGAGATGACCGTGGCTAATATCCTGGCTAGGGCGCTCGAGTTTCCAAAGGAGCCAAGTATGCCCGGGCCGGCTAAGGACTTGATCAGGCAACTGTTGGTTAAGGACCCGGATCAGAGGCTCGGGACGAGGATGGGCTCGGGCCCGATTAAGAGGCATCCGTTCTTTATAGGGGTGAATTGGGCGTTGCTGAGGTGTACGAAACCGCCGTTCGTTCCGCCGCCATTTAGTAGGGATGTGTTGTTGTCGGAGGATGATGGTAGTAGTCGTAGTAGTTGTCCTGATACGCCTGTTGAGTATTATTGAATTGGTCATTAATCATTAGCAATGTTCTAAAAAACGCTAGGGACCGTTTAGCGCCTAGAGGACCTGAACGGTGGCCTAAGCAGTCTTAAACGAGTGCCTAGGCGGTCTGGACGACTAGACGAGTTAGGATCTTCCAGCGCTTAGGCGGGGCCTAAAAGGAATTTTTAGAACAGTGCTCGTTAGTAGTAGAGATAGAAAAAGAAAGGGACAAATTTTATAGAGTTATATAAAGAAAGTAGCATTGTTGTAAGATATTACTAACTTTGTTGTTTTTGTTTGTGGTGGAAGAATTGTAATGATATAGAAACAAAGTGACAAATTATCCTCCAATTTGGGGCAGGAAACCCTCTCCCTTGTTTTAAGTGGTTTGTCATGGTTAATGGTTGATTGAATTGCTTTTGGATTTTGAGTTTATGAATGTACTAATTTCTTGTTTGGCCCACATTCCCCATGTGATTTGTTTATTGTCTTGAATACACTCGTCCTTTTAGGAGGAAAACCCTTGCAATTATTTGCGTCTCCTAATTCAATGCTGAATTACTAAGATCACACAATTGCTCTATGAACATATATTACCATATGATGTGATGCGTTCAGAAACCTTCCACTTGAAAACACTACCAGCTCTTGTGCTTAACATTAAGGGGTCTTTCTTCTTCTTGTTTCTTCTATCGGTTTACCCATCTAGTACATCAAATTCTCGATCTACCACACCTGTTTGGCGTATTCTAATTAGATTCAGTTATTATTGTCACATAACTAATATGTTAATACTTGGACCTTTTTCATCCTCCCTCTCGATTTTATATTAAGACAAAGATGTATACATCATGGCCCCTCAAATCCCGGCTGAAACATGTTAACACTAGGTTGATATTGTTGTTGTATATTGTATTAAATTTTTCATTAGCACTTGGAATAATGATGGGTTTCAAATTGATTGACAATTTAGATGTTCAGAACTACTCTCAAAAGAAAATTACCATAAAAATTAAGTACAATAAAAATAATCCATGGGAATCACCATTCACCATTGCCATCGACAATTCTAGATCATCTTAGCACAATACTGAATTGTGTGGCAACTATCCAAGTTACTCTTATTACTTCCTCTGCTAAAAACAGCTCCAATAGTAACCAACTATTTAAACTACAGTACATCTAGGTGGACTCATAAGTTCAAGAAATTGATACACAACATAAGTCATGGCATCCATTAAAGGCCTAGCTACCAAGACATAACAACCAAATAAATAGCAGAACGAAAACAAACAACTTCAAATTTCATAACACAATCTAACTGTAACTTCCAAAATATCACTCTCATATCACTTGGTCCAAAAAGAAAGTTGCTGAACGAGTACAAACTACAACGCTTAGAAAAGCAACCAAAACTTAGAAGAAGAATAATAATGTGCTAAATTATGAAATTAAACTTCCAAAAGGTAACTAGCTCTGCTCCCTTAGTCGAAGAGACTGAAACCCATATCCTGCAACATAACAAAACACACACATTCAAATGTTAGATAAAAGAAGCCTTGTACAATAACACAAAGAAAAACACAAGTAAAAAACATAGGAATTATCTTACATCGTCAGACTCCTCTTTCTCCTCGACCTTCTCTTCTTTCTTTGCCTCAGCAGCGGGTGCAGCACCACCAGCGCCGCCAGCCGGGGCAGCAGCAGCAACTGCAACACCACCGCCACCGGCGGGCACGGAAGCGAGCTTCTCCCTTCCAGAAGCAATGAGTTCAGTGATGTCCTTTCCCTTCACTTGACACATGAGTAGCTCAATCTTGTCGTCATCGGCTTCAGCACCAACTGCAATACAACAACATTCCTTTGTAATTTTTACAGCATAACATTTAATCACCACACCGAACATGGTTGAATGATCAGAGATTCACAAGTAAAACAGTCTTCCTATCCAATGTACTAACAATCAAAGGCATTTTAAATTCAGATATGACCATTGAAAATATAATGCTAGACAAATTTCCATCATCTACACACATGCTGAATTGGGAAAACAACTGGTAAGATGGAAACAATTGGTATGCTAACCCTAAAATTGAAAGATGTAATTTTTACAGCATAACATTTCATCAACACACTAGGAACAAGGGGTTGAATGATCAAAGATTCGCAGGTAAAACACTAAACACTTTCCTAGCCAATGTGATAACAATGAATGCATTATCAATTCAGATATGAACATTGCAAACATAATGCTAGACAAATTTCCAGCATCTACCAGTATGCTGGATTGGGGGAACAATTGGCAAGATGAAAACAATTGGAATGCTAACCCTAAAATTGAAAGCTTCAAGGCAAACTTGATACAACGATTTACTATCACGGGACAAACATGTTCATCCTAAAAGCCAACATGTTCAATCACAATTGAATTTGTGCAAACAGCAACCAGACTAGAGTTGTGTAGCCTTCTCAACTACAAAGCTTCAATTGAATGACAACATGCATAGAACGTCAAGTCTACATAGCGATACAATTCATTATCACAAGACAGTTCTAAGATCCATCATTATTAACAGTTAAAACGTAATGTGTAGCCTTCTCAACTGACAAAAAAACTATCTTTACACAATGAATAAGAAAACAATTCCAATAAAACTACAAAACAATTAAAATCCTAATGGCAACTGCAATTCAATGACAACATTCATAGAACGTCTGGACTACAAAACTATACACGATTCATTATCACGAGACAGTTCTAAGATCTATCATAATCGCAACAGAATCAGAGAACAAATTAACCACGGCCTGAAAACACGCTAATTAGGCAAACAGAGAAGAGCGATCATCTTACCGGATCCGAGAATGTTCTTGATGTCTTCGGCGGAAGGAGTAGTGTTGCCACCCAAAACGGCCAACAGATAAGCGGCGACAACCTTCATCTCTGCAAAATCGAACCGCGAACAATCCAAAAGGCGAGAAATCGGCGTCAGGAGAGATCGAGGAATCAACAAGGGGAAACGATAGAATGAAAATCAGAGAGAGAAACAACTTACTCGATGATCTGCTATCACGAAAGCCGGGGCTGCGGGGAGGTAGAAGACGCCCTCTAGGGTTTCTGATTGATACAACAAGATTGAAGCTTGCGAGTGAGATTGGAAAGTTCTACACGCCTAGGGTTTTATGCTGCGAGTGTGACCGCCATTCAAAAGATAGAACGGCCCCGTTTTACGAATTTTTATCAGGAGGCTTGAAATTTGATTGGGCTTTACGGGTCCATTAAGCGAAGAATCGGCCCATGTAGAAGGAAGCCCAAAAGGTCCGGCATATATAATTTCTTTTTTTTTTGTCGAAACCTGCATATACTGTATATAAATTTGCAACGCAATATTTGGATATAAATATTATTGGTCCTGAAGATAATGTCTATTTTTATTTATATTGGTCAAATCTACTAATATTATTTTATCTTTATATTTATTTGAATATAAATTTTTAAAAATATTATTTTATCTTTATGTTTACTCGGATAAATTTTTTTTACATAATTAACTATTTAAAATTATTATTTTAATAAAGGGGGTGATGTGGCTCAATGTGGTGGCAGAAATTGTTTCGGTTTTAGTTATTAGTAATAGATTTCTCTCTTTTTTTTGGTATGACTGGTATGAATATACTATATATTTCTATTGTGCATTTCATAAAAAAAATGTAGAGGATTATTTTTTTAAGGAGATAGTGAAAGGTATATCTTAGATTGTGAAAGTTAAAAAATGAAAATTTTGAGATGGAAAAGAGATATAATTATAACAATTTGATGACCAAATATTTTGACCAATTATTATATTATATATGATCAATATTTTAAAAAACACTAGGCAGTCAACCTCTGCCTAGGTAGTCCGTAGTCCGTAGTCTTAAACGAGTCAAACGACTACGCGGACTGGGACCTTTTAGCATTTAAACATGGACTAGACAAGATTTTTAAAACACTGCATATAATAAAATTTATCTTGGGTATAATTTGTAAGATTCAAAAATCAAAATACCTTTATTTGATAATTTAGATTTATCCTTTTAAAAGAAGATCTCAATTCAAAATTATTTACACTAAAAAAATTGGATGATAATACATTTTAGGCAGTAGAGAATTCATCGTGTAGCTAGGCCTAAATTTAGGCAATTGACCAAAAGTTTTGTTATTTATATATCACTATTCACTAGTTTGAATGTGTTATTTGCCAGCATTACAATTGTTGGACACTTCTTTTAAACCCTTTCTTTTATATAAAATACAATGCCTCCTATGTTGGAATACTGCCCAATCTTTGTAGAAATTGATTTTCAAAGAAGAAAACAAATTTGTAAGAACTTATATTCAATTCACAAGTACGAAATTAAGTAGCTTCCTCTAGGTTGACATTTTTGAGATTCATTTTTAAATTAAATAAAATTAGGGTTAGTGGACTTGCAATTGACAAGTATGAAATTTATAGGAATTATTCCTCACAAGTCAATTGAAGATCAAGCGAGCTTGAACTCTATTTCTCACCAAAAGTTGGGCATAAACCCATGAAACCATTAAATTTAATGACATTCATCTCTATATATCTACCTTATAAGCTCCATTTCTTCTCAACTCATCAAATCACAAGATCATTCATCTCTTTACAATCCAATAAAGGATTAACCAATACTCTTTGGAGCTTCTATCCCTTCAAGAAATGGGTCGCATTGGTGGGTACATCGTCGTCCTACTCCTCCTCTTCCTCGGCTTGGCTCTAGCCGAGGCGGCTCAGAAGACACCAAAGCCAATCAAGCCAAAGCCTGCAATCAAGTGCAATGACAAGAGATCCCCATGTTACCATCTTAAATCGTATTGTCCTATACATTGTCCTACAAGCTGCCAAGTTAATTGTAAAACATGTCGCCTTGTTTGCACCCCTCATCCAAAATCTTCGCCGCCCAAGAAGCCCTCCCATCCACCACCACCAACCAAATCTCACCCTCCGCCTCCTCCGGTGCCAGTGTACACCCCTCCAACGACTAATACCACCACCTCAAGTGGACCCAAGAAAGTCCGGTGCATGAACAAGAAGTATCCTTTGTGCTACTACAAGGAGCATAGTTGCCCTAACTCTTGTCCCGGGAGTTGTGAGGTTGACTGCGTCACTTGCAGCCCTGTTTGTAGTAAGTTCCACTAAGGGTTTGTTTGGCACGAAATCATTATTGGTTATAACAAACCCTAAAAATGTTGATTCGTTTTGTTTTTGATGATTTGTCTTGCAGATTGTGACAAGCCAGGAGCGGTTTGCCAGGATCCGAGATTCATAGGGGCAGATGGGGTCACATTCTACTTCCATGGCAAGAAAGAACGCGACTTCTGCCTGGTGGCCGACTCCAACCTCCACATCAACGGTCATTTCATTGGGAAGAGGAATGATAACATGAGTAGGGACTTCACTTGGGTGCAGTCTCTAGGTATCCTCTTTGACCATCACAAGGTCTACATTGGAGCTCAAAAGACCGCCACTTGGAATGACGTTGATGATAGACTCGCCCTCTCCTTCGATGGGGAGCCCATCTTCTTGCCCGAACTACATGGCGCTACTTGGAACTCCTCCAACGGTGCCCTCACCATCACTAGGTACAAAAATTACTCTATACATGCTCGCTTACTTATGAACTCTCTGTCATGTCAAACTATGAATCTTACATCAAACATGAAGACTGATGGATTACTCCTCTTATTGCCAATTTATTTACGATGGAACCTGTGAAAATGAAACACCATTAATACTTGCAAATATTTACAGGACTCACAACACAAACGGGATTGAGATGGAGGCGAAGGGAAAGTTCAAGATCAAGGCGGTTGTAGTTCCCATCACCCACAAAGAATCCATCCTCCACAACTATGGAATTGAAAAAGACAACAATTGCTTCGCCCACCTTGACCTCAGCTTCAAGTTCTTCGCCCTTAGCTCTAATGTAAGCGGCGTCCTTGGCCAAACCTACGCCTCCAATTACGTGAGTCGAGTCAAGATGGGTGTCACCATGCCCATCTTGGGTGGCGATGAACTCTTCTCTTCCTCCTCTCTCTTCTCAACCGATTGCGCGGTTTCAAAGTTCTCCGGCGACAACTCTTCCTTTGAAGAAAGCAACCGTTTCGCTGACCTCAATTGCGCCACCGGCTTGAGCCAAGGTCTAGGAGTTGTTTGCAAACGGTAAGAAAAAGGACGAATTTAAAATATGTTATGTCTTGGTAATTAAGCCAGTGAGGCAGTGACATATATGTTATTATTTACTTTGGTCACCTTACAATTCTTACGTTGATTGATTTGTAATTTTATCATTTTTTTTCCCATTCCCTCTTCGTTTGTCTAGTGTGATATGATTGGAAAATGTTTTTACATGTGTTGTGCACTTGTGGTATTGAATATTGTGGAAGATCACAGTTACAAGTGGAATAAATGTAACACTTTGTCAAATTTGCAAGAAATTTCGTACTACATATTCCTTTTTTTTTAATCTCTTGGTTCAATCGGTTAAAACTGCTCAACGTTCTAACAAGATACTACATAGGCTTTTAATGAGGACGACTCTCCCCATTCAGTCTTTTCATATACATCCTTAGGGAGATTCGAACTCGAATTTAGTTCAAATCTCTATATTCCTTTTTTTTTTTTTGTATAGAACATGGCAAATTAGAGATTGGTCACTTCAGCTAGGAAAACTTTCATATACATGAATTGATTATTATTCATATAATCACATGTAATTTTTATGTGAGAATATATACTGATTTGGAGTAGGGGCAACTTTCATTTATCCGATTTCTATCTCAAGATTCGAGAAAAGATAGATCTTGGAGTTGAGGAAAATATAAAGAGTAGTTTTAATTCCATATGAAAAGACAAATTTTATGCGAGAAAAAAGTATTCAAGATAATTTGATTAATGCATATAATTGATATAAACCATTGAATTATTATGGGTAGGGGGAAAATGTGAAAAAATAGGATAGTTCTTTTCTTTTCTTTTTTTGATAGAAAAAATAGGGTAGTTCTGACTTGTGAGTACATGAAATTTTCAGGCTCAGCCCACTCAATTGCATGATATGGATGGGCCTCGGCATATAACGAGTAGCCCATTTGCAATGGAGGGTCCAACATTTCAAAGAATTGTCCAATCATAACTATAACCACACCACCATTTTTCTTAAAAATAATCTTTTATTTTTGGATATGATAAATTCTTATCCATGTTTTTAGAATATAGGATAGAAAATCTCATTACTAAATAATCTTTTATTTTTGAATATGATAAATAGAAAGATCATTATTATAATCAAATCATTTGTTATCTTATATGAAAAGATATTGATTAGTTATATGATAATTGTCTTATCTTTTTATGCTAATCATAATTAAATTTATATTTAAGCGTTTATATTATTATTTTTCTTGAATAATAAATATATTTGAAAATATTTTATTATTAATATTTTATTTTAAAAACCAGTACAAGGTACCGAAATACATACTAGTTTTATTATATTTTTGAAAAGGTAAGAATTATTTTTAGGATTTCAATCTTTTTGTTAATAGTTGTCCTAGAACATCTTTGCGGGTGAATACAATTGGAAACTAAAAAAAAAAATTATTATAATTAAAGGGATACCACATCAATTATTGTTGCAATGAAATTATCCGCGATACTTACAAGCTTGTGGTGGTGGCTAGCGTTAGGCTTATGCATGTTGCTTGGGATGCTGTAGTGGTTGAGTCCCATGAATAATGTTCTAAAAAGACGCTACGCAAATCCTGGGTGGAGAGGGACCGCCTAATTCCTAGACGGCTTTAACGACTTTTTAGGTAGTCCTAGATAAGTGCCCAGATAGACTGGAAAACTAGGCGGGCTTGGACCTTCAAGCATCTAGTGTTTATTTTTAGAATAGTGCTCATATGCTATGGTGTTTCGACAAGGGAGGTGTTGGTGGAGTCCGACGCTTTGGGTTTGATCAATAAGTCGAAGGCTCCTAGTGTTGATTTCTCTTAATCGGGTTTGATTGATCATGATATCCGCTCTTTAGTTTCGTTTTTTTTCCTAGTTGTTCGTTTTTCACATATTCATAGGTCGAGAAATTGTGTTGCTCATTCCCTTTCTAAGTGGTCTATTCTCGTTGAATGTGACATTCTTGTTGTTATTGATGATATTCTACAAACTATTATTGAGCCTGCGGAATTGAACCTCATTTAATAACACTTGACATGGACTTCTCTTAAAAAAAATTGTAAGTATTCACACGTGTAATAGAGTTTTAGCCATAATCATAAGCTTAACACGTGTTTAATACTAAAGATGACCAAAATTCCTACCTATCATTCTTGTAGATAAGTGTTGTGCCATTATTATCCAAGCTCTCATTAGTCATAGGTGTTATAGCTTTAGAATGGAGGAAAATTGGAATAATAATCCACCAAAGAAGGTGGATTGACAAGAAATTCTCTTGTTTTTAATGAGTGATTGAACTCAAATTTGTTCTAAAAGGTATTACCTTTTTTCACGACGGCTAAGAGCCCATGGAAAATTATCATTAAGCATCATAATGTCCCTAACAAATTTAAACATGATCTTCGAATAACGGCAACAAAATTATAATAATAACTACTTTGTTATATTGGGTAAAACCAATCATTCCTCTATTATATTGGGTATTTGTTGAAATGATAAGTTCCATTGGCATATTTGACAATTGACAAAGTAGAATATTGCTAGAATTTAGAAAAATAAGAGCTTTAAGAAAAATTAAGTGATTTGTTAGGGTGGATGCTTATAGAACATGATCACTTCAATTAAATTTTCCAATGTGAAATAATCTTGTAAAACGGATTGGTTTTAGAAACTAGACTGCACAATGTGAAATCATGCAAGATAGTGGGTGAAGTCATAAAATTGTTAAATGAATATATGTATGATTCCAAATAAAAGACGATAGTTATTGAACATATAAAAATATATTAAGTGTGTGTAAACAATCACATCAAGTTAGTTTAACGAGATGAGATGCTAGATTTTCTTAAATGTTTGTCTATGCTTTAAAATTTTGGGTTCAAATCAACTTGATAATTATTATGGGCAAACCGAGTTAGGTTTTGTTTGTTGAAAATGTTCTTTCCACATCTGAAAGTTGAGACTAAATACGTCTATTATATAAACCCTTAGGCTACTCTTATAGCCGATTGGTTTTGTGATGAAATTTTATTGGACTTGTACACTGGGCTTACGTACGGACGACCCCCGCTATGGCCCATAAACTTTCACAATATTAGACCGGTTTAGTAGAATTTTTTTTAATGATACGAGGTTAGTTCATTCACAATAAAAGTAGTTACAAAAAAAACTAGATAAACTAGGTAGTGTTTGGCTCTTCTAAGCCTATTCTAGAATACCATCTCCTTGATTCTCTTTTATGTTTTCTCCACCTAGCTTGGACACAATTCCTAACATGAATGATTGCTAGCCTTGCACACTCATCGCTCATCACAACCTCACCTTGAAAGACTTTGCGCGCTATTCCTAGCTCTCCATATAAAATACACCACAACGCTCATGCTAGCTATCCATATACTGAACATGAAGCTTTTCTTCCTTGACTTCCGTTCTAAAACTCCTAGCCACGCTGTTAAAGTTTGATACCTTATGCGCTTCTGCTCAACCAGTTTGGTATAGAATTGAATGTATTCAGAGGAAAAGGAGATATAACTCGAGAAGGCATCTAATGACATAACTGAATTCTATTCTCTCTCCCCAATTCTTCCCTCTCTTCTACCTTCTTTTCTCTCGTTTCTTCTCTCTTCTTCTCTTCTCACAATTAAACCCTTATGAATTGTTTACATATGTAAAGAGACTGAATTGGGAGAGTCATCTCCATTAATAACCTCTCATTTTCATTAAGGACCTTTACAGTAGCCAATTTTAATGGTTCTAATGATCGAATGGAGGAAAAATATATTACACGTGATTTGGTCAAGCAAGACATCGTGGTGAAGTCATGAAATTGTTAAATAAATTACCAATAAGTGTGAGGCGATAATAATTAATCATATAAGAGTGTGTAAACAATTACTAATTAGTTTAGTGGGATGAGACATTAAAATTAATCGATTGTTTAGGTTATGAGGATTTAAGTTCGAATCAATCCGATTGCATAGATAGAGAGGCTAAATTAGAAAGATTATTTTCATTAAGGATCTCTGCAGCACTCGATTTAAAGTATGGATATAAAACGATCTTGACCAATCAAATCGAACAAGAGATAAAATAAGAGATGATCAATCGAGATTTTTGAGATTGATTTTAAGCAATTATTGTATGGCCATATAGAATAGTGCATGTTCGTGTCAGCTTTGTGGGATCAAAATAATGTCATCAAGGTTGGAATGTGTCTGTGGTAGAGATTGATAGCGATCTCAATTGGGCTTACCAGTTTGATGATTTCATGATCTTTTTAAGCTTATTTTATTGCCAAAAATATCAAGAAGTTAGATTTAATTTTATTATTATATATCGATTTTTCTAACTTATGCTCCAGGCGGGTTAAGAGCCTAAAAATTTATAACTATAACCTAAAGCGGAGGTTAAAAAAATTATTAAACGAAACATGTCACTTTTAGAATGGGCCACACCTACACCATCGTTTTTTTTAAATAAACTTTTATTTTTGGATATGATAAATTATTATTAATGTTTTTAGAATATAGGATAGAAAATCTCATTATTAAACAATATTTTATTTTTAGATAGAATCATTTTTTTAACTACGATATCGTAACAAAAATTTATATTTAAGTATTTACATGAATATTATTCTCGGATAATAAATATATTTAAAAATATTTTATTTAAGAAACCCGTACAAAGTACGGGCATACATACTAGTAATAATCTATTTCGAAATTGTATTTTTTAGTTTTAATTATTTTTAAAAAAAGATTTATTAATTTTCTTTTACGGTTTTAGTTTTTATAATTTTCTTTTAGGGTTTTAGTTTTCATAATTAGTATAATTAACCTATATCTTTAGGGCATATGATAGAAAAAAGATTATATATAATGGTCTTTTTAACTAATTTCCTTAGGGCATAGGATAAATTTTCCGATTCTAAGAATTAAAACCCTAAAAGAAAATACATAAATCCGTCGTAAAAAAAATTATATTCCTAAATAAATGAAAATTATAAACTTTTCTAAAACATGATTTTTACCGTATGTCCTAAGAAAATATGTTAAAAAATCCATAAATTTAATGATGTTATTATTGAAAAAATCAAAACTTTCAAAGACCTATTGTAGTCAAATACAATTAATATATTTACACAAAAAGGATTGATAGGCTTCCACACACAAAAAAAGGATTGATAGCCCTCCAATTCCACTATGGTTTATAAAAATCATTTGATTGTGTTATGGATTTTTCCTGGCTATTTATGCATATGCATAATTCAACGATCTACTTATGTCAAGCACAATCACTTCTTTGCACCCAAAAAAAAAAGTAGTATATCTTCGACATTATTGTAAATAATATGTTGCATTATCCGAATAATTAATTAACCACATTGACTGATTAATCTTTTTTTTGTTGTTGTTTTGTTTTTAGGTTTTATAATGATTTCGGATTTTTATATTTATGATTATGGATTATTAGGTGATTTCGTATTATGAAAATTGATGCATTCATGTCGTATATATTATTAATGAGTTTGAACTTTTTTTATATGAGGAAGCAATTCGCTGTGTCAAACATGCCTGATGTATCGAAAAAATGGTAAAAATTAATAGTCAGTTAAACAAATAAAAGATAGCTGACATGCTACCAAACGAGCAAACTATAAAGTAACAAAGCCGATCATAAATAAACTGAAACTGAAATAAAAGAACCTGATAAATTTAATAAACACTTCCATCTTTAAATTGAAAAAAAATAGACTACTTGCTACGTTCAAAACTTTATCCATAAAATAATTGAATTAAATATATTTAATTGTGATTGTCAATTCGCTAGCAGTATAGAGTATCAGGCTATAGCAGCCATACAAAATATATTTAATGAAATATTGAAATGGTTCGAATGTGAATAAAAGTGGGTGCACAACACATTAAAAATGTATAATCAATATATGGATGAGGATTTGCATCAAAGTGGGCACATAACATTCGTTATCTTTTTAGATCCAAAAAAAAAATTGGTTATCTTTATTGTAGGATCGAAATTAGTGGATCGGATTGTAAGGTGTGGTAGAATTTAATCGTAAAATCGGAGCGTTAGAACTTCGAATAGTAAGATAACATAAAATAATGAAATAATGAAAGAACTAACATTAATTATATTATGTTTTATTCAAATATGAAAGTAAATTATAAAAAATATACATATTATTCATCAAACAGTATTTTATAGGCAACAAATTTATATATAAGGTGACTTTGTTTTCAATGTTCCAATACGTATGTTTCTTTTAACAAGAGATCCATAGAAAAAATGTAGTTTTCGTATTTTTGACTTTTTATTTAATTTTAAAGTAAAAATGAGACATTTATGAATAATTTAATGTAGTAGTTAAATGAGTTTAATGGTTAAAGTGAACAAAAATGTTTTAAATGATGATTTATGACTAAATCTATGCGATTTAGTGGGATCTTATAATCTCACTTACGATCCTACCATGATTCTAGAGTTGTGTAAACCTGGACTGGACCGTAATTTTACGGTCCGGTCCACGCACCATATTTTTTTAGATTTTCTGTCTCGTGATCGAACCTGAAAATCCCGATCCAGACCATAAGACTGGTTTAATTATAAGATTAGGGTAATTTCTAATTTTTATTAATTTCTTTGACTTGTGTTTGCAATTAGAAACTCGTTTTAGTTCTTCTAATGAATGAATCAAGTTCTCTGGTCAGTTGAGCGAGTACAAATCAATTAACTATTATTATTGTTTACATAAGGATACAATTAACAAAATGAATGTTGATTGAATTATTTTGATAGGTCTTTGGTTAACTTATTATAATCAACTTGTTTGATAATTTAGTAAATAGAAAAAAAAATCAATATCGATCTTTGTCGGTCTAGACTCGGTCTAATTAAATAGGATCAAACCTTAATTTTTCGATTCAGTCCGATTCACTGTCCATAATTTTTTAGAATTATGTACATACCCCTACATGATCCTATTTGTTATAATTTATTAGTTATCACACACGATTCGAATCATTTTATGAAATCCGAATCGTAAAATTGTACGATTCTGATTGTGATTTTAATAACATTGCTTGTTTAACTAATGTAAATATTTAATTCATAAATCACGTGTTTGCTTCTCCTCCACGGATTAAAAATAAACAAGGCAACATGATGTAATTAAATATTCAAATCGTGATGATCGAGTCTTTTGTCTGTTCCTTTTTTATGTTTGTAAATTGCATGTATACTTGACCAAATGAAGCCCTTATTTTAATTAGGGCAAATCAGATAAAGTTATTATTATCTTACAAAATCTTCTGCTTAATTAATACATAATTAGAACTACAATGATCCCCATTGATCCGGGAATATATATGAATTATTGTCAGGCTAACATCATTGCTGATGTAATGCGGATTAGCACTGGTATTGACATCATTCATTAATATATATCATACATGGTCGTATTTATCCTAAAAATTTCATTTTTCTAAAAATCTTTTCTAGGCCTTCCGATGAAGCGTTTGGCAGCCCAAGACTCGACGGCGGAGGCTCAAGGGCGGTCGACACTCGACAATTTAGCTCAGAGGAGATGCGAAAAACCAGCGGGAGAAGAGGGCTCACGTACGGATAGTTCGGATATCCAGCCGAACTATCCGTTTTAAAAAATATTGTCAATTAAATTTTAAGAGAAAGTTTACATGTTCGACGAGAATTGAACCCTACTAGTAAATATTCATTAAAACATCTACACTACTTAATATTAATGTGCAATTTCCAAAAATACATATAATATCGGATATACTGAATATTCAGTTACTTCAAAACCCTGATCCATATCCAATCCAATTATTTCAAAAAAAAATCATATAAGATCAGATATGAATAAAAAAATTTGTGATTCATTCACATCTAATTTTTATCAAATCGGATAGGTCAGATTACCGAATTAGATCCATGGATCATATATTTTTCTCACCCTACTACTATGTATCACCACGTGTACTAGCTTCATGCGACATTTTTTCCATTTGAAAAAAATTTCTAAGTGCGGAAAGTTATTTTATGTGAACATATATTTTCTCTTCTAGAATCACGTCAAATGTAATTGTCCAACTTTTGCAGCTAGTCTCTTTTATTGCTAACCTCTTTTTTAATTCACCAAAAAAAAACAATTTAAATGTCCCTATTCTTAGTACGTAGAGCAAGGTCCGTCGACAAAAATAAGAAAAAGGTTGCTTTAAATTGAAAAAGATAATTATTGTCGTATAAAATATACTCTTACGACCTTTAAACTAGCGAGAGAGTCGGTGAGACAATTCGCTTTGCTAAAAACATGAAAAAATCGGGTAATTTAATCTCGCTCGAGAAGACCTTGGACTTAGGAGACCAAGGAGTAAAGAGGATAATTAGCTTACTCTTTTCCTCTTCGTGTTCGATCTTTTGCTTGACAATGTTCGGGGTATGGCTTTTCCTTACCTCACTCGCATGTAGTTTGCTTTCGTTTGTTTATTTTTCTGATTGACGTCTTTGCCTTTCATTTCATCAAAAAAAAAAAATATGACATATCAAAACATATATATATTGTATTAAGAGAGGGTATGTTAACAACTAATGAAAAAAAAATATAAGGAAAATGAATCTACTATATTTTGGTGGCTTTATATATTTATGAAAAATTCCATCCGGCTCGCGACACTTCATTTTTGTGTATCTAGAGAAAGATGTGATAGATTAATTTCACTATTATGAAACCCACTCATATATTAAAAAAAAATACCTTCATCATAGTGAGAATTAAGCCCATTTGTATACAAAAAATTAGGTGTCATGAGCCGGTATAAAAATTTCAATTGATATATCATTACACCAAATTAAAGTAGATTAGATTCTTTTTCTTTCCGCTTTTGTTGTGTAAATTATAACCAAACGGACCCTTAATTGGAAAAAAAAACATTACACCTCTATTGATATATCTAGTAAGAAACATTTATCATATGCTTATTAGCAAAAGTCACAAAGCTACACCCTACAATCACAATGTACTATGGCTATGTTTGTTAAGTCATAAAAAAAACTAGTTGGAGTTGCAAAACTAGCTGAAGTTGTAAAACTAGCTGTAAAAGTAGTTGAAGTTTTAAAAATATATATAAACACTGTTTAGTAATGTTCAACTAGTTTATTGTAATAATTAATAATTTAAAAATTTATTTTATTATAGAGCTATTCTTATTTAGGAAATAGTTATTTTTTTAATTCAAAAAACTATTAAAAACTAGTGCAAAAGCTTTAAAAAGTAGCTTTGTCAAAAAACTACTTTTACAACTAATTGCTAGTTTTTATGTATCAAACAAACGGAGTTTATGCGAATTTTTGCAACTAGTTGGAAAACTCCAACTAGTTTTTGGTACCTAACAAACACACCCATAAGTCTCATATGGGCGGCCTAACTTTGGATTTGCCAACACTACAAGTATAGTTTTTCATGCAATAGGTAACGTTCTATGTTTTAATATGGGTTTGAATTTTAGCACGTATGGTACGAAAACATCCTAAATTAATTAGGGTTCGCGATCAAAGACATCCTAAATAATATCTATGAATAAAACGAGTCTATGAGTCTTCCGTCTCACCCAAAAAAAAAGACATCCTAAATAATGAAAACGTGAACCGAATAGGTTAAATAAACAATGTATTTCGTCTGCAACTTTGTTGATCTCCCGATTAAAATGATCGGGTTTTAAATATTGACTCGATAACTAGTTTTTTTTATGTAAGTATTTGTTATTATTATATGTAGTACAAAGTAGATATAAGTGAAATGACATGATGTTATGATTAGATGTAGTATTATAACAATGTGCAATTGTGAAACGAAAGAGGGGTCTTTTACTTCATTGTGTAGGATATTGCTTTATAATTATAACAATATATATATATATATATTAAACTGTTTCTGGATAGAGAGGGGTCGTTGTTTAATATCTAAACGATTTAACGATGTTTAGATAGATTGGAAGACTAGACGACGTGTGTATGATATTGCTTTATAATTATAATAATATATATATTTATATTAAACTGTTTCTGGATAGAGAGGGGTCATCGTTTAATGCCTAAACTATTTAAACGGACGTCTAAACAGATTGGAAGGCTAGACGACGGACTGAGGTCTTCCGGTACAACATATAGCTAGTCAGAAGAAAACAAAGGGAAAAACCAGCGTAAATTAGAACCGTTACAATTTATGAGTGTAATTAGGTGTTGATAATTAGGTGTTGTCGTTTCTTGATATAGTATCAACCTGGAACATTTCACTCCAACTCCAAGGGTAAAAACATGTTACCATCAGGCTAGAATATTTTGATATTCTTACTCCAAACTGATTCACTATATCCTCACTCCAACCCTTAAATAATATATAATACTCTCTCCGTTAAATTAAATATGTCGTTTTAGAATTTATCTTAAAAATTAAAGAAATCACTTAATTTGACTTAAATATCATTCATTTTGTTAAAATCTTTTATCCTATTTTGTAAATTCATGTAAATATTTTTAATTAGTAGGAATATCATTGGAAAAAAACGGACTAAAATAAGTTGAATGACAACTTTTATTTAACAAGAAAATGAAGCTACAAATTTAGCTTAACGAAGGGAGTATTGAATAGTGAATACTTAAGATTGTTGTGTATCTTAAAATCTCAATTCATATAGGATTTGACCCATTTGAGTGTCACGGGCTTAGAGTTTCGACCATTCGATACTTACTCAACGTCCCCTCTTTTGCGAGGCTAACCTGCTTGTCTAGGACAAACAATGGTTTCGCCCTGCCTTGGACGCATCAGGAGAACAACTACAGTCCTCGATCAATTTGGATAGGGTTGGTCCAAACCCTTTTTTATTACCGTCAAGTCCAAGTCTATGAGCAAGCTCTCTGCACTCAATCAGATCGGCTTACGTACCTCGACATTCTAAAAAAAGTAGGTTTCGATCCCACCACAAACTCTTGAAATCATTTAGCTCTTTATCTTTATGCCACTATTTTTTTTTAACATGTGAAAATTAGGCAGATTGAGTCAGCCTAAGGCATCCTTACGGATGAGGGTCAGGACTCCTCCATGGTTAAGAATCTGATTGAGACTACAATCGCGGTATAGCTTTGCAATCAAATCAGCCACAGAATTGCATTCTCAAGGAATATGTTTGACAATGACTCTCTCAAAAGACTATAACATAATTAAAATATCCGCTATTAGCATGTCAATTGTTTAGGTACTGGATCGACTGTCCTTAAAAACATTGATCACAATGTGTAGGATGTGACAATCAAATATATTTGTTTTGTTTAAAAAGGAGAATTTGGAAATGGCACGTCTCTTTCTAGTTGTGTGGAGAAGCGGGTGCACACGCCAGGCGGCGGCCCCATCTGTGAATTGCGGCTGGGCCTGCCTATTGGCCGGCCACTATCAAGCCCTTTTTCTTCGTTTTCATGTTTTTTGTATGGTAATGGTACTAGATAAATCTATAATTACAATAAGAAAATAACAACTACGATATAATACCCTCACAAAAAATGAAAAATAAATGTCGACATAGAACAATAATCATTATAGGGAAAATTAATTTGAGAAAAGAAAGAACAACAATAGATTGAGAATTATTTAGAGTGTTCCCACGTGAAAAAATTAGGATAAAAATTATCTAGTATGTAAGGTTATAATGAGTTATTTTATCTATTGTCATATGATGTTGGGTTGAAATCCCATTGAGATTTTATGTTGGCATGTTAACACACGACCCCTTCATTGTCGGCTCATCGGACTTTAGTATCGTATCAGATCGAGCAGGTTTCGGTGTGGGTTCATTTCTTGGAGTTTTCGGACTTGCTAGCTTCATGGACCCGTTTAGACAGTGTCATATAAATGAGCGACCAGATCCTAAAAGCGGCGGTTGCCTTGAGGGGATTATTCGAATTTGTAGGCTAGCTTTATGAGAGCATATTCAAGCAATTCACTCGCCCAATAAATGAAAGACTGCTCCAATTATGACGGTTCGCTAATCCTTGAGGGATTATTTCTAAGTGTCAACTGACCCAGGTAGGGTTGTAATTAAATGAACATAACCGTTCGTGAGAAATTCGGTATTCAGCTCGGTTAAATCTTGTTTGTGTTCGGCTCGATTTATAAACGAGGTAGAGCACAATTTTAAGGCTTGAAAGATAAACGATCTGAGCTTGAGCACGAGATAACTCGTCTCATTTTATCATGAGCAAACCCGATTATACGCTCATGAGCAAGCTCGATTATACGCTCATGAGCAAGCTCGATTATACGTTTATGAATAAGGGCTACTATATATTATATACAATATATAGTTTATGTTAAATTACATAGTTTTGGTGGTCTCCCTCTCAAATTACATATTTAAGTTTTAGTTTCATTTGCTTATATAATTGATTAAGTAAACGAGTTGTTCGTGGATTTGTCTCACGAAAAAACAAAATGAGAGGTTCGCGAATTAAGATCGAGCTTGGTGAGCATTTAATGAACCAAGCTCAAACAGTTCGAACCAAGCTATTGGGTTTATGATTTAGACAAAGAAGTGAATAGTTTTTATCGGGTTTATGCATTTTTTTTTGAGTTTATGATTTAGAAGAAAAAAAAGATAAACAATCTATTTTAGAAAGATTTATTTTTAGATAAATAACCTATTTTATAAACATTTTTTTTTATTTAGGGATTTTTTTTTGACGGATTTATGTATTTTTTTATGATTTTAGTTTCTAAAATCAAAAAATTTATCTTATATTTTTTGGGCATAGGTTAGGAAACCGTAAATTTATACAGAATATTTGTAAACCATTTGAAAATTTGTAGACAAATACTAGTGTATGTCTACACTTACCACTACGTACATCCCCACTTCGATCAGTCAATTTCTCAACCTAATGCATGCCTAAAAAGTTTTTTTTTTGGTCTAATACGTAAAAAGTAATTAATGATAACTTTTACTTTCTTCGGATCCGATTTTAGCATGTGCATACAATAAACACATTTTTGCTTAGGGTCACATGTATAGGATTCGTGTGAAACTTAAGGTTAAAAGTTTTTTTTGTCGGACGACAGAAAAGGAACACATACCTTTGTCAATTTGTAATGTAACGATGTTTTCTTATCCATGTGGATAAGATTATAAGAACATGTTTTGATCTTTGTAAAGAGTAAAGACAAAGGAGATTTTGATTTTTGACCTAATTGTATGTGCTACTTTTATTCTCTTACTGTAAATAATTCGTTCTGACAAAAAGAGAATCATAATATAATCACACACTATATTATGTCTCTAATCACATTTCATGGCTTTTATGTACATGCATAGTTACTTCTTCTTTTTTCGATTGAAGGAGAGGCAGCTGCATACTTAATTTTCTAATTATGGGTGATTTAATGTAAAATTTTGTGAAAATATATAATGTAAAATGTAATAATCTCTCTGTTAAGTTAAACTTGTCGTTTTACCTTGATTTTCTTGTTCAATAAAAGTTGTCATTTAACATATTTTAGTCCATTTTTTCTAATATCTCTATTAATTACAAATATTACATAAATCTACAAAATATGATAAAAGATCTTAACAAAATAGGATAATATCCCACTAATTTTATGTAATTTGTTTGACTTTGTAAGTTATCCTTTATAATAATAACCATAATAATAAAAATGGAGAATATTTAAGTCAAATCAAGCGATTTCCTTAATTTTTAAGATAAATCCTAAAACGACAAGTTTATCTTAACGGATGGAGTATATTTTAGTATGAATAACTGAATAAGTTTTTTCAAATAAGATCGTTTTTTAAAATTGATATTACCACAATTATATTTAGAAGATATAAAATTTATACACAAAAATAAATTGATAGATAAAAAAAAAGAAAAAAATAGATAAATAGAAAAGAAAAAAAAAGGATAAATAGATAGTACAATTTAAAAATAATACTATCCGAAAAGCATATTCCAAGTAACACTATAACATTTTTTAATATAAAATAAAATAGAATCAACGGTTGTCCGTAACAGGGAACAGGTGGCTCCCATCTGTTATCCTTTTGCTTACGTCAGCATTGCTGCACAAAACGGTGTGCGCAAATGACACCCCCATGTCAGCAGCGACCTCAAATTCCATCACGTGCCAAAAATTAAACAATTACTCAATTAAATAAATTAACCACGTGTTAATCGTGCCGCCTTTTTTTTTTCTACAGTTCATACAAAGTATTCCTAGCTCGCCGTCTCACCCTCCTTCATCAAGTTTCAACGCCACGAGCTTTTGCTAATTTTTTTTAAACGGGTGCACGTTAAAAAATCCGTATTATTATTAATAATTTTTATAATAGTAAATTATTTAAAATATTTTAAATTTTCATGTATTAATCCATTATGTATCTTATGGTAGCTTAAAGAGCTTATCTTGAAAAAATGAATCAATTATTCTCTCGATACCCTTCTTTCCCCTTGGTATTTGACAAAAAACTTGTCGTCTACCCTCTCACCCTACTCTAGCGTCTCTCTCTCTCTCTCTCTCTCTCTCTCGTCGTCGCCAAAGCCCTCCAAAAATCTAAAGGTACGCCTTCTCCCTCTTACCATTGTTGTGCTTGGATATCGTCCTAATTTTAACCCAATTGATTGGATTCATTCCAAACATTTCCTAACGTTACAAATATTCCTTTTTTCAGACTGAGGCCATGTCGGTTTCGAGGGCAAGATAAACTCGAGTTCTATTGGTGAATACTGACAATGGAGGAAAAAATTGATATGGAAAGGATTAGAGGAAGAAAGAGATCTCACGCACCATCAATTCTTATTTCAAATTTTATTTTCACAATTTTATTTTGAGGATCTCCTAATCCCCATTGATGAAGGTGCTGCCAGATCATCAGCATAACCAAGCAATGTATAGTAACAAAGTGGAACAAACGCTCCCCCAGTGTCGATCGATGGTTCTCTACTTTGGGCATCAATCCTCTCTAACTGCCCTTTTTGATCTCCTTGTTGCTTGGTTACTTTTTGTCTGCTTTGGATTGTACAGTAAACTTGAGCTTTATGCTCTGTATATCCTCAACTCTCTCTTAATATAATCTTACCCTTTAAATTCATAAAAAAAAGAAAAGAAAAATAATACGAAGTATAAAAAAGTAAATTAATTATACATTTTTTTTTGTAATTTTACCCTTTTTATTTTAAATTTTAGTTCGTAATTTTGAACACCAAACCAACATTTTTACTAATAAATATAGTTTCAACTCAGTATATATTCAGTTTCAAGCTTTCAGCTACACATCCACCTCCGGTTGATGAGAGTTTGTCCTGGCTCGGACTCAGCTCTGACCATTCCGAGACGGCCTAGACCTTGGAGACTCCATTGGAATAAGACTTAGTCTCATTTATGTATTATTTATGTTTTAGTTATTTCGATTTCCGTCATTTCCCTTTTTAGCTAGTACTATTATTAGTATTATGTCCTTTTGGGCCAAGAATCGTTGGGCCGCTTGCATGCCAAGTCCTAGGCGCCTCTCCCTCGCTAGACTAGGGTTTCGTGGTTCTCCTGTATATAAAGGAGCCACACCCAATTGTATTTCCCACGTCAAAATTAAGCCAAGTTAAAGTAAAGTCGAGTTTCCTCCTTATTTGACCCGACGTCATCAAAACCTTCCAAACCCCTTTCCTTCTCCTCGGTCCTCCTTTCCACCGACATCTCTTATCTTTGCATCGCCCCACCCTCGTCCAGGCAAACATTAAAAACTCGCGAGTTCATTTTGTGATCTTGTACTTATCTCGATTACAATTGTAAAAAATAGATTCGGACATTTCGAGCCTAAATCCACGCTTTAGTTTGCATTCAGGAATGAAGCCTTAATTTCATCCGATCTTGTCCAACCATGATTCATTGTTCGGTCTTTATTCAATCCTATTTTCTCCAGCTGCATTATTACAAAATATTTATAAACTATTATGATATTTTCCTTGATATAGAAGAACATTATCTTATTTTGGATGATGTATCTTTGTCTTCTTCGTGGTTTACACATTCTCGAGCATTTGAGAAAAGTCCGGTGGGTCCAATAGATAGATAAATTAGAAACGTATTAATACAGATATACATACGCGTATAAATCTAGCACATAAACTTATAGGTTACATACACGTATAAATCTAGCACATACGCGTATAAATCTAGCACATAAATTTATAGGTTACATTCTAAAATCAATTCACAATGTATAATTTACATTTTTATTTTAGATATAAAATATGTTTTATTTCCAATAATATTTTATATAAAATATAAATGCGACTGACATTGTTAGATTATTCTACGTAAAATATTTATGTAAATTTTATATAAATTATGCAATTCTTATTTAATTATCATGCATTTATCAACATACTATCTTACAAACTCATGGTATAATATATTTCAAAAAAAATTAACCGATATCTTTAGACATAAATTAATAAGTTTTATTGAAAAAAATCATGCTTATTTTACCAATTAAGTTTTTTTTTTCTACATGATTTTCTTAATTCTTAACTTATGTACTCAAAACACAAATTAAAAAAGAACCATTTAAAAAAAAGGAGTATATATGCAAAGACACCTTCACGTGTTAAGCCACCTTGACCCACCAAAATTCACCGGTAAAACTAGTGAAAAAGATTAAACACGGGTGAAAAAGCTTAATGGGGAATGAATAATGGATGATTAGTCAAATTAGATGATAAATAGTGGAGTAAGTTGGATCTGAAAGTGAAATGACTTATCCGACCCATTAATTTATTGTCCTACTCAACACAAAATGACCACATGCCCATGGACCTACTAAACTTGCACACAACAAAACATTACACAAATTAGAATATCTCTTTAATGGACCACATTATCTACATACTATCCGATTAAAACACTCGAAAATACTATTATCAAGAGCTGAGTAGAGTTGACAAAAGACCGATCACTTTATCGATTAAAAGTATTTATTGAGTTGTAATTATCTGATTTAATAGATATACTTATGAACGAATTGGCTGGCTCTAGCCCGCTCCAAAAATTAAAAATAGTAAAAATTAAGGCGAAAAAATTCAAAATTTAGACAGTTTTAGTACCTACCTATAAATAAAAATTAAGGTAAATTCAGCCTATGAAGATAAATTTAGTATGAAATAAGTAAAAACTAAGATAAATCTATCATATCAAGAGAAATCTATCCTATCGAAGATTTAGTTTCTGATTCAACCCACGAACTTACTTGACGTGAAACGGGTCACCACTGTATAAATAAAAAAACAACACAAAACAAACTTGGTCCTTGCTAATCGAATTAGAATAATAAAACTAAAAAATAAATAAAACTAAAAGTAATATACCATTTTCCACTATAAAATGGTAAAAATTAAGATAAATCCATCCTATCAAGATAAATCCATCCATAATCCGAACTTATTTAATATGAAGTAGAACACCACTAAATAAACCAAAATTATACCGAATAACAGAACAATCCTAATCCTATCGAATCAGACTAAAACTTAAAAAACAAAAAAATAAATTAAAAACAAAAACAATATACCATTTTCCCACTATAAGATGGCAACACTTCCCATCCATTTCCTCCTCATTTCCAATACCACACCTTCCTAACCTTTTAATTTTCCCACCATCAATCCCTTCAAAAAGGATGGACCATCTTCTCTCCTCACACTTGTTCTTTCTCTACTCCACCATTCTAACCTCTCTCTTCCTCCTCCTCCTCCTCCTCCTGCTTTTTCGACACACGCGTCGCCTTTCTTGCAAATGCGACACGTGTGTCTGCTTCGTAACCGGAGGCTGGCAGACTGGTACACCCACCTCCTCCTCCGATCCCCGACTTCGACCATCCAGATCCACGTCCTCCGCAACACGGTCACCGCCAACCCGGCCAACGTCGAGCACATGCTCAAGACCAACTTCTCGAACTACCCGAAAGGCAGGCCCCACTCCGTCATCCTCGGGGACCTCCTCGGCCGCGGAATCTTCGTCGTCGACGGCCACCACTGGCGATTCCAACGCAAGCTCGCCTCCCTCGAGCTCGGGTCCCTCTCCGTCCGAGCCTTCGCCCTCGACGTACTCTCGTCGGAGATCAAGCTCCGGCTGCTCCCCATGCTGACCCACCTCGCCGCCGGCGAAGCTCCGGCGCCGGCGACCGACTTGCAGGAGTTGTTCAGGAGGTTTGCGTTTGATAATATTTGTAGATTCTCGTTCGGGGTCGACCCGGCGTGCCTGAGGAAGGGCTTGCCGGTGTCGGAGTTTGCCGAGGCGTTCGATCTCGCGTCGAGGCTATCGGCGGAGAGGGCGCTGGAGCCGGAGCCGGTGGTGTGGAAGGTGAAGAGGGCGTTGAATTTGGGGTCGGAGAGGAGGTTGAAGGAGGCGCTGGATAAGATTAATGTGTTGGCCGAGGCTATTATTCGTGAGAGGAGGAAAGTTGGGTTCTCAACTCGCAAGGATTTACTTTCAAGGTTCGTTTTTGTAAATACTTTTTAAATTAGGAGAAATTGCAGAAGATGACCCAACTTTTGAGGTGATTGCCAAAAGTAACCTTAGCTAATAAACAATGTTCTAAAAAATGCTCGCCGTCTAAATGGCCAAAACGGTTATACATCCCAACGTTCTAACGTCTAGGTGGGCCTAGATAAGAACAGTGTTAATTAAGTGTGATATGACAACTAACTATAAAAAAACAATACCTAATAGTCACATGATGACGTATTTAACATTATTCATAATTTATCTTATAAAGATATAAATGAAATTACCACGTGATTCTTTATCATGAAAAAAATCCATATTCAATGGTGAATATATGTTAGTAATTACAGTACAATGAACCAAATAAATTGAGGTTGTTTGTGGCAATTTTAAAAGTTGAGGCTATTTTCTGTAAATATTTCAAAACTTGGGTTGTTTTTTTGTATTTTTTCCGTTTTTTTTTTTGACCTGATCCACTTTTTAGTGATAATTCTTAAATAAATATACTTTTTCTTTACAAGGAAATCGATATATTTTAATACTACAGAATATTTTGTCTCGATTGTTTACTCTGATTATGATCGAGTTTGATTTCATTCTATTCTTGACAAAGGACAAGTGTGATTTTTTAATGAAATTATACGCTGTAATATCTATACATAACCTTTTTTTTGGCTGAAATGGTTATATTTATACGCAGTAACAGTTTCATAATTAATCTGAATATTAATAACGTGAATTATATGATTTTTACACTATAGGATTAAAGACGTATTTGTATAATATTTTCAATGGGAAATTTCGAATTAATAATTATATTACAATTTGAATAGATTCACTTCATGTAATGGGACATGTAGATATTTTAATTATTTTTTTCATTCATACTTTTTATATAGTTTTAAATATAAAAGATTTGTTTCATAAACAAATAATTCGCTCTACCTACTATACTTTATTAAAATAAAATAGGTGATGAAATTCATATACACATGTGTTTATATATGGTCTAGAAAAGTTCCTTATCTTTGTTTGGATTGGGTCAAAATAAGCCACTTTGGTGGTCTCTATAACAATAAAACTAATAATAAATTTGTAAAGTTGAAATTGAATAGTACAAAAAATCCAAATAATATAATCCAAGGAGCACCACTTAACTACACAAAATATCGGCAAACTATGCAAGTGTGGACCATATTATATAATAGTATGTTCCATTACTTAGCTTCGCACATACTATGAATATATGATATTTGGCCTACAAAATTGTCGTCCATAGAAATTGCTAGTCATTGTCCACAATCGAGCTTGATAAGAATGGCAAAAGATGCTCATTCTCTGTCTCAAATTAGAAGTACTTGGATCCACCAATTAATATAAATGTTATATTAATTAAATAACAATAAAGTTAGAAATTATTTTAAAACAAAATACCAAATAAAGATTTAAGAAATCCTTTAAAATCATTTTTAAAATGAACAATTAAAGATATACTTACTAAACTTGGAATCATTAATGTTTGAAAAATGAAATAAATAGATTTGTCAAATGGGTCGGGCGGGTTCGAGAAAAAAGAATTCAGGTCGTCGAGTTATTAAAATTTGCAGTTTAATGTGAGTTCGGATTATGGTCAAAATGGACGAGTTTAGATTCTGGTTAAGATAGACTTAGATCATCGACTCGCTAATTTTTACGAGTCAACTGGATCGAGTCTTTGCAGATTTATTGACTTATTGATTTTCGAATCTGGTATTTATCAAAAAATTACAAAAGATTTGGGTCATGTTTTGAGTTTGGGCCAAAAAATTGAGGTCGTCGAGTCATTAAAATTTACGGGTCCATTGAATCGAGTCTTTGCGGGTTTCCTATATATTCGAATTATAGTCAAAATGGTTGAGTTTAGATTCTGGTTAATATAGATTCTGATTATCGAGTCATTAAATTTTATGAGTCAATTGGGTCGGGTCTTTGCAAATTTAATGTGGGTTTGGGCCACTTTTGACTTATAAATTTTCGAGCTGATATTAATTTATAAATTTCGAACGATTTAGGTCATGTTTTGAGTGGTCTATTTTTTATTTGGTTTTGGGTACTGCCCACGGAAGTCGAAATGGAAATTTCATGATATTACCATGAGGTCATAACCATTTGATATTTTAACTAGATGCCCGAAAGACTGTTTTGAGTGGTCTATTTATGATTGTGTTGATCAATAAAAATTTCCTTTAGTGGTGTACATTATATAACGGTTTCCTAATTTTGTTTTAATTTGCAGATTCATGGCTTCAATCACAGACGAAAAGTACCTCCGAGACATAGTCATAAGCTTCCTATTGGCCGGCCGTGACACCGTGGCATCCGCCATAACCGTGTTCTTCCTCCTGGTGGCCCAAAACCCGGAAGTAGAGTCCAAGATCCGCGAAGAGAGCGATCGGGTCATGGGCCGCCAAGTGGAGCGGGCCCAACTACCCACCTTCGACCAGCTCAAGGACTTGCACTACTTGCACGGGGCCCTACACGAGGCCCTAAGGCTGTACCCACCGGTCCAGATCGACTCCAAGTACGCTGACGTGGACGACGTCCTGCCAGATGGCACGTGGGTCCGCAAGGGCGACAAGGTGTCGTTCCACCCGTACGCGATGGGCCGGATGCCGGGGATCTGGGGGCCTGACTGCCTCGAGTTCCGGCCCGAGAGGTGGTTGGGCCCGGACGGGCTTTTCGGCCCGGTTAACCTGTTTAAGTACCCGGTCTTTCAGGCCGGGTTTAGGGTTTGTCTAGGGAAGGAAATGGCACTTGTTACCATGAAGCTCGTGTGTTTGTCGGTCGTGAGGTCGTTCGATGTACGACTGGCGGGGCCCGTCGAGCCCCCGAAGTTCGTGCCGGGCCTCGCCGCTACTTTGAAAGACGGGCTTCGCGCGGTGGTGAGGAGGCGAGATTGATTTGACGTGATGTGGTGGCTAGTACTCCCTCCGTTTCACAATAGTTGTTCTTAGACAAATTTGCACATATATTAAGGTAATTTTTTCTTACCAAAATTACCCCTATTAAAAGATACTTTATAGTACTAAAAGTTGCTTTGGAAAAAGTGTATGTAATTAATGTGGTGTAATTATTAGGGGTATAAGTGGAAAAATTTCTTATATGAATAACTATTGTGAAACAAGAAAAATTGTCTATATGAACAACTATTGTGAAACGGAGGGAGTATATAATAATAAGATACTCGGTCATTCAGGCCGGGCTTTTTGGCCCGGTTAACCTGTTAAAGTACCCGATCTTCTAGGCCGGGTTTAGGGTTTGTCTGGGGAAGGAAATGGCACTTGTTACCATGAAGCTCGTGTGTTTGTCGGTCGTGAGGTCGTTTGATGTACGGCTGGTGTGGCCCATTGGGCCCTCGAAGTTCGTGTCGGGCCTCGCCGCCACCTTGAAAGACGGGCTTCGCGCGGTGGTGAGGAGGCGAGAGTGATGTGGCGGCTAGTATATAAGAATAAGATAGTTGAAAAGCTAGTGACTGATGGATGCAATTAATTTGATACTTGTACATGGCTTCAAAAGTAATGCAACTTGTTATTTTAGTGGTAAGTTTTGGAATCAAACAAAATCTTGTGGTTGCACCAAGTGGCCAATTAGGTTGTGCAATTTGACCGGACAAGACAAACGATAACTACCATTACTTAAATTGGAAACTATATATATCAAAAATTTATATAATTTAAACCGGGTCGAGTCGTCGCAGGTTTCCGGCCAGGTCGGATCGACTCAATAGGTTAAGAGAATCAATTTTTTTTTACAATTATTAAAACATTATTTTATTTAAATAATTATTTTTTATTTTTATATATTTTAATAATAAAATATACTATAATGTTTAAAATAATTTTTATATATTCTGAAATATAAAAAACCGGATCAACTCAAGGAATTTTTGGGTTCAATCTAATTGGGTTCGAGTCAACTGGATCAGGTTTAAACTGGATTTTGGATTTAAATTTCCTGATTAAAACTCGAAAATTTCTGGATAGATCGAACTTATAGGTCGGGCCAGCTTTTGACAAGTCAAGCCCATATACATAGAAAATTATAGTACACAACTACACATAATAAAAATAATAATTAGTCTTATATAGAAAAAAAATATTCTAGAAAAACAAGTGGTAAAATTTATCGAAAATATCTAAAAAGATAAGTATCAATGAGCAAAATCTTAAATACGAAATGACACTTTCAACTAAAAAAAATATGAAATGACATGTAATTAAATATGAAAAAGAATAAACTAGTACTATCTATAATGGAAAATTGGTGTTCTAGAGCAAATAATGGTGTCCTCCATCAAGGAAACAAGTCCATGGGGAGTTTTTCCCTTTCAAAGTGGAATCTTTCATTCAAATACACTGATTTATTCTATGATTTTTCTAATGATATTGCTCCATTTTGGATCAAGTAATCTAGACCTTATATAATAATTAGTTAATTAGAGATAGGATAATCATAATCCTAATGAATTGGTGGTAGTACTAAACATGATTAATTTGAAGTACATTTGCACGCGGGTTGCTTTGCAAAAGTCTTTGCATTAAATGTCGGCCGGGTGTCATTGTCAATGATCAATACTTATATGAATGATTTGCTTATTGATTTGCAATGCTTTACAAATTTTATATATAACCAACTAATTTTATTATTTATTCATTTTTGTCCATAGGAGATCCTAGACAATAAGAGCTTATTTGATATCGATGTTAGGATATCAAGTATCAATATGGATATATTATTGTGCTTTGAATTTGTCGTTGAGCAGTACTTATTGGGTTCAGAATTCCATTCTCAACATACGAGGGGTCTCAAGGCAGGCAGGGGTTTTGGGGACAGCGTCCCTGGAAAAACGGTATGTTGTATATGTTTTCTGTTATTTGGCATATCGTGATTCGGTTGGACCTACAAGTTCATAATCTAAATCAAGGTTTTTAGAGTCTCCATACATGCTCCTACAATCCATAATTATAACCCTGTAAACTGGATCGTTTGGATCCTAATAAAATCATTTTTCTCTCTACTTGTAAACGTGGCCAACACATCGTTGGTCAATTACATAAATCTGTGTGTTCTTATCTTTATTTTTGTTAAATCTTTTCACGTTAATAATGATAATAATATATGGCATATCCATATTTGTGTTTGATTTATTATAATATCGAGTTTAATAAAACCGATAACTTTTGTTTAGTATATGGGATCTTTGATAAGCATATCTTAGTATCATATCAATATCTATACCTTTTATCTCATATTTTTGACATGGATATCAAACTAGCACTAAGTAGTCATTAAGACGGGTGAGAGATCAAAGTTTATTTATGATCATGGAAGGTCATCCTTACCACGTAATATAAGAATTCTTAAATGCTTAATCGATTTCGTTTGGGTGATCATCACTCATTCTAATTCTTATTTCGATGGAAGGTAGGTGACCATCATTACTAGGGTTGAGCATCGATTTCAAACCAAATCGAACTTAACCGACAAAAATCAAATCGAAAATCGAAATTTAGTTTAAGTGAACTAAACAAGTTCGATTCGATTTCAGTTTTATCTATTTGAGATGAATAGAAAGTTATTCTTTGGAAATTCGAACCGAACTGAAACCTAAACGAAACCGAAATTTGAGAAATTCCTCAACCGAAAACCTAAATAAATAATATCGGTTTCAGTTTGATAGTTTAGGCTTAAAAGTTTATAGGTAAAGGTTGGTTTGTTAAATGCTTTTTTTTTTTTGTCAAAGTTTTAGAAGAGTTGCTCCATGTGTAACTCATTTGCTATCTCTTCTCAGATTTGTCTACCTGCGGAGTTTCTAAGTATTTTTTTAGGTAAGGTACACTGTCCATGAAAGTCAAGCCGGAGATCTCTAGGCACTATCTTTTGAGAGTTAACCGCTTGAGTGGATGTTTGAAGGCTCGAGTTTCTAAGTCTCTTTTTGGATGAAGGGTACCGCCCATAAAAGTCAAATCAAAGACCTCTGGGCGCTACTCTTAAAGAGTTTACCACTCGGCTAGATGCCAGAAGGCTCGAGTTTCTAATTCTCTCTCCATTTTAGGGCTGTTCAACGGGTCGACCCGACCCGACCCGTAACCCGTATTACGGGTAATACGGGTTACGGGTCAACCCGCTGACCCGTAAAAAAAATAATGTTGACCCGTGACCCGGGTTTACGGGTTGGGTCACGGGTCAACCCGTTTGATCCGACGAGCCGATGACATGAGGACGAGGTGGAACCCTTTGAGTTTCGACTAAGCTGGCGACGTGAGGACGAGGTGGATCCTTCAAGTTTCGACTGATCCGGCGACGGGGCGATGTGAGGTGGAGCCGGAGACGGGGCGAAGTGAGGTGGAGCCGGCGACGGGGCAATGGGGAAGGGCCGAAGGGGGAAAGGGGCCTGATTCGCAGAAAAGAGAAAGGGAAGGGAAGGGGCAAGAGAGGCGAGAATCGAGAATGATTGAATGAGATTGGACAATTAATTAGGGTTAGCAGTTAGCACACTACTTTCTCCGTTTCTCACTTGCATTAGTTTTGGGCTTTGGCCCAACAACTGCCCAAGTTATAACGTTATGGAATATTGTAAATAATATATTTCTTATTTTTTTAAATATTACGGGTCGACCCGAAACCCGACAGGTAGACCCGTAACCCGACCCGCAACTCGTAATCTAAAAATTCTTAACCCGTAACCCGTAATATGAAAAAATTCTAACCCGTAATCCGTAAATTTACGGGTGGGTCGGGTCGGGTTAAGGGTCAACCCACCCGTTGGACAGCCCTACTCCATTTATCAGACATGTAAATATTCACTCTTTCCTTGCCCAAAAGAGAGCGTCTGTGGGCCCGAATCCTCTGTTCGTTTTATGGGCCCACAGTCAATTGCGGCCCAAACCCCTTTTCAAAGGCCCAGTTAAGAAAGGCAGGCCTAGCTAATCAAGGCAACTGAATTTATGGCGTTTAACTGTTTAAGAGGGAACCAAAAATCAAATTTCAAAAGTGGTTTGATGATTCTACGACCTTCATTATATACCATTCTTTGTATGATTCTAATTTCCTTAAAATTTCTCCTTTGAACAAAATGTTTTGTCAGCCTTTTTAGCTCTAGCCCTAGTGTTTGTCCCTATCAATGGAGAATCAAATTTCAAGTGAATTCTATTGAAGTCTGCAAACTGTAAACCCGTGAACTTATATAGTGGTCTTGTTACTTCCAATTTTCAAATATGAAAATACATATTCTTTAACAAATTCGATGTATATTGTTTTCTCGGACTCTTTTTTTTTATTATTAATTATGATCAAAACTTGCCAAGTGCTTTTTCGAAGGAACAAACTTTTTGTTAGAACGAAATAAGATCGAATCGGTATACATCCTAATTATAATCTTGCCTTTGTTTTACATCTTAACATTAAGATTCGTGGAGACGTACATCACATTTTATAAGTTGACAATGGAAAAATAAATGGAAAAGAATTTGAACTTAATTAAAACTTATTCTAGAGATCACATTGGCAGATTAATATGCCTTAAAACATAGTAATCAATAGTCTTGATGCTCTAAAATTTTGATTATGTAACCTTAAAATAGAATCAACAATTTGAACCATATTTTCATTTGAGCACATATTTGACAAGGCCAGGCATATGTGTTCTCATGAAGTAATCTTCCCAGTTAATTTCCTTTGGATCGAAGTAAAAGACATCGCCTTCAACACTTCCCTCTCTCGCTCGCAATCTCAGCTTCTCAGTGTTCATGTCATCAAAACTGTAAAAAAAATTACATAAAATGTCAAATTTATCAAATTTTCGAAGTCAGTAAGAGATTATTCATGACTTAATAAACATGAAAAACTTACATGCCCTTGAAGAACAAGTAGGGTTTGTAAATATCAAGCAATCTCAACACTAGGTTTATCTTTCCCTTGAGATCAATGTAGGTCCCGGCAAAATATTGGCAAAACGCTGCGTTTACTAATTTAAGTCCCTGCCAATAAGAGAGAACATGCATTAAATGGAAAGAACTATAGAAACTATAATAAATAATGGACTTACTCTAAACATTATCATGTTAGTGTATCATTTATTTGTATGATACGAGAATTCAACTAGTATCTAAGAATTAGAAATTGCATTCTAACCTTTAATGGTAACAGATAACGGACGGAAAGATAGTTGTAGAAGCTATCCATGGAACCGATAACCCTACATTGGCCAACTATAACCGGCTTGCCTTCTTTGTTGATGTATGGATGCTTTTTGAAGTAACTATAAACCGAATCGTGAAAAGCTGCAATTGTCAGAGGATTTCTAACAGAAGAGCCTACTTGATAGATAGTCGTCTCGCCATGTTGGCTCGCGTGGGCCACCATTGCGACCAGAGTGGCATTCACCACCATATCTCCCGGAATCTACACCAGATATTTGAATCAATTAAGAGTTTAAACCATAATGCACTTATCATATGATACATTATTTTGAACGGTTTTTCTAAACTATAATCTAATGGCACAGGTTAAACTGGTGTCTTGTTTTTAGAAACTAGAATGCTAAGGAAATAGAGAAATCTTGTAAAAAATCTAAATAATCCTAAATGATTATATTTTAAACTAATTAAACTCTTATTATGAAAAAGGCAGTGAGAACACATTCATGTTGAATCCAAATCAATTACCACATCAAGCACAGATTCAGGATCACCAGCGAAGAATGTTAATCTTCCTTTACCATATCCGACTGCTAAGCTGTCAATCGTCCTGTAAAGAAAAGATTATATTAGTTTGATTCGTCGGTTAGTAACAAAATGTTAATTCATATATATATGGCTTGTTTAAAATATTTTTGTTACCTGATGCCTTCAACCCAACCGGGAAAGGGTTCCTTGTAAGTACTAGTAACAATGGTAGGTCGGATGATGACAAGAGGAAGTCTTCCTTTGTGCTCCATTATTAGCATCTCTCCGAGTGCCTTTGTGAATACATATACATTTGGCCATCCATACTTTCTTGCCCTAGAATGAGTCACAATGTCAAATTACAACTCAAATTCTCTATTCTTTAAAAATATATATATATATATATATATACACTCTCTTCTATATAGATTCCACTAGGATAGAATTGATCGATTTGTTTTCAAGTTAAATTAATTCATCAATAAAGTAATAAAAATCGCATATAAATCTATTATAATAATGGAGCGTGAAAGACAAGGAACAAGCAATGTGGACTGGTAAAATTACATCGATTTTTCTAACCTCTGGTCTAAAGACATATGATAAGACTCTTAAATGAAAAGAATTTATTAGTTTTTATTATTTAGGACTTTTAATTTTTTTAATTAGGTTTATTTATTTTCTTATATGGTTTTAATTTATAAACAAGAAAACCGAAATTATATTAATTAGGGTTCTTGCCCTAGAATGACTCACAAGAAAACCTAAATAAGGGCGTAGGTTAAAAAAACCGAAATTACATTAGGGTTCTCAATCAATCACTTCAAAAGTAAGTATACAACACTAGGTAATTAAATCAAATTTGTTCATAATATTGTAGAAGTTTGGTCACTTTTGATCCACATGAATTTGAATATTTTTGGTAAATGTAGGGTTCAAGAATATGTTATAGTATATCTTTTTTTAGTAATATTTTCTTTTTCAAGCTAATATTAGTGGACCACTTATTACTAAATGAGGGCACTGGTGATCTGGAAACCCTATCCAGCACTCATATTTATGGTAACTGATGGGTTGCTATATTTTGCATTAAGGGCTCGTTTGGTATTGATATCTAAGGTATGAGATATCGGATATCGGTATCGGTATGGATATCAAGATATCGATATGAGTGATATCTAGATATCGGATATGGGTATGGATATGAGTGATATCTTTGATATACCAATTTCCTGGGGTATATGAAAATAACACTCTAATATCACTCTGATATCAGAAAGATATCAGCTGATATCGATATACTCCTATACCAAACAACAGATATCAGTTTGATATCGATATCAGGATATACCAAACACCAGATATGGGTATCAGTCATATCCATACCCATATCTGATATCCTGATATGGATACCAAACAGGCCCTAAATGAGCACAACCAATTTGTACTATAATTCCAGAATTCATAAATTTCTTGCCAAGATTTTTTTTTTCTCATTGTTTGAACACATTTGAGTAGGCTCAATTATGAGAGCAAAGTACTCCATATATAGATCACTTTCCCATTCAACCAAACAAAAAAAAAGGATCAATTTCCAAAAAAAAATGCATTTAATTTATGAACACAACTTGTCCCATTAATTATAGGGAAAATTAATTGCTGTCCGCTAATTACTATTCATGGGTTAATTGCAGAAGAATTGACCTCTACTATTTACCCTTATGAACAAGAATTTGACAATAATTGGATTTGTTTTTATATATTTCCTTCATTTATAAATATATGTCATATATCCTGATTTTTTTTATTAACAATATTTATCATTTGACATATTTTACGATACACTTTTTCAATATTATACTTATTAATTTAAAATAATTATGTAAATATATACTCACTATAATCTATTCTATTTACCACTTTAGAAAAATTCACATATTAAGAAATTTATTGAAAATATAAAAATTATAATTGGAAATCCAAAATTTTCTAAATGTAATAAAAAAAGTAATTACTACTCCATCATTTAAGCAAATAGATGGAGATAAAAAAGTCAATACAAAAATTTTTCAATACATTAATTAAATAAATACTCTAAAATGACAAGTTTTAATGAATAAAATTTTAACTCTAAAGTATCAAATAGAAAAGAACGGAGGGAATATAGAATGGGAAAGATTTCAACTTGAGGGTATTTAAGTTATATCAAATTATTTCTTAATTTTATAATAATTTATTTCTGAAAGAAAGATTGTATTTTATACTCGTTTGATCTCTGCATTATTGGTCCCTCTGAACGATTGACAATCAGAGTCATTAAATTTGAGCATTTATTTTCTAGTTGAGACTTGCAGGGCTTGACTATTGTTTGTTTTAATTTACTAAACTTCGATCAACAAACAACCTTTTTGACGAGTCATTATCAATTGATTAGCTGTAAATATAGTTGGACGAATCATTATGATAAATGAATTGCACATGTATATCATTTGGCATGCTAGGAACAAAAAAAATATCTTTAAATAGAAAGTGCTTCATGCTATAGGAATCGTTTTACTTTTAAAAATTAATAATAAAAAAATTTAGTAAAAAAAATTAATAAATTATTTGATTTAACTAAAATATCCTCAATCTTTTGTTAAGATCTTCCATCTTTTATTGTAAAAAAAAATTGTAACTATTTTTAATTAGTGTGGATATTATTTGAAAAAACGAGTTAAAATATCTCAAATAACAGATTTTGTTGAATAAGAAAATCAAGCAAGAATAACAAGTTTTTCTGAACCGAGAGAGTGAGTTTCTTTTACACAATGAATAAATTAGTCTTTCATTCAAAAAAAAGAATTATGTATGTATGCATATGATAATGCTTGTTCTTTAATGTTACTCATACTTATCTATTGATTCAATGAAACAATTGATGACCCGAAACTAACACAATGTTTATATCAAATAGGTGCATTATTTGAGGAATAAGAAGAAATGAATTGAAGAGAAAATTAGTTAGTACCTCTCAATGCCAAAATCCTTCATAGCCAACTTGACTACATGAGGAGCAACTCCTCCTTCTTGGAGCTCAATGAGCTTACTCTCCATAACCCTATTTTCCTCTTCAATGTCTAGCCCTAGTGTACCGTTTAGCGTTTCGCCCATTTTGCAGGAGTTCTCCAGTATCAACCCACCTCTTTCGCCCGATACATATGCTATTTGTAACAACGACAACATGCATTATTATAACGAGTCGAAGTAAATTGAGATGTGTTCTATATGACTTAAAATCTGAAAAATACTATAAGGGGGTCTTAGATGAACGAGCAAGAGCTAAATCCTTGATTAAAGGCCCGAGCCTCGATGGGCCACTACTATTGTTTTCCACGCGCGACAGGGGCTTCTAGGGTCCATGAATACGAAAAAACTAAAAAAAAGTAGTAAATATTTATATTAGGACTAAAGATAGAATATTTGTTTTATCATTATTTTGTTTCAGGGTTTAATATAAATTACTCAAACTCGTTCTCGTCTCTCTTTCTCTCGCTTTATTTGTTCATCAAATTCACCCTAATCCGCAACAAGACCAATAACATTAAAGTTGAAGAATTAAGAATAATTTGAACCACCCACCAGTCGACACGTGGACAAGAACCCTTAAGTTGGTACATTTCTTGGCGAAGTCCAAAACATTCTTTGCTCCAAATGTGTTGAGTTTCAAGGAAACATCATACCTTCATATTAAAAGAACAAATGTATCAAGTATAAATGAGCTCAAAACTCCTTATAAACTAGTAGTTAATTTTGATAAAATTATGTTTTTAAGCTTTTGTACCTTTCATCAAAGTTGGTATTAGCAGCTAAATTTATAATGACATCCAAGTTTTTGAACATCTCTTCCTTAAAAGATTCTTCTTTTATGTCCAAATCCTTGCAAATGATATCACCTGACACCATCTTCACCTTGTTTGCTATGAAGGACTCAAAATTTCCTCCCATTTTTTGCTTCAAAACTTTGAACAAGTCCTTCCCTATTATCTGACCAATGACAACAAAGACAATAAGTTAAGAAAAAATCATCATTTTTTCAAGTGTTTAAGCTAAATTACATAAAATTACCCATTATCTAAAAAAATCTTTTTTTCCCCATTTGTTAACAAATTTTTAGGTAAATTACATAAAATTAATTACCCGGAATTAATATTTAGATTTTTTACAGTTTATGGTGCATACTTAATTTACATACAAAATACATTATTATTTGAGACAATAAATGTGCATGTGCATGTAGCCAGTGAATTCTGTGTTCTAGTGTAATTGATACTACAATGTACTCAATTAATTAATTGTGCTAAAAATCTAGAGAAAAAAAAAAACATGCTCAAAAACTAAATTTATACCTCATTTTGCAAGCGTTGGTTGGCCGATTTGGTATCCTCTGCTCTTACCAGAAGGTAAAGTTTCTTCACATTTGGTTGAGTCCTCAGAATTTTCTCCACCAAAACTATTCACACAAAAGATGAGAAGGGCAAAACAGAAGAAAATTAATTAACATCTTATTGCAGAAATTAACCAAGAAAGTTAGAAGAACAAAATATAAGAGGGTAAAAAATTATGCATTAATTACTCTTTGATAAGAATCCAGTAGCTCCAGTTACCAAAAGGGTCTTATTCTCAAGAAACTTCAGAATGCTTTCTAACTCCATTGATCTTTTAGAGAGTTTGTGAAAAAATTATGTAAGAAATTTATTTTGATATTTGAGATTTAGAGATGAAAATGGAATTTGCATACAATATGAAAGAATTGGGAGGTGGTTCTGAGAATATATATAAGGTTTTGAGTGTGGCCATACAAACTTGTAAATTTGTAAGAGTATTTTACAATTTTGCCCCTTAATTGAACACGTACATTCAATCAAACGAGAAAAATAAAATGTTGGGCAGCTATTAGATGAAGGTTGTTGAATAACCAATCAAAATAAAAGAAAAAAATTAGTGGGCAGTTTTTAGCTGAAAGTGGTTGATTTTTAATGGGGTCAAAGGCTTGCCAACATTGAGAAGAAACTGTGGCTAAATAGAAATCAAATAGGAATAGTCCTACTTAGACCTGTTAAATGGGTCGGGCAGTTTCAGTTCAGGTTTAAATTAATCGGGTTCGGGTTAAAATGGATCTCGAGCCGTAAATAAAAAGCAAGGCTTGCCAATATTGGGAAAAAAATATGGCTAAATAGAAATAAGTAGGAATAGTCCAACTTAGAAATAAAAGGCAAGGCTTATCAAAATGGGTTCGGGTTTGAGTCAATCGTTTTCGGATTAAAACGGATCTCAGGTCGTAAACAAAAAGCAAGGCTTGCCAATATTGGGAAGAAAATCCGGCTAAATAGAAATCAAACTAGTCTTAGTTCCATGCCCTGCACGGATTTTTTTAAATATTATATTATTTATTTTTATTTGTTAAATTTGATTAAGATAATATAGACCATGATTTTTTAAAAAAATTATATGTATCTTATTAAAAAACTATCATTTGTAAAAATTGATTATTGATATATGTAAGGATATTTTAAAAGAACTATACGTGTCTTATCTTAAAAAAATCTATCATATCCAAAGATAAAATTAATATATTAATTATTTTATTTAAAATATAAATATAACTAATTAAAAATAATCCAATTAACTTTCAATTGATCAGATTTATTTTAAAAAGATGGATGGTATATTGGTATGGTTTTTTTGTGGGGACGTTTTATATACAGCTTCCGGTTTAAATTAAGTGTCATTTTACCACTTTAAGTTTGATATAGTTTATGTGTCATTTTAAGTTTTCTAGACAATTATATAATAGTGAGTTATAAAAATTGTTATTAAAGTGTGTTTTTATTGACTAATGTTTTTTATTCATTGATAAAAAAAAGTGGCATGGTAAAATATAAAAATATAAATAAGTTTTTAAGTTTAGATAATATTTTTTTAAATCTTGTGTCGAAAATTAGAACAATACTTATTTTAAATCGGAGAGAGAATTATTTTAACGTGCGCTTTAATATATAGTAATGATGATTGAAATAATTCTACTCATATTCGCAAAAAGTAAAGAAATAATATGTAGGTGAAAAAGGTTGTTAGGTAATCAATTAAAACTTAATTTAATTATTGTTTGGTAATTGGCGTATCAATAATAACAGGAAATTAGTAAATACAATAATTCATGCATTTTGATTACGATGATTGAAAATTCACGGTTTCGTATATGGCATGTACCAAAAATAGTTTTATGTGTGATAATTATTTCCAAGATTAGCAATCCACGTGTAACAGTAAGATGGTTGTAACGCGGCTTCGATCATTTATTCATTGTTCTCACTTGTCCCTTGAATTCGGCTAACAAGTACATGCTAGCATTATAGCTTTATCGAACCTGATTTGGGATTAGGCGGAAAAGAGAAACAAAACCATGCGAAATCAAAAGAAAAGACGAATTGTGGTCGCGTTTAGGCAGAGTGCAGTCGAAATTATGCTGCCGCTTTCTGGGGTGCCAACCCGCGCAATCCCGACAAAATGGGCTAGGAGAAGAGCGCGGTCTGGAACGAGAAAACACGACCACGCTTTACAAGACGAGCCCACACAATTGCCCGCGTCTGCGAACGGATGTTTTCTTGCATGGGAAGCAAGACGAGTTCTTAGGGGTTTATTATTTATTTAAACTCATGATTGATTATTGTAATTGTGTGTTATGTGTCTTGAGAAAAAAAAAGGAAAAAGTCTTGAGAGGATTAGGTTAGGTTGATCAGATCAGTTTAGATTAGAAAGATCAAGTCTTGGAATTCTTGGAATTCTCAAATCTAGTAAAAATTTGTGGTAGTATGCCCCAAACATAGTCAGTCTGACGAACTAGGTCAACAAATCTATTTTCTTATTTGTTCTTGTTTGTTCCAATTCTTCTCTTGTGTGAGTTTATGTTTCCTACCCTTACTACATAGGGTTAAATTTCCTAACAACATGTGTGTTCAAACATGTACACTAATATTCACCAACATATATACTTGCACTTGCACCTCAGCACCTGTCACGAAATTGTTCAAGAAAGTTTAAGAGCTATGACCCAATGTAAAGTAACTTAACTTGATATGAACTAGCCTAGCAGCAGCAACAACAACAACAACACTACCTAGTATATCTCGTTGAAGCAAGATCTGAGAGGTCTAATATGTATGTACTCGTGCCCCCAAACAAGTTGAGGTTTTTTTTTTCGATAGACCCAAAGGCAAAACAGTCAAAAAAGAAATTAATAAATCTGTCAAAAAAATTAAAATAATATAATAAGTTGATATGGAGTGAGAAATTTAATTTAATTTTTTATTTAAAAGATAAGATTTTCTCAACTCTATCCATAGAATTATTTTCCAATTCCACTAAAATTAAATCTGGTTTTTCGAGAGAATAGAAAGCAAGGCTTGTCAATATTTGAAAGAAATTTTGGCTAAATAGAAATCATATACGAATAGTCGTGCTCCTAATATTCACAAAAAAAGTAAATAAATACTACTAATAACATGTAGGCGAAGAAGGTTGTTAGGTACTTAGGTAATCAATTAAAAAATAATTTAATTGGTGTTTGGTAATTGGAATATCAATAACAAAAAATTAATAAATACAGTATTATTTTTTGATTTAGGGATGATAACGGATTGACGGTTTTATATTTGACCGATGTAAATTTTCTGTCCCATTTCTATGTTTACCACTCTGTCTTATTTATGGTAATTGATTGAAATCTTTTTTTATTCATTTATTAAACATATAATAACTTCACTTTATTATTTTTAATTATTTTTCAACCAATTATCATAAATGAAACATGGTACTACGTATGAGACATGAAGATGGGCAAGGGGATGTAGCTACATCCCCGTATATAGCATGTACAATAATAGTTTTATTTGTAATACGGAGTAATTATTTCCAACATTAATGCACCGCTAACATATACAGGCTAGCTTTATACATGTGTGTTCAAACATGTACACTAGCATTCACCGACTTCACCAATTGGTCTAGTGGGATGAGGTGCTAGGCTCTTTAAGCGTTTGTTTAGGAGGTTCGAAGTTCGAATCTTCCTGACGGCGTGTATGGAAAAAATTGAATTGGGAGGGTCGCCCCCAACAATGGGCCTCTGCATTACCCGGTTCGGACGTAGATTGGCTCCGGCTAATCGACCGAGCGAGAGATAAAAAAAAAAAAAAAAAGTATTCACCGACATTGCACATGTCACGAAATTGTTCAAGAAAGTTCAAGACTTATGACCCAATGTAAATTAACTCAATATGAATTAGCCCAACAACAACACTACCCATTATATCTCGTTGAAGCAAGATCCCTCCAAACAAGTTAGAGAAGATTTTTCAGATAGACCCAAAGGCAAAACAGCCAAAAAGTCAACAAAGAATGTCAAAATGAAACAATAAGGAACTTCTGTTCCCATTGACAATTATAACATGAAGGTGGAACTATTTTTGACTTTCAAAAGTACCCACAAATGACTTGTCAATGGGACACACATATAAATGATTTCACACAATACCAATTTTCAAAAGTACAGCAATCTCTATCCGTCCCATTGACAATTATAAAGATTAAGGTGGAACTGTTTTTGACTTTCAAAACTACCCATAAAAGGCACATATATTTAAGTGCAAAATGTTCATTCTTACCACAGTATCCATAAAGCCCAGGGTATTATCATCATCATCCATCCAAAACAAAACCAAATCAAAAGTTTCAGTTCTGTTGGAAAATTTGATGAACAACCTTTGGCTTTTTGTGCAGCATCTGAATGACTTGAAAAGCATTTCATATGACACTTTGAAAGTGGTAGCCATGAACAACAGGAATAGTTTCTATGAAGCTCATAATCTATGTAAGACAAACCAAGACCCAGTAGATGTGTTCTAATGTGTCAATAGAAGGAAATGCTGTACATGATCTTGCGATGTTGCTGTCTCTCAAACGCAGAAACAATGTCGTCTATGCTCTCTACCCATGATTCAGTTGCTTCTAGCTGCACACAATCATAAACAATGTCATCTACACATTCTGCAAAAAGAAGAAGAAGAAGAAAGAAGTTTACGACTCAAAAAACCTGTTGGCACATCTCGAGAGCAACACGAGCACCGGCAGCAGCCTCCTCGTGGTTATCTTTTACCTCTAGATTTATGATCAAAACAGGCTTCATAAGGGTCTGATCTCGAGTATTAAGATCTGCAGAGTCAATGCCATTCACTAAGATTATGTCCTTGAAAATCAATAGGATGCAATTTGTATTCATGATATCCTAGGAATGTAAAAGAGCAAATTTCTTTTCAGAGATTGAAAAATCTCCTCCAAAATCAGAACTTGAAATTCACTCGGGCATTAAACAGAACGTGGAGCTACAACTCCATTTGAAATGAGAAGCATAAATAACATGAACAATTTTTGACAATAGTTGATTACTGCTAGTTAGGTTTTCCTACTATTATTAATTACTCGAGACCTCAAAAATCAAAAAATACTGCCGACACTCTATTGAAAGACTGACATTTGTAAAAATGCAATAGCTGTGCCATGTGCACGAGATAATTGGGTATGATTCTTGAGACTTCCAATATGAAACAGAGAGTGATTTTGAGGCCTTCAATATGAAACCTTTATATTTCACCAGGATAGCTTGAGGGCTGAATCAAAAATTTTAGTTCCTATATTAGAAATAACATTCACTTATACTCCTAGATGAAAACCATTGCATTTCAGCAAGATAGGCCTTCAATAGCGTGTCAGCCATACAAAATAGCTTTCACTTATAACTAAAATCCTATTTCTGCAAATTAAATTTTAATGCGACAAAGATGTGCAAATCGCCCTATACAAAAATAGGTTATAATAATACGAGTGATGCAACCACAAACAACATCTCAATCCTCCATGACATAAGCTAAGTAGTGCGAAAAGCAACAAAAAAGGAAGTCCAAACATGCATAAAAACAATAACTATGCTTAAATGAAAAATAGAATCGAAATCTTTCTTTACCTTCAATGACCAAATCAAAAACCTTTTCTTCAAATGTTATCACCACATCAAATATACCATCAGCAGCATTGTCTTGCCAACGTTGAGGAGCTAATTTGACAGATAGATTCCGCTTAAGCATGGGCAGTATACCATTTCGCTTGTATATGTTCTAATGTTAAGGGCAACATTGTTTTCCAACTCAAACCAAAGAAACATAGCTATAGCAGAGAAATATGAAATTTCAAACTGTATCATGAAGTGTGGGATTCCCAAGAACAAAGCAAATAAAGGTTCCAAATCAACAGATAATAACATAAGCTTATCAGCAAAACTAATCCTAATTTCACAACCAGAATCAAATTGATGGCAACCACTATCAAGAAGATACAATTCAGGGTCCTTGCGCCGCAATTCCTCAAACATGTGTTTATAAGGTGTGCCGAACTCATACACATTTGGTTCCCTGATCGACGGCCCTGGAAGCTTCACATGCTGTCCAGTTCCATATGATGAGACATCAAAGCCTTGCCTTTTCAGAATACAATGAGCTTCCATGCTCCTATTCTGATTTGAAGAGCACACCATAGCATATCGAAGTTTCATGATGCCCTAAAATCAATTTGTTAACACTTCAGCTAATATTCATACACAGAAGAAAACCTAACCCTAGGTACAAGCTTGTTTGAACTCTCGCACCAATAATGCTCCAATCACCCGATAAGCAAGGAAGGGAACAAGATTGAATATGCTATTTCAGACTATAAACGCAAGCAATTGCTCGAATTTTATCGCTAAAGAGAATTTGAATCAGAAATTCGAGTATGAATCGGCCAAATCGAAAATTGAGAGATTGAGGAATTCGGAAACACCGAAACTATGATATTGAAAAAGCAATCAAGCGAAAAAGAGTAGTACCTATAAGTAATAAGCTAGTGTCACACGCGGCGTAGCGATGGCGGCGTTTCCCCGCGCAAGTGACCGGAACCGTGTCGGCGAAAGATGGCGGACGAGAGCGAGGAGGAGACGGTGGTGGTTGGTGGGGGAGTGTGAGACGCTCTTTTTCTAACGATCCCAAATTTTGAGAAATTGCATTTTACCACCTCTTATTTGACCATTTTCTCTTTTAACCACCTATTATGTTAAAAAGTTACAAAAAAATCACCCTTTTTTTGTTGGCAAACAACTGCCCTTTGTAGAAGATTTGTTATAGAATCTCATGGAACAAGAATTAAAGAGATTTATGGGTCTTCTCTCTCCACCTCCTTTTGATAATGGGTCGTTAAATGCAAAGGATGAAAATAAGGGGCGATCAAATCCAATTTGCCCTTCATAGTTCCTGGTTTGTTTGGCTTTGTTTTGTGGTTTTCTTTGTCAGGTACATCCACCAACGGGAAGTGGGTTTCATTTTACGGTCGAGATTGTGTTCCGATTGTTGTCTGGATAGTGTGTTTCCTGTGCTAGACGAATTGTCACACTTCCCCAAGCTGATGTTCGGCTGGCTTGCTCTTCAACGACATTATACGCCTTGTTACGTCTTCCGAACCTACGGTTGTGTCTATCTCCGACCTTGTCCGAAACTTTTCTAGCTTCTTTGTTGCTCGAGATTGTGTTTCGATTGTTGTCTAGTGTGTTTTCTGTGCTAGGCCAATTGTCACACTTCCCCAAACCGGTGTTCGGCTAGCTTGCTCTCCAACAGCATTATACGACTTGTTACGTCTTCCTAACCTGCGGTTATGTCTATCTCCGACCTTGTCCAAAACATTTCTAGCTTCTTTATTGCTCGTTGCTATCAAGTCCTATCTCGACCTCTCGATTTAACGGACTTATTCGGTACTTTGAATTCTTACCTATTCAAAAATAATGAGAACTCATTCATTGCAATGTCGAAATTACCTCTTAGATTATACCAGCCTTCAAAATCACATCAACAATTTATGTCAAAAAAACAAAAAATTATCCAACATACCATGGCAGATCTTAAGCTTTTAAGGCTTCTAGTATCAGCTTACAACAATCACATCTAAACCTTCCCTCAACAATTGAGCACCAACAAACTAAAGCTCACATTAGCCTCAAAAACACTACAACTAAAATTACTATCACTAAGATCAATGCTGGTTAAAACAAGAACTTTTGTACAGCTCCATAACTCAGTCTCTCTCAATAAGAGCCATGTCCTTTTGCAGCAAGAGCCACAACAACTTGTTCCAACCTTGGTGCATCAATGTCCATCTGATCAGACGGTGCATAATTCGCCTCTTCCGTTACAGGCAGGGTCGGATCCGCTGTGGTAAGATCCTTAGCATCCTGAGCAGGGCTTGGCTGATCTTTGTCTCCTGATGGAATCTCATCAATTTGTTCGGTCTCCGAGTCGGGTACCTCCATCTGATGTATGGCTCGATCCGGTGTTGCAGAGTCCGTCGACTTTAGGGTGGAGTCGGGATCCATAGGTTCGGTTTCTACAGCGTTTGCGTTGCTCGGTGGCGGTATAACCGGTATTGCTTTCGGTATTGTTGGCTGCGGACGGGCCGGAGTTTCGGTGATCGCGTATTCTGAGAGAAGGTCCATGAACTCGTTAAGCAAGCGTTGTACTTTCCAGTTTGAAGCCATTGCTGGCAAGATATCTTCTTTTAGAAGCTTGTGCTTCTTCATTCCCTGCAAACAACAACCAAGGAAGATCAACTTGAAGTAGACTTGTACAAATGTGGGTTTGGGCCGGGCTGTTGCAGAAATATGGTATTTCGGGTCTGGTTCGGTGTCCGTGCCCGCCCTTGATTGCGGCCGGGTTGTCTGAGCCCGAATGGGCCAATTAACTACCAAACCAAGATTTGAGCAAGAATGAGATCTAAAATGTACCAAAAATAAAACTTACAAGAACACAAGGATCCCATGAAAGGTTCTTTGGATCGGATGAACCCGCTTCAGCCATCCCAGTAGGTGGTCCAAGAAAGCCTTCGCACACTTCACGTAATCGAGATTCATCTGCTTCTCTGTATTTAAAATAAAATACAATAATTTCGAAATCAAGTTCCAAGACAAGGGAGTCTTAACTAAAATCGAATTCGGAATTTATATATTGCGAATGGGTAAGAATGAAACCTGGCTAAGAACCGAACATATGAAAGAAGACATTGTCGGTATTCGTTAGCAGACTGCAAAGCCAAAGCAGATGCTAGCTGAGACTCCAAGTGAGCACGAGTCTGCATTCCATCATCAGTCACCCTAAACAGGAACACGAAATCTCAAATTTGAATACGAAATAAAAGAAGTGCTGGCTTCTGATTTGAAATTAATCAAAGCAAGGAATAAAAATGTCAAAAGCATGCAAAAATACCTTGTCCAGCCAGGCTTTCTAGCCAGAAATTTCCTAACATCCACTTGAAGTGCAGCCAACTCGCCATTCTGAGCAGAACCCAGATTCCAGGAGCTTGCAAAATTTGACGCAGGAAAGCAATCATCAGCTACCCGGAGCCAACATTTGAGGCTCGTATCAAAGAGAAAGGCATGGCGTGTAGCCAAGACAACTATAGGAGAACCAGATTTGGATAGCTTTGCAGATATCACTTTGATCGTGCCTACAACGGGTTTTTTTTTAATAAAGAGATTAGAATTACAACAAAGATCTTGCATTCAACATGATTTGTCCTTTTGATTGGAATTGTATATGTTTCAACAAGAGAAGAGTTTTCTACCTGCATCCTTGGCAGATGAGTTTGAATCTAACGTAATCAAAGAAGTCAATGAATCATTAAGGAGACAACTCCTGTTGAAGAGATCCCATACGTACAATGATCCCTTCCTCGTGACAAGCAACAACTTCCAGCATTCATCACAATCAATAAATACTGCTGCAGACCCCATCATCATTGTTGGCATTGCACGCCTTCCACATTTTGTGTAGACCTTATGGAAGAATAATGTATCAATTATCAAGATAAGATAGCATATCTTTTGTTTTAGACCCAAATACCCAATACTCAAAAATAGCCAGAATATGGTTTTGTTTCATATTACTGTTCAAAGACAAAAAAACTATGAACCTTAGTAAATGAAAGAATGTTACTATACAAGGGGACCCTGCTAACACAATGTGAATGAAACAAGAATATGTAACAAGAATAAGTATGAAACACAGAATAATGTAAATATAACGATAGAAGCTCATGCTGACACAGCAAAAAACACAGAGACCTAACCTTCTCACTAGCATACACTCACCGATGAGGAAACCCTTATATTAGCTTCCATAAACTCACAGTAAGTTTTAACTTTCTATGATCTATAGCAAATTTTAGAGCCAAAAGCACTATTTTTCTAGCACAGAAATAACAGCAGTGTTAAGCAAGCACATAGCATGTCTTTTGCAATGACACAGTACAAAACAGGAAGGGAAAAAAATTACCTGTAGACAGCCATCTTCACAGCCAACTGCCCAAAAGTTTGCATTTCCAGCCAAAACAGAGACCTTCCCCAAAATCCTGTCTGACCAAAGAGTTTGTGATCCTTTAGTGCAAACAATCTCTGACTCCTTCATCAAAGACGTGCTTGACAACCCAACAATGTCACTGACAGCATGCTCCTTCATGTGGGCTTCCAAACACATTGGCAGAGCAGCTGCCCCCTCTTTCTTATCAATGACCCTTATAGCAAGAGAATTATTACATACTGCTAGAGAACCTGAAGCTTTTGCACCACCCAACTGCTCAACTAATGTACTTCCATCTTTACCTAAGGAAACCGGCACCTTCTCAATAACCAAACTATCACTAATTGTAGCCCTTGCGGAAGTTCCACAGCCTCCAGCGGAGGTTTTTCTAACAAAAGCATCTGTAGTTGCATTGGTATTATTTTGACAATCAGCAGAACCATCCATGGTATGAACCTGAGTTATAGTAGTAACGACATTATTTTGCTGAGGTGGGCCCCCAACTGCTTCAGGAATAATTCTCTTTCTTCCATCTGGACGCCTGTACTCTTTCTGCTTGACAGGACTGGAAACACGGCCAGATGACGACCCTTTATTAACTGCATCTGCACTGATTATTCCTTCACCCTTCTTCCCATTGTCAACCTGAGACTCGGGAGCTTTTCTGGCTACAGTTAAGGCAGTGGAGGACTTTGCAAGCATTTTATCTAATTTTGCATCTGATGTCACCTTTTTGTTCGATGCTTGCTTAGCTGCAGCTGCTTCAAACAACAATTGAGCTGGACTCTCAGCTAAGTTAACCTGTCGCCCTCTCACATCACCATAACGGCTCTTCTTTAACTCATTAAGTTCATCATCAGCTAGCTTCTGACCAATTTCTTTTACTTCAAAATGGAATGTGGCCACAGTACCATCCAAAGAACAGGCAAAAAGTGAATAACCATCAGGACTCCTGCAGAAAAGCAAAGAACTTAATGGGGTAGGAAGCCAGAAAAAAAAGAAAAAACTTGATAAATCAACCACAGTAATTATGGGAATTACCATGATAAATCAACCACACTTTGAGCGAAGAAATGCTTTGCCACAAAGAGAGGGCGGGGACTAGCAGTTGTCCAAACAGTAATTGTACGGTCCTGACTGCCAATAGCAATCACGTTATATGGTTGTGAATCTTTTCCAGCCTTAGGAGCTCCATTTGACCACCCTGCAGAAGCCTCTTTTCCATCCGGGATGTTGGAAGGATGTCTTCTGAACATTGAATGATTGAATTTCACCACTATAATGGGAGCATTATGCCCTAAGAAATCAAAGGTTGCAGCCCATTCACCTCTTTCCAGTACAGGGGCAGAATGCCTTGGCTTCTGGAAACCATGTGTGGTGGTTATAAAATGACCACAAGGTGACCACCCAAGCCGTCTAAAGAAAGTTGACCCCAACTGCAAAGAAAATGAATGAGTTTGAAGCCATGAATCAAGCGGGGATTAACGAATAAATTTCTTGTCAATGAACATACTGATTTTGACCAGTGGCCTTCAGTCCTGTGGGCAAGACTCCAATCACTTGTTCGCCATATGATGACAGTCTTGTCATCAGATTGACTGGCTATGAATGAGCCAATTGGATCCCAAGTAACACCTTTTACCAAGCTGGAGTGACCCCTCAGTACAGCAGTACACATCCCATTGCTCATATTCCAGATATGAACTGTGTTGTCCAAGCTTCCGCTAGCTAGTATTGAATCATCAGGAGACCAATTAAGATCCACCTACTTCAAACATGTAACACCGCTTTGGTTAGATATCCACTCAAAGCCATGTAAGATTCATCCATTATTGGTAATTGGTGAATCATCAAGTAAACTTCTCAAAAAGACAAAGAGGTACTATCTATGAAAATACTCATAGACAAGAGATAAGCATTAAGCAACACTTGTAAGCTAAAAAAAGAAGAAGAAGAAGAGTTTTCATTACCACATCAGCAGTATGTCCCCTTAAGGTCATAACCACTTTCCAATTCTCAACATCAGGCGGCTCTCCACTTCCAAACTCGGTGGTACCAGAACCAGGTTTTCTTTCATGAATCAAAATCACCTGATCATCTGACCCAGAAGCAATATAACGACCATGTTTAGCCCACCTAACACAGTTAACTGACCCAAAATGATCTCTAAGTGTAGCAAGAAGCCTCTGAGTGGAATCATCCTTCCCAAATTCTCTTCCCACATATTTCATGTCCCATATTCTAACCTGCATACATCCAACTGACCATCAAATTTCCATGTACAACAGGGATGAAAAACGTATCTGTTAATCATAGAACCAAAGGAACAATGCCAAGTCAAATAGCATAAATTGACATCCTACTCAAAAGATTCTGTACATAGTTAATGCAAGATCTTTACAACCATCATCAATGGCATCACCAATACAAAATACATCCAGCAAAGATAGTTGAATTAATGGACATTGAATGAAGATTTCCTCAATCCATGGTAATTCAATAAGTATAACCTATACAAGGATTATGGAAGAAGCTAAATGCACAACATGGTGCAAGCAGAGTCACTACTGTCTACTGAAATTGTACAAGAATATGTACAAATTGAGCACGCCAATAATCAAGAAGATAGAAAAAATACGAAATTCAATTGAGATAAAAGGGGAAACGAAGGAATTCGATACCTTGTGGTCACCACCACCGGTGGCGAACCTGACGCCGCCGGGCTGAATGTCAATGGAGAAAATCTGCAAACCCTCGTGCCGAATCCAACTGGGTTTCTCAGCAATCATTGCAATTCAGCTAATTGAAACCGAAAAACAATCCAACGCGAACCAAACAAAGGCTAAACCCTAGATTGGGTGAACAATTTGGGGAAAAAAAGGGAGGGAGCCGAATCTTAGACTAAGGCTCACACTCTCAACGTTCAAATTTTAGTGTTGGGCAAAATTGAGAGAAAGAGAGGAGAAGAAGAAGTGTGAAGTAAAACTGGTGTAGCCTTTTTTTTGGGCTGCTTCTATTGCAAGTCTTTTCTGAAAGAATGGATTTTGAAGCGAAGCTCTGCAACTCGTAACTCCAATTTTTTGAGTTCGTGCTTTGACAAGTACTTACCCTTGCTTTGTGTTATTCCTCTCTTTTTTTAACTTTTTTATGATTAATAAATAATAAATATTTTGGGTCATATATGTGTAATAGGTTTTAATTAGTTTGATAATTTAATTATATTTTTTATATCCTAAAAACCTTATAAAATATATCTACAAACATGTACTACTTTATTTATTTACATAATGCAACTTTTTCTATATAAATTCTACCAAAAAATATATAATTATCAACTAAAATATATTAATATTTCAATTTTTTTTAATCAAGAGCACTTTTCATGGGATTCAAAATTGATGAATATTTTTACAATTATAAAAATTAGTTATTGTAAAGAACACAACATGCCATTCTACTTTTTCATTTGAGATGTAATAAAAGAGGTAATGACCATTGTATACCTTTGGGCCTTCCGTGAAATTGGGCCTATAAAAATTGGATATGGGCCTAGATTAATGGCCCATTCAGAGAAGTTGCAACCAAACAGTAGAAAATTCAACAATCATCTCTTGGCTAGTTGGAAAATGTTTTCTTCATGCTAATCACCTCATTCATGACCAAATACCATATACCAAGTTCTAGTAGGATAAGGTGATACGCCTCTTAACCATCTATTCAGGAGGTTTGAAGTTTAAATCTCTTTGACGGTGTATATGGAAAAATTGAATTGAGAAGATTGTCTTTAGCAATAGACCTCTGTAATACTAAAACAAAAAATAATTAGTTTTTAATCTGTATGGATTGTGAAATACCTTAGGTCTCTGACTAACGACCTAAAAAAATAGGGATGCTCACGGGTCGGGTCGGGTCGACCCGCGACCCGAAGTTGCGGGTTGCGGGTCGACCCGTAAATTTTTTTACTTTTGACCCGCGACCCGACCCGCAACCCGATTTGCGGGTCGCGGGTCGACCCGCAACCCGCAAATTCGGGTCGGGTCATTGCGGGTCGGGTCGGGTTGCGGGTCGACCCGGATTTTTTATAAAAAAATAGCTTATATATTAATAAAAATTATAAAAATATACATATTTTTAAAATTATTGCGGGTCGCGGGTCGACCCGCAACCCACGCGGGCTTAACCCGACCCGCAAAATAAAAAAATTCGACCCGCGACCCGTGCGAGTCGGGTCGCGGGTCGACCCGCAACCCGCAAATTACGGGTTGGTCGGTGCGGGTCGCGGGTGACCCGATCCGTTGAACACCCCTATAAACAAACCTCATTCGTGTATTGTTCAATGACAAGTTATAATTAAGAGTAGAAAAAGTCATTTACATTTCTATTAAATTCGAATTGAGTTGTTATACAATTATATAATATGAAAGTAAATTTATCTAGATGATAAAAATAGCTAATTAATCTTGCATTTAATCAATTAAGGTTCAATTTTCATAACTTCATTTTGGTTTCCTTACGATCTTACATTATTAGAAGATCGGTCTTTCTAACCTATGTCCTTAGGCATAGGATAATCTTCCAGGTTTTAGAAACTAAAATCCTAAAAAATAAAACAAATAAACCCGTCGTAAAAAAATTTAAATCTCTAAATAAATAAAAATACAAAATATTTTTAAAACAAGATACTTATCTTATACCCTTAGGGTATATGTTAGAAAATTCGTTAGAAGATATGTCCACATATTTAAGTTTGAAAGAGCTTTAAAGTTCTTTAATATCACCTTTAAGATCAATCAACGAATAAAAAATAACCAAATTGGTTTAATGTAGAGAAATGGTAGTTGCATTCGATGTATCACTTTCAATTTCGATTTATTAATTCGTAGTGAATGTTTTAAATAATAGAAGCCATCGGGCCCATCACAAAGCATTAATCAAGTTTTTTATGGGCTTAAACTAACAATTAATCCACTAATCAAATTCAAATAGATGCTTCTTCTGGCCAAAAAAATAATTAAAATCAAACAGGCGCGTTTTTATTTTGCTTAATCACGTAGCCAACCTAATGAAAAGGACTACACTACTCCCTCTGTTAAGCAATCACTAGGTAATACTAATTTAGATAATACTATCACTAGGTAATACTAATTTACGTAATGCTATCACTAGGTATAATACTAGGGATGCTTACGGGTCGGGTCGGGTCGACCCGCAACGCGCGCGGGTTTAACCCGACCCGACCCGACTCGCGACCCGTAAAATAAAAAAAATTCAACCTGCGATCTGTGTGGGTCGGGTCACGGATTGAATCACCAACTCAGAATCAATCTGTAAAAAATTCCTCAATTCATCATGTACCCCTACTACCAGGCAAGCTACAAACCTTGTAAAACAAACACCTCATAATTCCGCCATTTAGACAGTACAAATCCCGGTATTTTGAACAAAACCCAAGAACCATCGTCGGCCATCACTATCACGAACCACTCGGGCAACGCCCGCAAATTTACCATTCCTCACCGAGCCATCTGTATTAAGTTTGACCCACCCTTCCGCCGGCTTTGACCACTGGTCCACTAGACAAAGACCTCCTCCTTCACATTCCATTTATACAATAAAAACCTACGTGGAGTTCAACCAAAAAAAATAAAAGCCTACGTGGAAGCCAGGCTGGACTTTAAAATTTCAATAATATAAAAAACAAACAAATGGGGGGAATGGAATCAGATCTCATTCCCGATTTCGAATAAGAATCTATTCTCTTTCTTTTTAAACTCAAAACAACAAAAATCCATTTTTTTCAGATCTTCCCTCTTTCGTCCCCAAATCTCAAATTCGCAGACAATTTACAGAACCACCATCACTGAAATTGATCTCAAGATTCTCTTAATTAGATGATCGAAGAAGAAGATGAGAACTCCAAGGCGGCGGCGGATACCAAATCCACCTCCAAGATCTGCTTGCTCCCCCACCAGCCTCTAGCCACCGCTCTCCGCCGCCTCTCCTCCGCCGGAATGCTAACCAACTCCGTCCGCCCCCTCTTCACTCTCCTCCTCCTCGCCGTCCTCGCCGCCACCTTCACCTGCCGCTTCTCCCTCTCCCTCTCCACCACCACAAACCGCCCTCCCTCCCCCACCGTCTTCAACTCCACTCTACTCAACCTCGCCGAATCCGATCCCGGCGAGCCCCGCCTCCGTCAAGAAATCGACATCCTCACCGAAGGAAGCCTCGAGAAGCTCTTCCGCTTCCGCCCCTTCCTCCTCTGGCGCCGATTCGCCGCCATCAACATCCGCTCCCCGGCGTTCCACAGCCTCTACCTCCGATTCCAGTCCCTCCTCTCCGACTGGTCCTCCCGCCGTAACCACCTCCTCCCACCGGATTCCGTCCTCGCCGACCTCCTCCCGCTCCTCAACCTCCGCAAAAGGTACGCCTCCTGCGCCGTCGTCGGAAACAGCGGCATCCTCCTCAACTCCGCCCACGGATCCTCAATCGACGCCCACGCCGCCGTCTTCCGCCTCAACAACGCGCGAATCGAAGGCTTCGCACGCCACGTCGGCGTGCGAACCACGATCTCGTTCGTCAACAGCAACATCCTCCACCTCTGCAACCGCCGCAAATCCTGCCCCTGCTACCCGTACGGCTCCGCCGTCCCCCTCCTCCTCTACATCTGCCAGCCGATCCACTTCCTCGACTTCGCCACCTGCAATTCCACCTCCGCCGACCTCAATCGCGCGCCGATCCTCGTCACCGATCCAAGATTCGACCGCCTCTGCGCGAAGATCGTCAAGTACTACTCCCTCGCGAGGTGGTTCGCCGCCGAAGGGAGTGACCGGAATCGGAATCGGAGCGTGGAGGGGTGGAGTACCGCGCACGACGGGATGCTGTTTCACTACTCGTCGGGGATGCAGGCGGTGGTGACGGCGGCGGCGGTTTGTGAGAGAGTGAGCTTGTTTGGATTCGGGAAGGCGAGTTCGGCCAAGCACCATTATCATACGAATCAGAAGGCGGAGCTTCAGCTCCATGATTATGAGGCGGAGTATGAGTTTTACAGGGATTTGGTGGAGAGGCCGGATTTGATTCCGTTCTTGTCGTTGGATTTGGGGGTTAGGGTTCCTCCTGTGAGGATTTACCAGTGAAATTGGATTTTTGGTCTCGAAGAGACTGGAATCATTTTTGGGCGTAAGATTTTAAAGTTCAAATTCTTGTAACTGAAAGTTTGCTATTTTTGAACATAGTTTCTGGTTTTAATTGTCAAATAGTGGAAATAGTTGATCGAAAGAATTTAGAGGTTTGTAAACGATATGTCACTTGTGTAAGATTGTAAGTAACCATTGTTTGTTTGTTGTTTTTCTTTGTTTAGGAAACCGGCAAACTCTAGTCTTGCGACCTACAGTATCTAACAAAGATCATGATCCATAAATTAGGTAAATTGGTTTGTATTAATTAATTTCAAGTTTCAACCCAATAGAAGAAAACTTGATGATATTTCAAATTTTTTTCGAGTGAAAAAGCAAGATAGAAATTGAACTCTGGATCTCCCAACAACGCTCATATTAAACTTGGTTCGGTTACAGTGGAACTGCGGAACCAACCTGAAATAGTAACTGCCAGTTTAAGGTGGTTCCAGCTCGGTTCCACCACCCCAGAATTGTGGAACCGCCGGTTCAGAATCGGATGGAACCATGGAACCGCGACAACAGATCCAAATAGACAGAATCTCCCTTTCCATAGGTGAAACCACGGTTGTAGTTTTGGAACCACGACACGTTTTTTTTTTTGTGCACGATTTTCTTTTGTGGGCAGTTATGGAAACAAGAGGAACCGACCTCAAAACAGGCAAAAATCGGAACCGGGCAAGCAACGGTTACGGACCCAGGTCTACCCATACCTCCTTCATAGATCTGTACAAAAGCGGGATCGACTTGAGCTTGACACAGAGTTACGACCCTTGGACACATGCCGATGCAGGTTTGTGTTGGACACTTAGGTTAAGCAAGTCGAGCCTTCATAATTTTGCATACTTTCTCCGTCTCCACCTACCCGAACAAACAACTCGGACTTGTTTAAATCTAATCCTACCACTAGGCCGTCCCAAGTAAGCCAACTCGGAATATTCTTCCATAGTTGAAGTCTCCCCACTTCCCCTACTATCTTGCAATCTCACCTTCAAGTAAGTTTCTTGTTGCACAGGCTCTGTAACGTGCATCACACGTTTCTGAACCCGCCATCTTTGAGTCTTTCCAATCGTCAACTGTCAACTGTATTTTGTCCATACTGACCTATATAAGTGGTCAAGACTTTCCCTATCATTGACTACAATGGGCCATCAGTTTGATTTGAAGTTAGGAATTTGTTATTCCTCTTAATATAAGTTATCAATTTGTTATATTAGTGCACGTCTTTGTAATGGGATTTTTTAATTGGAATCCACATTATTGCCCCATCTTTGTATTGGGATCCACCTTATTAACTAGTTATTCCAATGGTAGTTGGATTGGAACTTTTGATTGGCTACCATTTTTTAGAGGATTTGTTTGCCCATCTAAATATTGCACCTACACCTATCAATTTAAATCATGTAGGGTTTTGTTCTTGAGCGTAGTTTTCAGATTCAACTCAATTATTTTTTGTGGCCAGAAAAGTTAGGGACTGTTTGGTATTTATATTATTGGTTTTTCTATCCTATGCATAGGTTAAGAGTACTAATTATAGAAATTAAAACCCTAAAAGATAACTAATAAACCCTAATAAAATAATTAAAATAATCCCAAATAATAAAATTTAACAAATCATTTACATTTCAAGGTTCTTAACCTATGCCCTAGAAAAATCGTTCTATTATAGATATAATTGCTACTCATATCTGATGTTTAGTATATTCTAGTATGTACTCTTTGGTAAATGAGGATATTAATATCAGTTGATATTAGAGTGATATCAGAGTGTTATTTTAATATACCTGAAAATTGAAATATAAAAAATATCACTCATAGTTATTCTCATATCTAATTATATTATCTAATATCTCATATCTTAAATATAAATACCAAACCGAACAGAGTGATATCAGTTGATATTACTCTGTTCGGTAAAACAAGGTTTTTGAAGAGGTAGAGGTTTTGTAGGAGGTTTTTGGGTAGGTAGAGGTTTTATAATAGGTAGAGGTTTTCTTATTTGAAACCTTCCAAAACCTAATTGAGTGTTTGGCATTATAAGGTTTTTGAGTAGGTTTTAGCTTTAAATTACCAAAAAGGAATTAATTTTATTAATTAACAAAAAAAATGGTTTGTTAAATTTTACAAACCTCCTCAAACCTATCTATCCAAAGGTTTCCTTTTAGTGGTTTGAAACCTCCTCAAAAACCTCCTAAAACCTTAACCTTCTAGAAAACCTTGTCTTGCCGAACACCAATTTAAATAGGTTTTAAATAGTAAAAACCTTCAAAAACCTCCACAAACCTACGCCGAACAGAGCCTTAGACGATTTTGAGATTTTTTTTTTGAGATTTACTTGGATGTCAATTTTTTATTTTGTTTTTGTTTCTGACTTGTGATAAAATTCAATAGACTTGGGTCAAAAACTCATATTTGGTTGAATTTCCAGATCAAAGTAATATTTTGATGAGTTTAGTTACAACGAGATGAACCCAAAATCAAGCCCATCAAGGCCCATTTGTTTATGGTCCCAACTTCGTCTGCTTGGCAATGGGCTGTCCAGTATACGAGTTACTTAGTCTCTCAATTTGGTTAGATAAAAGGGCAAATTTCCTTTTGACAAAATCACCACCAAAATGTCCCTTTTTAACCCAACTTTTGCTTACTAACATAGTAACATGCAATTAACATCTCTATTAAGTTTTAATGTATTAGTTCACCAATCACCAGTTGGTCTAATAAGATAAGGCGGTAAATTTTTATGGTGGTTTGTATGGAGAGACTAAATTGAAAGGATCGCCTTCATCATAAGCCTCTAATAGTTTGATAGGTTCGGTGGTAGAACGGTCTGACCAGTCAAACCGGACAAGAGATAAAAAAAATAGTAATGTATTAGTTCAAATAATCAGTGTACGTGCGTTGGCCACGTGGATAACTCAACTTTCCAACTCATCAGTTGATATCGATCAATCACCAGTTAATCTAATGGTACGAGTTGCTAGATTTCTTTGAGCCTTTATCAAGAAACTCGGATTTGAATCTCTATAGTGAGGTGTACAGAGAAATTGAATCGAAAGGTTCAATGACCACTGCAAATATCCAGTTCGATTGTAGAGCGGTTCCTGTCGATCGAACCAAACGAGAGATTCTCAAAAAATAAAATAAAAAGTAGTGTATGTGTGTTGGCCACGTGGATACCTCAACTTTCCACCTCATCAAATGGATATATATCGATCAAGTACTTTAAATACATTTTTAAGACGTAAAACAAAATCTAAGTGCAATTAGCTTGTAAAATCCGCTTTTTATAGGACATCAAAACATAAGGTAAACTTTGTGATAAACAATAATTATGTTCCTTAATTACTTTGAACTTATTCATAATTGACGTGATATTAAGCAAAATGGCGATGATCTCTCAATTCCCAACAACAACAAAAAAAGATTATGATTTAGATTAAGGACAAAATCCCAAAAGGTGATTTTCAAAGTGTGGTTAAGTAGATGATGTTAGGTTAATTAGTGCAGGTTGTTGGGGGTAGGGTTGGGCTCCTTAAAAAGTTTCATGCTTAGTTGTAATTATTTTTTTTACACTACTTTCGCCCTAACTTTTCTCTTTTTCACATTTTGCCCCCCTCTATCCCCACCCTCCGACAAAGCTATGTGGCTTGCGCTCTCTAATCTCTCTCCCCTTCCACGAAAATAGTTTCACAAATTTCTTTTCTTAGAAGGGTTTCATTAATGTGTAATTAATTTGTTTGGTTTAATTAGTTTTGTTTGTTTGTGAACAAAATAGATTTGTATAAAAACATAGTATGGAGACATGGTCCTTGAAATGTATACATAATTTGGAAAATTATGTTAATGTTCGTGGACGGGCCGATATAATGGGTGTTAATATGTTTTAAATCTGTTGTTGATCGTTATTCAGTTGATAGGGGACAGAGCTCCCGATAATATCAGGGGGTTCAAGTTCGTAGACGGGCCGATATAGTGGGTGTTGATATGCCTTTAATCTGTTGTTGATCAGTACTCAGTAGGGGTTAGGGGATAGAGCTCCCGACAATACCAAGGGTACTAGGGGGCGGAGCCCCTGGTCGGGGGTTCGAAGGGCAGCGTCCCACGACATTGGCTTGTTGGTTTTCTATTAACGAGCTTATCAATAATCTGTTTTGGGCTTACTATCCATAATCTGATTAGGGTTTCATGGGTCACTATATACTCGTGAAACGTTCTATTATTATAATCTATTCTATTTAACCTCCCTACTAAAGATTTCGATTTTTCTCCGTGGATATAGGTAACATAATGTTACTGAAGCACATAAATATTTGTGTCGTTTATTTATTATTTATCATTCTCGTTACAACAGTAAGAGTCGTGACTCGTGAGTGTAAGAGCCTTAACATACATATATATATAGTAAAGTACTAAGCCCTAAAAAATGAGATAACTTATAAGATTATATACTAAACAATTTTAGTCTTAAATTTCAAATGTGAAAAAGTATACATAGTTCAACAACAGGTGGTAATATTTCAGCCTTTTATAGCTAGCCAAGTTAATCCCAATAACGGGTGAACAATCATATGGGTTTTGCGGTTGTTGATTTTAGACTAAAGTTCCAATTCCACGAATGTGAAAACTCAAGCTCAATACTAACGTATTGTTGGCTTGTTGGTTTTGATAGCATTTGTGGTCTAACTATAGGCATGTTTGTTATGACTTTTGTTCATACCTGGTGTATATTTTAAGTTGACTAAAAGTTTGAGGTTAATTTTAATTTAGGCTTCATAATATATTAAAGATAAAATTAATCGGAAATCCCTTCTCGACTCGCCGGCGGGCGGTGTGTACATCTAGACTCTCAGACCTCACTTGACGAGATATATTGAAATTTACCCAAAAAAAAAAAAACAAATCGAAATATGCTCATTTTTTTAATTGTAAAAGACATTTAGGCTATTATAACTGAAGAAAATTTAAACTCGCACCAAATATAATGGAGCGAGAATAATTCAGACGCTAGACGATAAAAAAAAATGATCTAAACAAGAGAAGAAATCAAGAAAGCGTGACTCACACAAACTCAATCAAAACTCCTTTCCACGACACGGCGACTCTCGTGAAATCACGCACCCTACAAAAACGCATAAATACCCATCTCCTCGCCCAACTAGGCAAGACGATTTTCACCAATGTGCGAACAACAATCAGAATCAACTAAGAACGTAAAAGGTCCGACAGCAAGTGAAACTCCCACGAAACTCTAGTATGAATAAAGCGTACATCCTATTTAGTAGTCGGCTACACCTTGTTTACTTGTATACGAAGAATCCAACCAGTGATAACGATTGATGACGTCGCATACACAACTCATCGACTTACAATACAAGTCACATCAATCTCTTTGTCCGCCAATCAATGAATCTACTGCCTATTTGTTATTAATTTAAATCATCGAATCTAACGCTCGTTTATTTAGGGTTTCAACCACCACCTAATAATCACATATACTGTATATATTATCACCTACTAGCTAAACTAATAAGCCAAAAACTAATAAGCCTTGACTAGTTAATTAATTAGATTCTTAATCCTGCAGGCACCACTTAAATTAGTGGCACCTTAGTGGGATTTATACTACGTGCTAGGAATATGTTGCATGTCGTAAGATTTGGGTTAACAACTTTGAACATTGAATATAATTTGTGGAGAATCCATTGCCAATAAAAACAACCAAAGACTATTACAATCCTCCTTCACACTTATGGTTATACATCTTAATATCTATCTTCATCATGTGTTCACATGGCTACAAAAGATGATTTTTTCTTTTAACTTTAAAAAGTTTAAGGAAAAGAACAACACTTTTTGAAAGCTAGTGATATCTCTAGCTATGTCTAGGTGAATCATATAGAGTCTAAATTAGGTGAACGAGTAGCATAATTAAAACTCCTGATATATGTATCCACTACTTATAAATTTTATTTTTTAATTAGTACTAATTAATGTGTATGAAAATGGTCGTTTAAAAACAGCTGCATTAACGTACTAAAGATATCAATGTAGTCGAATCAATCACGCTTTGAAAAGCTTATGATAGACGGATTAACTATTTGATTAAATAATTACTCCCTCCGTTCTATTCTATTTGTCACTTTAACTTTGATTTTGTGTTCAATAAAACATATCATTTTAGATATTTTATTCTTAATTTTCAAATATACCCTTTCATTTATTACCTAAATCTATCTCCCAATTTAATTATATTTCATTTTTCTATGAACAATTATTATGTGGATCAATTTTATAGGTTAAAGAAAAAAAAATGAAAATTAATATAAGTTGTATTTAATAGAAGTGTTTTAGTAAGATATTATATTGTCTTAATATGTGTGAATTTAGCTAAAATGACAAGTAGAATAGAACGGAGAAAGTAGTGGTTAAAGCTAGCTACACTTTGCATCTTAGCCATTTTCTATGCACAAGGTTATCACTTGGCTTTCTAGTACCTTAGAGATGCATGTTAATATTCAAAGTTGTTATCTTTTTAGTGCGTTGGGGATTTTAGCAGATCAAATAAAGTGGAGGAACAACTAGAGAAAGATGATCAAGGTGGTGGACAACTAGTTGTCGAGACAAAACATCTTTGTCTTCAATACTCGTTTATATTAGGTGGTGCTTTTGTTATTCTATTGTTGTTGTTGCTATACTGAATTGTTGTTGTTCCTCTCGGGCCTTTCAATCGCACCCTTCTGATGTATCACAATGTAGAGTTGTCTTCATTTTACTCTATTGCAACGAAACTATATTGGATCAATGTTGTTGTTGTTGCTACATTTTTTTATTAGGAAAAATGAGAAGAAATGTGATGCATTTTATCCTAGAACATCCCTACGAATAAGATCATGTTGTTATATATGAGTTATGTGAGTTGATTTAGATTATTGATATGACAAAGACGCGCAATAAAATCAACCTTCGTATTACAAGAATGAGGTATATGAATGAGTTTAAATGCCTCATAAGTAGGGCTAAACATCAGTTCAAAACCGAACCGAAAAAAATCGAACCGAATTAGTTTGATTTGATTTGGTTCGGTTTCCATTTTTTTCGGTTTTAAATAAATAGAAAGTTATTCTTTGAAAAATTCGAATAAAACCGAAATCGAATTTTGAAAAGTTCCTAAACTGAACCAAACAATATCATTTCAGTTCAGTTCAATCAGTTTTTTTAAAAAATTTCGATTTAAATCGACTCATGCTCAGCCCAACTCATAAGATTGCATAAGAACAAGGATGCATGTTCACACTCAACATTATTTGTTGCTACATGCACGGGAGTAACAACTTTTTTTTATGTTTTTTGGTCAGAAAAATGGATGATAATTGAGCCAAGTCAAGTTTGATCACGTCATGTGTTGTTCTCGGTATCAATCTATTTTGTATTAAAGAATAAAAATGTTGACAAATTGAGAAGATTTGGTAGGAATCCTAAGTTATAAAGTGAAATATGCACTATTATTTCCAGCTTGAGGGGTCGAAGAAGCACCAAATATCCATGGGGCCAGCCTTTCGACACTCATAATTTTCCCACTTTGCATTGATAAGTTTTTTAACTTCCGAGTTTCATCTAGCTTCAAAGCAAATTTGCTTAGTAATACTTCATTATTTTGTTGTTGTGGGCTAGCTCATCAAAAAATATATATTGTTGTTTAAACATTTTGAATTATTTGTTATGTCAAGCGATAACGGTTGACATAGTGATGGTAGCGATAAGAAATGATTAAAACTAGTTTTAATTTTGAAGAATGCGAAATTTTTTATGGGTAGCGATAACAGTGGAAGAAACGATTAAAAATGGTTTTAATTTCAAGCCCTAATGTAAAAATAGCTTTCAAAAGTAGTATTTAAACTGTTTTTTAACATTTGAAGTTACTTCGATCTGTCGCGGTTTCAGTGGAGCGAGCTAAAAATTCTATGGGGGTAGTGTTTGAACAATTATAATTGTTAAATGAGCAACATATAACAATATGTTGAGATTATATTTTTCTCATTTTATATCAATTTATTATTATTTTTTAAAATTATTTTACCTAAAATTCACCAATTTGCTAAAAAAAAATAGAATTAACTCATGATTTTTTTTTATAAATTCCATAGGAACAAAACCGACAAATATCAAACACTTTTAATTTCTCATTGTGTGGAGAATTTTTTTGCCATACAATGAGAGATTAAAAGTATATAATTAATTACCAAGTGACATCATATCTCATAAGGCTGATTATACCAAGTACCAACCAAAAGAAAATTTACCTACTTCATCACTTTAATTTCTACCAGCAATCCACCTTATTTGAAAGCATTACCAAAACCCTAGTAGATTAATCAATCTAATATAGAGAATTGATTATGATATAATCGACTCGCGAATAGATAAATATACTACTAAACATGAATTACAAACATTCAATCCATACTTAATTTTTTGCTTTTTTCAAGTAGGGCTCATCATTGACATCCCAAATCCTCGCAAGTGCTCAATAACAAACCGCTCTCTTGTCTTATGCCAATCCCTTTCTCTTGAGAATTTTTTGTTAGTGAGCACAAGCATGAATGCTTGATTTGGATGCATGAGCCCTAACTTGAGACTGATTAAGAACACAAACTACGACCACCAAAGTGTTTAGATCAAACCATCATTCGAAAGAAACAACAACAAAAAACAAGTTAAATACGGCGTAATTAATTAGTACTATAATCACCAAACACATGATGCTAGCTAACCAAGATGAGATTTTTGAAAATACTACTATGACTCCAATGATAACCAAACCTTGTTAAAAATAAAAGGTTTGTTCATATGGATTTGATCTAGTATGATTTTGAAAAATCTCATCGGTTTCAAAGCATGCACGCGAGGTGTTACAGCTACCAGGGCAACCAACCAACCGAGCCAGGATTTGATCATTCGTCCTCGGAGGAGGCGGTTGTGGTGACACATTCCATGTCGAATCCCTCAAGAGAAGGGTGGGGAGAATGGCCCTTGCCGAAGGACCTAATGTGGTCCTTAAGGGACCTCTTGTGCTTGAAGTCGGATCCACAAGTGCAATACCAGAGCTTGCCACAGTTCTTCTCGTGTGTCCTCCAATCGCCCTTTACAGCAAAACTCTTGCTACACTTCCTACACATGAATGCCTTGACACCGTGCTTCCTCTTGAAGTGGGTCTGGAGGGTCCTAAAATCCTTCAAGGGCTTCGCCCTGGGGTGGTTGATGTTGTTCTTGCATCCTTGGGCGCAACAATAGCATGGCAGCCTCAGCATGGCCGCCGGTTGTGTCCCCCTTAGGGACTCTGGTCCCCTTCTGTACTCTGATCCATGTCCCCACATGTGCATCTACATACGCAAAAAAGCGCAATTATAAATCCATACATACTCTCACGATCCCAAGAAATGGGTTCGTAAACAAAGGTCTGAAATTCGAGCCGAAATTCCTCAATACTCTTCAGACACTACAAAATCTTAACAATTTCATAGACAAGTTAAGTAGTATATGTTTTTTTGTAACAAAACAACTAACCTGCATGTTATTGTAGCGGTTGAAGGTCTTACTACATATGGAGCAAGAGAATTGCATAGGGCCAATGAGAATTTGTGCAGGGGTGGGAATCCAAAACCGGCTCTCCATGTTAAAGTTAGACCCACCATCCTCTTCCTCTTCTAACTCTTCTTCCACTTCTCCTTGACCTTCAAGAGTGGCCTTGTCATCCATTTCCTTAGCCATGTCGGCCTCCTCATCTCGATCATCCTCTTTCTCATACAAGCTAGTGATCTTCACCTCTTCCGCGGAGTCACAGGGCAGGCCAATGTGAAGAGCTACACTCTCAACCTTCTCCTCCTTGATTGGATTAATGGCCATCTCATCGCCACAATTAGTGTTGTTGGTGTTGTCAAGCCGACTTAGGAGAGGCAGAGTTAACAGACTCCTCCCTCCTCCTCCTCCTCTGTTGTTAAGGTTTTGCTGTTCGTTGCCCCCTTCTGGTGGCTGCTTATTGTAGAAGAAGGGCAACTTCAATAATTGGACTTGTTGTTGGGGTGGTGTTGGTGATGCAGAAAACAAAGAAGACGAAGAAGAAGATGATGATGATGGGGAGCTCGGTTTGAGCCACTCTATGAACGTTACGGGAGTCGATTGGATGCGGAAATCGATCATGTTTGTGGTGGTGGTGGTGTTAGTGTTGGTGGTAACATGGTTGTACAAATTCTCCCTTATGACACCCATCATCATGTGCTTCTTCTTCTCTTCAAAGTTCAAACTATTGGAGGAGGAGGAAAGTTTAGTTCTTCATAATCAAGAGTGGATTACAACAAAGCCTATTTATGTGGGGAATTATATAAGCTAAGGATAGGTTTCATAAATCTCTCTATATGGGTAATTATATGGAAAGGAGGTGGGTAATTTAATTGGTTTCAACCCTTTTGAAACATGCTTTTGATTTCCTTGCACACTTTGACGGAGAGAGGATTAGTGGTGGGGTTGATTGAAGGAAAATGACACCCAAAAATCAGTCTTCTTTCATTTGTGTTTGTGTGTGGGAGAGGAATCCTAGAACAAGCTAATATAGCTAGATTTCATATCATCAATATAAAGTTACTTTTGATTTGTTGGATATGATAGAGCTTGATTGTTTTTTAAACAAACTTTAATTGTGGATTTAATTAATTAAAAAAAATCTTGATTACATGGATAATTATAATGCATGCGTGCTCTTTATTAATTATGTGAAGTACCACCTTTTTCTATTTTTGAAAATGTAAGTAATTAAATTGGATTTCATTCTTATCTTAGTTTATTGACTTATTATAAACCTATGGCAATGTGTTACTTTAGCTATTTTTTTACGTATTGAAAAAATAATGATGGCACATACCTTCAACTCCATATACAAATTTCCTTCTTTTTTTTCAATTTTATCATATGTCTTCGAAAAAATTAAAATAGAAGGCGACAAATTATTGGTATAAATGCATTACAAGGTAGTAGATCGTACGTGTTTATGACCGATTGAAATGATGATTGTTAATGCACTTGTCCTTCTGCAATCATTCGAGGCAGAAAGAACCCAACATGTGTCTCGGGAATGCAACTCAATGTCGGATTTATTACTAGATTAAGCATTAGATAAGAGATCACACTGAACTTCGCGTCCTCATCCATAAGGATCGATACACTTGTTTGAAACACGTTTCAACCTAATTTTTACCTACTAAATATATATATATATATATATATATATATATATATATATATAAAAAGTAAGAATTAGGAAATTTTCTTACGAAGGATGTCTTAGAATATTTTTACGGATGAGAGCTAAAAGCTCTAGATTTGAAAAAAAGAGATATATGAATGCTTTCACATACAGACATGTATGAATTCATTAACATGAAATTAATCTTTAATAATTGCGGGTAATAATTAATTTAATATAGACCTATCTAAATTTTCCTATGTTGTTTACGTATGTAGCTACGAAAGTTCAAATTTTCTTATAATGTGTAAGTATAAAAAAATGTGCATCTTGATAATTTGATATCACATACAACTAGCATGTATAAATTTGTTTTCGTTGGCTTTGATTAATTATATATAAAATTTCTTATTTTGTAAAACCACGTGCGGGTTCAATATTTTATTTTATACAGTATATGCAAATTTATCAATCTTATCCAATGTTGTACACTTGTACGTTATAAGATTAATTACTAGTTAAATTTTGTATCTTGATATATATAATTAAACCATATATCCAGTCCATTTCTTCTAGATTAAATGCATCCAATTGAAGGACAAAAGAATTATAGGGTTGTTACTTTATTTTAAAAAATTAAAAAAGGAAAATATTTGAGAGGAGATAAATATGATATTAACGTGATTTTTTTTAATTTCTTCTTTCCTCTTTTATTAATTAAATATTATAGATATAGATTTAATACTGATTATCTCTAGTATTTTTTTAATTAATTAATATTGACAAAATTTTTTGATCTTCATTCTAACAACTTATCAAATGAATACTAACGTGACAAACAATGAATTTCCATTTTCGTAGCATGTCAAATGAATATCAGCATAATATACAATGAATATCTACTTATATTATGATGAATATGACCAACACGAGTAATTGTATAATCACCAATCACATTATACTTTCGAAAACCATGTCAACTTCAACGAATATTGCTATGTAAAATTGTGAATATTAATTGACATAACAATACACACAACTTGAATTGTAAAGCTACATAAATATCGTCATTTAATGATAAGAATATCACCATTCAATTACATGAATATCATTTGCTAATACAGTGAATATGATCACCCAGTTACATGAATAACACTAAATATTGTGGTGAATATGTTCAACTAGTTACATGAATATCACTAGCTAATATAGTGAATATAACCACCCGATTACATGAATATCACTAGCTAATATGGTGAATATAATCACCCCGTTACATTAATATCACTAAATAATATGGTAAATATGACCACCTAGTTACATGATCGACTATCAGCTAATATAGTGAATATAATCACCTGATTACATGAATATCATTAGCTAATATGGTGAATATGATCACTCATGTACAAATCTCATGAATAAAAAATGAAAAATGTATGATTATAATTCATTGTCCTTATGTAGACTCCATTTTTCTCAACTTCTTTCGATATTTTCCGACCATTTGCTACCTTCAAATAAAAAATAGAGTAGATAAAGTACTTAAAATCTCTCAAAAAATACATATCATTTTTAATATATCCTACTTTAATGGTCTATATTCACAACAAAATGAAGTTATATTCATGAAAACGAACTTTAATATTCATAGCACGTATTATTGTTTAAACGTATTCACACAACATACAAAAACGTTACATTATTCATTAATTAATTATTATTGCAATATTTAATAATAATTTACACTGCAACATTAAACCAAAAGTTGCATTTAATACTATGTTACATGTTAATTCATATAGTAATATTCAACACATTGCGTTACGATATTCATATTACATAGGCATGATATTCACGAACTTAAACATTAATATTTAAATCATATTAAGCAGTCACTTCCAGCCTTGCGATTCTTAGATATAATTTATTCAATAATCACAATACATATATTCTTCCATTCACATAAATTTAATCATATTATATTAATCACTTATATGTGAAGATTAAGCATAAATTTGACGCCTCTGCAACCATGACGAGCAGAGTTTTGCTTCAGATTACTCTACCAAAATATTAAAAAATAGTAAATTGAATGGGTTTAAATCAATATGAAAACAACCAAAAAAACCCTAGCAAAAACCACACCTTAACACCAATGACCATGAAAACCTATTCAATCTACCACTAAATTGACGACAATGAAGAGAACACTCAATCAACACCGATGACGAAGATACCAAATCACTAGCAAAAATTTTTTTGAAGAAGGTCACCCAAACAAGAAATTAAAAATGAAAATAGCAGAAAACACCAAAATCGATTACAATTGATGTTGTAAAAGAATAAGCAAAAATTAATTATGGAGAGAATAGACGATTACTCAATATCGTCTGTTGCTATTTCGTGGATCTTCTCCTCCCGACTCTCCCTTCTTCGTTTCGTTTCTTTAATTTTCAGAGAAGTTAATTATGGAGAGAATAGATCTTGTATCCCACTTGCCCATACATCTCGCTTTTGTGGGATGATCCAGTACAATGCAATTTAGGTGAAATTGTGTACCTATTTTAAATAAATCTGAAGCGTTAAAATTTTACAATTTAATGGCCTAAAATAACACTCACTTTCTACCCTAAAAGCCTTTCTACCAGATCCTCATACTATATATATATATATATATATATATATATATATATACACCTGGAGATAGTTGGACTAGTATAACTCAATCAATATAATTTAAGAGGTGAGTTAAAGTAAAACGAGTTTTAGAGTAAAACAATATATATATATATATATATGGAGTTTGATTTAGAAATTTCAAATATTATGAGTTAAGATAAATATACTTAATTAATCAAATCTTAATTGGCAATGAGAGGCATTGTTTGGCCTCTCAAACTATCAGACATTTCTTGAATTCCTTTTCTTATAAAAAAATAATAAATTGTTTGTAAATTATTTGAAGTCTAATTCTGTAAATAGAAGGAAAGAAAATAAGATAATTAAACAATCAGCGCGGTTTTTCATTTTTCTATCCCATGCTCTACAGAAATAGGTTAATCATTCTATTGTTAGAAACTAAAACCCTAAAAGAAAATTAATTATGGTTTTTCTAACATATGCCCTATGTTAAGTATACTAGTTTTAAAAACTAAAACCCTACAAGGAAACTAATGAGCCCTATAAATTAAATGTAAATAAACCTAAATAATAACATTTAACAATTAATTTCCATTTTAAACTTCTTAACCTATGCCCTTGGTACACATGTTAGAAAATTCGAATTAATAAATTCTATTGAAAAAATTATTTAAACCAAATCTACTAAAACTTAACAAAATACTTCTATTTTAAGGCTCTTAACCTATATACGAAAAATCGTTAAAACAATATTATGATAATCTAATAGCGGATTTTCAGGAGTTAAGCCAAAAAGGAAATAGCGAAAGATAATGAACACAAATTTCCATCTTCTATCTTTGAATAATTAATTTTTTCAATTAATTGTCCCTCGTTTTATCCTTTTGGTTTTGTTTAGTTGTGATTCCTCATTCCTAATTTCCTACCTCCACAATTCCAATCCACCAAAAAGCCTCTCTTTTTTTGGGTCTCTTTTTTCTCCATGTTTTCAGTCGATCTCTGGTTGTCAATGCCTTCACACTGTTAGTGTTGGCTATCTAAAAGCTAAAGTTAAATGGCCTTTCCTTAATTATTATGATTATTTTTGTCTAAAAAAGTGGCTTTTGAGTTGTACATACGTGAATTATGGTGTAAAATAAATCCATTTAATATTAATAAATATGAATTTTTTCGATTTTACATATGCCCTAAGGGTAAAAGACTAAAAATGGTAATTTATTTTGAAATTGTATTTATTTAGATTTAATTATTTTTCAATAGGGTTTATTAGTTTCCTATTAGGGTTTTAGTTCCCCAAATAGCATTCTTAACCTATGTCCTAAGGGCATATGATAGAAAAACCGTTTTTTTGTAATGTTTCTTTAATCACATTATAAGAAACTAATTTCGGAATTTTTTTATGAATCTTTTATTTAGGATGTGTTTAATTTTTTCTTTAGGGTTTACTAATTCTATCGGTATTACTCTAATAGAAATTAATAAATTCTGGAAAAAATAAATAAAAAGAAAAAATGAAAAATTAAATCTAAGTCGTTAATTCACCGTTCAATGGTGTAAATCTCATCAACTCTACCCATAAAGTTAAATTACAATTTTATTGGAGCCCATTTTTAATTTTATTTTAGAATTTTAGTTTCTAAATTGGGTTGCTTATGATGTGTTCTTAAAACACACTATAAAAAGACCGTATAAATATTTTACAAATAAATAAACCCATTTTATGTAGGCACTATACATTCATGTCAACTATCTTTAGGTAGTATCTTAATTTATGTAGCAAGCATCTCACTTTTTACATTAATTACAACTATATTGTACATTTATACCTCTTTAAGGGTGTATTTATTAGGGTTGAGGTCTCAAAACCAATTAATGATAGAAAGAGTAACTCATAAATTTATTTATACCTTATTTATCTCCTAATTTTTTCATGTGAAATTCACCACTGAACCCTAACAAACCTTATACTTAAATAGCAAATTAAAATGCAAATTATGAGTAGATCTCTTACTGTTTGACATGTGAATTCGAATAGCCGTATTATCCATACTACTATAAGAGTTTGGATAACACAACACCATCCGGCCGTTGATAAATAAAACCCCAACCGTTCAACTTACATTTATTATAGCCGTTCGATTTAGTAACATCTGACCGTCCATCCAATTACTTAAAAATGTGTTTTGCACTATGGTGTGGGTGTAATAATCCGATTTATTATTTTAATGTTACTCGAAATTCGTGTCGTTCTTGCTTAGCTCTTAAGTAATTTCGGGGAGACCGAAAAAAAAATATTTTCTTGGAAAAGCGTCCCCGACTTAAGTGATATTCGGATGTAACCGGGTAATTTTGACATGTCTCGAAAAACGTGTCCAGGTTACTTCGCTCGTAAGTGAGGTCCTAAATTTTTTTTGAAAAGCGTGCCCGACTTAGGTGATGTTCATATTTGAATGAGTAGTTTTGACATGTCTCAAAAAACGTGTCCAGGTTACTTCGCTTGTAAGCGAGCTCGTAAAAAAAAATTCTTGGAAAAGCGTGCCCGACTTATGTGATATTCCGATGTCAACGGGTAATTTTGAATTGTCTCGAAAAACGTGTCCAAGTTACTTCGCTCTCGGGGAGACCGTAAAAAATATATCTTCTTGGAAAAGCGTGCCCGACTTAGGTGATATTCGGATCTGAACGGGTAATTTTGACATGTCTCGAAAAACGTGTCCAGGTTACTTCGCTCGTAAGCGAGCTCGTAAAAAATATATTTTCTTTGAAAGCGTGCCCGACTTACGTGATATTCGGATTTGAATGGGTAATTTTGACATGTCTCGAAAAGCGTGTCCAAGTTACTTCGCTTGTAAGCGAGCTCGTAAAAAAAATTCTTGGAAAAGCGTGCCCGACTTATGTGATATTTGGATGTCAACGGGTAATTTTGACATGTCTCGAAAAACGTGTCCAGGTTACTTCGCTCGTAAGCAAGCTCGGATAAGTTTGTTTCTTTGTTGTGAAGAAAGCTTGTATGCGTAATAAAACAAGTTTTAAGACATTGGATGGCGTGAAGTCAAGTAAATTAATACCAAAAAAACCATGCCCCTTTAAATAAATTTACGAAAATGTCATTTCTATATCTCTACACTAATGAAGTCTCCGTCTTATAATCGCCGCGCAACGCGCGGCCTAATTGCTAGTAACAAAAAAACTTTGGAATTTTGATTTTGTGTTGTTATTGTTACTTGGTTGTTTGTTTGCTAGGTGACAATATAAAGGAGTATGCAGTGTGAATAAAATGTTACTTACTAGTATACAGTAGACACACAAATAGGGAAAGGCCAGCCGATTGAAGAAAATATGACGATCGAAAATGTTCGATCATACAATTAAAGGCTATCACTAATAGTAATGGATGTATGTTGTGAAATTTTCTTTCTATTAACATTTTTTTTTGTTCATAGGTGTTAAGAATACTAATCACTGTTTGGAAAGTTGAGATTAAAATTATCTAGTAATATTTATAAGTTATTCCATCTACTGCTATATGGTTTTGAGTTAAAACTTTATTGAACTTGTATGTTGGGTTTGTTACACCCATAACTTCTACTATATATATTAACCGCGAATTTTAATATGACATCAGATTAGGTCTGGTATGGGACATCTATCTTGGTTGTTTGGGTTGCTACCCACACGCCCGCTTGTTTGGGTTTGGCTAGTGGTCCACCCGTTATTTGGGTTGAGTTGGTTAAAAAGAGATCGAGTTGTATGTCGTCACCCGTTGCTAGACTAGTTATAAAAAGATTGAGATGCTAGACCCGTTAATCCAAGTGTCAACTAGACCAAGACAGTTGCACTTGCGGTGACGCGCGTGTTAAGAATATGCTCATTCATCTGAAAATTGAGACTAAAATTGCCTAGCATATATACCTATGAATTACTCTACCTGTTACCATATGATTTTATGTTGAAATCTCATTAGATGTGCATATGAAATATGCCTAAGACTGGACCTTCTTCTGACAATAGAAGTAACTCTAGACTTATATAGTAGGGTTGTTTACCCCTAACATTTTCATATAATAAAATAGAATTTGGTTCAAATGAAACAAACTCTTATCCTAAAACGAATGCAATTTTCTTAGTTCGTAGTGCACTTTTCGTACTTGTACGTAGTGCACTTTTCCTATTTCTGATTGCACTTTTCGTACTTTGTAGTGCACTTTTCGTATTTTGCAATGTACTTTTGTATGAAAAATACACTACGAACTAGAAAAAGTGCATTCGTTTTACGTTTTTATATGAAAAGTACAGTATAAACTAGAAAAAGTGCATTTATTTCACGTTTCAGGGTAAGAGTTTGTTTCATTAATTTGAACCAAATCCTAATAAAAAAATTCTAACCTATTTTACTTAAATAATTTGTTTTTATTATTTTATTTTTATTTCCTTGCCATTCAAAAAGAAAAAAGGCCCACGAATAGAGGCATAATAAAACCATATGGATTTTGAGTATCAACAACATAATCAAAACCATGTCTAATAGTACTTGAAACAAAACTACTTTGGGGTGATTTGGTGCCATGTGATTATCAAGATCGCCCTTTACTTCAAACTTACAATCCTTCCAAATTGAAGGCATTGCCCATTCAATTAACATCTTAAATTTCTCATGATTAAAGTAGGATATTAATGTCTTGCAACAAAAAAAAAGTAGGATAATCTCTTTGTATAGAGTCATTCTAAAAAATCATAATATTTGTGAAAATCGGACGAGACAAGTTAAGTGTGAGTTGACCTAACATGAATGGGATAGTGGTAAGAGGTACGAGGAATATTGTGAGACCTTAGCTTCGATTTTTGCCTCTGTTTATTTATTTGAGTGAAAAACCAAGTCTACCATTCTTTATTCCATTGGATCGAGTCGGTCGGTGTAAGCTGGTTTACCTAATTCGTGGGCTTTGTCTACTAGTTTAAGAACCTAGGATTTACCACCAAAGGTGGTACTAGGGTTGAGCATCGGTTTAAAACCAAACTGAACCAACAAAAAACCAATTTTTGGTTTAATGTGAATTGAAAACGAACTGAAATGGTTCGATTCAGTTTGAGATGGATAGAAGGGTATCCTATAGGAAATTCACACCGAACTAAAACTTAATCGAAACCGAACCGAAATTTCAAAAATTTCAAAACCGAATAAAATAATACCGATTTCAGTTCGACTTAAAATTTCGGTTTGAACAGACCCATGTTCAGTCATAGGTGAGTCGCTCGTTAAAAAAAATAAGTGTGAATTTTAATTGATTGGTCTAATAAGTGACACATATATCTATGTTAGGTACTTAGGTTAGGACTTATACTTACTTTAATTACTCCCAAATCTTAGGAGTACTACTAGCTCAATATTCCAAAATCCAAATGCATAAAATCAAAAGTAAGGAGTTAAACTATAAAGTCTTTGTTGTGTATAATTACGCACACCAAATCTACAAAGAGTAATGGTCATCAAGAATTGAAAATTAATGCACATTAATTAGTCATTTAAGCAATTAATTTTCACCTGATGAAAAAAAAAACTTTGCTAGTCTTCTCCTTTATCGATCTTCCTCAGCAATCTTTTCTCCACATCGCCGGCGTATTACGCGTTTTTTCCGGTCAACGGAAGACTTTTTGGGTCGCCGGAGTGGTGGTGGGTGCATTTCCAAATTCCAGCCACAAATTAAGAAATTAGGTTTATAAAAGGACACAAATAAGGTCCCGTTTGTTAAAATTAGTGGTAGCGGATAAAAGGGCAGATTTATGGGGTGCGGGCGGGGGTGACCGCCCTAACATCGGGCCGGAGGAGCGATAAGTTTTACCTAAAGAGTCGGAAGATAAAAAAAAATTGAGCTTTTGCCCTCGTATATATCCAACCCTGAGGCATGACAAGGCGGAAGGTGGAGAAGAGTGGGGGCGGAATTGGAAAGAATTGATAATATTAATTTGTACAAAGTCCGCCTCCCTTCCAGATAATCCTGGATAAGCCCCTGAGCGGATAGCTATAGTAGTGTAGCTTTAGTGGTTGACAGAACGATTGAAAGTTTTTTCAATTAGGTAAGGATTAGGGTCACCACAAGTTCTACTTGGGATCGCCTAGAGCATTTTCTTACGGATGAGAACTGGTTACTAACCAATTCTAAAGAGGAGAGGGCAAACCGTTACCCGAGAGATTTGAAATGGTGACCTTAGGGTACTACTCTAAAGGCCTAATCGTCGAACCAGAGCTGTTGAAAGTCGGTCCAATGGAATAAAATGTTAATGTGTGTTTGGTTGAAATTACTTTTGGGTTTAGCTTATATTTATAAAATGGCGAAATAGGTCATATGAGTTATTCCGTATTAAAGAAGTTATGATTTTTCTTTTTAGTTGATGGCATATATGGAAAAGAAATTTTAAATACTAGTTTAAATCACAAATTTTTTTATAAAATAATTTCTAAAAATTAAGTTTCTTAATACAAGAAAGACTTCTATCATTTCAACTAAAAAAAGAAAGACCTCTATCATTGATTATACCAAACGTCTTAGTAGTGTTTAAAATTAAATTTTAAAAGCTAAATGCTAGGTAAGTTTTTTCAATTTGTTTGGTTTTCTTTGCACAGATTAAGACTAATTTTCTGCTTAATTAACCCATTTTGGGGGTTTATTCTAGGTTCTAATGATTACGGATTGTGCTCAAATTTCTAACTTCGCTAACTTCCCGTGTCGAATCTAAGCTCACTTTGGGTTGAGTTGGGCTTCTGTTGTTTGAAAAACCCCACTCGTTTTCTCCCTTTTTATATTAGCTCAAATTATCGTTCTTAAGGCGTGGATTAAAAAGTCTTGTACAAGAAGATTTTTTAGTTTTTTACTAAAATTTTAATGATTTTGAAAATTTTAATATATATATATTTATAGGATTATTATTTTCATTTTAATATCTTAGTTGCATAAAAAAGAGAAAATTTAACCTACATAAGTTAAATAAATGTATGAAAAAAATTAAACCAATCTTTCTAACTTATATTATTAGGATTGAATAAATAAAACATAGTAGAAATTCTTAATAAAATATAATACCAACTTTTAAAAATTAAAGTCTAAAAACAACAACAATCAATCAATCTAGTATTAACCCATCTCAAGGGGAGAGTTAGGAAATACACAAACATAAAATCAGTTTAAGATTGAAAAGCAAAAGAGAAAAAAAAAATGTGTAAAGGCATAAAACAAATTAAAGTCTAATTTTTTTTTATAAATCCTATAAAATAATTGTTAAAAACTCTAAATAAATAAAATATACTGTAGTATTTTTTTTTGTCACATAAATAAACAGTCTAAACAACACAAATCTAAGCGACTAATACTATTACTGGTTACATGAGAAAATAGGAAAAAGTATGGCTAGAAAGTACAAACTTCAAAGACGGGGGTCTTCCACTGAGTTGACTCAGTCCGTCAATTTCATTGAATTGTTCAATCTTCTATAATTCTACAAGAGATTTTCCATGGAAACTTCCCTTGTTCAATCTTCTAATCATCCCTTTACAAAGAAACACACTTCACCATTTTCTTCTCTACATCATCAATTTCCCCTCTTAAAATCATTTTTATTCAATACAGACAAAAACAAAATTGCTATATTGTTATGAATAAGTTAAAAATCACACAACACAGAGCTTAATTTCGCCAAAAATGGCGACCTTTACAATTCCTTCACTACCATCCTTGCTCCCGGAATCAACCATTCGAATGCTGGGAAACTTCAATACGATGACTGAAATGCGCCAAGTGCACGCTCAATTGATCAAAACAAATCTGATTAGCCATACATTTACAGCTAGCAAGATCGTATCTTTTTGTTGTAGTTCTTCTCCAGGTTGTCTAAATCACGCCCTATCAGTTTTTGAGCGAATTAAGAGCCCCAATTTCTTCATCTACTTCTATTTGATTAAGGGCTTTTCTGATAGCGAAGATCCCTTGGTTTCAATTGTTCTCTATGTCCATATGCTTTGTAATTTGAATTCGTTCGATGGGATCGAAAATTCGATTCCTTCGGTTTTGAAATCGTGCGGGAAAACAATGGCGTCCCGAGAAGGGAAGCAGATTCATGGCCAGATAGTGAAGGCTCGGTTTGATTTAGACCCGTTTGTGTCGAATTCGCTGATCAGAATGTACTCGGAGTTTGGGGAAACTGAACATGCTCGGAAGGTGTTTGATAAAATGCTTAAAAGAGATGTGATCTCTTGGAACTCGATGGTGTCTGGGTATTTGAATGCGGGCGAGATTAGTTTAGCCCGTAAGCTGTTCGATGAAATGCCTAAGAGAGATTTAGTTGCCTGTAATGCAATGATTGATGGGTATGGGAAATCTGGAAGGCTTGAGCTTGCTGAGAAGGTGTTTGATCAAATGGAGGTGAGAGATGTGATTTCATGGACGGCCATGATCACTAGTTATGTGATCAATGGACATCCAAGGAAAGCCTTGGAGTTGTTCAGGAAGATGCTGATCTGTTCTGATGTGAAGCCGGATTCTCCGGCGCTCGTCAGTGTTCTTTCAGCCATAGCTGACTTGGGTTTTGTTGAGGAAGGCAAATGGGTTCATGCTTATATGAATGCAAATAACATTACTCTAAGCTATGGTTTCATCGGTTCTGCGCTTATAGACATGTATTCGAAATGTGGATACATTGACATGGCTTATACTGTCTTCTCGAGCATTTCTCACAGGCGAAACATTGGTGACTTTAATTCCATGATCTCTGGATTCGCGTTCCATGGCCTTGGCCAAGAAGCTATTGTGTTATTCGACGAGATGGAACTGAATAATATCAAGCCCGATGAAATCACATTTATCGGGCTTTTGAACGCGTGCAACCATTCGGGCATGGTGAATGAGGGTAAGCATTATTTTGATCTGATGAAGGAGAAATACAACATTGTTCCTCAGATTCAACACTATGGATGCTTAGTTGACTTATTCGCTAGAGCGGGTCATTTAGGGAAAGCGCTTGGAGTTATCGTGTCCATGCCAATGGAGGCGGATGTGTTAACATGGAAATCTGTTCTTACAGCAAGCTTGAAACATGGTCATTATCTGTTGGGAGAGCCTGCTGGTTTAAAAGCAATCGAATTGGCCCCAGAAGACGCGAGTTCCCACGTTCTTCTGTCGAACGTTTATGCAAAATCCGGGAAATGGGATGATGTGTTCAAGGTTAGATCCGCGATGAAGAGAACCGGTCTTAGGAAAGTTCCCGGGTGTAGCTCAATCATGGTGAATGGCGAATTGCACGAGTTTCTTGCTGGGACGAAATTGGATTCAAGATCAAGTCATTCTATTGTGGTAAAAAAAATTGATGAGATGATTTGTAGGTTAAAACTGGAGGGCTATGAGCCTGATTTCTCACAGGTTTTACTGGATGTAGAAGAAGAGGAAGGTAAAGAGAGAGTGCTTAAGCTTCATAGTGAAAAAATGGCGGTTGCGTTTGGACTGATGAACAGGAAGAAAGGTGACGGCCCGATTCGTGTGATGAAGAATTTGAGGATATGTTGTGATTGTCATGGCTTCATTAAGCTTGTTTCTAAGGTTTATGAGTGTGAAGTGATTGTGAGAGATCTTAATAGGTTTCATCATTTCAAGAATGGATCTTGCACTTGCAAAGACTATTGGTGAGTGTATGTTTTATTGTTAGTCTGGATTATGTTTTGACAAAGCCATTGAATTGTTGTTGTATACTTGTATATGTGCATGTAATGGGCTTAAAGACTATTGGTAATTGGGCTGTTTATGTGAAACTTGCTAATATAAAGTTGGGCTGTAAAGTCTGTAATTAATGTAAGGTTTATAAGGGCTTATAATCCGGTCCGGACCCGATTTTTGGACAGGACCATCCGGTCCTCGATCCAAAAACAATAGGAAGTCACGGTCTGGACCGATTTTTTTTATTAATAATAAAAAAAAATTATGAAGAAATATATAATTTTGAAATCATTTTATATGAAATAATATATTTAAAAACAAATGTGTGGTCCAAAACCGGACCGGATCATGAAATTCCGGTCCCCAATCCAAATTTTTTGGGAAATCGGTCTCGGTCCGACCCAATTCGGTTTTGGACCGATACCCACCCCTATGCCTAGGGTTGTTGACCGGTTTGAAACCGAACTGAAAATCGAATTTTGGATTTTGGTGAACCAAAGACCGAACTAAATATATACTTGGTTCAGTTTTTTCGGTTCGGGTTCGGTTTTAAATCGATGAAATTGTGAATGAAGAGTTTTCAAAATTGGAAATAAGTTTATATGGTTAGATTGGTTAGATACAAGTTTGAAGGAAATTTGGATATTTTTATTTGATGAAGAAGATCTGAAATTTGTGAAGTGTGATGATAGAAGGTCAACCTCAACAATAGTGGCAGGGTCCATGAATTATTGGAGGGATGTGGCTAGGCCAATTATTAAGTTGTAATCATTAAAGAACAAAGCCTGCAATAAAACATTAAACCCATAACTACAAGGTTGATCTCACCCATCATTCCATCATCTATTCCTAATTTTAAATTTATTGGATAAGTAAAAAAAAATTGATCTTTTTTGACACATAATAAAAATTGAATTTTAAAACTTAAAATATAATTCTGATTTATGAACATTAATCCTATCAAAAATTTCAAACAAATATAATTTTTTAAAGAAAACTAGAGCTTTATCTTAAGCCCTAAGAACATAAAATATTACTAATCGCTAAAAAATTATCATCTTTATTATCCTTATTGATTAGGTCACGAATCCAAAACGCACCATTAAAAGTGAATTCCTCGTCATCAAAAATATTTTCGCCTTTCCGACATTACATACTAATTTTTATGATCTTTGTTTTCTTTCTACAATAACATAAATTTGGTGGGCAGATTCAAATGTGAATGGAATCCTTAATCCTACTATATGCACGTAAATAATATGATTTCCAACAATCCATGTTCCCAAATGAGTTGCCTCTCCGGACCGAATATATATAACCAAGGGGCCCCATCACCGCCCCTAAGTTTTGATTATTCTCAAGATTTTATTCGATTGATTCTAATGGGATATGAATCCCTAATCCCTTGTCTTTGTGATCCAAGATTTTCCTTAGCTCAAATACTAACAACTAACTCCATGAAAATAAGATCGTAACCGACCATACATTTTTTACCGTTATTCGTTTCACATGTAACTAGCATAAATATCTGTACCTAACAACTAACTCCATGAAAATAAGATTTTAACCGACCATACGTTCTTTACCCTTATTCGTTTCACATGTAACTAGCATAAATATCTGTACCTAACAACTAACTCCATGAAAATAAGATCGTAACCGACCATACGTTCTTTACCCTTATTCGTTTCACATGTAACTAGCATAAATATCTGTACCCTGTACGAATTTGGTTATATATAAATAATATAATTTAAAAATAAAATTAAGTAGCATAAAATATTTTTATTTGTTATTATTTTTAGGTCAATATGAATAAAAATTGTCAATTATTTTTATTTATTTTCTAAAAATTAGATAAGTTAGAAGGGTAGTATTTCAACCTACGTAAATATCTCAACTTCAAAAGTGAAATAATTAAACATTTTTTTTCTAAATTTACCTAAAGATATGATTATTGATTAAGTGGAATATTTTTTCAAATTATTTTTATAAAGGATAAAATAAAATCTAAATTAGTAAAAAAATCAATCAATTAAAACATAAATACCAAATAGTTAGATAGAAATAATTTAAAAATCAATCAATTAAAGTATATACACAAAATATAAATAAGTTTAAAAACATCGTTAAAATTCAACGTGTTAGGTTAGGTTAGAATATAAAAGATAAATGTGTTAGTTCATGTTAATTTGTTAAGTTAGTTAGAATTTTAAAATATAAATATAAAAAACAAAATTATTTAAAAATAAGTTTGTTATGTTAAAAGATATTAATTTATTTAGAATTTTAAAATATAAATCAATTTAGAAATTAATTTATTAGCCTAAAAGATAAGTTCAAATCAATTAGTTAAGTTAAAAATAAATGTAAATCAATTGGTTAAATTAAAAGATAAAAGCAAGTATTAATTATTTTTTTAACAGGTTGAATATGTGGATAATGGTGGCGCGACTTGACACATAGGTGAATTAAACCAGAAGCTGATACGTGTCAAAAAGGCTTCTTCTTTAATATATATATAGATTCGAATCACCCATCACTCAATTTTGCTCGAATTTTTTGACTCGGTTTATTAAGCATGGCCAACTAACCGATCCTTAGTTGTAAGCTCAAAGAGTAAACTAATCAAAATGCAAGCGTGATCTGGTTATAATTACGTGTACAAAATAATCTTGAGGACCTCATGGCCCCCTACATAGATAAACCCCAAATATCATTTCTTTGACGTTTTCTTCTTCCTCTTGAACCAGACCAAAATTTGTAATTTTCAGTTGCCAACCATCACTATGGGCCGCCATGTCTTTTCCTTAATCAAAAAGAAATACTGTTTCCGCGTTTTGATATGAATAATAAATATCTTTCCTTTCTTTTTTCCCCCCTTCTGTAAAAATACTCGGAATCAAAATTCAAAACTCAGCATTCTGATTGTCGAATATTGAGGAAGAGGGCACGCATAAACATCAATTTCCGTCCACTCGATTCCAATTTCTCATCGTTTTCATCAATCTCCTGTTCCTATAAACTCGAGTCAAGAAGGGCGTTACGTTACAAGCACCTACTAGTCAAAGAGGAAGAACACAGCAAGGTAACGAAACTCTTTACTTCTTCCCAACCAATTACAAAATTAAATCTGGGTTCTTGAAGAAATTTGGCCAAAGTTAGGTTCTTGTTAATTTGATCTCATATGTTTCTGTGTGGTAAAGGTGACAGCTTTTGAGAGATGGGTAACAGTTCTGGGAATCAGAGATGCTCAAATCCCATTGAAGAGCCTCTGATTACTTCACCCAGAATCAAGTTGAATGATGGGAGATTCCTGGCTTATAGAGAGACTGGAGTTCCTAAGGAAGAGGCCAAATTCAGGATCATCATTGCTCATGGCTTTGGGAGCTCCAAAGATATGAGCTTTATGGCACCTAAAGTAAGGATCTTTAGAAGAAAAAAAACCCTTTGTTGAACTGAATCTTGTTTTCCTGTTGAATTTATCATCTGGGTTGTTATTTTTTTTGGTCTTGCCTATTGATTGATGATTGAATTGGAATATTACCCATGATTTTTTCTTCCATTGAGGTATTGTGGATCCACTTTTGCCTTAAGTTTGATCCTTTGCCCAGAAAAATGTGATCAATTACATCTTTTGGGCTTCAATTGGTTTCTTTGTAGAATCTTTGTTTTTTGAGTTTGATAATGATATAACAATCAGCAGAAAAGGGAATTGATTTCATTAGTTGACTAGCTTACTTCTGAATTTGAGAGCTCTTCTTAGGAATATGCTTCAATTGGGTTTTTTAGCGGAATCTTTGTTTTTGAGTTTGATAATGCTATAACAATCAATCAGCAGAAGAGGGAATTGATTTCATTAGTTGACTAGCTCACTTCTGAATTTGAGAACTCCCTAGTTCTTAGGAATATGCTTCCTTTAGTTGACTAGCTTCTATGTATATTCTGTGATTTATGTTGAGTAGTATTTATGGAACTCTTCCATTATTTACAGCAATTTTAAGTTTCCAGGAGCTAATTGAGAGCTTGAAGATACACATTCTACTATATGACCGAGCAGGCTACGGAGAAAGTGATCCAAACCCTAAAAGATCATTGAAGAGTGAAGCACAAGACATTGAAGAACTTGCAGATCAGCTCCAGCTCGGTTCCAAATTCTATGTGATTGGAGTGTCATTAGGATCATACCCAGTTTGGAGTTGCCTTTACTATATACCACACAGGTAAAACAATCCCAAAAAAATCAAGTGTTATGACTTGTAAATTTGTTATGTGAAATTTATGACATGATTTTGCAGGTTACAAGGTGTTGCTTTTGTGGCTCCGGTTGTCAACTATCGCTGGCGTTCTCTTCCTGACAGTCTAACAAAGGACGATTTCAGGAAGAACCTTGTTAAGTTAGGAGTATGGCTCTTGAAACATTTACCCGGTTTGTTGTATTGGTGGATGACACAGAAGCTGTTCAAAGCTACGAATGTAATGGAGAAAAACCCTGTCTTTTTCAATGAGAAAGACCAAGAAGTCTTGAAGAGGACACCGGGTTTTGAACTGCTCAGTGAGGTACAAGCTTTATACATAAAACTTTCAAGAATTGATAATGTTGCTTTGCTTCTATAGCACTATGACCTGATTGGCCGATAAAACTTGAGTATGCTCATATATGGCCACTGTTCTAAAAATCCCGTCTAAGCCAGGCCTAGGTGCTAGAAGGTCCCAGCCTGTCTAGGCGCTCGTCAGATAGGCGCCTGTCTAGGACAGGCACTAGGCGGCCCCTAAGGTCTGCTTAGCGTTTTTTAGAACATTGTATATGGCTTGAACTTACATTTAAATATTAGTTGGATGATGCTTTGAACTTTTCATGACTTTTGATTCCTTAATTAACCAGAACAAGCTAGAGAACAAGGGTGTGTTTGAGAATCTTCGTGGCGACTTCATGTTGGGACTTGGAAAGTGGGAATTTGATCCTTTAAAACTGAGCAATCCATTTCCAGAAATGGAGAGATCAGTACACTTGTGGGCAGGATATGAAGATAGAGTGGTGCCCATTGAGCTACAAAGGCACGTGAGTGGGACGCTGCCATGGATGAAGCACCATGAAGTTCCTCATGGTGGACACTTGATTGTGTATGATAGCGAAGTCTGTGAATCCATTCTAAGGGCTCTTCTTCTGGATGAAGAGCCTTCTTCTTTCGTACCCAACTCGGCCATTTTAGTATCTGGATGATCAATGATGCTTGTAAATAAAACTTGCAAGTGTAAACAAGACATTCTGATGTTTGATGTTGGCTTCCTTTGTTTCTTTCATTTGTTTAGGTTTTCAATTCTTATTACTTTGTTTCATACTTGAACAAAGGATTCAGCAGTGAAGTTATCTGGAAAGAATTGACAGTAGCATTGACATTTTGTATAAAAAAAAGGTCCTCTTTTAGTCACTAACATCTTATCTTGTCATAGTTTTACATTATGAATGTTATTTGGAAGGTTTAAACTTCCATTTCTCCTGTCAATTGTGTGCAATTTGAGTTTTTAGTGCAAGAATACCAGAAATGAAAAAGGAAAAGGGGAATGTAAACTCCCATTTCTCCATCATCATCATCCTTGACCCCAGCGGGCCTCCGCTACAGCGGAATCTGGGCGGTCAAGTGTGGGGGTCAAGATGGGGTACCGCTGCCCAAGGGAAAAAGCCGGAAAGGGGTACGCCCGATAGACCCAAGAAAAACTGAAATTCAGCTATGTGGCAATAATAACTGAATTTCGTTAGAATGCACCAAAATTGATATAGGGACTAAATCCATCTCAAACGAGGCAGTGTATAAAAGCCAAAGCGCATGAGGATGCACCCTAAAAACTCCTATTTCTCCTATTTTTTAGGATTTCAAAAAACCTAAATATAACAGATGAAGCTGATGTGCCAGCCACAGGCAAGTAGTAAACCAAATACAGAACAAGCATTAGATTTTGATGAATGAATTAACAGAGACACAGATGAATTATCACAAGACGAAGGCAACGGTACAGATGAGAGAACAAATTTGTTCTTTAACCAGCAAAATCCAGTAATTCAAGACTACAAGGCCAAAGCAGAGATTTTGCCTTTAGTATACAACTAAAATTGTTGATCTTGCTAGATCCAGAAGTCCATCCAACGAGCTGAAAAGAGTTTTTACCAGCCTAAGTAAAAAAAAACACAGCAAATTACCTTGAAACTCATTCTTGGAGGGATGATGCTATTCATAGTCAAACTGCACCTCAACATGGATATGCTTCCGCATAATTCGTACCATGGAACATGTAAAACTGGCCAGCAGTTGGCAATCTTCATGGCTCTTCATGTCTGAAACAGTACCATGAATGATCAACTTCCTAAGATTGGGGCAATGTTGCATTAATCTTTCGATCCAGTAAGAGAAGCCATCATTCATAACGGTAGATCCAACTTCAAGGAATAGCACATTGTTAAGAGAATAAGATCCTCCTGGTGCATAGTGAAGCATACCATCTTTCAAGTCATAACTCAACGAAAGCCGGCTAAGTCTTGGGAAACAAATGGCAATAGCTTCCAGCTCCACGATCTCATCCTCATCATCAAACATGACATCCCAAAGCCGAAGAGTTCTCAACTTTGCTGACCTAGAAATCATTTGATAGAACTTAGGCCAGACAATGGTAAAGTTGTTGATATCCACAATTTCAAGATTCTCAAATGATTCGCCTATATCAAGATGTATGATACTAACATCGTCAATTCTGAATTCCTTGAGCGACCCTTTTCCCAAAAACTCAAAAAGCTCCAAGGCGCTATCTTTCAAGTGCAAGCTCTCCAACGAATCAGCCTCCAACGCAAACTTGTCCAAACTAATGCCTTCCACAAAAATGCTCTTCAAAGTAGAGCTGCACAGTTCAACAGTCACCTGAGCATCAGAGATAGCAATATCCAAATTCACAAGATACAAAGTCTCAATCTTCGGGCAAGCGGTGAGCAGAAGGTTCAAATCCAACGCCGAAATACTAACAGTGTTCAGCGAAAGCGACCTGAGGCAAGGAAACCTCTGATAGCAAGGATCTACACCGTTTATAGTATTATTCGACAAAGACAAAATCTCCAGCCTTTGCCTCCCACAGATATCAAGAATGTTTATGGTTGGCATAACCCTAACATTATAGTGCAGCTTACGCAGACTCTCCCTCGTGTACATAAGCCAGGCAATGACAGTGGAAGCGGAGAACTCGTCAACCTCTTCCATGAGGATAGTGAGCGATTCGAGCCCCGTGGTTTGGAGTATGGTCTGAGTGATCAAGATCTCCAACCTGCTTGTTGTGAACTCGTGGAAGTCAAACCAATCACTAGGATTGAATGAGAGTGAATGAAGGTGCTTTCTGAATGCTTCTCGCCATTTCCTACATGTTGCAGAAGCTACCACCACATCACGTGCTGCCCCCAACCGGGATAAAATGTTCCCAACGACCTCAACAGGAAGATGCTCCATAACCCTAGAGAATCAATCACTCACCCAATCAATCAATCAATCAATCACACTAAATCTGAACTCCCACGATGATCAATTGACGCCGAAACTTCCATCCAACTCAAGAAATTCGAAGATCAACATAGTTGAGATGCGACAGAAAGGGGGCCTAAAATGGCAAATCAAGGACCCCGTTCAGATCGCAACCGAATTTTCTGAATTCTGAAATCAAGACCTTGAATTTCTACCAGCCCGAATCAAATCAGCAATTGGATTACCCCCAAACAAACCAAACACAATCGGAATCGGTATGAGTAAATCGGAGACAGAATCAAACGTACCGAGATGTGAAGATGCTCGAATTCAACAAGACTCCGAATTTTGATCAGATCGGCGAGTTGGACTCAAATCAATTGATCCAGGTAGCGAAAACTCAACCGGAAATGAGTCATCTGATTGAAACTGTTGACGGATTCTATTTCTAGGGCATGTTTTGGCGTTTGCCCAAAATCTGAAAGAAATAAGGAAATATTTTCATGCGGCCGCAAAGAAAAATGAATTGGATAAAAATTATGGAAAATGCGCATAAATTTTTTTATAATGGGAAACATAATTATCTCATTGGTTGATCTAGACAGCATTAGCATTACATTAATCTTCTCTCTCCTCCATGCTTTATTCAAACTTTATTACTATATTTTATTATTATCCTGTGTAGATTTATGAGTGAATAAATTGAGTAAAATATATCATTTTATAGCAATTGAGTAAAATATAACATTAATGTAATTAAGATTGTACAAGTAGATAGATCTTATCTATGACCAATTGAGATAATTATTACTGATACACGTACGATTTTATAAAGTTTCGAGACCGTACAAGTAGATAGATTATGTTCGTAGCCAATTGAGATGATTATTACTAATACACGAATGATCTTACAAAGTTTCAAATACCTTAATTAATCTTATGGCTCACAGCATAGAAAAATGTTTTTTTTTTTTAAATTTGGAAAATAAAACTAGGCTTTTTAGATCGGCCCATATAAATCGATTTGGGCCTTTAGATCCATCTTATGGCTCTTAGGCCCAAAACAAGAATTGAAGAATATCTGAGCAACTTCACTTAACTAATGGCCCTTCGGAATTTAGTTCTAGTAGAATTGAGGAAAAACTCCATGAATATAGTTGAAGAAATTTTTACTCCATTCATGAAGTTAAAAAAAATTCTAATTTTTTAATAAAACTTTAACGGATGAGATTAAATTTTTCTATTTTCATATCAATTTATTATTATTTTTCTGATAAATTTATTAATTTTACTATAAGATTTTAGAACTTCGGTCACAAGTTTTTTTTAACAAATTTCATGAAAATAACTGAGTTGGTGGCGCCACAACCTGAAGTGATTGCTTAGTTAGTGATGCCGTCACTTATACTACCATTAGTTGTTTATAAACTCTATAATATTTCTTGGTAACCTCTAGCTTCATTTTATCCCTTGATATTGATTTCGTTGATTACATGTTATAAGTAACACAATTCTTTTACATTTAGATTGATCTTTAATCTTTATTATTATCCGTACATAGTACGAGCTCAACACTAGTTAGTATCTGAAATTTGATACTTATTTTTTCATATAAACTTAATCGATAAATTATAAACTACCGTCAGTGTAGTTAATCCCCAATCAGAATTACAAAAAAAATGCATACAGTTTCACAAAATTAATGAATTTACAATGGTCTCCATCAAAAATGCGATGACAAAAGTATAATCACGCTCACAATAATAATACAAACCTGCAAATCCTGCCAAAAAAAAGACAAAAAATAATTATAATCAACTTATAATTAAATTAGGCCATAACCATTAATTGCAGATAAGATAGATTTGCAATTAAGACGAAATATTATTGATAAAATCATGGAGGTCAATCTGCCAAAAAATGATATAAAAGACCGTCTATATTGGACACCAAGTAGAAATGGGTGGTTCTCTACGAACTCAGCAATTAATCACATCACCAAAATTAGCAATATCAATCCAACCGCGAACAGTTGGCTATGGAAACTTGATACATTCCCAAAAGTGAAAAATTTTCTGTGGAAAATTGACAATAACGGACTCCCTACAAAAGCAAGACTCAGGGAAAAACATGTGTCAGTCCCGGGAGGCTGTCTAATGTGTCATTGTTCCTACGAAGACATCAGTCACTTATTGATCAAATGCCCTCATACCCATAAAATTTGTAACAAAATTAGTCCACAAAGTGAGCAAATTCTACGACAATTCGATATTAGGAATAAATCTCCAAGGCAAATTTTGAGTGAACTTCAGCAACAAATGAGTACAAAAGAATTTATTGATCTAACTGTCTGCTGGTGGGGAATTTGGCATCAACAGAATAAACTAATGTTTCAACAAGCACCTAATGATTTCATCCCAGATTTGGCACAATACATAAAATCTCAATTGGCGGCATGGGAAGAAGCAAAAAAATGGAATGGAGAGGAGAAAATAAGAATCAACCATAGCCCAAGAAGTGGTAGAAACAAAAAACAAAAATGGAAAAAACCACCCGTGAATTTCTGCAAATTAAATACTGATGGATCTAAACTTAATAATGGATCGACGGCCTCAGGTATTGTGATTCGGGGATCCAATGCGGAAGTGATGTTTATAGGCAGTACCAAGTATGGACGAGTTTCAATAAAATTACTAGAAGCGTTGGCCCTTAGAGAAGGTGTATTATGTGCCCATAACATGGGAATCAAAAATTTGGAAATTGAAGGAGACAATCTCACAATTATCAACGCAATCAGGAAACAAGGCCAGTGCCCTTGGGATACTGATATAATTGTCTCAGATATTGCGATATCCCTCCAACAATTTGATTCGGTTCGTATTAATCACATTAGCAGGAATTGCAATGTTGTGACCGACAAAATTACTAAGCTGGGCCACAGCTTGCCTGTTGGCAATATTCTGAATCACCCAGAGCTACTAGCTCTCATCCGTAAGGATGCTCTAGGACAACCCCCGTGAGGGGGAAGTCCTAATTCTTACCTGTTTCAAAAAAAAAAAAAAAAAAAAATAGAACGTAGTAACGTACCACAATTTTTCTTGTTGCAGCCTGAGAGTAATTAGTCGTCGTCACGAACTTAGTATTATTCCCCTGCAACCCGATACTATAAACGGGCGTCTCATTCGGGTAATACAACCCGTAATTCCGCTCCGAAATCGGACCCGGTTTCAAGTTCTCATTAAACAGGGCAAACAAGTACAAGTCGATCGGCGTTTTCGGGTTCGCCGGAGTCCCTTCGTTCCGATGAAGCCTCTGGAGGAGGTTGCCGTTGTACGCGGCGGCGTTCTCGGGGCTTGCACCGACTTCGTTCGGGTCGCCCTTGGAGGGCCAGCCGGTTTCGGATACCCGGACCTCGATATCGGTGTGGCCCATGGATCTGATGGCGGCGTAGACGGCGTCGATCTGGGCGTAGAGCATGTTGTCGTAGTGGAGGTTGGTGGTTGGGTCGGTTAGGCCCGGGTTGGCCCGGAAGAGGACGTAGTCTAGCGAGACGTTATCCTGGTCATGATAGCAAAGGTCAACGCGAGCTCGTCTCGACGGCTAAGATAACAAAGATATTTGAATTGCTAAACTTTGAATCAATTAAAAATTGGTGAGCTTGAACTCTAATGCGAACTTGGTTTAAAATAAGTGAACTTGAGCTCAAATACGAACTTGGTTCAAGAATAAAACCTTTTTTAGGATCGGTTTATTTAAATGTGGTTATTAAGCTCGAGCTTAGCTGCTAACGAGGTTCTCATTTAGTTTTTTCTTTCGTGAGATAAGTTCACATTCAAACTTATTTACGTGATTTTCTATGCAAGCAAGTGAAACTAAAAATTAAATAATATAGTTTAAAAAAGACCACCTAAACTATCTATATAGTAGCTAGACTTTACTCATAATCGTATAATTTAGTTTGTAATGAGCGTACAATTAAGCTTGCTCATGAGCCTATTATCGATTTTGCTCATAATCAAATGAGCCGAGCCATGTGCTGAACTCCAATTCATTTATCTTTCGCGCAGTAAAATTGTTTTCAAACTCGACTCGTTTATAAATTAAGCCGAACAGGATCAAGACTTAACCTAGTCGAATGCTAAGCTGCCCACAAACTATTCTGTTTACTTACATCCCTAGATTCAATTGGCAATTAGAAAAATTCCTCATCAAACTTATATATGACATAATGTTTTTCCAAGTTCTAGATGTGAGATTCTTACCGGATCGCCCATGTAGGAGAAAAACGGATACGCATTGATAAGGAATGGAGATTTAGCCATGGAGTGGAAGTTCAACAATGGCTGAATATAAGACCCCAAATCGGGTCGAAACGATCCGGACGACGGCGGATACGAATTCCCCAAAATGCCCACGGAATTCGCCGTCGTGACGGAAATTTGACCCGATAACCCGACTTCTTGGAGCGCAGAGTAGAGGCTCTGCATGGCCGGAACGAGTAGGGCGATGAGCCGGGCGTCGGTTCCGGTTAAGACCTCGTTTCCGACAGTAATGGACGTGACCCGGGTCCGGCCTATGTAAGGCTGAACCCGGGTCACGATCCATTGCTTGGCCGTGGCGAGGTCCGTCATGTTTTCGAGGTACTCGTTGCCAAGGGCGATCACGAAGTCGACGTTGGAGTCGGCGAAGGCCGAGAGGACGGTGGGCTCGGCGTCGTAGAGCTTGACCCGGGTTATGTTGACGGAGGCGAGCAAGGCGGCGACTTGCGTCGGTGACGGGAGGTTATCGGCGATTCGGCCGTAGTTTATTCCGACACCACCCTCGGCGGCCGTCGGAGGGTGGTGTTGGAGAGTGAGGAGGAGGAGGAAGAGGAGAACAATTGGGTGATGAAATTTTGTTGGTTTCATGTTAGTTTGAGCAAAATTGAGAGATTGGTGATTTTTTAGGTTTTCATGATTTTTTAGGTTTGTGTGTGGAAAGTGAATGAACTTTTGGGAATTTTATTCGTAGTTTGGTGATGGTTTTTCTATGCAAGCAACTATTTAGCAAGTTGGATTTGTGATGATTTTTTTTTTATGCCACCAGTCAAAGTTTTGTATCATGCTATAGTGTGGAAGGATTTGGATCTTGTGGGCTTATATTTTAGTTTGTTTTTTAGATCTAGCAGGGCCGTCCTGTATTTTTGAGGGGCCCTGTGCAAATTTTTTATTAAAGTAGAAAAATTATCACAATATACAAGTAGAAGCAAGAAAAATATATAAAGGGTTGGTTGGTGGGGTTTGAACTCAGGCCTACTTATACAAATGTAAAGCCTTAACCACTACAATAAACTGATTTTACTTAATTTTTATACTGCTATTTAAAATATATTATAAAAGGGACTAAATGGGGCCCTGTGCAATAGCACTCTTTGCACTCCCTCATCTACGGCCCTGAGATCTAGTTAGTCGACAAAGATATCAACTATTAAAAATGATGTTTAGGTCACATAATAAATATTTTATTATAACATTTAGGGTCCGTTCGGCAAGTCAGTTGATGTACGTAGTTGATTTGCGTTGATGATTTTTTTGAAGGATGTAAGAATTTGATTGATCAACGGACTAGCTTGGTGCAATTGAGAGACCGTACAAGCCGGTAAACGATGAAATTGGAACGGACCGGCGACAATGGGAGGAGATGCCACACCACCACGAAACCAGCTCGAAGGGTCCAAAGTGCGCTCCACTAATGAAAGAGTACGAGCGCCTGACCAGGCGCTAGGGCCAGATAAGGGCACGATTGTTAATGTTGATGTTGAAATCCTTACAAAATATTAACTATATCAACTACGAAATGAGTGTTCGTTAAAATTAGTTGAAAATTGTTGAGGGGTTTGATTGGTGTTGAAATTTGGCAAAAAAAAACAAAAGTGGGAGGAAAAATATTATGATGATTTGGAAGTAGTTGATATCATTTATCCTTTGTCACTCTTTTTCACAATAAAATAAGTATGTTTTTAATAATCATTTCACAATAAAATTGACTACTATCAACTACCCTTTATCAAACACATACTTAGTAGCTTATAATCGTAAAAAAACCGTATGCATTTGAGCCCTTTTGAGTTAAAGACTAATTAAAAATGGACAAAGTTTTCAAATAATATACTCTTTTCGTTCAAAAATATATGTCATTCTAATATATTTTATTTATTTAATAATATTTATCATTTTACATAATTTTTTTAGGTTTAAATTTCGTATAATAGAGTATGAATATTTTTTTTATCTACATATCTTTTATTCATCAATGGCCGGCCACATGCATTTGATTATATGAATCTTGTCCAAAAGCTAAATTCTTCTTGTCCTTAAATTGCCCAAATCACAAATTAAAGGTCCAAGTTGGGTTCTATGTACAAAAAAGAAGGCCATTAAATTCAATTCTTGCCACCTTTTGGTCAGTTTCATTATATCAAAAAAATGTGCTTAATTACTATACTTGACTTATATTATATTCTCTCCGATTTAAATTAAGTGTCTTTTAAGCCCTTTAAATTTGATCCATTTTATGTGTCGGTTTAGGTTTTTTAGACAATTAATTAAGAGTGAGTTATGAGAATTTTTATTGAAATGTGTTTTTATTGATTAATATTATTCATTCATTGGTTGAAAAAGGTGATTAATGGTAAAATTTATAATTAAAAAATTTACAATTTTGAGTTTAGTTAATACTTTTCTTAAATCTGGTGTCGAAAACTAAAACGACACTTATTTTGAATCGGAGGGAGTATGCAACTATATATATTATGTGGTGTGTGAATCTTATCCCTTTTTTTTTTTACTTTGTATCTTTTTCACCTTTTTTTTTTGTTAAATGGGAATATTGTCTTTTCACTCTTAAGTGAGGCATCATGTTAATTAATTGGTGTCTTAATTAAGCTCTTGGCGTTATTGTGTTACACCATGTGTATACGTTACCTCTCCATGTCAATATCAAACTTTGTATATATATGTTTTTCATACCATGCTCTTAGTTTGATGCCTAGCTTGTTGCCAATTTGTTTTTGAAGTCTATGTACATTACGTACATACAATTACAAGAGAGTTTTGATTTTATAATTTTCAAAGGCAAAGTTCAATTCAAACTAATAAGTATGAGAAACTAACATCTAGGACCACTAGTGAGCTCCGGTCTTACTTAATTTCCAACATTAGATTTATAATCTCGAACCTTATATATACGATTTTTTTATTCTATGTTCCATTTTTCTATCCTATGTTCCAAAACGTATTATATATCTAGCAAGATTTTTATGATTTTTTTTAATTTAGAATGTATCAAATATTTTTTTAATAGATTTATATTTCTAACTATAGTGTCTTATTCTAGGTCATAATAAAATAGAAATAAAAAAAATAAAAAAATTATATCTATAAATATTAGGATCGGACATGTGGGGAAAAAGAAAACCTTAATGTCGGCTAGTATATGTAGGCTAGAGTTGAGTATGGGTCGGTCCCTATCGAAATTTTAAGCCGAATTGAAACCGATATTATTTCAGTTTTCGGTTTAGGAATCTTTCAAATTTCGGTATCGGTTCAATTCGATTTGAATTTCTCAAAAGATAACCTTCTATCCATCTCAAACCGACAAAGCCGAAACCGATCTGAATTGGATCGATTCGATTTTCTGTTCACTTTAAATCAAATTTCGATTTTCGGTTTATTTGACTTTTGTTGGTTCGGTTTCGAACTGATGCTAACCCTAATTAAGTATATGTTAATGTATGTTATTCAGAAAATCCTTAAAATGGAGCAGATGAAATGAACATAGATAAACTTGCATAAAATGTCAAGTTGTTTTTCCCTACCAACCCTGAAAGTGCTATCAATATAATAATATTCATACATGATATACCATAAATTTCATCTTTAAAAAAATGAGAAGTAATATAAATTACTAAGCACAGTAATAAAATAATGCCACCGAGTGAATACATCGATCGATATATTGAGATAAGATTGCCCAACTTGCTTGACTCGATAACCCATTTTAATTAAGCCTAATTTATAATTAATTGTCTTGGTTTAAACTAAAAAATGTACCTATTGAGTCATGTGTGTAAACTCGTTTCGGCCTTATTATTAATTAATATATTGCCAAACATAAGATCAAAAATTAAAGACTGGTTTTAAATTAATAGTTTCCCTAGTAACCAATGTTGAACACCGGTTGTTATAAACTAAGGGTCTGTTTGCATTATGATGTAAGATTTTGCATTAAAACATGTTTTATAATGCAATTTTTTTTACTATAATACATTGCTCAAACAAGTCCTAAATCCTTAAAAAGTATAAAATTATTTATAAAACTAAATAAATATATTTTAATTAAATCTTACAAATTAAATATATACAGTGGACATAGATTAGAAAAATCACTTAATTAATTAGCTTAGTTAAAAATGAAGTTGGTTGTCGGTCTTATTTAGCTGTCACATCTGTTTCTCGAAATTATTATTATTATTATAATTTCCTAATTAACGTATAATTGGGCTAAATTAATAGTTGTGACGATGATTGATGACTAGTTTAGAACCAGGCCGCCACTCAACATTTTGTTTTACATGGAAAACAAAATTAAAGATCATAAACGTACAACAACAAGTGATCCATCACTAATTGATTAAATTATTCACATATCGACGAATATAAGACTACCCAAATCTCATGTTTAATTTAAGATATACCCAAGTACTTAAGCTAATTTGATAGAGTAACTAAACTTGTTTTCTTATAAAAAAACTGGTGTAAAATATAAACTTCCACAAATCTTCTTAACTAGGTGGATACATCTCAATTTCTTTATAGTCGAAATCACTAATACATAAGAAACGGACCCAACATCGAGATAAGTACTTAGACGAATAACTCTGATACCGTATTAAATTTTTCACGGGTCGATGAATTAGGGGTGAGTCTGTGTATGTGTAAGCCTAGTACACAAGCTCGGTGGGATTTCATCCTAAAATAAGTTGACAATAAAAAGAGTAACCTATTAGGTTATATACTAGTTTTATTTAATCTCTATTTTTAGAAATTATTAGTGTATTCTGACTAATTTCTATAATTTTCTTGAATTAAAAAGACACTTTTTAAAAGGATGGGATGGGTGTTTATTTACATTTTAGCTTAACTTTTTTTTTTATTATTATCCTGGATTTACAATTCAATCGTCAATGATGATAGTGAAGAAGATGATAGGGGAAATCATAATAAAAATTTGGACCATCAATTAGATCTTGACGATTATGTTATAGGGCTTTTTATTCTCACCCACTAAATTACACGATAGTGGATGGACTAAATTACACGAACATGATGTTTTTCATAACTTTGTATGGACATTAGACTCCCCAAAAAGAAAAAACTTGCACTAGAAAACATAATTACTTGATATGTCATGTTGTTTGATGTTACGAGGTTTCTGAAGTTCTTTTATATCTATAAAAAGATTATCAGTAGTCTATTTCGCACGTTCATAATGAGTTGATTTGTTATCTACGGTGTTATGCGTATAGTGTTTTACTCACTTTAATCCCAAACTCGTCTTTATTCTTGCTTTTCGGGAATTTGTACTTTTCCTTACTCATCTTACTGGCTTTGACTCATCTAATTGTCCACGACCGCCATTTTTCTTAGGGTCTCGAGCTCGAACTACCGAGCCTGTTTGATATTTTGAAATTTTACATTTACCAAAAATAAAATAAAATTACTTGATATGCCATAATCTTTTTCTAGTTACAATTTTTTGTGGGCTCCCGCACCTTGAATCTAAGAAAAGTGGACCATTACCTAAATTGGGCCTTGTGAAGCCCAAATGGCTTGCATGTGGAACAAGCCCATGTGAAAGCCCATAAATGAAAACATTACCTATAAAAGCCCATAAATGGTCAAATTATTTTTTATGGATCCGGATCGGGTCGGATCGACCCGTGATCCACCTAATGAGTGTCAAACAAATGAAACAAATCCCACCCTTAATTTGAAAAACAGGATTGTATTTTTTTTTTGTTGGAAATTCAGAATCAACTTTTCTCTTCATACAAGCTACATTACCCCTATCTTCTTCCTTTTTTCTATAAGAGTAACTAAGTAATGCACAATTCTTTTGTAAAGATAAACTATTCCAAAAATCTTTTAAAAAGCCAAGTTGTATATAAACCATGGACACTTTACAAAATAAAACCATTATTCTTTTGCTATTTTCATACGCAAACTTTCTATAAACCATAGAGAACAGAATAATCACACACTCATAAGTCTCCATAAGTGACTATTATCAACCTCAAAAACAAAATTTTAGAAAATAAAATTCTCTAAATGAAATTAAAATAACGGTTTTTCTATCTTAATTAATTTTTCTAACTTAAATTACTCTAATATTGTATATGTGCATAAAAAAGTTAAAAATACAAATAATCTAAAATAGAAGTAGTATATGTATAGTCCCACATAAAAAAGTAAAAAATGGTGATCTAGTGATAGGAGATATGGAGAATGTTGGGAGGTACCAAGATCAATCCTTACATCCGTCTCTTCACTTACTTGAAAAAATAAGTCTCACGATTCTTTGTTTCATTGAGTCAAGCCGGGTTAGGAGATTCGAGAATTATTGAACAAATGTTTAGGGAAACCTCCTAGCTCAATCGGTCAAAGTCGCTCTAATCCGAATCGTGTAGTGTCTACAAAGATCCTTAATGGACCCAATTTACTTTTACCGTATAGGCTACCAAAGTAATTCGAAAACTATTGAACAAACGCTTAAGAAAATCTAGCACCTCATCCCGCTAGACCAACCATTGATATAATTTTTTTAAGAATAATTAAGTGGATTGATCAAAATTATATACTCCGTACATAATAAATCATAACTACTTGCACTTTTCCTTTTTTTTTAAGAAGATCTCCACCTTTTGAGTTTTCACCAACCCTTATAACTAACTTTTTTTGGTCGAAACCCACCCTTATAACTAACTTGCACACACACCATATATCACATAAATTCAAACTCCCCACTCCCGCCAAAACTCCCCACACACGCCAACCAACCAACAACCAACCAACGCCGGAATCCACCACTCCTCCGCCGCCATGTACATCCACGTCCACCTCCCGCGGTGGCTAACAACCATCAACAACCACATCCTCACCCACCTGGCCCACCTCAAGCTCCTCTGGAAGCTCTGGGACCTCCGCACCTTCACCCTCGTCAGCCTCGCCCTCCAAACCATCCTCATCCTCTTTGCCCCCTTCCGCAAGAAAACCGCCAACCTCTCCGTCATCGTCTCCATCTGGCTCGCCTACCTCCTCGCCGACTACGTCGCCACTCAGGCCGTCGGCCTCGTCCCCAAATCCGCCTTCAACACCACCTCCACCTCCACCAAATCCCCCCTCGCTCCCCACGCCGATCTCGTCGCCTTCTGGTCGCCGTTCCTCCTCGTCCACCTCGGCGGGCCCGACACCATCACCGCCTTAGCGTTAGAGGACAACGAGCTCTGGCTCCGCACCATGCTCCACCTCGTCACTCAGGTCACCGCCACCTGCCGCGTCTTCTTCCAGGCCCTCCCGAACAGCCTCCTCTGGTTCCCCACCGTCCTCATGTTCGTCGCCGGATTCCTCAAGTACTTAGAGCGGACATTGTCGCTCTACTTCGCTCGATTGACCAAATTCAAGTCGTCTATGCTCAAGGAGCCAGATCCGGGCCCCAATTACGCCAAGCTCATGGAAACCTACGATTCCTACCTCCAATTCAAGCTCCCGGCGAGATTCGACACGAATCCCGAGCCGGACCAGTACAAGCTCGTAGTCTACTCCGCTCCCGAGGCGGCGCAGATCGAAGACGATAACGAGGAGGAGGCGGAGACCGATCCTCTCCGCGGCGGGATCTGGAGCAGGATTAAGAGCCTCCGCGACGTGTTCGCGAGGAAGAAGAAGGAGAAGAGGAACACGACGAGCCACCTGCAATTGGTGAGGGAGGCGTTCGAGTTCTTCGAGAAGTACAAAGGCTTGTACGTGGATCTGATCTTCAGCTTCCGCGATCGGAGCGAAACGAGAGCGTATTTCCTGAAGAAGAAGGCCGGCGAGGCGTTCAATTTGATCGAGATCGAGCTCAATTTCACCTACGAGGTCTTCTTCACGAAAATGGTGGTGATCCACCAGACGTTCGGGACAATCATCCGCTGCATCTCCTGCGCGTGCGAGTTCCTCGCGCTCCTGATCTGGATCCTGTTCGTGAAGAAGGACCGATTCCACACCTTCGATGTTCGGATCACCTATGTTCTTCTCGGCGGCGCCATCGTCCTCGACGCAATCGCGTTTCTTAGGGTTTCGCTTTCCGATTGGAAGATTGCGACGCTGAACAAGGAATCGGAGATGCGAGCGTTCTTGTTCGATAAGCTGCTTTCGGTTCGCAATCGGACTTGGGGGGATTACTGGAGGAAGGAGGACTGTCCATGGCTGCCGTATCTGAGGAGGATCTTCTTTAGGAGATGGTGTGAGTCGGTGCTTCAATTCAATTTGATAGACTATTGTGTCGATCCGTGGTCCAAATCGGCTCAGATCTTCTTCAAGATCGTGCCGTTCCAGGATAAGTTCGATGAGGTGTACGTTTCGAAGAAATGGTTCGCCGATGAGCTGAGAGAGTTTATCTTTAATGAGATCAAGTACAAGGCCGAGATCGCGGAGGATCCGAGGGATGCAGAGGAGGTCTGCGAGTCGAAAGGTGATTGGATCCTCCGATCTTTGGCAGGATTGGAAGGTCTCGATCCGTTCGAGTTCTATCCGTGGACTGTGGATGTTGAGTATGATGAATGCTTGCTTCTATGGCACATTGCCACGGAGCTACTATACCAAGACGAGCTCGACTCGGATGGAGAGCCAGGGAAGCCAGAGAAGGAGAGTACAGAGGAAAAATACAAATTGTATAGCAAGACTCTCTCGGACTACATGATGTATCTCTTGAACCGGCAGCCGGAGATGATGTTGGCTGTTGCGGGAATCAGCGAAGTCAGATTCCGTGACACGTGTGCAGAGGCAACCAAGTTCTTCGAACGGGTGTTGCCGAAGCCCAATTCGAAGGATCGCAAGGCGAAGAAGAGGCGCAAGGCGCAGAGGCACAAGGCGGCTTGTGATAGGATCATGACGGTGAACACCGAGAAAAACCCGAGGGATATCAAGGGTGATAGGAGCAAATCCGTGTTGTTCGAGGCCTGTCGGTTGGCTAAGAAGTTGAGAGATATCAAGGAGGCGAAGGTGAAGAAGTGGGAGTTGATGGCGAAGGTGTGGGTCGAGCTCGTGAGTTACTCGGCTACGCATTGCAGGGCGAACGCACACGCGGCTATGCTCAAGCAAGGCGGCGAGCTTCTGACTCTGGTGTGGTTGCTCATGGTTCATTTGGGGCTTGGAAGGCAGTTTCGTATCACACAGGGGAATGCTAGATCTAAGCTCATTATCCAGAAGTGAAATTTTAAATGTAATTTGATAACTAATCCTTTTTTCCTGTTTAACAGTTTGTATGATTGTAACCTGGTTTTCTGTTGTATTAGTGGTGTTGATGTTTATGTCAAAATAAATGATACTTCCTACTCTGTTAGTTTTGTCTGACAAATGGTTTTTCAGTTTCGTTTATATTTTCTTTGGGTCTTTCGAAAACCACCTCTTAAACCTAATTGGTTCAGTTCGGTTCGGATTTCCCAAAGGATAACCTTCTATCTAACTTAGACCAAAACCGAACCGGTTTTCAGTTCACCTTAAACCAAACTTCAGTTTTCGGTCCGTTTCGGATTTTGTTGGTTCAATTCGATTTTGAACCGATGCTCAGCCCTACCCAAATCCCGCTTGCGCAGGATACACTAGCTCGTTGTTGTTGTATAGGCATTGGCATCCACAGTTAAATAAAAAAAAAACATCAATCTGTTACAAGGTGACAATAAAGCTGTACATGGCCTATTCCTTATGACAGTGCAAATGATGTTATTGTAAGGAGAGATCAATAGAAGGACAACATAAAGCCTCAGTGAGCTGCAAAACCTAAAGAATGCCGGATTGTTTGATCATGTGAAGTAATAGTCACTCAAATTTTGGGCAAGGTAACTATTATACTGAGCACCAACTCCATTATCAAATGTCTGACCTGTTGGATGATAAGCACCTCCAGCGCCGCCTCTTAGGGCGGATTTCGTCCTGACTTTGGTAATCGACCGCTTGATATCGAGTGGGTACTCAGCAGTAAGCCTTCCCATTTGCTTCTGGAGGTCAGAGACACAATCATTGGCTGTTTTCCCTCGAGACGCCTTTTTCCCGTCTACAAGCTTGAGCTCTAATCTGTACAAGGCACAAGCATCCCAGTTACTGATCTCGTATTCATACAAATGCCACTCATAGTTGTTGAGCGGCTGAGGATCCATGTAGTAGGATCTTTTCAGGCCTCCGAACTCGTTCATCACTTGCTTTCTTGACTCGTGCCAGCCACGCCCGCTGTAGTCGGGCAACGACCTTTGCTTCCTGTTCCCGCTCTCAAACGCTCTCCTTGGCTTGTCAAAGAAGAGCCATTCCCTAATAGTTTCTCCCTCAAGAACTAAGAGATCAAAGAGCTCTGCAAAAAAAAAAAGGAGAATCCGATAATTATCATCCATGAAATTCTATGAAAAACGATCAATAGCAAAGATTGAAGTCCAGATCTCCTGCTACGAGATATCATCATCATTATTGACCCAGTGAGTACCCCTGCCCAAGGGAAAGGAGGTACACCCGATAGACCCAAGAAAAACTGAAATTCAGCTTTGTGACAATAATAATTGAATTTAGTTAGAATGCACCAAAATTGATATAGGGACTAAATCGATCTCAAAAGCAGTGTATAAAAGCCAATGAGCACGAGGATGCGCCCCAGTTCCTGCTATGAGATATGCTACTAATATTAATGTAAAACACAATACTAGTATCACCATCATAACGAAATAACACGATATGCTTTGTGTTCATACTATAATGAATAGTACTAGTACTTTACATTATAAGATAGTGAAAGAAAATTTACCGGGTGCATTCCAAGGGGATTTGGCAGTTGCAGCGCCTTCACATTCAGGTATACCAACATCCTTGCCTTGGGCCTTTGCACTTAAGGCGGCAAACAGAAGGCCATCTTTTAGACCAATGCCACCAGGGCGTAAGACGGGGCTCATCCCTGGTGGGCCTTCACTCAATGCTAGAGTTGCATGAAAGTTACTGCAGTAATCTTGGCACCAATCTGAGGATTGAGCGGGACGAGGACAATCCCAAAGGGCACACTTTGGACCCAAGAAAGCAGAGGGTGGAGGAGGAATATTTGACAAGAGTCCGGGTTCGGTCTCCTGACCAGTTAGACCAATACCAGTGAAACCGGTGAAGAAATTCTGCTCAAACTCCTGGTGTTGCAGATTCATGTGGTGATAATCCAGTTGAGTAGCCATGTCTAGATTATTCATAGCCAGATTGTTGAATCCCATTGGAGAACGCTTGCAATGATCGTAAATTAGATCCTGCTTCACATCAATTTGGCTCTATTATAGATCTCAACATTAGAAGCCAACAAAACGGCGCATGATCATCTAAGGCTTTGTTCTTTTAGTGTCATTATAATGACATTTTACTTATAAAAACGTCTTTAAAGTTAAAACTGTCATTATAATGACACTGAAACTAAGAACAAGCCCTAAATCCTCACCTCTTTAGATATGAAAGTTTCCCCACTCTGAAAAGTTTGAACATCTGGTTCAGGCTTAGGCGCAGTTAACTGTCCGAGTGGACTAGTAGCATCGTCCTCCTCCTCACAAAGTTGTAAAAGCCGATAAATGTCTGATGAGAACGAGCCTCGACTATCATCATTCTGAAACCAACATAATAACACAATCATCATCATTCATGAAAATGGACAGACAAAACTTAACCAAACTAAATCATGGTTGTCATTAAACTAACTTGCAACGAGGGTGCCGGAGAAGGCTCATTAAGCTCAGCCTTCCATTCGCGTAACATCTGATACACCTGTTCCTCAAGAACAACTACGTCAACCGAACGGCTCTCTTTCCTTGCTGACTGGAGATCCATAAAGATCCCTTGAAGATCATCCACTCGGTTCTTAGCCCTGTCCTTAAAGAGCTGATGCTGTGCAGATTTGCAGCCCCCATTTTTGAGACTCTTCCTCATTGGAAAAATCCCAAACTGGTCACCTATATAACCCTAGATAATCAGACTCGAGCAAAATAGCAATTTACCAGCACAAAGCATGCGATTGAATGTCACATCAGCCATTAAACAGCAAACACAAATCTAAATAAACCCTAGAATTACTCTAATGCGAGCAAATTCGCACGGTCTACAGAAACCAAGCACCTTGAACAGCATCGCGAAAGACAAAAATTGCAGAATTTTCAACGAATCTTAGACATGCACTTTTCCATAATCGTCGAGAAATTGTATAGAAAATGAAGCTCAACATTAAGAATTCAGTAATTAGTACTCAAATTAATCAAGCAAACTCCAGAAACAAGAACTCAATCTAGTACTCAAATCGATTGAACCTTGAATTTTGAAGGAAACTAGGAAAGATCAGGATCCAAAGCAACCAGGCGAATGATCAAAGAGATAAGAAGTTGTATGAGAGATGATGAAGAGCACTAAAAGATACTGACCTGTGGAGAGCCGTGGATGGGCAATCGCAATTCACAAGTGATGAGAAAGGGGTCGGTGAGAATGTGTGGGTTGGATATGGACCGACTCTCAAAAAAGCAAATTCCCTTTCTTTCCTCCATGGATTCTCTCTGCACTCCTCCTCCCACTATCCCAATTGCTTTTCTCAAAAATATGTCTGCAAATTCTTACGGATAAAATAAATTTAGAGTATTTGCAAAAAATTACTACTATTTATTTTTCTTTTTACAAAAAATCACATCTTATTTTTATTTCGTTTTTATTGAACCACTCCATTTCGTTTTTCATCCATTATATCGTCAAATTAAAGTTAAAAGACATAGTTGCTTCTAAATAAAAGTACCAAATTGAAAAATTATAATAATTACCCATGCTCGAATGTTGCTCAAGAAAAAGTAAGGGCCAGTTTAAAGGTGGTTTATAATTGAAGATCTTGTTGGGTGCTCAAGGAGAGATCTACTCGGTACAACAAGTCCCTATTAGGGAGCGAGAGAGGGTCGAGAGAGGAAAGAATGACTCGAGGGTATTTATCACTTTGCTCTTCCTCTCTATGCCATTTCGAGTCCTAGTAGGAATCCGTCGCACCGATTCGAGCCTCCCTAGGCATCCAACCTAATTATAAGATTGGGTGCTTCAATTAAAAATAGAATAGAAATAACATGTGGCCTTAACATTGTTTGTGATGAAGCTTTTCTATCTTATTTGCGATTGTCTCCATTACTGATATGCAAATCTCTCGTCTTACCATCCAATCAGATAATTTGGGGATTATTTTGCTTCTTCGTAGTCGTTCTTCTTTCCTTTCCTATGTTGATATGCTCTGTGATAATATCTTTAGTTCTATTTCTGCTTTTGTTGTCGTTATTTTTACTCATGTACGTAGAATTGGTAATTATTTAGCCCATCATGTTTTTCAACTTTGACTGCGTGATGAAGAAACTTTTGTATGGCCCTCTCAGTTACCACAAGACGTCCTTGATCTTCTGAAACTTGATATCCATTAATGAATTAGTTGTTTCAAAAAAAAATATAAATGTCAATAAACATCTTATTCAAAATATTTTCCTTGTAAAACTTAGTAAAATATGTGCATAACTTTAAAATGAAATAGTTTTTGGCCTAAATATTAGTCTAATTATGCATTATTTTTATACTTATTGTGTATTTATGTACGTCCAAAAGAGCATGTGTTTCTACAAAAAAAAATAAAATCATGTGCACCCTTCTTAAACATTTTTCCAAAATTTCGCGTTTTGTTAAATAAAATTACCATTTTTTTCGGATATATATATGAAGGAGTGATCTCGACATTTACACGAGTAAGAAAGGAATAAAGGGCCATATCCACTTGGGCATTTCTGCACTTACTATCTCCCGATATTTTTTTTAATTAATTGCCCTTATTTAATTTGTTGCAATACAACGAATTTTGACCCTTCTTTGGGTTTTGTTCTCCATAATAGTAATAGATAAAAGATAAAATTATGTACACAATAATAGCAATATATAAAATAAGGAAGCCTCTAATAAGAAGTCCCTTTCTTCCTTTTTTTTCTGTCCATCTCTTCAATTTTTACTCAATTTTTAAAAGTTGTAGAATGTGGTCCTAGTTAATTGGGGTATTTAGAAAGGCAGCCAAGTCAATAAGCACAAAAACTGCACCTATAAAAGATCACACAAAGATGAGGAATAATTGAGTGCAACATTCATCATATCATGCTACCATATACCAAAAAAGGATGAACAAACTTTATACAACTAAGAACAAGATGTACAAATTGAATCATTCAATGATACTAATGTTCTGTCCTGTTATCATTGCCATGAAAGAAACTCAACAGGTTATCAAAGATAAGAATTGCATCACATCAAGCATTCAGAAAACAGAGAATTGATCCAAAATAGTGTGAAAAAACCAGCCAAATGCCATTTTCAAAACAAATCTACATTTATTACTAAGATAGATACAAATAAATGACAATAAGCAATGAAGGGTTATGTTAATTTCTACCAGTTTCAAGCTGCTTTTGCTGTATCAGCAAACTCTGCCTGCCATTTTCTCAAGTTAAACACACCAAAGAAGCCTTGCGAATTCGCAAGCCTCTCCAGCTGAACAACTTTGGCCTGCAGAAGCTCAACCTGTTTCGCGAGCAATTCGTGCTGTTGCTTGTGAAACTCGACTTCGCTTGCGAGTTGTTCTTGCTTCTTCTTATCCTCCTGAACAACACAGAAACAGAAGATGATCACATAATCAATACATTTCAGTTCCCCTACCTGTGTGGGTTATTTAGATAAAATTTATGTTCATAATCACCTCTGCTTTCTGTTTGTTTAATTCCTCCTTTTTGCCATTTCTGTGTACTTCAAACATAATAGCAGCTGCAGCAACCTGGATTACAACTTCTGAATTTGAGCAGTGCAAACATTTTGATTCATCATTATAAGCACCAAGCAACATTGTATATTGGAATTTGTTTTATTGCTAGAGCATCATAAAACTAAGGCTTAAGTGAAGAACATTCGAAGTTTAGAGAAGAAGATTTACTGCAAAAAGAAAGAATTCGCCAAGCATATCCGATGCAGCCTGAACAGCTCTCTCCTCATTGAGAGGGCGAATTGCAACATCAGTTGCACGTCCATAAATGCGTCTTTGTATTGTCGTGGTTAGCCTATGATTATACTGTCACCATCAATGAAGTAAAGCCAAAACAGAAGATGTGAGTGTTTAATTGAATTCGTCTAATCATCCATTTGAAACTCAATCAATCATTATCATCATTTCCATTATCTTCAGAAGGCACAAATTCCTCGCCTAATTAATACTTCTTCCTCATGAATGATAACATCTACTATTGCAGGATAACACCAATTCAAACTACAGACAGACGAAATTGACGAATCCAGATAGCAAAATTCCAATCAGTTGTAAAACGATCGCTCCAATTCGATTATACTACTTCCAACAGAATTCAACAATTGCGAATATGTTATCATCGCCAATTCGATTCTAGAACTCCTTCCAACAGAGTTCAACAAGTGCGAATGCGTGTTCATCATCACCGAACCGATTCGCAATTGCGAAAATTAGACCAGTGAAGGAAGAACAAAATTGTAGATCTAAACAGAGGGGAATTGAATTCGATTTTTACAACAATGCAAAGCTAAATAAGGAGACAGATCGAAACACGTACCTGAGCAAGGCCGATGATGAACTGGCGAAACTTGGGGTGAAATCCGGCTTCTTTCTTGAGTTTGTTGGCGAATGGCTTGCTGATTTGCCTGAAAGCGAGGGTTCCCAACTTCAGCAGAGGAAAAACCATCACTTTGCTGTGGATCGTTGTTGAAGGTTTTGGTTTGTTGGAGGAGGTGAAGAACATTTTTCTTGCGGAAGAGAATTCATCGAAACTCTTTTAACCCTTCTTCCCTCGCCGTTTTTTTTTCTTTTAACTTTTTACTTTTAACTTTTTTAACTTTTTTCTTGCGGAAGTTTTTTTTTTACTTATCTGTTGGAGTATTATTTTAAAATGAATTATTTTTCTTCAAATAAAATAATTATTTTTGTGTAAATATTTATAATTTTTGCTCAAGAACAAAAAGTGATCAAGATATAAACATTTCTCATGTGCTAGTAGGCCTGTCAATCGGGTCGAGTCGGGCGAGTTCGGGTCCGGGTTCGTTATAGGTCACGGGTCAATTGGGTCGGGTTGTAGCGGGTTTTACTTTGGAGTTAAATGCGTCTTTGTATCGTCGTGGTTATCCTATGATTATACTGTCACCATCAATCAAGTAAAGCCAAACAGAAGATGTGAGTGTGTTTAATTGAATTCGTCTAATCATTTCAAACTCAACCAAGCATTATCATCATTTCCATTATCTTCAGAAAGCACAAATTCCTCGCCTAATTAATACAGACAGTCGAAATTGACGAGTCCAGACAGCAAAATTCCAATCAGTTGCAAGACGATCGCACCAATTACATTACACTACTTCCAACAGAATTCAACAATTGCGAATGTGTATCATCGCCAATTCGATTCTAGATTCAACCAAGCATTGGAATCTTGGCAAAGCTGAGTTCAACCTTAAACTGCTTAAGATTGATTGGACCTTACAAACAACAGAGGAGTAAACATTCTAGAATCTGAAAACCCTAAATCTGAAAGTGAGAACAACAACAAACAACTCTACCAACATCTAAAGCTCCTAATTATTGGCCACAAGAACAATAACCAACATCTAAAGTTTTCCCTTGTGTAAGCCTGTTGTATGGGTGTATGCCCCATGAATAAAAAAAAGATACAATGAAATCACATATGGTGGCCTAGTCTGATTATAATCAATGAATCACACAACCCCATCTCAACCACTATTTTCTTCTTCGATCAAACCTGAAATGTAAATTTTCTTCTTTCCATCAGGCATTTCGTCAAACACCTTGCGAGCACCCTCCATGTTAGTTTCCAAGTTTTGTTTTTTGCTTTTTAAATATTTTTCTTTTTCTTTTTTCGAATAGAAAGGGGAGTGGGGTGGGGGGCCTACCAAATGATTGAAATAGGGTAAAAAAAGGAGCACTTTAAATACCAAATGATTGGAAGGAGTGTCAGGTGTTATTACAACAGAACAGTGTCGCTGCTGCTGGATAAAAAGGAAGCCTTTTTCTATTCTACTCGCCGTCTGCTAGCTCACCAGGAGGAAACGTAGCATTTTTCCATAAAGATTTCCTCTATTGTCCTTCTTGGCATATATTGGCATCACATATGGTATGTTCGGTATCAAGATTTTTTTGAAGAAAATGTCTTATTGGTTAAAAAAGCTGAACTTTAGTGGGATAGTGTGTAGAAGCTTGTAGAAAGGAAGGAAGAATAAATTTCATGATAGATTTTTTGAAGGAAGAATGAATTCCAATGCTAAAAATGTGTTAGTAGTTCAAGCATGTTATAAGCATAAGCATGTTATATCTATATACCATTATTTATTAATGCTTTGTTCTCAGATCCTTTCTTATTTGAGTGTGTAAAATATTCTTAGGGGTTCATGTTTGATTTAACAAAAGTGATGATAGATGGCTACATGCTTTGCTTGTAATTGCATCCATTCTGGCTATATATCCGATTTTTGTGGCTTGTTCATCATGCTTGACAATCAAGTATGTAAAATAGGTTCATTAGGAAAGAGAGAATGTGATTTGATTAATGATGTCATGGCATCGGTGCTTCAGATAAAGAATTTTTGTTTGTTTTTGCTATCTAGCTTTTATTTTTGTTCTAATTAGTACATGGTGAATGGGTAGTTAAGAGAAAATAGCGGGTTAATGTCTTTGCTGGATGCAATTAAGAATTTGAATATCTACTACACAAGATAAGAATAAGTAGCTTATCATAAGTTTGATCAATGTTGAAATCAATGTTCTCAGATCCTTTCTTATTTGAGTGTGCCAAAACTTTGTTATGTGTCCTTTTTGCTAAATCCAAATCTTCTGTTGGATTCATTATTTTTGGGAACAAATTATCCATTCTCTGTCTTTGTCAAAGCAAATGCCACTAGTAGAGAAGTAAAATCATGTTTGCACCCCTGTTAAATTGGTCCATGGGAATAACTGTATTGTAGGTCAATGAAGACCTTGGTCATCACTACCCCAATTGATGGGTTCGCTTGGACCAAGAAAGAGATGGAGGATATTTCCAAGGCGGTTGCCCAAAGTGTCGACTTCCCTATAGATTACAACAGGCTTGCAGCCGAGGTGGGCACCCGGACTGCTTTAGAGTGCAAGGCCTATGTTCTCCGGGTCATAGAGCGGAATTTGATCATCATCCCCAAAGGGAGTGAATTGAAGAAAGAAGAATTCCTAGGCGGTGGTGAGTCCCGTCCTTCGGGCCTTCTACCGCTCCCTGCTTGGGTGACCAAGAAGAACATCCATCATGCTCTCAAATTCCTCGCCATTGTACTGTTGTGGAAAGGGATTGAGAAAGGCATCAAAGACGTTGGTCATCACTACCCCAATCGATGGGTTTGCATGGACCAAGAAGGAAATGAAAGATATTTCCAAAGTCGTGGCCCGAAGCATTGAGTTCCCCGTAGATTACAACAAGATAACAACCGAGGTGGGCACCCAAACTACACTGGAGTGCAAAGCTTATGTTCTCAGGGCCATAGAGCAAAACTTGATAATCATCCCCGAAGGAAGCGAATTCAACAAGAAAGCCTTCCTAGATGGCGAGTCCCGTCCTTCGGGACTCGTACCTTGGGTGACCAAGAAAAACATCAGCGACAGTCTCAAGTTCCTCGCCGTTGTGCTGTTTTGGAAGGGGTTTGAAAAAGGAGTGAAGGACTTCGTTGGAGAGGGAATCAAGAAAAATCTAAACTTTATGTGGATGGAGAACATGGTGCCCTCACTGATTGCCTTCATGGTGTATTTGAAGATGAGGAAAAAGTAAATTGTGCAGCACATTGGCTTGTACATGTCGCTCCGGAAATACGCCACCTCAGATTTTGCCACATGTCGCTCCGGAAATATGCCACCTTAGATTTGCCACATTTCATCTTTTCATTAACTCATGTTATAATATTATTTACATGTCATATTATATTATGCTCCGTCATTTACATATCATAGTTTACTATAATTATAAATAATTAATAATCTAATTCTAAACACATAATATTGATCAAAAGGTTGCAAGACATCACATTTCTCTTTGGCAAGATTAGTAGTATTGTACCATAGAGAAAGATCGATTTTGTGAGTGGAGGAGATTGATTGGGTGGGGGTGGGGTGGGGGGGCTACCAAATGATTGGAAGAATACCCTAAAAATGATGGATATTAATACCCGATGTTGGTCCAGGTGTTATTACAACAAAAAGGGGAGTGTGGTGCCGCAGCTGCTGGATCAAAAAAGAAAGAGTTTTTCTGCTCGTCTGCTAGCTCACCAAGAAAGGTAGCATTTTTCTTCTCTTCTCCTTCTTGGTATCACTTGTTCTCTTATTCTTGATAATTTCTATTTCTGGGTGTTAACTTCTGCTTTTTATTATTACTGTTTTTACATTAGGTTATCTATGTGATGTCTTGTGTATGGTAAATGTGAGTTGAATGTGTTCTTTTGATCAACTTTGATTTTGATAATAACAAATTTTATATTGGTAGTTGATGCCACCACGTCACCCAGCTTGGGCCGCTTCCGGTGGTCAAATGGGTGGCTGGCCTTCCTCTTCACCTTCTTCTTCGTCTTCTTCCTCTGGGTCTTCGTCGTCTTAGCCTTCTTGGTCTTCATCTTCTTGGTCTAATGATGACGACGACGACTCCTCTTCTCCGTGGTCTTCTTCTTCACAGTCTTATCCATCGTCTTCTTCGTCTCTATTGTCAGATCTTTTATCATCATCTTCTTCGTCTCCGCTATCGAATATTATAGTGATGTTGTCCAACATTATATTGATAGCATTTATTCTTTATGTTTTGAGAGTATGGGCTTTGGTCCACGAGCACAAGGACGACCATGAATACGTCCCGGACATCCTTAAGAACGACGTCATGATGATGTTGGGTTTCATGCTCATGGTGATTATACTAATCTGCCTACTATCAATAGAAGTAAGGACTTGAAGGATGCATTAGAAAAGCTTAGCTCTATCCCTTCTAGTCAAATTAGGGTAAGCAAAACTATGGAATAAAAGATCAAAGTGATATTGGGTTAATCTGAATACTAACGGTTCGGTGCGTGATGGAGGTCTTGCGGCTGCAACAGGTGTCATCAGGGACAGTGATGATAAGTGGTTTATTGGCTTTGTGCATAATATTAGAATCTGTATTGTTCCTATGGCAGAGCTTTGGGGTGTTGTTCAAGGCTTGAGTCTTGCTTGGAGTAAGGGCTACAGAAGGGTCTCCTTGGAAGTAGATTCACAATTAGTGGTATTACTTTTAGGACGACCTTTGGAGAGTAGTCACCCACTATACAGTCTGGTACACAGGTGCCAAGACTTTATTTGTACCAGTTTTGTCATATTTATCGGGAAGCGAATAGTGTTGCTGACTATCTTGCTTCTCTTGCTTTTTCTTTTAGTTTAGGTTTTAATGTATTGCTTGACCCGTCGGAGGATGTTATTTCCTTATTGTCTGCTGATGTAAGGGGTCGGGCACTCTCGGGCTATCCTCCGTTTGCTGAGTACTTACCCTTTTTCTACTATTAATAATATGTCTCCTTGAGAGGTCGGAGAGTACCACCTCTCCTTCTACCAAAAAAGTGATATTGCACCATTTTGTCTAGATTGATATGGAAATAGAATAATTTAATCTTAATCATTAATTTTTTTCATTTAAAAGTTAGAATAATTTAATTTGTCATTTAGAGTTTGTCTCCAAAATTAAAAAATTATTTGATTTGACTAAAATATCCTCAATCTTTTGTTAAGATATTTCACCTTTTATTTTAATTTTTATAAATATTTTTAATTAGTATTGAGATTATTGGAAAAAATAGGCCAAAATATCTCAAATGACAATTTAGTTAAATAAGAGAATCAAGCTATAGAGTGACAAACTTTTGTGAAAGGAAGGAGTACATCACACGATTTTTCTAAACTTGACATCCTAAAATTATCTTAATAACCTTTTCTTAAAATATAATAAAAAATACAATATATTAGAATATTTTGTTAAATTGCTACCCATTCACAAATCTTACTTAACTGTACATGCTTTAGATCATTGTACTTTGCAAGACAATTTTCTCAAAAAAAAAACTGAAAATTTTCTTTTGAAGGTTTAGGTTTCTTCATAGCTCCATTAGGGTTATTAAAGTAGGGAAAAACTCCATTAAATAAGGATGAGGATTATATTAAATCATATATAAAAAAATTAAATATTTTATCTAAAGATTTTGTTTCAAGATCAATTATATTATAATCTCTTATCTCTTAAATTTACATTTTTATAAATAATAGAAAAATATACCATATAAGAATCAAAGTAAACCAAGATCTTTTACTCCTTCCGTTAAGGTAAACTTTGTCTTAAAAATTACGGAAATTTTTGATTGTACTCAAATACCCTCAAACTTTTTAATATATTTTACCTTAATTTATAAAAATATTTTTAATTAATATGGATATTATTGGAAAAAATAGATTAAAATAAGTCAAATAACAACTTTTATTAAATAAGAAACTCAGAATATAATAACAAGTTTACCTTAACGAAACAAAATATAAAGACATTGGAATCTTTCCAAAATTAAATTAGGGGGTTTATGGTGAAAACAATGAGAAAAATGTTATAATTAATATACGTATGTTGTTAGATGCACTTTAGCTACTAGGGTTGAAATCAGAACCACCATGTCGGCGGCGACCCTCACCGGAATCATGAGCGTACACCGCCGGCCTCTCCAACTCCAAACCAATAGTAGGATGATGATGACGATGAAGGGCCCCACCACCATGTACACGTGTCCTCCCTCCACTTTGAACCTCAAATATTCCAAGAACACAATCCCCTTGCAACCATTGATGAGGTTGAAACACAAATCCTTGTTAACCATGTGTTCGATCCATTCTCACTATAATTACAACGAAGAAAGATTCGATATCCAACAACCTACTCGTTGTTATAAGAAGAATCTGAGAGTATTGTCTCTCCTTCTGCCAATAAAAAAAAAGGAAAATCCTCCGAGCTGTCCAATTTGGGTGTACTACATGGATGAATTGAAAAAGTCCGCCGTTGCACTTGCTTCAATGTTGTCATTGTCGTTGTTGTTATCGTTGTCGTCGTTGTTGTTGATGCTACCACGCCACCCATCTTGGGCCGCTTCCGGCGGCCATATGGGTGGCTGGTCTTCCTCTTCTTCGCCTTCTTCATCTTCTTCTTCTTCTTCCTCCTCTTGGTCTTCGTCTTCGTCTTCGTCTTCTTGGTCTGATGACGACGACGACTACTCCTATTCTCCGTCGTGGTCGTCTTCACAGTCTTCTCCTCCATCGTCTCCATCTTCTTCTTCGTCTCCAATGTCGAATATTATATTGTTGTTGTCATACATTATGTTGGCGGCACTTATTCTTTATGTTGTTGCTGGTTATCTGCGGAGAGTTGGTTTGGAGAAGAAGACGAGTGTGCTTCAGCTTCAGGTATATATACCTACATTTATATGAATTAAGAGCTTGTTCAAATGCTTATATATGATCAGCATGATAACAATTATTAGCCTTCTCTCGGTTTTATGTGACATTAATATTAATTTGAGCTAATTCTTTGATCAATCTCGTTTTTTATGGGGGTAAATTGCTTGCCTTGTAAAGGCTAGTGCTATATCATGGGTTTAGTGAGTTTAGAGAGGATTAATGCTTGTTTATGTGTGCACTACCGTCGCTGTTCGACTCGTGATACATGTACTGTAGTGCTGAGGCTTTTCTTTTTACAGGTTGTTTTAAGTATAGGAGTATTTCATAAAATTGGATCTCTGATAGTTGCGGGTTAATTTGACGTAATGCTTCCACAGCTTCTCAGTTCTTAACTCGTTTTGAATTTCAGAATTGATTTTGGTCAAATTTGTTTTAACCGAAGAGGTAGATTCTCGGCTATTGGATAAGTGCTAGTGGTGGGCGGTTGTGATGCCTCTGATCTCTTTATTAACGCCTTTCTTCCTCTCCATGAGGCATCCCAGAACTCTTCTTTGTTTTTTTTGCAAATCGAAATACCTTTTGTTCTGAATCTTTCGTTTCCATCTCTTTTAGAGACAGTCGTTTTAACCTTGAAAAAGGTCATGGTGTTTTTGCTTCTAAGGCAGTGGTTCTTTCCACGAAACATTAATAGTTTCTTTCTCTTATCTTTCCATACTTTTATATCAAATGTCTCTTAAAATCATTATTACTTCTAGGTTGGACTTTTGGGCTTGGCAAAATCACTTCAAAGAGAGCTTAATCAGATTGCCGAAACTTGTCATACATCAACTCCCGAGGATCTATATCATGTGTTGACAAGTAAGTAAGGCTTTAATTTTTCTAATTATCATCAACTTAATTACTTAGATGGTTAATTTCATACTTACTCTTGTATATATTGCTTTTGTTTCTAACATGGTAAATACGTTATATGATGCAGAAACAACGCAAGCTTTGTTGCGCCATCCAGATTATTGTATCTCAGCTTATTCAATTGTACGTAATTAAGTTGGAATATATACATCTTTTTAAGTACGATCTCTTTTTAGATTAATTGTGGTCTTTGTAGTTCGAGTGTTGTGTTTGTTTTCGTTTTCGTTGTGTTCTGTTGCTCTGCGATTTTGTGATTGAGTTGCTTTCCTTGGCTTCATGTGTTGTTTTCTGGTGGTTGGATGAACCCTTTCAGGTTTTTTCGGGCGCATTCCCACTGCATCAAACCAGGGGTGCCCCATCCTAACCCCCCAAATTCCGCTAAAGCGGAACTACACTGAGTCAGCGTTGTTGTTATTGTTGTTGTCTTATAGAGTTTTAATTCTAATTTTGGCATGTTCTATTGTCAAGTTAATTATAAGCACTTCTTTTTTTATATATATGTTCATTTAGGCGGATGTTAAGACTAGCATCGAGGAAGGTCAAGTGCGGTTCAATCAATTATCCATCGAAGAGCGAGCGAAATTCGACGAGGAGACTCTAGTAAATGTGAATAACATACGGAGACAACGTCCAAGTAGCCCAAGAGACGATGGGTTCAACAACGAATACATTGTGGTAATCAAGTCTACATATTGATCATTAATATATTGTTTAATTTTTTTGGTTTTCCACTGGTTCGCTAGAGCTTCATCTTGGCTAGGTCCAGCTCGACCTGAGTCTTGGTGGGTGAGTATTCCAAAAGGAATTTTTAACATCCACTAGAGTTGAACCTCAGACCTCGTGGATGTGGAGCAAGCTGCTTACCACCTGCATGCGCCAACTCCCTTTGGTTAATATATCGTTTATTGACCGGAATCTGAAACAAACATAGTATGGAGCCAAATTATACCTCTTTGATGAGCCTAATTCTTGAAAGCTTTTTACCTATTTCAGGTCACAATTTTGGTGGCGGCTCAAGGAGATCATACTAATCTGCCTACTATCAAAGAAAGTAAAGACTTGAAGGATGCATTAGAAAAGCTCAGCTCTATCCCTTCTAGTCAAATTAGGGTAAGCAAAACTATGGAATAAAAGATCAAAGTGTGTTGAATACGTTTGTTCCATCTTAAAACCAATTGGCGATAAGAGGAGTAATACGTGAATCTATATATATGGTGGGCAAGTTTTTGTCATAAATCCCGATGTGGGATAGATTTTATCTCAACACATCACTATCGATTAGAGCAACTATCTCTATAGAAGATTAATCTGTTACTTTCTAATTAAGATCTCGAGTTTTATCATCGTTGATGGATGTCACTTGCAGGGTGTCGAGGTTCTTTGGACTCCACAAGCCGAAAACGACACGTTATCGGAGAAAGAGCTTTATGAAGATTACCCGCTCTTGAGACCTATTTAAGTAGAGCAAGATCGATCATATATATGATCTAGACTAGTGATTAAGGTTTCACATACTTTTGACTTCAATTGACTATTATATGTTTGGATTTTGTTTTTGATAAGGTGAGGTACAAACTAAAATTAAATGAGCAAATGATTGACTGTGCTTGGATGATACATCATATTTCTATATGTCACACTAAAACTTTCATGTATGTATTGACTATGTTTGGTTGGTAAAGTATATTTCTATTGTATTAATTTTAAATGAGTTTGTAATGGACATGAAACGTTATAGTATCTCGAGTTTTACCATTCACCTTTTTCAAATATAAATTTATTAGGGGTAATTTGGTAAAATTTGAACATGTTTTAATATACGTGCACTAGGTGATAAAGAGAAATATTTATTTATTAATTGTAAACATTTGACCAAAAATAAAGGAGCTTATTTAATGTATCAAAGTTGCTTCAAAAGTAATCCGTACTTAGCTTTCCATTAAGCATTTGACTAAGGCACTAAGCAACTACTAAGCTTCTAATTGCATGCAAGAAGTCATAATTATTATAAGGGCAAACTTTGCACACAAGAAAGTCTAGCTAGATAAGATGCATTTGATTTGCATGTGGTCCTTGCTTGCAAGAAATAATTAAAATTCACATTATTGACGTGACACTTTTCTAATGATAGCAAAACAGCAAACAAATGCATGCCTTCACTCCTTATATTGCTTGTAACATTCAATTACTTTCTCTAATTTATTAGTGATTTTATTAGACATAAGTGGAGTAAGTAATTGGGATAGTTTATATCATGACCTCACATTTTCAGCCCACAATACAGTAACTATGCCTAACAAAATTATATAATTTTCCCAATGATCAATTTACCCCTAATTAGCCATAGAACAACGGTCCAAAATGTTTGCCAAATGATAATATTCGTCAATAAACCATATCAACTTTAGCAAATATGGTTATATGGTAATGCAACATTGTTTTTTTTTTTAAAATTAGGGTTCACTCATTCTAATTTAGGACATAGTATAAAAATAGTTTTTTGAAATATATGTTATTAATATAATAGATTCTAGCAGAACAAATGCATATATTAAAGACTTGGACGTTCGATCATTTTTATTAAGATAATAATAACTTTATACATAGTGTAAAGTGTAAATCTACCGAATTCAGTTGTTCTTTACACAGTCAGCATCCTCTCTCCAGTCTGATTGCTCAATGTTAAAACTTATAATATCCCGATCCATAAAATTCCCCCAAATTTACTACATAGTTATTTTTTATTTTTTATTTTTTATTTTTTTAATAAAAACTGTCATAAAATACTAGCTCTCTTTAACTCTTTCTACCAAAAAATAAAATATTCTTACACATATTTCTTAATCAAGTAGTTATATGATCAAACTTTATAGCAAGTTGCTCAATTAAACTTACACTATACGGTAGCAAAACAAAGAAGTCAAGCAAGGTATTGAGAAGAGTAGTTTGAGAAACCGGCAACCTTAATTCAATTCCTTCCCAATACAGCATCAATCACATTTCTGAGGTGTTATAATATCAAAGATCAAATCAGAGAGAAACTGATCGATCATCATCACAAAAAAATGGTGTTTGAAAAGGAAAGTTTGGACCTGATCTTAGTCCCAAGTGGGCTCATTATCATGTTCGGTTATCATCTCATCCTCCTCTATAGATACCTCAACATGCCCCATACAACCGTCATCGGCTTCGAGAACAACGACAAGCGCGCCTGGGTCGAACGGGTCATGCAGGTACGTAATCTACGCCTTGAATCTAATACTTCGCTGATTAGTCTGTCTAGGGTTTGCAAGAGAAAGTAAAAAATGTCTTGTATTCTAAACCTATCCCTAATTAATCTGAAATATTCTAAGCACTTTTGCCCGTGGATGTAGCTAATACTTTGTTAATGAACTACGTTAGATCTGTTTGTATTTTCTATTGTAGGATTACGATCATTTTGTAGGATTTCGATAAGAATACTTTGTTAATCTCCTCCAGCGCCAAGTCTAGGATTAGGGTTGAGCATGGGTCAGTTCAAACAAAAATATTAAGCTGAACCAACCGAACTGAATCGATATCGTTCAGTTCGGTTTAAGAATTTTTCAAATTTCGGTTTCTGTTTAATTTCAATTCGGTTTGAATTTCACAAAGGATAACCTTCTATCCATCTAAAACCGACAAAACCGAACCGAAATTAAACAGAACCCGATGATCAAATTTTGATTTTTGTTGGTTCGATTCAGTTTTGAACTAATGATCAACCCTATTGAGAATTCATAACAATAGCTAACACCCTATCTTGTTATCTTTCTCACATCCGATCGTTTTATAGGATTACGACAAGAACAACAGAGACAAGCCATTATCCGTAATCGCCTCCAACACCGCGGCCGCAACCTACCTGGCATCGATCTCGCTAACCCTAAGCTCGTTGATCGGCGTGTGGATCGCAAACAACTCCGTAATCTTCCAGGGAGGCCTCATTTTCGGTGACACGAGGCCCGCGACAATGACGCTCAAGTACGTGAGCCTCCTCGTGTGCTTTTTGTTGGCGTTTTCGTGCTTCGTGCAGGCCACGCGCTGCTTTATCCACGCCAACTACCTTCTAAGCATGCCGCCGAGCGCGGACTTACCCGTGGTGTACGTGGAGAGGGTGGTTATAAGAGGGGGTGAGTTTTGGTCGCTTGGGCTTAGGGCTTTGTATTTTGCGCTAACGATGTTGTTGTGGTTCTTTGGACCGATTCCGATGTTTCTTTCGTCGGTTTCGATGGTCGTGCTCTTGCATTATTTGGACTCGAATACGACGCCGTTGCATCCGTATGATCTGACGGCCAAGAAGGGCAGCCGGAGATCGGTTGAGGTTTGATTAAGTTATTGGTTGTTTGGTGCCTTTGGGATCTAGTCGATCGATTAAATAGTGCTCAGATGTCATCGTATGATATGATGGCTAAGAAGGGCGGTCGGAGATCGGTTGAGGTTTGATTAAGTTATTGCTTGTTTGGTGCCTTTGGGCATCTAGTTAATCGGTAGATAATACTCAGATGTCATCCGTTCGACTCTCGTGGACAGTGCCCTAAAAATTAAAGTTATTGATTGTTTGGTTGAAATTGGATCATGTGGCGTATGTGAATTGTGTTACGTGCGTTTATTGCAAGTAATGCAATTAGTAGTGTGGTGAACAAGCTAGTGGAATTGTGCTTCAAGGAACTTCATAAGTGAAAAAGACGTGTATGATGGTGAAATTATTATATGATTGGAGGGAAATCACATTTGTGACCAAGCAAGAAATTCATCACTTATGAACACTCTTTATTACCTAAAAGCACATTTTTGAGGTTTTTTTTATATTTTAACGTCTTACAAGTTTGTGTTTGAGATCGATTTGACAGAGTTGCACAATTTAAATTCGGATACTATATAAGGGTGTGTTGGATGACACATTATAATGATAATTTGTATTATAATTTAAGATTTAATGCATTATAAAAACATGATTTAATGCACCCTAAGATTATCAGTTTCCTCTTATTCTTTAATTTCAAAATACATTTATAAGGTCAGGGGGATTTAATGTGAGTGAAAACAAGGCATATTAGCCTCCTTATACTTGCCTTAAAATTTTGCACAATCGTGGGAAGAAAATATACATATAACTATATAAACACAACATAGAACCATTGTATGCATGTGTTTCATTACTCATTCTTTTTAATTTGTACACGATATCTCTGATATGAAATATGGATCTAGTTTCCTACCTGCAAAATACGTAACTGAACAAGCCATGTATAAATTTCCCTATATTCTATCTATTGAAGTGTAAACTCTATACCCTTAAAAACCTATCATATATTCTATATATATTGCTATATATGCATCAACTCAAAACCTTCATTCTTCTTCAAACAACACCTCCTTTTGCTTATGCGGAATCTTGCTCTCCGAACCTCCTCCAACGACAAACTGATCATGTCGATCCCCAAACGAAATAAATCGAGCCTGTTCTTGCTGATGCTGCTGATGATGACGATAATACTCGAGATTCGAAGACCCAACTTGTTGCAACATCATCAACTGTTGTGGTTGTTGTTGTTGCTGTTGCGGGTATTGAACAAGTGGTTGCTTGAACGCGACCACTTGAGGTTGCGGAAGAAGAAGAGAGCTTCTAGGCTGCGTTTGGTAGAACACTTTCGAAAGAACAAGCTCGCCATCCTTCTCGTCCTCGCTATGGCCAATGTGGTATTGGTGCATGACCCATTTGGTCTTCTCAGGCTTCTTTTGCCTGCCGTAGTTTGTGTAGAGGACTAGAATCTTCTTGAACCCTTTGACCGAGCCGTTGACCACCACGGCTCGGGTTTTGCCGGTCTTGTGCCAACGGGTCTCGCCTGATCCGTCGTCCTCGTCGCTGCTGCTCACCTTCCTCCGTTTCCTTGTTCCGGTTGTGTATGCCTTTGATGGGCGGTGGAAGTAATGGCGGATTAGACCATCTTTGCTCACTCCTTCATGTAAGTAATTATGAAATCATTACAAGATTAACTGGATTTTAGCATCTGATTTGTTCACTAACGTACACTTTGAGTTTTCCTGTGGATTCCCAAGCCATTTCTCATTTTTTCTAGAAAAATATCCATAAATTTAAAAAATTCTTTTGATTATGAGTTAATTAATGATCACTAATTAACTACACTCAGAAATTACAGATTTCAACTATCAATGAAGTAAATTCAATTACTTTCAATCTGAGGATGACCCACATTTCATACCCTAACCAAACTAGACGGAGACGTAATTTCTCAAAAGTAAGGTTGGCTAATGCAGTAGATATTTTTTATGAAGCAAAGAAAATTCTAAATCATTCTTCTAAGCAACTAATGCTTAAACGTTTTCACAAAAAAAAATATTTCATCCAATTCAAAATAAGTGTTGTTCTAGTTTTTGACACAATATTTAAAAAAAAAATTAACTCAACTCAAAAACTTAATTTTTTATAAAATTTACCACTCACCACCTTCTTTCACCAATGAATAAATAGTATTACTCAATAAAAACACATTACATTCCAATAACCCATAACTCAATCTTAATCAATTGCCTAAAAAAATTAAAATAACACATAAATTGGATCAAACTTAAAGCGTTAAAACCACCCTTAATTTATACAAAAATTAAGGAAGCTAGGCAAAAAAAGCCTTTTATTACTACAAACCTACCCCTAGCTAAATTAATGCAACTTATCAACTTCAATTTATACAATTAGATAATTCCTCCTAACATGCTATTGCTAAACCATGTCCATATACCAGTTTTAGCAAACTATTCATTTAGAGAGTTTCCTTTTCATAAAGTTCTTCTACGTACCTTCCATTTCATCAAATCTTCATTGTGTTGTACAAACGAACCAATATGAAGTATATATGGCAACCTATGACACTATATATAACATGCAATTCGGTACTGGGAATTCAATCAATCTTCATAAACTTATTCCATTTTCTCAAATAGATCAAGCTAGTGTCTCACACCAAACCACTAATTCAACTACATATATTGTTAGCACATTCATCATATAACAATATTCATAATTATACACAATTAAGTAGAAAAAATTCGAGAGATTGATCAGACATCTCAATCGTAATTAAATTGATGTACCACCGGTTAAATTATAACCATCCAACTAATTCATGAAGCTTGTCAATCAATATAAGAATTCATTAGTACCTGGTAGTTTCTCAGGATGAGTGTAGCAAATTCCATCTTCACCCTCTAGAGTCTGAATGAACTCATCAATTAAGGGATGCAGTTTTCCGGAATCGGATCGCACCTTCGCCTCCAAATGCTCCAAAATCTCTACGTCCGTCGGATCGAACTTCACCCCCGCCGGCATCCCCGGCAAATCATGCAAAATTCCCCCCTAATTGAACAAATTGAAATAAGCAATTACGAGCTAATTCTCGATATTCAACAACAAAGATCGAACGAATCAATTAGGTGCGTAATTACCTGGTGATTGATTGGGATATGGTGAGCACACGAAGGACAAGCGATTGTGCGAAGCTCGCCGACAAGTCTATTCCCAATTGCAACACCGCCGCTGCTAATCGGAGGAACTCTACTGAGATTATCATCATCTGCTCTCGCGAACGAAGAAGACGACGGAGAACCAGATCGCTCTACCTGAATCTCTACTTCCCTCGCCTGAATCGCCTCATTCGCGTTCGAATTAGCTTCAACCGGCCATCGCATCATCAGATCTGCATCTCCTTCTCTTCTATTCATCATTGAAATCTTAATTTGCTTCTCTTCTGCTCGAATGATTTCACCAGACAAATTAAAAGCAGAAATCGATGGCGTTTTTTTGCCTCAAATATCAAAAGCGCTGATCTACGAACACCGATTAATGGCGTCCAAACGAGAAATTCCGTTCTCCTTTTCGATCCCTTGCCAAAACCAAACACTTCCTTTTTCCTTCTTTGTTCTTTGCGTGGGGATTAGGTTAACCAAATACCTTCTTCCTTTTTCCTTCAACTCGTATCGATCTTGCCCGATTAAGCACTCGAAAAAGTTGCGCGCTGGTTGATTTGTCGACTCGATTAGGGATTTCGTACTTGCTTTTGAGCTACTACTATCATGGTGTGAAGAGGGGGCCGGAAAAGATCGACCAGGAATGGATTGAGGTGAAGGAAAAGATGATTTCCCTTTTTTTGTATTTTATTGAAAAAAGTTGCTTGGAAGACAAGTTTGGCTGACGTGTAATTTCTTACTCTACAAAAGAAAAAGGAATAATGAGAATACGGGTTATATTCTGGTGCCATTGTTCGCCACATGCATCCATACTAGGAATATTATAATACATCAGATACATTATACACAAAAACAAAACAAATCAAATACATGATATAATATTATTCAAATATATAACCAGGAAAATTTAATTATTTTTATAAGTGAAAATTTTAGCTTTTTTCTTAGTTTATTTTTTTAAAAAAATTAACATCTTGTCCAGAAAAAAAATGCAAAAACATAAGTTACAAATGCATAATTTCAGTTCAAACTAATCATAACAAAAAAAATAGTTCAACCTGTATACTTCATAGTATTCAAGTAGCTGAACTCGCAAGCAACTACTCTCTTAGACAAAGGTTAAGAATATTAATTTTTAAAAAACTAAAATAGTAAAAGAATGTTTATAAACCCTTTTAACAAATCAAATAATCATATATTAAATATTACAAATTTTAATAAATTCTTTTCAATTTAAGGTTCTTAACCTATATCAATTAATAAATAAAAATTATTTCCGTTAATATTCGATTCATTGACTCATCCAATTACTTCAAATACTATACAAAAGAAATATATATTTTGATACAAATTAATAAGAAATCAACGCGATAAATTATAGAAAAATTATTGTTGAGCTTTATTTATGTGTAATTTTCTAAGTTTTGGGTGCTTAAAACTTGGAACAAAAAAAATGTCATACACAAGTGATATATTTAACAAAAAACGGATTTAAGAAAATCATAAGTAAATTAATAAATAGTTGATTTAGTTGGATGAAGTGTTAGACTCCTTAAAGTATTTGCTAAGAAGATTGAAAGTTCGAATTTTACAGTAACCAACCGGTTCCTCGGTTGGGTTTTTCGGTTCCGTTCGGTTCCGGTTTCTTCCGATTCCAAGGCGTTTCCGATTTGTTTCCAAACCTTAAAAAAATTGAAATAGCAAAGTCGTGATTGCGGTTCCCCATTTTCACGGTATATTTTAATTTTTTAAGTGATGGAACCTGCGGTTCCGGTTTCGGATCCAGTTCTGGAACCGTCGGTTCTCCAGTTCCAAGGAACATGGAACCGGAACATGCCGACCCTTGGTTCCACCCGTTCTGATTTGGTTTCGGTTTCGAAACCGCCAATTTATTTCCGATTCGGTTCCCCGGTTTCTTGGAATCGAGCCCACCTCTAAACCAATCTGAATGTAGATTGGCTCTGACTAATCAAATCGGACGAGAAGGAAAATCATGAGTAAGCCCGAAATGATCGAGCAAATTCATGCTCAAAAAAAAGATCGAGCAAGATTAAAAAGTTACTTATTTTTTAATCATTCAAAGCTCGACTTCAATCCTACCAAACGGTTTACACATATGAACGTGATCACACGTGACATGTTATATAAATTGGGCTTTATATAGTAGAGGATTGTTTGGTTGGTATGGAGCTTACGAGAGAAGCAACATCGCATGAAAAAGACGAAAGCTTCTACTACAAGTTTGCTTTATAAACGGATCAAGTTGTGGGTTTAACGTGTAGACTAGGGTTTTGTATTATGAGATGAGATTTGACAAATTTGATCCTTTCATGTCAATTTTACACATCTCGTCGGTTGAAAAGTATATGATACATATTTATTAATGAATTGAATAATTTTTTTGCAAAACTCACGCACAATGTACGGACATACGTGTACGTCATTGTTTCAAACTTAGGGACTAAGAAATAGAGACGACACCCACCCTAAAAAAATTTAAAAATTAGAAATTAAAAATAGGTTTAAATTTAATAATAAAAAATAAGGTAAATTTAGTAGTTATTAGTTGAATTAAAGTAATTTATCCCATTCAAATTTTTTTAGTGAAAATTAGCTCGCCTTGATTTCAAAGTTTACGTCTGTCTCCGCTAAGAAAGCCAATATTGAGCTTAATTAACTTGTTTAGAAAATTAAGGCCATGATGGATGAGCTAGCTTTGTTCTAGCTATCGAGGTCTATTTGAATCGTTATATATAATGCATTAAGTTATATTAAATTATAAATTTTAATATACCCCCATAAAGACAAAAATGGAAGAAAAAGAGCTCGTTGTACAAGCATTTACAAACAATAATAATTAAAAAAAAAAAAGAATAAGTGCTTGCACTGCAAGTTTTGATTAATTAAGAAATAGAAAGTGTCCTTGAAAAATTTATGAGGCAAAAAGCAATGATGTTTATCATAAGTTAATGGTGTAAATATTAACTTTTGGTTTATGCTGGTCGAGGTTGCAGTCATGCTGATAGAGATCTCTTATTTCGGTCTTCGAGCATTTGGTTTAATGGTTTGACTCTTAAGGTAGTATTCTGAGGTCACAACTTGGACGGCGGTTTCCAATTCTCATCCCTAATGAATGCTCTACCCTGAGGTCACAACTTAGGCGGCGGTTTCCAGTCCTTTAAAATTGTTGTGAATTCTTGATCACGAGTTTGTCCGTGATGATGCAAATAGTTAGGCCTCCTAAGCTTTTTGTATATGTCTTTACTCCTCTTTAATAGGAAAATTTACTTTTTTTAAAAAAAAATCCAATATAAAATGAATTTATATATGTGAGTACTCTTAAAAATTAAATGATGCAAATCAATGACGTTTCTTGTATACAAAAAAACTTGTTTGAATAATGTTAATTAGGGCCTAAGACATCAAACGCCAGAATTGGCCCAAAATGCCACACTTCTAGATTAAGTGATGGCCCATCCAATTTTATATACTGGGCCACGCTCCGGTAGTCGTTATATGCCTATTTGGGCCATAATTAGTAGCCCAACACATGTAACAAAATTATGATTCAATTATGTTTTGCTTGCTAATAAAAATGATTGAATGAACAAATGCAATAATAGTATAAAAAATGTGATGTGTCATGTGTATAATAATTTTAAAGTTGGGATATAATATGCAACACTTGTATTTTTTTATAGTCAGTAAAGTAATATGTCATGAATCACCTAAATCATAACAAACCAAGGGTAGGTGTATCTATCTAACTATACACAACAGATTCCAACCAAAAAAAAAGTTATAAAATTTGTTATTTGAATTGATATCCGGTAATTTTTTCCTTAAAACCTCGATCCGTATCCGATCCATTAATTGTTGGATATCCGGTAAGAAGTATTCATTTGAACGGAACCGGTAGCGGACATTCGAACTATCCGCGAATATCCGTTTTGAAAAAATATTTCTACTATTTTTGATTTAGGCCCAATTAATATGCATGATTGACGGATATCGAAATCGGATATCCGCCAATCCGTTTAAATTTTAAGAGAAAGTTTAAAATGTTCCATCTTGAGTTCAAATTATGATATTTCAGTTTATAACTAATCACGTGTAAACATCTTGACCGTGTTACAATGTCCAGTTAATATCTAGATGATCCATTTAATTTATAGAATCTGTTCATCTAAATTCAGGTTATTTGTGATAAGTGAACTTAGTTACGGGTCAAAATGTACTCACACTAGTCTTTAAAGTTTCGTATTATTACACGATCATCTAGTCAAATGACTAGAATTTGATAATAGTGTTATAAGATTACTATTTCGACTCTAATGAGTAATGCCCTTGAAAAACCGAGAAAAAAAAAGAGATTCGTATTATTACACTATATCTTGAACTTCTTATGAACTAATGATACATAATATATGTATGGGAAGCAAAACACAATGTTTATTAGACACCTAAACCCTACAAAATTTAAGCCACATTGACATCAAAATTGCAAAAAATCATGTCAAACTTCTAGCTCAAGATACATATATATTCATCCCCAACGGTATAATTACATATTTAGAAAAACCCAAGAAAATGAATGAGATTTTATGCATGCAATACCTCTATACATCAATTTCAAGCTCCAAACTATTCAAAATGGATGCAATTTCAACAAAAGAAGGCCTATTCTTCCTAGAATTACCAACACAAGTAGAAGCCACCTTTGCCAATCTAACAAGAGGCTTAATGTTAGTGGGAGCCACAAGCCTTGGATCCAAAAGCTCACCAAATCTCATTTCTTTGATCAAAGGCAAACCCCACTTCACAAGCAATCCATCTTCACTTCTCCTCCCACTTAGAAGCTCCAACACCACCACACCAAACCCATACACATCACTTTCCTTACAAGCACCGCCGCCACTCATCCCTACAACCCAATACTCGTCGTCAACATACCCAGCTAACCTTGCATCCTTCGCCTTTGGAGGAGACAGGAACCCAAGCCCGAAGTCACAGACCCTGGCACGCAGCTCTGAATCAACAAGTATGTTCGAAGGCGTGACACTGCCATGGACCACAGGTGGAGCCATCTTGGCATGTAAGTACTCGAGCCCACGGGCCACCCCTGCAGCAATCCTCACCCTCTGGGCCCAATCCAATAGGACCTGCTCGCCCTGACCCGGGTCATCCTGGTTCAAGTAGACCTGATCGAGGCTCAATGTGCTCACAAGCTCGGTTAAGATGATCCTCTCCCCTGGCCCCTCTGAGTATCCCACTATAGGGACTATGTGAGGGTGTTGGGCCAAGGAGAGCGGCTTGATCATTGATGAGAAGCCGAACCCTGTGTGGCTAAGAACAAGGCCAGGGTGGATCCTCTTGGCCGCAAAAAGTTGTCCTCCTTCTAGGGCAGCTACATAGGTTGTTCCAAGCCTGCCCTTGCCAAGGACCTGTCTAGGATTGAACCCGTCAGTGGCTAAGTCAATGGCAGTTAGAGGGTAGGGTCGGGCACTGGGCCTTGTGGTTATTGGGAGAGTCTCTTCAGACTCGACGGGTTGCTGCTTCTTGCAAAGGAAGACGAGGACAAGTGCAAGGACAACAAGAGAGGTGGAGAGAAAGGCTAAGATGAAGGCATAAGCTATTTGCTCACCATGACTATTGTGACCCATTTTTTTGTACCCTTTGGTGTATATTTGTCTTGTGAGTTGTGAGCATAATCTAGAAGTTATAAGCTAGTCTTGGGGTGATATAAAGGGGTGGGTATGGTAGCTAGAGAAGCACTTTTATGAGAGTGTGGACCAATTGAAAGGGTTTTGAGATTCATGAAAAAAGAGTTGAATTAATTAAGAGAAATTGAATGAAGTTGAGAAAAATGTGAAACTTTTTGGAATTTTTTGGTTTGTGTGATTTATGAAACCGTGTTGTCTTTGAAATTTTGTTGGGGCCAATGAGAAATATAATGTTTACAAATTTCTTGGTGTTGGTTCAAGGAGTCAAGGTTGGCCACCGTCCCATTCTTCTCTCACTTCTCAATTTATCCCTAGATCTCTCTTCTTCTTTTTTTTGTTGTTGCAAAAGAGCAATAATTATCTCAAATTTGTTAAAATATCAAAAGATAATACTCCCCTTCTAAAATTTATTTGTCATTTCAGTCTAATTTTTTTTTCAATAATATTTATCGTTTAATATATTTTAACTCATTTTTTTCAATATTATCCTTATTAAATAAATATAATTACATAAATTTATAATAAATTTGAGGGTACTTAATTCAAACTAAATAATTTTAAATTTCTAAAATAACCGTACCATACTCAATTACCCACACTATAGAGTTAGGCTATAGAGGATTAAAATCATGTAAGAAAGTGTTTTTAGCTTATGATTTAGTTATTTGATGCAAAGTACATTTTATCCATTAAAACATGCAATATACAATAAATATTCCATTAAAAAATGCATAATTTTCATGTATGCGCCTACCTTGAATTAATTAAGTATATTTTTTTTGCTGTCAGAAGAAGAAAAAAATAATATCTTGAATTGGATAATAATTGAATACCACTCATGACATGATATAAAGTTTACACTGTTGAATAGAGGATTGGTTAGTTAAGACTTAAAAACCAATCCAAAATATATATATACATAACACTATATAGGGTATGTATTGAATGCCCACCTACAAAGATTAATTTACTGTTTTATGATGATGTTTGGGGCCGTCTGGGTAATTCCTTCTTGCTGACTAGTTAACACCTTTTCATTTTAATAAATTCTCGTAGAATATTGTCTCTCCTTCTAAAAAAAAATAGAGAAAATATCAAATTGTGTTTTATTACATGTTTTCTTAACAGAAACTTGGTTTTACAAAGCTTTATATATTGCTCTCTTATTAACTACCTCAATTGGATCGATGGAAATCGGATTGGACTGATTCACTTTTATAGACAAGTCACATTAGGCCCAACCCAATTAAGAGCTATTGGTATTTTCAAGAATCCAGTTGTTTCTAGCTTATCTTTTTCTTTTCTTTTTTTATAAGAAAAATGAATTAGGAAGGACACTAACGTACTAGTAATCGTCTTAAGGCATCCTGACGGATATTTTGTTTCTAGATTATTTGTCAAAATGATGATTACGAGTTTATTTACTTTTTCTTTTTTTTCTTTTCCAAAACGACGTATCGAAACTCATTCCCCTATTCATTAGTTGTTTTATATCGTATCTTTGAAATGAACATAATCCTTATATTAATTTTAGTATATTTTAATTAAATTCAGTTATTGTTATCATATCGTTGAATTTAGTATATGGCGCGACAATGTTTTTTTTTCTCTCTCATTCAGTTCAATTAGCCGGGGTCAATCTACGTTCGAATTGGATACTACAGAGGTCTATTATTGAGGGCGACCTTTTCAATTTAATTTTTTCCATATACGCTGCCTGACGTGACAATGTTGATGACATACCAAAACGCTAATGGTAATAATCAAGTTCCTCCATGTATTTATGGTAATAATCACGTCAGGCGGCGTATATGAAAAAAATTAAATTGAAAAAGTCGCCCTTAATAATGGACCTCTGTAGTATTTAGTTCAAACGTAGATTGACCCCGGCTAATTGAACCGAGCGAATCATGTGAATTCAACTTTCTATGTTGATGACCAATTATAAGGTCTACCGACAATCACTATAGACCACCTCATATCGTTTTCGATACCATACATGTCATGCATTGCACGGTTGCAAGTCTTATCAATTTCATATGGGCCGGTGGGCTTAAAGATAAGCAACGCCATACTACGTATATTTATTGGGCCAATCATGGGCCCACCACCGTGTAGCTAAATTCTGTTAGGGCCTGTTTAGTATCCATATTAGGACATTGTGTATAACTATGGATATTATTGATACCCAAATCTGGTGTTTAGTATTTTCTGATTTCGATATCAAACTGATATGTATTGTTTGGTATATGGAGATATCGACAAGAGTGATATCAGCGGATATGCCCAAAAAATTGGTATATTAAAGATATTACGCATACCTATACCTAATATATTGATATGAATCATACTTATACCTTGATATATATACCGATATCAATATCCGATATCTCATATCTTAAATATCAATACTAAATGAGTCCTTCATTGCTTGTTTGGTTGTCTACTAAAATCGCATGATTTAGAAAAAATGCATGAAATAACATCTAATATATGTGTTTGGTTAAATTATTTTTACGGATAAAACGTAGGAAGTTGAATTCACATGATTTACACTTCCTCCATAAGTACAGTTACCTAGATGGGGTGGGTAACATCAAGTTCCTCCATTTTCATTCTAAATATTTTTATTTCTTTTTATATTTAAATTAAAAAAAAATCTATTTACCCATTAGTCAAATTTTTAGATTTAATAGATAAATGTTGTAATAGTCATATCAAATAAAATCACATGAACTTTTACATTCAACTAAACAAAAGGTAATGATCTAAATTATTTAATTTCAACCAAACATATTTTTCAAATTCACATGATTTATAATACCTGAGAAATCAATTCTTATAAATTAAATTTCTATGAATTATACTTTCTCTATTTAACTAAACGAGTACTACATCTTTACCTTATCACTCAGATTTACCCAAAATGGCTAAACTTTTTTAAACCCACTATTTCATTATCACACAAAAGGGAGAAAAAAAAACCTATTATAAAGTGCACTTATTGTACCTCAATAACTAAATTAAGCACAAAAGCCAGGGCACCTAAATGATGTTACCAAACCTCCCAAAATGGACCACCATTTAAAAGCAACTTGATATGATTAGGGTTCCACATAAAAAGTGATTTCTTTTCCTGAATTTTTTGCAAGCCTAAAATCTGCACAAACTGCAAACTCACACATGATGAGAGGGTCAATCAAAAGGGAAAAGTTGAGAAAGTCATAAAGGTGGTTTTGGGCCATTTTCTGACAGGGCCCATGGGCCCATTTTGGAATAATATCATCACCAACCTTACATTTACTACCATTCTTATCATATCATATATTATCATATTGATTATAAAATACTAATTAAAATTACAACAACATTGACCCAGTGAGGTTCCACTGTACAGAGAAAGAGATACGCCCGATAGATCCAAGAAAAACTAAAATTCAGCTACATGACAATAGTAACTAATTTTAGTTAGAATGCACCAAAATTGATATAGAAACCAAACTCATCCCAAAGGCAGTGTATAAAAGCCAAAGCAGTGTATAAAATACTAATGAGATGTGCAATAATTGTAGTCCACCAAACAAAGCATTAAGAGGCCAGCAAACTTGAGAAATCAAACAAAAGTACAGTACATCAGAAACAGTTATGAAAAAATAAATGTCCAAACAAGGCCTTCTCTGGGCTCTGGCACAACCAAAGATAAAAGATTTGTAATGCATCAAAAGAGCAGATGAGGCATACTTTTGTTTGTCTAGTATTATCATAAATGGAAAATTACCCTAGTTGAAAAAACTGGAAGGTTTTTTAACCCTGCACCCAGAAAAGATGGGGTGTCACTGTGTCAGTAGATTTACCCCTCTAGATCAGGCAATGAACAGTAAAATTACTGGAAATTAATCAATGCAGGCACTGAAACTGCAGGTTGCATCTCAAATTTGGATCTTAGTAGCAGTAAAAAAAAAAAAAACTGGTTCATTACTTCATCCACCAAATTCACTATTCTACTACTCTTGTTCAATTTTAACTTCACATTTCCTGTACCAATTACCAAACTCCTAACCACACTTTGCAAAATCTAAAAAAACAGTAAAAAAAAAACTGATAAGAGGGTCAAAAAAATCTTACCCTTTTAAGACCCTCTCTTCTTTTAACTACTCACACTCCAAACATTTGCATCAAAGCAACAACATTAGACATTATGTCAAATTAAGTTTTTACTTTTACCCTTTTTAAGCTACACTTCCTTGATCTGAAGCATCTTCATAGTAGTAAGGAGTTAGCTTGCCATCTTTACTTCCTGACTTGCCCTGATTCTCACCACTCACCTCTTGCAACATCTTCACAACCCTCCTCATTGAAGGCCGGTTAATCGGGAGCGGGCTCGTGCAATGGAGACCAATGTTGAGCACCTTGCATATCTCCTCCTTGAAGCAAGAATCAAGCTTTGGGTCCAGGATATGGTCAACGCCCTTTTGATCCAATGTGGTGCATACCCACTTGACCAAATCTTTCTCGCCGTATTCAGGATCAACCGGAAGCTTTCCGGTGATCAGCTCCAAGATTACCACTCCGAAGCTGTAAATGTCGCTCTTCTCGTTTACTCGGAGAGTGTAGGCATATTCTGTGATAGAGATTGATAATTGTAAGATATCAAAAAAGAATTACCTAAAAGATAAGAAGAGCAATCCAAAATTTATCTGGGCCATTACTTCACATGACTGTCTCATCATAAGATATAGTATGATTAGTAGAGGACAGATATAGACATGATAAATCAACACTGCAATTATTATCTCTATGAATTTATAGCAATAAAGAGGAAAATTGATAGTAATTAATGTCACAGAAGAAGGTGGTTGACCCAGATCAACGCCATTGCTGTTCTGAACTAAAATGTCCTTTCTTGAATTTGAATCCACAGGAAATGGCATGTGCTTATTCTAGTAACTTTTTCTTTCATGTCTCCCCTTATAATGCTAAGATCTAAACTTTGATGTCAGCAAACATGAAAAAAGGAAGCAGACAGCAAGCGTATGAAGTTATGTGCACAATAGTAACAAGGGCCCGTTTATATATCGATACCAAAGATATCAGATATGTCCTATCGGTATTGGTTTAGATATGAGTGCAAGTGATATCAATATGTTACGGGTATGGATCATACCAAACGAGCCCTAAGAAGCAACTAAACAAATCCATGAAAACTAGCACATATAACCAATGTTCTAAAAAAACCCTAGGCGGGCCTTGGGCGGAGAGGGGTCATCTAGCGCCTAGACGGCCAGAACAGTTGCCCAGATGGTCCTGGATGAGCGCCTAGACAGGAGTTTAAGAATAGTGCATTTAACAAAATTACTGCAATTAAACCATAATCATTAATCAAGAAGTAAAAAACAGGGAAAGAAGAGAGTCCACCAACCAGGGGCAATGTAGCCACAAGAACCCGCGATCACCGACATCGATTTCGTCCCTCTACCGATCGCCTCCACCACCTTCGCCACCCCGAAATCCGCGACCCGAGCCCCGAAATCCCCATCAAGCAAGATATTATTGGACTTCACATCCCTATGAACAATCGGCGGAACACAATCATGGTGAAGGTAAGACAAGCCCTCCGCCGCATCAAGAGCAATCCTATACCTTATAGGCCAATCCAACATCCCACTCTTGCTACCATGCAACATATCACCCAAGCTTCCATTAGCCATGTACTCATAAACCAGAAGCTTACAATCCCTAGTAGTACAACTACACCACAATCTCACAATGTTCTTATGCCTTATTTTCCCCAATGTTTCCACCTCGGCCTCAAACCCGTCATCCTGTGAATCAAACCCGCCCTTCTCAACGTCTCCGTCGCCTTCAACCACTTTGTTCTTAGTCCCCCATAGCCTTTTCACGGCCACCGCCTCGCCATTGCTTAACACAGCCTTGTAAACCTTCCCAGAAGCTCCACTCCCAATCACATTATCTTCATCCAAGCAATCCAGGATCTCAAACTCACTGAAACCCAGTTTGTGGAACGACATCAGTGTCCATTTCGATCGATCAACGCCGCCTTTCGACTTCTTGAAGCTTCTGTACTTCAAATAGAACCAGCCCACTCCAAGAATCAGAACCAAAGCAGCTAGAACAAAGATCAGCACCCATAGATGACCTCTATTCTTCAGCCCACCATCTTTACCATCACATAAGCCTTCAATATCACTACACAATCCAGGGTTTCCCAAGAAACTGCTCTTGTAACTCTCTTTGGCGTACAATGGAGGAAGGGCTCCCGAAAGCCGATTGTTGGAGAGATTCAGCTGATTCAGCTTCAGATTCTGAAGCTCAATCGGTACATCACCGGAGAATTCATTTCCAGACAGATCAAGATAGTTGAGCCCAGATAAAGCCCCAATTTCGGATGGAATTAGACCTGAGAGGCCATTGTTGGCCAAATTGAGATCGTTGAGCTTCTTCCATGACTGAATTCCGGTGGGGATTTCACCAGAAAGCTCGTTGTTATGCAGATCGAGCTGACTCAATTGCCCCAAATTAACAATTGAATCGGGCAAGGGGCCTGAGAATCGATTATCGCTTCCCTGAAGCCTGGCCAGATTGTTCAGAAACCCTAACTCTTCCGGAATTTGACCAGAGAATTGATTCCTCGAGATCACGAGCATGGACAAATTGGAGGCGGAGGCTATCGTCTTCGAGATGGTTCCTGAGAGATTGTTCTCGACGAGCTCAAGCAAGGATACGTGGGGGAGGCCCCAGAGTCCGGCAGGCACGTCGCCGGAAAGCTTGTTGTTCCCCAATCGAACGCGTTCCAGGCTCCGGCATTGGGCCAAGCTCGCCGGAATCTCGCCGGAGAAGGAATTGTAGATCATCAGAAGCATCTGGAGGTTGCCTTTCGCGCATAGACTCGCCGGAATCGGACCGGAGAACAAGTTATTCGAGACATCGAGCAGATTCAACGGCGAGTTCTGGCCCAGGCTCTTCGGAAGCTCGCCGGTGAGACGGTTAGAGAAAAGCTTGAGCTCGAAGAGGTTAGGCGAATCGGCGATGCTCTCCGGAAGCTTTCCTTCTAGCTTGTTCTCGTACAGGCTCAGGGAAGCGAGTGGTAACCGAGTCAACTCGTCCGGGATCGTCCCGGTCAACTCGTTCATCGACGCGTCCAGGTTCCTCAGCGCGGTGAGGCTCGACCACGCCGCCGCCGGCAACTCCCCGGTAAGCGAGTTATTGTAGAGCTCGATCTGGACGACGCTGGTCAACCCGGCGAACGAACTCGGTATTGACCCGGTCAACTGGTTCAACGCCAAGTCCAAGTTAACAAGCTTACTGAGCCGACCCAGCGAGTCAGGGATCTCGCCCACCAACTGACAACCGCTGAGCCATAGCTTCTCGAGCCGCGTCAGGTTCCCGAGTTCCGGAGCGAGTCGACTCGGCTGGAACGGATTGTAAGACAAATTAAGCTCCCGGAGAGTCGACACATTGGCGAGAAACCCCGGGAACGGCCCGTCGAGGAGATTCTCGACCAGCGAGATGACTTCGAGCCTCGGGAACCCCCCGAAGCTCGCCGGAACGTCGCCGGAGAAGTTGTTCCCGGACAGATCGAGATACTTGAGACTCTGAATCTCTGAGAGGGCTCCGGGGATTTCTCCGGTGAGGAGATTCTCGGCGAGGTCGAGATGAGAAAGCGAGGCGCAATCGGAGATTTGGGGGGGTAAGGTGTCGTTAATGGAGTTGTTGAAGAGAGTGAGGGAGGAGAGGTTGGGGAGGCGGCAGAGGAGGGTGGGGAATTTTCCGGCGAGGTTTCCGGAGGAGAGGTCGACGGAGACGACGGAGTTTGAGGAGCAGGAGATGCCATGCCAGAGGCAAGGGGAGTCGTCTCGAGGGTTCCAGGAGGAGAGGAAGGCGTCCGGGTCGTCGAGGGAGAGCTTGGCCTGGTGGAGATAGAGACCTTCCTGGTTGAGGGCGGCGGAGAACGGAGGCGTGAGGAGGAGGAAGAGGATGGTGGTGATCAGAGGAAGCATTTTCTCTGCCTCTGCAGAAACATACAGAGAGGAAGCAGAGGAAGGGGGAGGATTTGGGGGTGGTTGGAGATTGAGAGGGAAATGTGTGATTTTTATGTGATTTTTTTTTTTTTACTTTTTTAAAATTTAAAGGCTTGTTTGTTTTTATATGAATAAGGGCTTGTTTGGTTTCATATCTAAGGGATGAGAAATTGGGTTAGGAAGTATTTTTTTGAACCTAAATTAATATTTGATATAGCACTGGGTTGGGAATCAACCATTCTACAACCCTCGTCTTTCAAAAAAGTCAATTTTGTAGCGAGCTGAATCGCTCGATTTTTTTGTTATGTCTCATTCGTCTCTATTGCAGGTGACCCAGGTCTTCATGACCTCATCCGTCTAGATAACCTAGGTCGGCATTGCTCTCGTGAGTAGGCTCCCATCATACCTATTTCATTCTCATCCCAAATTCATTCACCATTTCAACTCGATTCCTATTATTTACCAAATGGGTCCTTATTGGGTTAGAATCAGGAATCTGATTAGAATAGGTTTCAAAAATAACGTATCAACCGAGGATATGAGGAGTGGGATAGGTTATAACGTACCAAATGGGCCCTAAATTTTGTTTCATACTAAACACCGAGAATGGGATAGGTTATACGTAACTCGTTCTATATATTGTAGTTATAGAAACAAACGAGCCGTAAATATATTTTTTATATTATTTTAAAAAGAAAAAGGAAATTGGGAGTAGAAATGGAAGTAGAACAACCGAGGAGATGTGGGGGAGTGGGGGTTTAGAGAGAGTGGGTGGGTGGGGATATTGATTTGGATAGCGTGTAATTTTGGGAGCGGTTATTTGTTTAATTAATGGGTTTTTTGGGTTTTAATCCTTCTACTTAATTGAGTGGTAACAAATTTCAAGAGAAGGTTGTTTGTTTGCTTGTGGAAGCATGAGAAGCAAGTGAGATCATGAGTAGTGTGTTGTTGTGATTACGTTTTTGGTAGTTTGGTGGTTACTTCTTTGTGAAAGAACAAGTGGGTTGGGTCAAACAAGAAGTTTCAATTGAGGTTAAAATTTTATTTGAATTTGGTTCATTTTAATGTTTAACTAGTTTAAGCTTATTTCGAGGTTTTTTATTTAGTTTTTAGTGAAGTAAACTCGTGAATAACTCATTTGCTATCACCTATATAAGAAAATAATATTAAAAAATTAAACTGTGTTGTTATAATATGTATAGTGAAGCTTATTCATGAACATATAATCTAGTTTGTTATGAATGTATCATCGAGCATGCTCATAAACATATAATCGAGCTTGTTCATTAAGAAATGAAATGATTTCTCTTCGGTGCTAAAGCTTAGTTCATATATCTTTCGAGTCTTAAGATCTTGCTCGAGCTGAACTCGTTAAATTACAAACCAAGCCGAAACCAAACAAGAATTAATAGAGCCGAACACCAAGGTTTTTATGAACGACTATGTGCGTTTACAAATCGTAGGATTTTTTATTTCATGAGATCTCGATTGGCTAACAAATTAGCAACCAGACAAAGCGATATAAAAAGAAAAAAGAAAACACAATAATATAAAAAAAAGAAAAACCCAAACTGCTCCACATAAGATGGTCTAGTGGTAGAAGATATTTTAAGATAAAAAAAAATACGTGGATAAGTGGAAAGAGACCTAAATATGTAAATTTTTGGGATGCATCCTCAATTCTCATACTCATTGGCTTTTATACACTCCCTTTGAGATGGTTTTAGTCCATATATCAATTTTGGTGCATTCTAACTAAATTCAGTTATTATTGTCACATAACTGAAATTCAATTTTTTTTGGATCTATCGGGCATACTGCCTTTCCCTTGGGCAGGGGTACCCCTATTTTGACCCTCCAAATTCCGATGTAGCATAGCCTCGTTGGGTTAATGATGATGATGATTTGGCAAAATTATGTAAATTATATCTTAAAATACATAGATAAAAAAATATGTATTTTAAATACGTAAATTTTTGGAGAGAAAATAATAATGTTTTATTTCAAATAAATACTTTTTTAGCAAAAAATATAACAATACCTAAATATGTGAATAAGTGGTAAGAGACCATGCATGATAGTGGTAAAATGTGCGTTATGGAGGATTTTGTAACCGTACTAGGGTAAATAAACGCTAGAGTTAATAACGTGACATAGGCAAAGCCAGTAACCTACGGTATGGTACAAATTAGCTAGAGGTGTGTTCTCGTGATTGCAAGGTACGTTGTAGCTTACAAACAGCTACAATACATAGAATAGCATAGCATAAAACATATTAAAATTGATTCTAGGATTAAATCTTATGTGATTATGTATGTGATAATTTACATGTGTCCAATGCAACTCCAATTTACTAATCCATTCGCCCATGAAAAGTTATTGATAATTGATCCTTGAATTGAGAGATTTGGTGTATATATGGGCTAGATATTATCTGCGGGTGATCGATCTATCCGCTTCACTCGACCCAAATATATGGGTGAAAAATTGAACAAAAAGGGTGATGGGCGGGTCGGGTTAAAAGGTGAAGCGGGTGATAAATCGAATATGGGTGAGATTTTACACCCAATTCAGCCAACCCACCACCCGATTTACCATCCACATAAATTTAACCTAATATATATTATACTTTATTCTAATGTCTCCAACAAACCTAATAATCTAACATTATTACCTCTAAATTCTACTACTCATCCAATCATTTATCATGCTCTACTTTACATTCTTTCACTTCCCCAGACTTCTCCAATATAGGATGCCACCTCCACTTTCTAAATATCCACTATTTTTTGGTCAATGAATGAAAAATAGTGGTTAAACTAAACAAATCTCAATAGCAATACACATACATTATTAATTAATTGTCTAAAAATTCTAAAATAACACATAAAATTAATTAAAAATAAGTTTTAAAACTACATTTATTTTGGATGCGAACTAGTATATATACACTAACACATTGGCCAGCTGGTGAGTGAAAGAAATAAAACGGTGGAAATGAGGATGAGCACTGAACAGAGCACGTACGTACGTATTCATGGAACTGATTGTAATCTTTGAAACATTTTCCCTTTCACATTTGTCGACAGCCTGTTCTGCATACTCCAAGCTTCTGTATTTAATTTAATCAATCCATTAATTAAGCTTGCTTATCTAACAAAACTAAACCCTTTTTTTTTTGTCATCAGAAATTAATGCGGTCAGCGGTCAGTCAACACTCGTAGTCTCATCCGTTTAGAACCTACAAAAACTAGGGAGGTTCAACGGTGACCCGACCCGCAATATGTGAATTGCGAGTCGATTATTTTTATTTTATTTTGTGGGGCGGGTTGAATTAAACCCGAGTGGATCGTATATTACCCGCAATTTACTACTCTTTTCGTCCCTAAATGTTTGTCCTCTTTCCGTTTTCGTCGTCCCTAAATGTTTGTCCTTATTCCTTTCTTTTCTTTTATATCTACATTTATCTTACTCCAATATTACCCCCATTCAATATATATCTACATTTATCTTACTCCAATATTACCCCATTCAATATATATATATATATATCATCCAATCAAACATTTAGGGACTACAATACCCCTTTTAGTCATTTCCTTTATTCTTTTTTTTTTCTCACCTTTATCCATCATCATCACACTCTCTCCCCTCTTCCTATTGGCTACTTTTTCCACTCTTTTTTCTTCTTAATTTGTGTGAGATTGTCCTTTTAGGACAAACATTTAGGGACGGAGGGAGTATATAGTAAAAAAAAATTATAATTTTATTAATATAAAAAATATTTTTTCTAAAAAAAACTTAACAGTTTTTCAAAAAAAATATTTTTTGGGTTTATGGGTAAAAAAATTATTTTTTGTCCCGATTGACTTAGTCAAACGCGTTAAATAGGTCGATCCGCGACCCGACCCGTTAGACCCGCGGCCTGACCCACGGGTCACAGGTCAAATTTTTTTTTGCGGGTCACGATTTGATCCATTGAACATCCCTAGTAAAAGTTGAGGGCGTAATTGGTACAAAATAAAATCAGGTAGACCAATCAAATAGTGGTTGTGCGTGTAACATATTTAAAATACAAGTTAAATAATATTTCAACCTAGAATAATATGACAACGAGTGAAGTAGTTTATGAGAAAAATCAACACATCTCCTCAAGTGGTATTTGTTAAGGTTAGTTATCGCTTCTACACATTCCCCTCAAAACGTAAAAACCGTTATATTTGGATTGATAGCTCCTGTATTAGACTGATTGTTTTAAATGTGCTTATAAAGCCCGCAAGCTCACATAATATTTCAAGGCTGTCAAACCACCACACCTTTATTGGACGAACTGTCTAAATAAACATATAAAATCTGCAAACCCGAAGACTGAAAAATAAACTCGCACCTAAACCTAATCTAATACCATAATAACATCCGGGAATCAAACGTTTGAACACCTTTGAAAACAGATGCGGTGGGAAACTAGTACACAACACAAGAAACACACATATCAATCTTCTCTCGACAATGTATATGTTATTTTAACACGACCATTAGCAATAATAAATTAATTATTAAGATGTTGATCTTGAAGCATTATTATTATTATTCGTACTATATATTCCAAGCTAAAACTAGCAACAAAAACAACGTGTGGATTCTGGGAAAAAACAGAGGGGATTTTGAAAAGTGGGAGACTTGAATAAAATCTTTAGCTAGCTTCGGTCTTCTCCTTGCAGACTGAACACAGCCACATCAATCTTCTTCATGAAATGTCATTTTAAAAAAATATATATAATTTTTATTTTATTTTTTTTATTACAATAAACAAAGCAAAGAATGCTGAAATATTCTTCTTCAGGAATGACTTTACAGATTCAGAGTGAATTAAATAAATATGTGATCAAATTGTTGTGTCTATAATTAGATTTGACCATATGATATGTATGTCAAATACGGAGTATTATACTTACTATGTCATTTTAATTTAATTTTTTTGTTCACTAAAAACTTGTCATTTAATATACTTTAATTTAATTTTTTTATAATATCTTTATTAATTAAAAATATGTATATAAATCTAAAATTAAAAGATATTTGAAATATTAATTGGAGATATTTAAGTAAAATCAATGATTTAAAAAAAAAAAAATTGAGACAGATAACAAGTTTATCCAAACGAAAGGAGTACACACTTATTTATTTATGGTTGCGGATGACAATAATATATTGACAAATTAATACAAAGCCTATCATCATGCTAAATAACTAAAATTGGTCCCTAAGAGCAACCCCAAGAGCTTCCCTATATATATAGAGTATTTGTGTTTTAGAGAATATTAGACTTTTTTTACTCCAATAAATACTCTATACCATTATTCAAAATACGGATGGAGGAGGGAAAATTAAATGTTTTCTCGAAATTTAAGGAATTCTCCAAATACATTTGGATAATGAATTAAATATGGGTGACATACATGTAAAAATACAATTGGTTATATTAAATTTTTTAGTATTTTGAAAATATTTTATATATAAAATAATAAATAATAAATGTTAGGCTCTTTAAAATAAAAAGAAACTATTGGAGTTGAAGTACATTTTTTTTAGAGAATTTAACTTTCGATTTTCTATTTTAAAGAAAAATATAGAGAAACTGTTAGTCATGTTCTAAGACTAACCTTCATGATGGCTTTATTTTATCTCTAATTTTAAGTGTCGTAAAGTAAAATCTCTAATTTTATTTATTTGCAAGTTGAGTTTTAAATAAAGATAATATTCAATAAACATAAAAAAGGGATTATTCTTGAAATAACTCAAACATTAGAAACCAAAACAAATTAAAGATACAAAATTAGGAACCACAACACAAATTTACTCAAATCAATGATCCGAATCTTGGACGGAGAAAGACTGTCTGATGCCTCCTAGATGGCTTAAACAGTAAATTATGCAGTGATATACGAGTGTTTAGACGAGTTAAAAGACTAAGGAGGTTGAACCTTCTACTGCTTATGCTTGATCTAAATATAATTTTTTGAACAATAACTCAAATTATGTACCTAAAAGTTGGAAACTTGGGATTGCTCCAAAAATAAATAAAAACTAGGTTTTATAAAGGCTTAAAGCTAGCAAACAAGCAAATCCTTGTGATATGTTATGACAAGTGTTTTTTTGGCTTCATCAGGCCGGTGGACTCTAATCGAGTTAAAATATACGACACACATTTTCCGGCTGCTTAAACACCAAATTTCTAAACAAAAGTTTTGTCTTGTAATATTCGTAACAATATCTACCCTAATATATTATAAAGCAGAATCCAAGTCTGTTGTAAAATTTGCGCCACATGGCATTTGTGAATAAATTAATGAAATTATATTTTAATAAATTTTGTAACAACTTATAGTATTTTTGTTATCTATTACTAATAACTTATAGTAAAGTTGTATCTTTTTGAGCCACCACATTGACTTTGACCCAACTTTATTTTTAACATTTCAACTTTTAATTTTATTAATTTATTTTTTTAAATAATTTATCTCTCTATTTATTTATAAAAATTCAAAATTTATTTGATTCTAAAAATAAAAACCTAGCGTATGTATGTGAGTATAAATTTTTTATCTTTTATTTATTATTATATTAAAATAAATATGCTCAAACTTAATTCGAGTCGTAGTCGTGCATGGCACGACGGGTATAACTAGTTTTTACTTACACAACGCATTAAGTATGGAGCGCAGGGTTACGTTTTTTTCGCTGAGGTTGAGTGTTCGACTCTCAGTAAAAAAAGAAATAAATTTATTGGGGTAGCAGATCCCACCCAAAAATAAAGGTCTCTTACGAGACTCAAACTCAAGACATAGGTGTTTTTGATGGAGCAAAACTTCTCTGCTAAACTGAGGTGGCAGTGACAAAAAAAAATATTTGTACTTACACAACGCATTAAATTATTCAATGTCAAATTAAATATTTAATGTAGTATAATGTATTTAATGTGTTAAATGTGGTAATTTAAATATACAATCAGTACAACATAGAGGTGATGTGCAAATTTTTAAGTTAGAAATATAAGTTGTGAGGTTATTTTCTTAAATGGACTTTTTTTGTGGTCTTGCCTTTAAATCTTAACTCACTTGGTTTGATCGGTCAATAATACTCTACGTGGAAACTTATACGTTTACCTAATTACCTCTCAATGTTTCATTTACGGTTTAAAATTCATGAAGTACCATTTAATATACACATTTAGTTAGGAAAAAAATAACTAAAAGTCCTAGTAAGTTTAATTTTCATAATTTCATATTCCTCTGAAATAGAGGAATTACAAATATCTTACATGAATAGATAACATCTACTTACACCTTTTTTAAATTATTTTTTCATTTAATTAATTCTAAAATCTCTATTATACATTTATACCCATAAAATAAAACAATCATATTTCATTAATTAAGATTATGATAGTACCTTTATGTAAATTATCATAAATTTTCAAATCCAATCAACCTAAAATATAGACATTTAACTCCTACAAAAAAAATCTCATGAAACACTTTTAAGCAATTCTCATAAAAATTAAAATTTCAAAACATAACTTAAAGTAAATTAATTTTTTAAAAGTACACTCCTCATGTTTAACCAAATAAACTTTCGATTAAATAAGACAGTTGACTCAGATGATAAGCAGCTTACTCCACATGCGGTCTTAGATTTAATTAACTCTAGTAGATATAAAAAAAATTCCTTAAGAGACTCATCTACTAAAACCAGGTGCGTGACTCAAAACAAACTAAACTTAACTAAGAAGAAGTTCTTACAAACTAGTAGCTAGACAACTAAAAAAAAATGAACAATGGATCAATTAATTAGAGGTATCTGATTAAATTGAATATAGCTTGACTATTGCTACATATTTATTTCACCACCTAGCTAACTTATGGTACACCATAGCTTAGACAATCCCTAATGTCATAGAATATTCCAAAGCTATATGATCTCCTCGTGACACCACTATCTTGTAATGTGGACCGTACTGACTACTATAAAGCTTAACATTTTTTAAACAAAAAAAAAAAAGCTTAATCTTTACTTCATTTATTTACAATTTTATACTAACAAATTAAAGGTACATCATTCAGCGTTAATTATATAATTAATTAAATTAATCTAGAAGACTTGAGTACTGGTCTCCAACACAAAAGAAGCTTTACAAAGCAGAGATGAGCACCATCCCAATTCCCAAATGCATATCAATGATCATCAAGTGATAGACCCGCCCTGCAAAGTGACACTAAAATTAATCAAGAAAAATGTCATCATTAATGAAAATTTTATAACATAAAGTTTTAACATATCTTAATTTTAATTTAATTGCATAAAGAGTTGAGTTGATCCATCTTTTACTTCCTAGCTCGGTTTTAGAATTGGAGCATCACGTCCATCTTCAAAGAATATTACTATGTGGCTGATTTCATTGTTAAATCGTTCTGTCGTGTTTTATATGTCTTATTCATTATCAGCTCAGGTTTTAAAAACTTCATCCGTAAGAATACTATATAGAACGTTCTCGTAATATTTAGAAGGCCCCTAATTTCTTTCCTCGTAAAAAATATCTTAATTCGGACTTCATTTAACCACCCTTTATTTTACACTTGTTGCAATTAACCACCTTTTATATTTTTTTTTCTACACTTAACCACCTCTTATTTGTAAATATGTGCATTTAACCACCCATTTTGATGAAAAGCGTTATTTTCTTCATTAAGAAAAACTATGTTTTTGCCCCTTTTTTTTAATTTTATTTACAATAAATAAAAAAATTTAAGAATATATTGAGCTTCGAATATCATTACCAATGGATTTCGGCCTACACCTCAACCTTTTGAGTCTCAAGTCGTCTTCCATCAGCTTAGACACGATCGACTCCAAGGAACGCTCAAAACCCATGGTCTTTACATCGGCAAAGTCGTGGTTCTTCTTCGCCGTTGGATGGAGGGAAGGAACTATTATGGAGAAAATTAGGTTAGGGTTTTAGAGAATAAGCAATGCAAAAATTAGCGTATTGGAACCGAAAGTGTTAATTATGTTTTGCTTTTATTTATTTATTGTAAATAAAATTAAAAAAGAAAGGAAAAAACGTATTTTACTTTACTTAGCGGAAAAAATGACGCTTTCGTTACAATGGGTGGTTAAATACACATAATTGCAAATAAGGGGTGGTTAAGGGTAGAAAAAATATAAAGGTGGTTAATTGCAACAAGTGTAAAATAATGGGTGATTAAATGTAATTTTCCCTAATTTTTATTTAATTATATAAAGAGGTGGTGTTGACCAACACACTGTTATTGTGTGGGCCCTAGGCCCAAATATCTCCGGGGCCCAATCGATCTGTGGGGGAGCCTTTTGAGAACTTTGAGGCAAACCAAATAATATTGTATAATCCCTAATAAGTCTAAAAAATAAAAACATTAGGTTATAATTTTTATTTAATGGTGGTAGTGGCTCCAGCGCTTTGGAGTCTATCCCATGCTCATGCTGGCTGCTGCTATCATAATTGTCATCTCATGGCCTTCGATCGATTTAATTACAAAAAAATCCCGATTTTGTTTTATAAGAAAAGGATTTAATGTATTAGATTAAATTTTTAGATTAATTAACAACTAGTTGAAGTCCCGTGATATTCACGGGATAATTTTATTAAAAACTATACAATTATACGATATTAATTTGAAATACTAAATATATTTATATAATATCATAATAAATTATACAATAGACAATTTTTTTTTAGATTGTACTCCATATTTTAATTAAATATATTTTTAAATATTTATATCTTTTTCTCAAAATAAAAATATATCAACATAACAAAAATTTATTATTTAAAATTATCATTATATAGATATAATTTTATACTTGGAGCTCAAGTCTTGTTAAAAGATAAAAAAAATATTAAAACCCTAAATCTTATTAAGAGATAAAAATATTAAATTAATATGGAAAATATCATCTCATAGGAATTTATGTATATAAAAATTATATAAATATATTATCTATTGTAGTAAACTAATTCATAATCCATAAATAGAAAATTATAAACATAAAAATTATTATATAAACATGTTATCTATTTAGTATATATAGCAAGAATACTATAAGTTGTTACAAAATTTATTAAAATATAATTTTACATTAATTTATTCAAAAATGCAACGTGGCGCAAATTTTACAACAGACTTGGGTTCTGCTTTATAATGTATTAGTATAGACTAGATGTCTTCATAAATCGGCATGAGAGAATTAAATACACACATTTAGTCCAAATAATCTTGAAAAGAATTTAAGAGGTCGAGAAATTAATAAGGAGATCACAAATAAATAATATTTATTTTAACCTATCTCCTAAGGACATAAAATAAGAATACTGATTTTTAAGACTAAAACCTTAAAATGAGGTATGTAAACCCTATTAAAAAAAATTAAATAATTATATATAATATACTTCAACAAATCCTTTCTAACTCATGTTCCTTATTTAAGCTATAAGGGTATAGATTATAAAAATCTAATAAATTAACAAACAAAAAATAACAACCAGAAAACGCATATATTTTTTTATAATATACCAATCTATTGTTTTTAAAAATCATATATTAATTTATGATTATTTAAAATCATTTAAAATAATACTTTAGGTAATATACTATTTTTATTTAGAGATGCAAATAGTTATTTTTAAAAATAATTAATAAGTACTCGATATCAAAGCATATTTTTATATAGAATTTCAAAGAAAACTAGTACATATGGGAAGAAAATTTAGCTTGTTATATTGCTTTCTCTATTTCAATTATGAAATTCAATCGGTTTCTTCATGGTGATTAAATTTATTGATAGCCGCCTATGAGCTAGATCAGCCAACTAATTAACCACTTTACAGATCATTTTTACACAGATGGTTAAACTCAAAGGATGTTATTGTTTCTAATTAATAATATTGAAAGATATCATAAAGAGCCCTTGTATAATATGCAACTACACTTGGTCGATTTGGTAGTCATAATTAACCCATAACCTAACTTAATAAAGCAGAATCTTCATAACTAATCAAAGATTTGGTTCAATGGTCTTAGTTGCTTAATTAGCTAGATTAGCTAAAGCTCACAAACAATTCATATATACAACCAATAAAACGAGACTATTCATGGCATCAAGCAATGTTAACAATAATCAATTCTTGGTACATATATATTTTAACCAAGAGTTTTTTTTTAAACCAAGAGTTAGATTACCAAACTACTACGTATTAATTTAATTACATTTTTAAGCATTAAATAAAGTTTTGCAAGTTGTAACCATCATAACTATATACTAAAGCGGATGTTAAAAAAATTATTAAACGACACATGTCGCTCTTAGATTGGACCACACCACCCCTTTTATTAAAACCAATATTTGGAAAATAATTAAGTTTAATATAAGATAGTGTAATGTAGAATCTTATATCACTATAATCAAAGGATATAAAATCTCATTCTTAATTTTTTTAAAAAAATCTTTTATTTTTGGATATTATAAATAGGAAGATTATTAAGATAATTTTTATGCTATATATTTTCCATGTATATAATAAATTGATAAATTTTTATCTTATTACTTATCTATTTTCATAATTAAATAAATTGTCATGTTTTGGATATTAATTTAATTCGTAATATAATAAAATACTATTGTTTCAAATAAACAACTTTTATAGTTTATTGGTTTTAAATATTTATTCAAAATTTATATTTAAGCATTTAGATGATTATTTTTCTCGGATAATAAATATATTTGAAAATATTTTATTTAAGAAAAACCCGTACAAAGTACGGGAATACATACTAGTCATTTACCTAATCCCTTGGAACTAATTATTATTTCAAAGTGGTGGCTCACTTGTTTGTTTAGTTGTTAGCAATTAATTAGGCCTTGTTGATGGTCCTAAATCCTAATTAATTACTTTTACATGTAATCGACAATGATCAATTAAAAACATATTTTTGGAAGGACATAGGTTATACACATTGAAATGAATAAGTTTGTTAAATCCTACTCCACAATTATTTAGGATTATTTATTTTTTATGAAAAATTTATTTATTTATTGGTAAATTTTAATATTTTTAAAAACATTAATTTCAGCGGATTTGGCTATGTACAAGGATCAATGGCGAGAAGATTACGGTTGCAAAACGGTAGTGTTGAAGACCTAGAGAGAGTATGTTGCTCGTTTTCTCTCCTTTAGTTCCCTTTTATCGTTCTCTGGTTTTCCCACGGACCTTTTGCCTTTTACCCTCTCTAGTTTTTCCGTGTTTTTTGCTTTGGGCCTGTCAAACATACCATCTCGCCTCTCACTCATAGAAAGGGTACATACATCTCGACCCCCATATCCCACTTGTATCAAAATCCACATGGATTGATATTGTTGTTGTTGTTGTCGTTGTTTAGAAGAGAGTACATTTGTTTATTCTATACACTAAACCAAAATGGACAACAACACCAATAACGTCATTCCTGGTTAGATCAGGATGGTCTTTTTTGATAGACCCAAAGGCCATATATATCTAAAGTTCAAACTCAAAAGATAAAATTTGAAACTTAAATAACGGAAATTGAGGCGAAGCGATAAGGACATAATAAAAAAATTCTTTGAATTTATTAGCTCGTAAATTCTTTTTTTATAGAGTTTAAAAATTTGAAATTACGATAATTCGATTCCTGGTTATTCAGGGTCTGTTAGTTAATGTTGATGATGGTGTTGATGTTGATAGTATTGATGCTAAAATTAGTAGTTGATACTATATTTTTTTTCTTAAGATAGTATGTGTTTTAAAAAAAGATATTAATTAAAGACATACTTATTTTATAATGAAATTTATAGTAAAATGGCTATTAAAAATATTCTTATTTTATTGTGAAATTTATTGTGAATATTATTGGAAAAAAGGGCAAAACATGATAAATGATGTCAAGTATTTCCAAATCAACACGATAATGTTCATGCTCACACGTCAATCATTTTTTTGGCTAAATTTCAACACCATCAACAACTTTCAACTAGTTTTATCGAACACCCATTTTGTATTTGATAGAGTTCATATTTTGTAAGCATTTCAACATCAGCTATATCAGTTAGCTTGTCGAACGAGCTCTAAATTAGAAAAGAATATGAGTAATAATAAACAAATCGGAGTAATCAAAATTGAAAGACCATAAACAAAATCATAAAAGTGATGACCCTTTTCTACATACTACGACATGGGTGCTCGTTTAATGAGTTTGTTTGATAAAATGGTGTTTGATTAGATTGTTAACAAATCTGATAGGGTAAAAGATGAGTTGATAAATCATGGTCACCCTTTCTCTTTTTAATCATGCTTTATTTTATAATACATTTTTTTTTACATTAAACGATAGAGCCGTAGTGAATTTTGCTATAAATTATTGTCTTTAGTTAGGAAGAATACTAGAATAGGGACAACACTAAGAAACAAGTGAAATGAAAGAGTTGCTCAAAAAAAGTGAAATGAAAGAGCAATCACATTGTGATTGTGATTTGTGAAGAAAAAAAGAGAGACTATAAAAGTATAGAATACCTCTCAATTAATCTCAAATATTATTTTGGAATTTTGATCCACAAATGTAGCAATCTTCCAACCGTATGATTAATTGATGGCCCGACATTCATAAATAAAAATAAAAATACAAAATAATTATAATGAAATTTCGATTGGTAATTCTGAATTTAAGGATATTTCGTTTGAAGTTTTAAGATTAATTTTTTTTTCGGTTAGTATCCGTAGAGATTTTATATATTTTAATTAGGGCCCTATTTTTGTTCGAATTGAAAAAAAGTTTTTAAGTTCACTATTATTCTCGTTACTATCAAATTAGTAGGATTCAAACCCATAAACCAACTTTCTCGATTTTAATTACCAAACAATCCATTTTAAGGGTACATACATCGTCTTATTGTCGTATGGTACTTCTATGACATCTTACAAGTCGAGAAACACTAAAGTTGCACACAAACAAGCCCATTTAAATAGCTCGAAGATTCCTTCCTGAAAACAAAACAAGAATTTATAGGACATCAATCGTAAAAACGTAAAGTTTAGGATACTAACCGAAAAATCCCATAATTATAAAAGTCTAGATCGATTTGTGTGTATGATACTAAAATTATAGTCGTGAAAAAATTCAACAAGAACAACAATAAGAACATACATAACTGGTTTTACTAGAGGGTAAAAGATCTAGATTTCAGAGTCTATAATTATGCAACGTTTCAAGAGTATATATAAAGACTCTAACAACCCTAATTTAGATTATGGGCCGTATACCTAAATAAATTACGATAAATCCAATAACATGATAAATAACCCCGCCAGAGACACATCACCCCCTAGACCTTTGTAAAGGACGCTACCCAACAGACCTTCGTCTATTAAAACTTCTGATGGATCGGGAGCTCCACCCTCAAACCTCTGTAAATACTAAATAATACTGTAACAAATTCAAGACACATTAATAAATATAAAAATAGTAAGCTTAATATCATGCTCAACGTACTCTAGTCTCAGCTCTCACATTAATTATATAGATCTACATCTAACTAGAGAGACATTGCAGGTGCCTAGCTCGACTAACCTCAGCCATAGGCCACATAGCCCTATAACTTTTGTTTTATTTGGTAATAATGAATCACTTTTAACACTCAAATTAATGTTATCCATGCAAATAAAATCTTTGCATGGTCCGCATGGTTCAGTTTGTGATGGGCTTGCTGTCGCTGGAGGAGTTATTCGAGATAATGATGATAAGTGACAGGTAGAGTAATTTTAGAAGTCGGCTCACAACTGGTGCACCTTCTTCTTAGAAGATCTATGGAGTGTAGTTATCTATTCGCTAGCCTGATGCTTCAGTGCCAAGATTTTATTTGCAGGGATTGGATTATCCAGTTACGTCATATTTTTCAGAAAACTAATTATGTTGCTTATTATCTTGCTAGTTTAACTTTTTCCTATAACATTGGTTTTTATGCATTGCGTGATCCGCCCATGGGGGTGTTAATTCTCAGCTTTTAGATAATGTAAGTAGTCGGACTATCCCCCACTTAATTATTACTTAGCCTTATTTTTCGTTTTATAAAAATTTCTCATTAAGAAGATGAAGATTAGTGTCTCTCCTTCTAAAAAAACTTTCAAACTCATATAAGTTAAACTCTTATAAAATATGAAAATAAAACAGATGAGTTTTGTAGAGTTTCTAGAACTCTAATAACGTTATATTTGTCACTTATCAATTGGTTTAATTATTTTTTTTTTCTCTCGCGCCTGGTTCACCCTTACGGGCTACGTTCAGAACGGGGTACTGAATGGGATTACGACAAACCCCTCCCAACGATATTGCGGGGAATCGAACACAGGGTTCGTCCTACCAAGCGTAGCCCCAACGCCACTACGCCAATGCACCGTTGGTTGAAGAGAACATACATAACTAATGTTATAGAGTGATGGAAATTAGTGATTATTTTTCCATGAGATTAGTCTTAATTGACGGAAAGTTGGGCGAAGTTAGTCAACTGATTACTACTAGGATAGAAAATGAAAGCTACATAACCTACATTATTATGCCTCTCATTATGGAGCCAAAAGCTTCTTATAGTAATCCAAATCTGTCAATATAATACTATACAATTGCTTAATTTTTTACAAGACTAATGCAAACAAACGGTCTAATCTAGATCAAGATTAACTTCATTAATTAATCGGTGATATTTCTGTTTTTTTGTTAAAATATTAATCTAAATAAACGTGTCGATAAGTTAAATAAAGGAATTTTACTTTTAGTATCCCTGTGGTTTCGACTTTTCCTTTTGGTGTCCAAAAAAAATTCTTATTCCTTTTGGTACCCTCGTGTTTTTAAACAATTTCTTTCCGTAACCTAAATATATTAAAATACCTAATTCCATCCATTTTCTAATATTTCTGTTAAAAAAATAAAAAAAGTAAAATAAAAAACATAAAGTAAGGATAATAGAATAGAGTGCAGGAGACATTCATGGCATTTCAAATTAAACTCGAAACCTCAATCTTCTGATTTCCAGTTTCCCACCATAGCTAGATTTAAGATTACCCCAATTTCAACTTGAATTAGAATTCTAATTTTAAAATTAACTAAAACCCCTAATTTTAAACATACCTACTTTTCACTTGTAAGAACCCTAACTTTAAAATTTCCCCAAATTGAACCCTCATTTCAACTACAAATTATAATCAATCAAATTTGAACCCAAACTTAAACAAAAAACTCAAATTGGGACTTCAAAGAGGATTGTAATCGGTTCGATCATGGCGAAGTTGGCGCTTGTAATTCGGGCTCCTCCTCCCTCGTCGTCTCCGTTGTACTCTACCTCATCATCACCGGCCGCAATCTCCTTGGTCGTCATCGGCCACTGATGCTCGAAATTGTCGTTCGTCATCCATGTTCATCTGACTCGGTCCGCCATTGAAGGTTGACATAATTAACTTAAAACGAGAGAGGGTGAAAAAAGTTAGGTTTTTTATTTTTATTTTTTATTTTTTTAACGGTTTGTGTTAGAAAATGGATGGAATTAGGCAATTTAATGTATTTAGGTTACGCAAAAGAATTGTTTAAAAATACGAGGGTACTAAAAGGAATAAGAATTTTTTTTGGGCACCAAAAGGAAAAGTCGAAACTACAAGGATACCAAAAGGAAAATCCCTTAAATAAAATGTTTTTATCCCAACATTAGACGACGTCACTGTTATTTATAATGATATTTTTATTTTACTACTTATATTATACAAGCAAGTGCCTTTTTTTAATTTATTTTATAAGGTCTAAACGGATGAGGTTCTAAAGACCTGGGTCAACTGCAAGAGAGACGGATGAGATATGATAAAACGATCAATCAATATTTATAGTCCGCAATAGAATAACTTTACAAAAGACGTGAGAGTAAAAAATGCACCACCTCTGAATATGTGCCAATAAGTGCAAAATATGAGACCGGAATAAATGTTTTTTCCTTTGTAATTTTGTTAATAATAAAAAAAAGAGTATATTTTTCTTACTTTAAGTTAAAATATATAACATTTTAAAAAACTTCAAGATTTTCATATATATATATATACAAATATCACACGCAAAAATGTAAGGGTTTTAAATGTTAAGATCGAGACTTTGATTCAAAATATAAATGGCGTATGCTATTCATAAGTAAATAATGTATTTGTTTTAAAAAAAATGGTATATTATAATGTATTGCTTTTTAACACAATTCGAATCTCCTCATATAACTATAAAGATTAATCTGTTTTTTTTGTAATATCTAATGACAAAAGGCACACCTAAAAAGTCACATGCAAGTTTGGAATTGGTATTTGGTAACTTAATTGATATTATTATATTAATCGAGTGGGTATATATATATATGTAGGATCCACAAATAAGAAGCAATCAAGTTTTAAAAGTAGCATGAGTTTTTGTTGATGAAGAAACTCGTGAAAATAACCAAATGCTTCCAAAATTCCCATATTGTTTTGAATTGATTGAAACCACCATCATTCACATCAACCTTTCAAACACCTTCACAAAATTAGCCTACTATGAAAAAAATGATATTTTGATAACACAAAATGATAATGACAAAACACATTCATGGACACCTAGCCTTTATTTGTCTAAATTTAGACAAGTAATAATAACACATGTATACATGACACCGATCATACACAAAGAGGTCCAAGCCAAAACATACACTATATAATACATTAGGAGGTATTATGTATTGTATTTTTGTTGCTATTTTTCTTTATATATCTAGTTGTAGACTTGTCAATCAGATGAGTTCGGTCACGCTCGATTACTAGGGTTCATGTTAAATACGCGTTCAGATCAATTGAGTTATTGATCAAATTGAATAGGATTATGACACATGTTAATTAGTGTACCGATCAGTGGGTCAATAGTATCGTTTTTTAAATGTTATTTTCACTATTAAATTATTTTTGAAATTTTAAATAATAAAACAAGAAAAATGGTTTAAAAATTAAAATTATATTAATATTTTAATAAAATTTTAGGTTTACTGGCCAATCAAGCTGTGTTCCCGGTCGGTCGTATTCATGTCAAATTTGATTTTGGGTCAGTCAAATCTGATTTAAATGCGGATCAATCAAATCAATTTTTCGAATTCGGTTAATTTTTGACAGCTCTACCCAGTTATTATCCGGTATTCTAAAGTGAAAATCATACTATATGTATTGCACCTCTGCCTAAAACCAAAGTAAAAAATACCTATGAATTTGTACAATATATAGACATTGACTTATACTCTTATAGGCTTCGATGTAAAAACTAAAAAAGGGTCAAACTTTAAAATCCTTTTTTCTTCTTCCCCCTTCCTCTTAGCACTTAAAAAGTTTATTATGCCTAACTACTATGAAAAATATCATTGTCTAGCCGTTAGCTTTTTCAATCATTATTTTGACACTGTCTTTAGTTAGATTCTCCTGTTCCAATTTCTTTTTTGAGCTACAGAGTTAGGTTTAGGTACTAAAGTTATGAGATTCTTATTCTTAGGTCAATCAAGATTGCAGCAAACAGCTGATAAAATCAACTTTAGGTACGTGGAAATAGAAATGTAGTGTGGCAATTCAGAGTTAAAAAAAATACTAATACAAAAAGTAAAAAAATGTGGAATATGCTTTAATATCTATCTATCACATAAATAATCTCAATAAATTAAAATGTATAATTGCTCGCACATTGGTTTATAATTGTCTCTCATATTACAAAGCTTGTTTGTTATTTTTAATTCTTACTTTATTAAAAAGAAAATGATCCGTTCAATTAATTTTTGACGCATTCTCACACTCAATGACTTTTATACATTGCCTTTAAGATGAATTTAGTTCCTATATCAATTTTGATGCATTCTAACTAAATTCAGTCATTATTGTCACATAGCTAAATTTCAGTTTCTCTTGGGTCTATCAGGCGTACCTACTTCCCATGGGCAAGGATACCCAAATTTTGGCCCCTTAGATTCCGCTATAGCGGAATCTTACTGGGTCAATATTGTTGTTGTTGATCCGTTGAGTCTATCCAAGCAGATTCCAAGCCATTCTTATATGTCATGGCATCTTAGCATTAAAGTACTCAAATTTGATAGTATGAACAAAAAAAATATGTCTACACCTTGAATGTTTGTGATATGCGAGAGTATTATTGATCTTCATAATCACAATTAAATTTATTAACCCCCGGTGTGGATCTCGTCCATTTGGAGAGGATCCACAAGCACGATCCTTAATTTAGTGGGCCTGTTAAGGCCCAGCCCATTTATTTTGTAAAACGTTTTCATTTTGCACATTAGTGCATCGTTGTTGTGTGCATCTGTTGTGAAACTATAGGATTAGGACTTAGGAGTGTCAAATTGCATTTTTTGGTGGTAATTTGTTTTGTTTTGTCATCCTACATAGTGATAGCATAGAAATTATTAGAAGTGGAGGCACAAATTAATTTCAATATAGGCGGAGGCGTCAATATTCGGAAATAAGTGGGTTAAAAAGGACACAATTTGTTAAAATGGGGTCAAAACGACTCTATTTTGGCCATTTTATAAAACATGAGACCAAAATGATTAAAACGATGTTATTTTAGGAAATATGATATCGACCCCACTAGTCCCTCCTATGTTCGTCCCTAATCTTGTAAGAATTTATTCTGCAGGATTTATGGTCGACAACCACTTTTTAAGCAGTTGTCAGGTTGACTTATTACGAATCTTAAGCATATTCGTAGAAAAAGTAATACAAGTCGGGAAACAAAATCTAGAATAAATAAAATAACACATCAAATATTGCAATCTATAATTGTATCAATTGAAATCAAAACAAAACAACGTTATTTCAATTCTATTAATTAAAAATGACACATTTTTTTAAAAAATGGGGTCATAACGACTCCATTTTGATCATTTTATAAAACATAGGACCAAAATGATTAAAACGACGTTATTCAAGGAAATGACCAAAACAAAATCTTATAGACACATGGAGGATAACTAACTAAACTAAGCTAAGCTATTCCGGTCTGCTTTTTGGACGAAAGTAGAATAACCGACTTAAAAAGTTTCCTTGTATTCGTTACTTACGTAAATAGTCAATTTCGCGAGATTTATGATTAGCAACTGCTTTTTAAATACTTGTCATTTTGTCGTATTACGAATCTTTGTCGTCTTAAACAGGTTCGCAGAAAATGTAATATGGAAACAAAATCTCGAACAAACCGCTTTTTAGGGTACCCTACCCAAATGCACTGAACCACACACTAAACAAACACAAACACATCAAACATTGCAATCTAAAATCGCATCAATCGAAATCCAAACAAAAAGCAACAATCACGAATCACAATCAACACAATCAATCAGTAACCAAATCCAAACACATCACCAGGCGCCATCACCTGATTCGCAATCGAAGAACAACTAACCTCACCTACCAAATCCCGAAGCCGATTCGTTGCGCTCCTCTTCATCTCCTCCATCGTCACCGTCATCTGCTCCATCTCATCAGCCTTGAGATCCTCCACCGGCACATCCCACCACCAGCACGCCGCCTCTCCTCCGGCCTCCTTCAACCTCCTCCTCCCTTCCTCGGCCAGCCTCTCCCCCTCCTTCTTCAACCACTGCAAGTGCGAACTCATCTCGTCGCAACTCCTGTTCAGATCCTCCAATTTCGCCCTCCGGAACGCCTCCATCACGCCGATGTTCATCAGATCTGCGCCGGATCGGAAGTAATCGCCGGATCTGCGGCTCATCAGCCTGTTCGCGACGGACTCGATGTTAGGGATTCCGTACGCGAACGGCTTTCCGGCGGGGGAGAAGATCAGGATCCCGACCTCCGCGCCGCAGAGAGTGCTGATCTCCGTCGCCTTTTTGTAGATTCCGGATCGGCGTTTCGAGAAGGTGATGAGACGATCCTCTTCGCTCTCGATCCGTTTCATCGGGATCTTGCGCCGCCCCTTCTTCGCTTTTCGCTCCGCCATTGATGTGGTTTTGGATTGAGGAGTTGTGTGCTCAAATGTTTGGGAAAGTGTTTATAAATTGGGGATGGATTGAAGTGAAAATGATTAAATTATGATTAGCAATTAATGATTGTTCATCATGTATAAGTGATTGTTCTTTGCGAATTGATTACGGATGAATTAGCTTACCTGTTATGATAATCGTTTTATGTATTCAAAAAAGAAAAGTTTCGCGCCTTATTTGTTATACCGCCTGTTATTACTATTTTAGTATTTTTTAAATTATTTGGGCAAGTTGAGTGTAACAAAAATTTATAAGCAACGTCATTATGAATCCCTTCTAGACAGGGGCGGAGCTATGTTGGGGCGGGTGGGGGCCATGGCCCCCCCAATCCAAATTTTTGTCCGTATATATATTCCTCTTATCTATAGCTTCGATTTGATATATTATAAGCTTAATTCTGACATTTGAGCAAAAAGTTATGAACGTTTAAAGATTGGACGTATACAAACCACTCTTAACAAGTCATTTACTTAGTTAGAATGCTTTTATCTTTTATCTTTTGTTAAACATCCTACTTTCATAATGTGATTGAACCCGAAAACTTAAAAACAAGGGTTTTAGTTTGGGTTTTATTTTTTAATTACGAGCTCTTAGTATTTATAGATTCAATTAATTTGTATTTTGAAACATTTTTGTTTTCTTAATCTAAATGTAGTCTGAAACATAATTCATGATTATATAAGTTTGTCATTATAAACTCTTGTTTTCTTAATATAATTATATTTTACAATATTTTAGTCCCTCTATACAATATGTTCTCTTTTTTGTCTAAATTTGTATTTTTTATTTCTATATCTTTTTCGAAACGTACATTAGATATGTTGGAAAAAAATTTCGGCCCCTACAATGATACATTCCTGGCTACGCCCCTGCTTCTAGATATTACTATTGAGTAATGAACCATTTGGCTAGATGGCTAAAAAGCCTTTTATTCTAAACTTAATTGTTTGACAAGATATTTATTTATTATGATCAAGTAATAATGCTATGTGCATTTTGATAATTTGATCTTTGAAATCAATTTAAAATAACTTCGTTGATTAATCTTTATAACTATAAAAGTTCTCCCTCAAGTCAAATAAATACACAACATTTATTTATTAATTTTTATCAAAATTAAATTACAATAAGTATTTTAAATATATTTGAAAGACATTATACACATATTTATAAATTGACTATTTATAACTTGAGATTCTTCTTTTAGAATAATACATATAAATACTATATATGATTTAAAAACATATAAAGACATAACATCATTTTTCTTAAAAAAAGACACAATATCATTATTCGCTTTTTACAATTTTATACATACGAGAATTGCATTAATTTGATTTTAAAATTATAAATATAAACTGAAAAATTGGTAGTAGATTGATCAAATAAAATTAAAATAATACATGAAGTACTAACCAAGTTTAGATGAAAAAAATTATCATATCTTAAATTGCAATGTAGTGTGAACCGATTAAATAATTAAATAAATGTAGTTTGTTTATGCATAATTTGCAATATTTTACTTTGTTTTAGTTATATGATTAATTATGGTACTTCATAATGCAATTCAATAAACTCTAAATTAGTACACTTAATCATATATTATAATTTCCAAAAACCTAAACTTTTAAAATAATAAGAAACATAAAATATAAGATTTGCCCCGTCCAACGGACGGGATTAACATTCTAGTAATTTTAAATATCTCCCTCTCGATAAATACCACAAAGCTATCACTCAACCATTCATCTCCTATTTTATTTATCGAATCACTCTTTATTTTGTAGCATAAATATTTCTTTATTACAATCAACAATAACCTATCAATTTAAACAAATAATAACTTTTTAAAACATAATAAATTAGTAATTATCAAATCTTTATATGAAAATTCAAGATAATAAAGTTCCTAAAAAATCATATAATTACAAATTCGTCAACATCCTCACCAATTTACCGTTCATATTTTACAAATTGAATCAACAAATCATTCACAATAGCACAAATTTAATAATACAATAATATTAAGGCACTATTTATTTAAAAATACGTTAAAAATTAAAAAAATGGGTTGATTGAACAAAAATAATTAGAAACTTAGTTAAACTAATAGTTGAATCCTCGTGATACTCACGAGATAATTTTACTAAAGATTATAAAAAATTATGATATCAATATAAAATTTAAAACTTGTATATAATATCGTAATAAAAGTATGTAATTTACAAAAAAAATCTTTAAGATTTTGCCCCATATTTTATCAACATATAGATAAAAAAATTATATACTTGACGCCCGAGTCTTCTTAAAACATACAAAAGATTTATTATGCATAAAATTAATATAAAAAAATATAGATCGAGTTATTATCAACACATAGATATAAAAATATTGACTTATATCCTAAATCTTGTTAAATATCTTATAAAAATATCAACATATGAATCAAGTTATTATCTTATAAAAAATTGAATATATATAAAAAATTATATAAATAATTATAATATTTATTATTAAAAAATATAATATTATTTTATTCAATAAATGTCACATAACACAATATTTTCAACAAACATGATTTCTGCTTTATAATATATTAGATAAATATACGGATTTTGCCTAATCTTTTACCTACCCGAAAAAAATACAAGTCTCAATTTTGAGTCATTTTGACCCAAGGAAAATGAAGTTAAATCCAATTGTTTTAAAGTTAATAAGCCTACTCAATCCATTCTAAATTCTAATAGACCCATTAAAATGAAAGGCCCAAATTATCCGCCCGCACCCCTTCCCTCCGCCACTGGACTGGTTCTAAAGGTCCTAACTCCTGCATTTTGATTTCCGACACGAATTTGTTCTTCAAGCTTCGAACAAGTGCTCATGAATCCCAGAAATTTCCATCAATGGCGTGGCTTCGCCAAAGAAGCCTTTGACATCACCTCATTCATTTTCAAGGGCTTCTGCTTCATCCAAGTCACCAGAAATTACCTCTTCCATTTCGCCTTCGTAATCTCTCCCCCTCAATTTATATGTAGCAGCTCAATTGTATTAGAAGAAATTTGGGAAAATTTAGGGCTTCTGTGTTTTGCAGGTTTCGGGGCCTAGCATGCTTCCTACCTTCGATTTGACTAGCAATATGGTCATTGTTGACGCTCTCAGTCGCCGGCAGGGCAAGCTCGGCGTCGGTGACGTTGTGCTGGTCCGTTCGCCGGAAAACCCTAGAAAAGTTGTCACAAAGCGTCTCATTGGAATGGAAGGCGATCGCATGACTTTCAATGCCGATCCCAGAAATAGTGATAAAGTTGAATCTGTTGTTGTATGTTTTGTGGCTTTCGTCTTTGCACATTTTCATGATCCTAGATTTGAAATTTTGATTTCTTCTTCTTGTTTGCAGGTGCCAAAGGGGCATGTGTGGGTGCAAGGAGATAACATATATGATTCAAGGGATTCTCGTCAATTTGGTGCTGTTCCATATGCTCTCTTACAAGGCAGAGTCTTTTGGAAAGTGAGTTATGGTTGCATTGCTTTGAGTAGTTCAGCAAGTTGAATCCATTTTCATGTTTTGAGTATGCTCTCTGAATTCTGCAGGTTTGGCCTCTGAAAGATTTTGGACCATTATGATTACCAGATGAACTATGCAAGTGAGTTATATTTGCATTGCTTTGAGTAGTTCAGCAAGCTGAATCCATTTGCATGTTTTGAGTATGGTTTGTGAATTCTGCAGGCATGGCCTTTGAAAGATTTTGTACCATTATGATTACAAGATGAACTATGCAAGTGTGCTTAAAGCAGTCATTTTCAGTGTTTTACATTGAACATTATTCTCAACTGTATGAATTTTGTACCTTGCTGGTTATATGGAGGGAAAATTTCCATCTTGATAAGCTTTTATTTCAATTACATGTAGACTGCACATTTATTTTCATACATTGAACTGTTCCAAAAAAAGGGTTCAGATGGAATAAAAGAAGCATTCAAAATTTCGTTTCATTCTGTGAGTTACAACATTTGCATGATTTGAGTATTTCTGCAAGTTGAATCCATTTTCATGTTTTGAGTATGCTTTCTGAATTTTGCAGGTATGGCCTCTGAAAGATTTTGGACCATTATGATCACAAGATCAACTATGCAAAGTGTGATTAAAGTAGTCAATTTCAGTGTTTTGCATTGAACCTTAGTCCCAATTGTATGAATTTTGTACCTAGCTGGTTATACGGAGGGAAATTTGCCATCTTTAGAAGCTTTGATTTCAATTACATGTAGACTGCACATTTATTTTCATACATTGAACTGTTCCAAAAAAAGGGTTCAGATGGAATAGAAGAAGCATTCAAAATTTCGTTTCATTCTGTGGGTTACATTTGCATGATTTGAGTATTTCTGCAAGTTGAATCCATTTTCATGGTTTGAGTATGCTTTCTGAATTCTGCAGGTATGGCCTCTGAAAGATTTTGGACCATTATGATCACAAGATGAACTATGCAAAGTGTGCTTAAAGTAGTCAATTTCAGTGTTTTGCATTGAACCTTAGTCCCAATTGTATGAGTTTTGTACCTAGCTGGTTATATGGATTTGTCATCTTGACAAGCTTTGAAATAAATTACATGTAGACTGCACATTTATTTTCATACATTGAACTGTTCCAAAAAAAGGTTCAGATGGAATAAAATAAAAACATTCAAATTTCATTTCATTCTGAGTCTAAAGAAATTCAGTGGTACTTTCCCCCCCTAGTTATCTGCCTTCTCCTTTCTGAGATTACAGTGGTTAAGGATTGTTATGTACACCAACACCAGTGACCGACGACGACGACTTCTGTTTCTTGCTTGCTGTTTGAAGTCAAATCTAGGCCATTTGTTCTTGATGAGATGGTAAAGCAAGAATCTTTAATCAAGGGCATCAACACTTTTGATTCATATAGGGCTTGCTCTTGAGACCTGCAGAACAAAGGATGGACTTTTGTATGTCACTTGAATAATACTACCAATTTTCTTTTTTTACAGTGCATCTAAAACAGTCAAAAGAAAACCTGAACCTGATTCTGTGAGGAAGCAATAGAAGTCCAGCATTGAGGATTATTTACCCCTGTGGATCCTTCGGCGATGAATGTTACAATCATTGAATCTTCGCGCTTGATGGGTGTGGCCGGTGGTGGTAGCTCTCTCATTATCCACAAGACGAATGCTGATGGTACAGATGAACCTGGAAAAAAAAAGGATACCAACTTAAAATTCCTGAGCTTTGATCTTCTAACATAAGAGAAACTTAAAGACGAAAGCTTTTACGGATTATTACCTATGAAGTAATACCACAGAACTAATAGAACAGTGCCAACACCTATAGTGTACTGTTGATGCCAGCGGTATAGCATCTACAACAAGGGCAAACATGAGCATGGTCTAAAGGGTCGAATTGTACACACCCTTACCCCCAAACAATAAGGGACAAAAAAAAACCCGAAAGAGCACACACAACAAACAAACCACACAAGTGAAACTGGAGTATGTATTGTAAGACCAATAAGTGAAATAGGATAAATGAAAGACGTACTGGGGCATCAGTAAGAAGAGCGACCAAAGAGCTTGTAGTGAAACACGAGACAGAAACAGAAGCCAAACCAATCACCTGAATGCCATATTGATGTCAGAAAATTGGGAGTCACAGCGAAGCAACAAGAAGAAATTGGAGAATACTTGTCAAAGAAAGGATTAACAAATAACTTGCTGACAAGATTAATTCGGCATACCTTCCGCATCTCAGTTGAAGATCTTTCAGATCTTACATTGCTCATTTTCAAGTATATAAGGATCCCTGTATGACATACAAGAAGGTCATATAAGAAATTGCATGGAAATCAAGCATAAACAAGTAAAACAACACATAACGTTGTATGAAATAACTTTAAACAATTATTTAAACCAGCAATTGATAAAATCTTGCACCAAGTGTGTATGGTAAATTAAATCGGCTCAACACTTAAACAGATAGTTTCTTACCATAGCATGCTAATGCCCCTCCTAGCAAAAGGACGAAAATGGAGAAAACATCCACATATACCTGCATTGTGATGTGCAAGTATACCAGTGGATTAGACAACTATGGTTTAACAACTTGAGTGATTCAAAATTATGCATAAAACAGTAGCAAGCTATATGAAATGAATTAGATTATTGGACAATAATCATAACTATACACTAAAGCGGAGGTTAAAAAAAATTAGTAAACGACACATGTCACTTTTAGATTGGACCACAACACCCCTTTTATTAAAACCAATCTTTGACAAAATAATTAAGTTTAATATAAAGATAGTGTAATGTACGCACAATCTTATATAACTATAATTAATGGATAGAAAATCACATTCTTAATTCAGATAAAATAATCTTTTATTTTTGGATGTGATAAATAGGAAGATTATTATGATATTTTTATGATATATATTATACAAATATTAGGATACTTATTTTATTTTTAGATAAAATACATATGCTATGTTTAGATAATTAAGTTTAATATAAAGATAGTATAATGTACATACAATCTTATATCACTATAATTAAGTTTATTGTGAACGGTCTCATGTATATAATAAATTAATAAGTTTTTATCTTATTACTTATCTATTTTCATAATTAAATAAATTATCATGTTTTGGATATTAAGTTTTTATATTTTATTGATTTTAAATATTGATTCAAAATTTATATTTAAGCATTTACGTGATTATATTTCTTGCATAATAAATATATTTAAAAATATTTTATTTAATAAAAACCCGTACAAGGTACGGGAATACATACTAGTTAGAATCTATACCCGAGCAACAGTTGTAGAATCAATTGGGTTTTTCCCCATCCCGATCCAGATCAGCAAATCAAACACTATCATTAAAATGAAGGTTACAAGTGCCACCTGTGATAAGACAGAACAATCACAATTTAATTTACCAAGCAGTTAATTGAATATACACAGCTTCCTACAACAGGCCATTGTTAGCCATACCAGAACCACAATCTTTTGTCGGTTTCCAACATGTATGGAAGGTATGGAGAAACATTTTTGGTGGGTATCAGTCCCCGAGCTGTCGCTTCTATTTTCTAAGAAAGCTTCACGAGAACTAATTTCATCATCGTCGTCATCTTCATCATCCTGGTGACAAATGTCAATCCTACAACAGCCAACAATTATTACCATCTTCAAGGATTTCACCGACTCTTTTCATAGTAGCTAGAGGAGGATAAGCACTTTAAGCATACCAAAATGACAACAATAGCAGAAATGCTGCAAGAAATAGGATTTCTGGGAAGGCTGCACAGCAAAAATGTTGATGGTCAATTCTCCAGACACGGAATGTGGATGTAATCTGGAAAAAAAAGTCAGTAACTAATAATGGATGCTAACCCATGAATACAAAGCCACAAGAGTTGGCCCAACATTTCCAGCCTTCACAAGTGGCAGTAAGGGTTAAAAGAAAATAAGCAAGATAGCCTGCAAGCATAATTTTGATCGTTAGTAGTTTAAACAATAAAGATAGTGAGGCAAGAGGAAATAGTAGAAACCATTTCCTTTATGTGAAAAGTTCATGGCTGGTAACAGATTTAAGCTAACCAGGCAATGCTAAAACCCCCTATTTGTTGTCTGCTGAAAATAAACAATTCATAACATGATGAACAAGCACACACAAGAAACACCAGATTGAAAACATGTCCTCTTACCAAGATTACAAAAGCCGATCATGAGATGTAAAACCTGCAATTGCAAATGGACATGACTAAGTGTACACAAAATTTCCCAGTATATAATATGAATGATACAAAGGAAGGAGAATCTCAAAAAGTAACATATCAGTCGACTAGAGTGTCCATTTGAGATTTGAAAATGCATGCAAAAAAATGGTGAATAACAGATAAAATAGCATAATTCAGACTGCTAATCATGAGCCAAAAGGAGGCACTAAACATTTAATGGAAAAACAAACATACAGTGGACATAAATTTTTGGGACAATGCAATAGTGAGATGAATATATTCTAGTATATTGGAAACATGAGTTTGAAAAGGTGTTTGTTAATGTTAGTCTAGCTATTCTGAAGTCGACTTATTTATTGGCCAGCTATTTTGAAAGATAATAGTGGTTAAAACACGAATTTCGTGTAATCCTAGAAGGAGAAGAAGCTTTTCTTGCAATTTCCTTTGCAATTCTCCTTCTTTACAAATTTAACCTCTGCCGTCACTTCTTGTACTTTCAATTCTTGAACAAATTTGAATGACTTTTATAGTTTCAAGCCACAAGGCATCAGTTTGATCTTATGAGAAACCATAAGGTATCAGCATGAAGTTTGTAAACCAAGTAAATGGTAAAACAATAAGTACACTTATACTAGCTTATTTTTCATACACACTGAGATGTAAAATCTAAGCAAATAATGAACATCCATGACGACCAAATCAAGAAATTCATATGATATTATGCTTCACTGACCTTTTGTCGTGTCCAGCCAAGGTGCACAGTTCTAGAGTGGATCCTTAAGAACTGTTGCAAGAGGCCAAAGAAATTACATTCAGCAATCAAAATGAGGAAAAGCTCTTAATCAGCAGTAAAATATTATATACCGCCTTCAGAAAAGTCTTTGATCTAGTACAAGGACAATATGCTATAACTACAAACCACCCCAGATAAACTTTATAACTGCAATGGGGAATCATAACAGATTTTGAAATAGAAATAGGCCTATAAAGCACCAATTTGTCTTCACTCTCTACATTCTAAAGACAGGCATCAGATACCCAAGACAAGGCTATAAAGGATTCTAGATCAAGTAACCAATTGCTAACTCAAGTAACTACACACAAGGGATGTGAGAACTCAAATAGGCACTTTTAAATTAGCATGAATCAGAATCTTGTACTTTTGTAAACCTAATTAGTGCCATTTGGAATCTCTGACATCAACATCACCTACATAATCTAAAGTCAAACTTTAACTCATAATAGAAGTCCACCTCAAATCCAAGGCCTCCATTAAAGAACTTAAACCCAATCCTTATAAAAACAATTGGGAAAGCTAAACCCTCTCCCAGAATCCTGGATTGGAATCAAAAGGAATCAACTTTAGCAAAATTCAGCACAGAAATAGCAATTCCAAAAAGTAGGATAAACCCAGCAAGAGAAAACATCCACAAGGCAAGAAAAAATCTCGAACCTGCCAGAATGCAAGAACAGCAATAGCCCCATCAACAACGGAAAGACCAAGATACACAGCAATTACAGCCCGTGGGAAGCAAGAACTGCTCTTTAAATCCGACATTGCTTTCTATCTCTCTCAGAAACCCAATTGGCAAATAAAACCCCGCAAAACCCAGAAAAATGGAGTTTCAAATTCTACTCTTTCTTCCCATCCATCATCATTGGGGTTTCAGAAAAGAGCACGGGGAGGGAAAAGCTTGTATCTTTAATAACCAGATCTGCTAGCTGATTTGCTCACAAGGGGGGCGTTGTTCTCTCGTCGTCTCTTCTACAAAGAAGAGGGATGAACAAGAGAGAGAAAGAGCACAAATGTTTTTCTGTATTTGATTATTGGTTTGATTACAGAAATATATGGCCACGCACTCGCACATAAGGAAACCGTGGATTTATTTTATAGCTTTGGTGGAGACCCGAGAGAGATCAATGATCATATATGGTCATCGCCGAGACGAATAATATATACTTTGAATAATTTTGATTTTTTTTTATAGAAATGAAATGAGAAAAGATTCTGGGATATTCAACCTCATGCTGAATACGAAAGTAAGAAGTAATCTTTTTAGTGAGGATTAAGACCTTTCAATCGGATTGGATTCGGATTGGATCATTTCGAGTTTGAGTTAAATTGGGCTCGAGTTGTTGCATATTTTTTGATGGGTCATATAGATTTAGCGAGTCAAAAATATCGAATTTTTTATAATTATTAAAGTAATATTTTAAATAATTAATAATAATATATTATTTAAATCTATTTTACTAATAAATTATATTATAATTTTTAAAATAATTTTATATACGGTGTAAATAGAATAAATCGAGTTAACTTAACGAGTCAGGGTTTCAATCCTATTTGATTCGGGTCAATCGAATCCAGGTCTTTCTTTGACCTACTGATTTTCAGGTCGAGTTTAAATTGAACATTGTCTATTCTACTTTATTTTACAAGTATGAAATTATCATTTTAAAAAGTCACATCTTTTACTTTTCTAAAAAAAGAATCTAAGATAAGTATATTATATAATTGGTAAAAATATGCAAAAAATGTTGGATAATGTTTTGTGACCACATTAGTTGTGTTTTGTGACCATAAATCCTAGTAATAACTTGTTTTAAATGTAACTATTTTTTTTTAAATCTCCATAATATTTTTTTTTCCTTTAACACATACTCGTATCACATTGCTTTGATTTTATATTTTTATTTATGTTAATATATCTATTTGTCCATTAAGTTGTTTCTTATGATAAGAGAAATGGGGTCACAAATGAATGACAGGAATTTATGGATGAGTTGTTACTTTGTTCGTCTTCTGAGCAAGCAACACAAATTCATGGGACGGTGGGTTACAATTATTGTCTTCTTTTTCTCTCTTTTTTGAGCAATTCATTTTCTCTTTTTAAAGCCACTAAGTACACCTAATTTATGGTTTTGTTGTAGAAGTATTTAATTAGTAATATCAAAATTATAATGTTGAAATATATGCTTAAAATGCAACAACAAAAAAGTAAAATTAACAATTACAATGGAAATGTGTAATTTCCCTAAAACATGAGGTTAAATATTAAGGAAATTAGATTACATTGTGTCTATTTGGAACTTTGGATTACCTGATCCTATTTATCTTATGTTTTTTTTTTGCGCTTCGTGATTTTCGAAGATTTTTTATTTCGGGAGAGGAAGCGTTAGCTATTTCTTCCATATGTATCATTTTGAATTGAATGATTTTCTTATGATTTTTAGTATTTTACCCATGTGAAGCTTGAACTTATTGTGTGGTCTTATTGTTTAATTGTTTGTAGGGCTAAATTAGCCAACATACAACGACTATTTTAGATGTGGTAGCTCTTATCTTGCGTTTTCCATATATAAAGAAACTAATATTAAGAAAATCTCTTATAGAATATCTCCTCTATTTTTTCTCTCTTTCTCACTACAAATATGTGCGAATGGTGTATGCTAGGACTAGAATTGACGATATGGTGATTCTTCCCTTGCATTTCCCATCCGGGTTCTGACCCGTGTGTCCAATTTCGAAACCTGACACAATCCGCTCCTTTAGATGCGAATTGTGGGCCTTCATGTGTAATTCCGCTTGAAACTTGACAATTGTACTTTAAGTTCGACGTTTATAATCATCGTAATTGGACACAAAGTTTCGGTGTAGTTCGAATCATTCTTTACCTCCCCCCCACCCACCTTCTTGCTTTTGAGTTTTTTTTCGGTTGTATTTTTCCTTACGTGAGAGCTTATCGACGCTCCCAACCGGAGCGACGACGAGCACAAGAAAGCACAGATTTGGAAACAAAATTGGTCTTCTCCATGGAACAACGCAACTTGGGCTTTTGAGCCCATTCTTGAGAAAAGATGTAGAGGGCCTTGTTGTGCTTTGGGCCCACTTATCAAAAGAGAGTGATAGATTTAGAATAAAAAGTAGAAAGAATTGGAATAGAAAATAACTATCAGGTTTTCGGAAATTCGGGTGTTACATTATCGTTAGATGTAAAAAAACATTTTGATGAGAATGAAAATGGAAGTTGCTCCACGAACTTCAGAAGAGTTTTTCAAGATGATATAATTCCTTTTTGTTGTTGATAAGCAATTATGTGACTTACTACTAGGTTTGAACAATATCAAGAATATAAAATTATTTTTTTGGCTTCTTATTTACTTCTTAAAAACTAATTTTATTAGATGATGTGCATTTGAAATATTTTTGTTCTCATATTGAAAATTTCCTAAAAAAACATGAAAATGTTGATATTCATGCAAAGGAGTTATATATGGAGTTAAAGGGCATGTTTAGATAGCGCATTATAATGAAAAAAATCTTGCAATATGATGCAGACTTTTGCATTATAACGCGCGATCCAAACATGCTCAAATTTTTTGCAAAATTTTTTGCCTACGAGAATGATGCAACCCATTAATATTTCGATTTATTTGAAACGTATGGATTGTTTTTCTAATACAATTATTGTATACAATTTTTTGTTAACTATTCTTGTGGGTGTTGCATCTGCATAAAAGAGTTTTCAAAGTTGAAGTTGATAAAGTCCTACATGTGTTCTACAATGACACAAGAAAGACCTGATGGATTAGATATGATTACAATTGAGAATGATCTCTTGAAAAAGAAAAGGTTGATCATGAAAAATTAATTGAAGATTTCATTTCAAACAATACTAGAAGAATGCTTCTTTTCAAGTGAATGGTACACTAGTGTGAACTGTAATAATTTTCATAGATAAAATTTAAATCACATTTTTTCACATGTCTTTTTGATTAGGGCCTCGTTTTGATTTTCGGTCAGGACCCCAAAATACATTAGACGGCGAGTTCCCTTTTCTTTTCTTTTTTTAATTATCGACATTAGTTCTTTGTAGCTCGAGGCTTCAATTGCCTATGCTATTACAATCTTTTTGGTGGCCAACATAAGTCCATGGAAATTTTATTAAGCATCGAGAAAATACCGTCTGAGAATCTAAAGGAGCTACAACATCTAATCAAATTTAAAACATACTGGCAAGCATGAATTTTGGATAATCTATAATACACTTGCTCTTGCTTATATTTGATATAACTAGGATTTATTAGTGAGATCCGCATAGTACTTGCGAATCCAACCTTTCATGACTCTCACCTCTTCCTTTCTTTGGCGGATCAACCACTTTGGATCTGTGGTTGCATTCGCGGGAAGTATGTCCATGCAATGAGATCCTGAAAAAATAAAAAATTATTGTCTATGCAATCTAGTGGGTTGTTCAAAATGCCCGTGGACCCGCAACTCGACCGATCCGTAATAGGTTTTACGGGTCGATCCGAAACCCGCATTATTATTATTTTTATATATATATATATATATATATATATTTACGGATCAATATTGTTGACCTGTAAAATCTGTTTGACCTAGTCAAACGGGGTCAAAGGTCGACCCATAAATTACGGGTCATGAGTCGATTAATTTTTTTTACGGGGCAACGGATCGACTCGTAACCTGGAAAAAGGGTCAACGGGTCAACCCGTAACCCGCATTATTATTATTTATTTATATATATATTTACGGATCAATATTGTTGACCTGTAAAATCTGTTTGACCTAGTCAAACGGGTCAAACAGGTCGACCCATAAATTACGGGTCACGAGTCGATTAGTTTTTTTTACGGGTCAACGGATCGACCCGTAACCTGGAAAAAGGGTCAACGGATCAACCCGTAACCCACATTATTATTATTTTTGTATATATTTACGGATCAATAATGTTGACCTGTAAATTACGGGTCACGAGTTGATTAATTTTTTTTTTTCACATGTCAACAGATCGACCCGCTACCTAGAAAAAGGGTCAACGGATCAACCCGTGACCCGGATTACGGGCCGGTTTTACCCGTTAAACAACCCTGCAATCTACTACAATTCATAAACTTTACAAATGAAACGTACCTTTTTTTGTTTTAATTGCAACAACAGTGTTGGAAATGTCCTCCAATACCCTGTTAGAATACCCCACACATTATCTATCTACAGATAATAATGGTCGTAGAAAAGCAAATCCAGACTGAAAATTTGAATGGATGAATTAATTAATTACCCAGCACTACTGTAAGGATCTCTGAGCCCGTTGGAGAAAATGATGTTGCTACCAAATCTTTCGAGGATAAATTTGATGTCCTGTACAATTAATGGCCAGAGATACTCGACTCATGAATGCAAAGTTAAAAACGGACAAACTTGTCAATCGGGTCGGATCGGTCGGATTCGGGTTCTTTATGGATCACAGGTCAATCGGCTCGGGTTGTAGCGGGTTTTCGGTCGGGTAAAAAAAATAACATTTTTTAAGAATATTAAAATTAATTTGTAATTAAATAATAAAATTTTCTTTTTTATGTGTTTGAATAATAAAATGTATTATAAGTCAAATTTTATAAATATACGAAAGGTAACCTAACGGGTTTTGGATTTCAACCCAACAAGTTCCGGATTCTATCGGTTCGGTTTATTTCGGATTTCTAGTTCAAATTTTTAGGTCTTGATCCTAAATTATTGGACGATTCGGGTCGGGTTCGCGGATTAGGTCAACTTTTTGACAGCTCTAAAAGCAGAAGATCGAGATTAATAGAATGAAATAGTGAAAATTAATAATTACCTGGCCGCCGAAGTAAGTAGTGATCCAGTGGGGACGAGGTAAAACGCCGTACTGGCTCTTACAAGACGCGATAGATTGGCTCCAAGAGTAGGGCTCCGGTTCGAACATGGGGTTTTTGGGCCCAATTCCGATGGGCATCACCATGTCGCTGCATGACTAGTTCACGACAAGTAGGGTTGGTTAAAATGCCCGTTGACCCATAATCCGACCCGATCCGACCCGTAATTTACTGGTCGGGATACGGGTTAAGATTTTTGGGATTACGGCCTAATTTGTAACCCGTAATATTATTATTTTTATATACTTTTTGTATAAAGATGTAGTAATAATAATAATAATATTTTTATATACATTTACGTGTCGATCATTTTGACACGATTCACCCGTTTAACCAGTAAAATCTGTTTGACCTAGTCAAACGGGTCAGGTCACGGATCAACCCATTGAACAACCTTAATTGACAAACGAAGCCCAGGTAAGCCCATTTCCGATGACCAACCCTAATCGAAGCATTAGGTGTTACGGGTCGGGTTACAGGTTGGGTTATGGGTCGACCCGTAAAACCCATAACACGTAATATAATTATTTTTGTATATTTTTTGTTGACCCGTTTGATCAGTTTAACCCGTAAAATCTGTATGACTTACTTAAACAGGTCGACTCGTAACCCGAATCAGATCACGAATTGATTAATTTTTTTACGGGTCGACCCGAACAACCCTGACCGAAGCCCAGCTGCTCATCAGCCCATGTAAGCCCAAATCTCAAATATGATGATAATATAAGAGAGTGAGTTGTCACTTGTTTAATTACCTGCCAAGCCCAACCAAGAGTGGTTTGGCTATTGTAGGAGGACTGACTGGTGTTGTAGCAAGTCTTCTTGTCTGCGCCGCCGTAGAAGGCCACCACGCCCGCAAAGACGCGGTCGAGGATGTCGGAGGAGTGGGCCCCATTGATGGCGTCGCAAATGGCGCTGGCTTTGTACACCGGCGGCCTCCCATACAGTGCCGCCGACGCGTAGTTGGTGATCAGGAAGTTCTTCAACTCCGACACGTCGCTCAACTCGCTATGTATATAACGATAATTAAAAGAAATCAAGTCATTAATGGGAAAACATTAGCATGTACTAATTAATTAGATTGTCTTTCAGCATTCTTTACGAGCAAAGCTTGAACTTCTTGGTGAGGTACGAAAGGCCGTTTTTCCGGTTAGCGACTTTGTTGATCTCCGCCCACGAGTCTCTTATGGTTTTGTAGCATGTTTCACTTGTTTCCTGCGTGACAATTGCAGATTGATTATCGATCGATCCAATTAGCCCAAAAATTCAATTGATTACTACAACGTACTACAAGTACTAGAGGTGGACGGAGTGCGGGCTGGCCCGCAAAAGTGGGCTGAAATGGACCGATACAGCCGGGCCAAATCCACCGGCCATGGGCCGGTCCCGGGTTGGGGGAAAAGGGCCTAGCCTGGTTTTTCTAGTTGATTCAAAAAAACCCGGCACGAGCCTTAACACCCTAGCCCCACTTCATCCCGGTTTTATACCGGGCTGGGGCTGGTATTGGGTACGGATTTCCCGGCTCGTGTCATGCCTAACTACAACTAGACCTGGGTCCTGTTCCGGTTCCTCGTAACCATGGAACCAGAATCGTAACCGGCCTTGGGTCGGTTCCTCGGTTTCGGTTCTGAGACGGTTCCTCCCTGTTCAGGAACCGAAAATAATAAAAAAAATTTTAAAAAAACTTCATTTTTGACCTCTAAACGAAAACCGCGGTCGCGGTTTGATTATTTTTTTTGTGTATGGGTTTCAGTTCCACCCGGTTCCGAACCGTCGGTTCTGGGAGTGGAGGAACCGAAACCACGGTTCCGGTTCCGACCGATTTCCCGCCGGTTCTGTTGAACTGAAACCCAGGTCTAACTACAACCTTTAATCCACAAACCAATATAAGTTAAATGACAGTAGTATAAACGTGAAATAAGATACATAAATTTAAAAACAGGCGACCCTACATGACGTGACATGAGTGTCGAATAATTGCTCATTAAGTCAAATAAGACAAGGTGCATTAATTAATTACACGTACTTACCCGAAAATCCTTAGTAACAACCAAGTAATAGGCATCTTGGGGAGTGATTTGGTCGAAGTACAAGATGGGAGCCGAGGAGGCCGGTGCTCCCAACGCCACATGTGGATACTTTAGTCTGAACCACGAAGCCAACACTGCACGCGCTCCATATAATATGTTCATTTTTAATGAATTAATTGACACCACATATATATTTATATATGTAATATTACATATTGCACAACTAATTAATACAAGTGAATAGCTTACTTCCACCATAAGATCCTCCAAAGACCACCACCGGTGAACGAGGCGCGCGCAACTTCCCCTTCACGTCGAGTATGACCTCGGCGTAGTCAGCCAACGCTTGAGCCGAGTTGAAGTACCCTCGCACGCTTGCGTTCTTCACAACTTCTTCCATCGTCATACCGAAAGGGATGGATTCGCCATAGAATCGATGCTGAATTAAGTAGTAATGAAACACAAACACATTGACAGGGCGTTAGTAGTGACAATCTAGAGGGAGTGCCTGCTCTTTCCATATATCTCTTCGTTCTAGTTTCACTGTTTTTAGTTATTTGAGTTTTGTTTCTAGAGTACTTTCTCGTTCCTTTAGTTTTTTTCTCCCAATTGTTTTCTCGCCATTTTCACTTTTTACTTTGGGCTCACCTTTGATACCCTCCTGATTTCGAGTCGGATTCCCAGATCCCGTTTCTCATACCGGGTTCCACCTGGGTAAGGTAGATACTGTTGTCACTACTAACCTCTACATGTGGATCTGTACCTTTTGGGGCCTTGCCAAAGTTTTGGAGATGCTAGGTCTATCTTTGCGAGACAGTTTTGAGTTGTATTTTTGCAGTCTTTACCTTATTCTGGCTTAGAATTGATACTCTCCCTCTCTTTTTCTATATAGTTTACCATTGGCGATAAAATAAATGGCCATCCAAGTAGTTTTGACGTACCTCTATGAAAAGCAGGAGAGCCCGAAACTCACGAGCGAGATCAGCGAGCAAGTGGCCCGCGGTCAAGGGCGCCTCGGCTCCGAAGTAGACGAAGATGGGGGCCATACGTCGACCCCCTCCCCAATACTCTGACCTGATCATATACTTTTGATTGAACTTCGCGTAGCTCTCTGGATTATAGTTGAAGTGATCCAGCGTTTGTTCGTAGTAGAACGTCTCAAAGCCTTCGTCGTTCGACGACACATCGTGATCTTCGTCAGGGTCGTACACGCCGAGCCTTAGAGGAGAGCAAGGCAAAATCACCCACATTGATACAAGCAAGAGTAGTAGTAGGAAATTAAAACCCATTTTCCTCTCCAACATACTAGGAAATTAAAACTCCTTTAGCCTAGCTCGATCGAAGTGATTAATGTATAAATATAAGTAGTAGCTAGTGCTAGTATTGATCAAAAGGTTAGAAAGGTCAAAAGGTGTTGATGATGATGCTTGGAGATAAAGCTATGGCGTGCAAGTGTACGTGGTCCTTGTTAAGTTTGTAAGATGAGTGGAGCTCGATCTCAATCAACTAGGGATCATGTGTTTAAAGGGAGAATCAAAGTGCTAGAAACAATCATGGCAAAGCATTTCAATCTTGCTGAGAGATTTTAGGAAAATGCAATCAATGATTTGCAGAAAATATCACGCACGGTTAAACGTAAAAAGGGGCTAGGGCCCATGATTGTTCGTTCATGAACCAGTTTAAATTTTAATAAAATAAATTAAATTACGAAATAATTATTTTTTCAAAATATATTTTTATTCGATTTTCTATTGAGCAAATTGGGTGAAAGTGCATGTTGTTTTTTCGTTTAGGGTACCTTTAATAAAAATTATACAATAGTTCCAAATTTGGAATAAGGAAAATTGACCTTAAAAGGATAATAATGGAAATTAGGCTAAAACTATTATAACTAATAGTAACTTGTAACTGGATAAAATATTTCAAATGCAGTTTAGTTACATTTTTTAATTGTTCATTTATTTATACTATGATATAGGGTGTGTTTGGACATACGAGTTAAATCTAGTTGTAGTTGAAGTTGGAGTATTAGATATCTAATTTCAACTACAACTAGATTTAACTCATATGTTCAAATAGGCCCTATATCATTTTTTTTTTTGGTCATTGCCACCCTAGTTCAGCGGAGAGTTTTGCTCCATCAAACGCTTACGTCTAGAGTTCGAGTCTCGCGAAGGCCCCTCTTTATTTTGGGTGGGATCTGCTCTCCCAACAAGTTCATTTCTCCTCCACTGAGAATCGAACACTCGACCTCAATGAAGGGAAGCGTAGTCCTTCCCGCTACGCTACATGCTTGTTGGTAATAGGCCCTGTATCATGGCGTAACAATAAATGAACACAATGCTAAAGGCTTTTGAGTTATAAATGGTCTTTTTTGGAGTCAAATTTTAGTGTATAAGAAAATATTTAAACTTAACAATAAATTTCATGTATCATCAACCAGAAGATTGTTTTGCAATTTCACACAGTTCATGTCATGACCCATTTCATCAATCTCCCCGAAAAAACAGTAAAATGTCGAAGTTACCTTAAGATGAAGAATGCATATCTACTTTCAGTCATGAAAACTTGGAAAGTATCATGGAAAGGTGTCACCCTGCCCTTAGACACCATCCATAGCTCATCAACACTGCTTGATAACAAGTGTTAAGCCTAAATTATTGTTGTTCTTTCTGTTTCATTATTTTTACTGACTATTTTAGATGTGGTGACTCTTCTTCTCTTACGTTTTTCATATATAAAGAAACTAATATTAAGAAAATCTCCTACAAAATATATCCTCTATTTCTCGTTTCTTTCTCACTACAAATATGTGCGAATGGTTTATGTGAGGACGAGAATTGACGATGTGGTGACTCTTCCCTCGCGTTTCCCATTTGGATTCTGACCCGTGTGTCCAATTTCAAGATCTGGCACAATCTGCTCCTTTCGATGCGAATTATGGGCCTTCATGTGTAATTCCGCTTAAAACTTGACATTTGTATCTCAAGCTCGACGAATTGTACTCACCACGATTGGGCACGAAGTTTGGGCATAGTTCGAGCCGTTCTTTACTCCTCACCCCTTCCTCACTTCTGTGTCCTTTTTTCGATTTTTTCTATTTTTCCTTACGTGTAGTTTCTGGTCCTTGTTTTAGGTTGTATTTTAGCATGTCTCTCGACCGCCATTTCTTTATAACCTCTCGATTTCCAAGTATGTTCAGCAATTGAATTTTCATCATGTTCAGAAATAATATAGAATATTACAAGGAATAAAATTCTATCCTTTTACCTAAACACCACATGTAAAAAAAACTAATACGTATTGAGAGAGTCTACTCTAAAATAAGGTCAATCCAAGCATAAAATAGTATTGACCGAAGAAACCTAAAAAAACATTACCCTTAACAATTACACAAAATATTTCTACAACTTACAAAACACGATATGCTCTACTAGACAATTCGTCGAGCACATGGTGTGCAATCAAAAACGAATACTAGCGCCACAACCCACCAAATTCAATCCAACGCCGCCATAACTCGAATTGATCCTTCTTGCATCAAGACTCTGCTGAACCACAAACACAGACACATCGGTGATGAACTCCGACGTCACCAACACCTCTCCGATCACCCCCAACTCCGGATTCTCGCTCCACTCCGCCAATCCAGCCGTCATTGGAGAGTAAATTCGCTCGCCTCTCCCCACCACATACAGATCGAAGCTCTTATGATCCATCTCCCTCAATTTCGCAATCGTCTCTTCACCATTGTTCGATTTGATCTCCCGGTACTCAATCGCCTTGTCGCTCTGGTTCTGATTCAAGCACTGGTGCACGAATTCGTCGTCCATGAGCTTCTCCGCCTCGCTCTCGATGTAGATCGACTGAACGCCGGTGTTCTCCTCGTCGCAGAAGCTCGCCGTCGGCTCGATATTGGACGGATCGTCTCCGATGACGAAGCGGATTAGGGTTAGACTGACAAGCGGGTGTCGAGCGAGGCGGATTGCGAAGGCGAGCGCCTCCCGATCGTCTGGACCGCCGAAGTAGAGCATCGCCGTTCGAGCTTCGCCGATTGAGAAGCGGTCGGAGGAAGGCTTCCGCACGCTTCCTCCGGTGTGGAATTCCGGAAGCGTCCGATTGCTCCGGTCGATTAACAGGCCGACCGAGCATGGCGCGGTGCGCATGACGTTCTGGTTTACTGTGCGGAACTCGACATTGCTACCGTCTTCAAGCTTCCCGTCCATTCCTCGACGCTTGTGGTATGACAACATAATTATGCTCACCTACATCAATCGCCTCCAAAATCATGTTCATTATGGCAAAATTGAAGGTGTTTGAGAGTTTTAGGGTTTGGATTAATTGGATTAATTGGATTAATTGGATTAATTGGATTAATTGGATGATCGATCACCTGCTTATCCTCTGAGATGTTACATATGTCTTCGTGCATTGTGTCCATGGGAGAGAGGACATTAAGCGTTTGAACAGTTGTTGCGCTCATGTGCTTCTTCCTGAAGCCATCAAAGGCAGCGACTACCTGATTTGATTGAGCGCTCTTCTTGCTAAAGAAAGGGTTGGCATTGATGGATGCATCATCTGCACTAGCTTGATGAACAATGAGCATAGCAGAGGCTTTGCCGATTAGCTCCGTCAGGTGGACTCCAAACACGGACATGGGCGATCTTTCTGAGTTGTTGGAGATCTCAAGTAGGCTGAGTATACCGGGCAGGTTTTGTGTCTCTTGGACGCAAGCCACCACGCGAAAGTCGTCGTAGGGTTTTAATCCTCCGACGCTCTTGTTCTGGTAAGGATGAGTGTTCTTCCTCACTCTGCTATAACAGATTGACATGATGGGTCCAACTGTGACTGTTGAGAGTATGATTATCAGAATCAAGACTGAGAGTGCTTCCTTTGTTAAGTGCTGCAAATCAAATGGCATGGTGAATTGAGTAAGAATAGTGATGATCGGTGCGTTTGAAGTACGATGTCTAATGGATTAAGGCTTCGTTCGGCACTAGCTGAATTGGGAGCGTTTTCAGCTAGTTGTAGCGAAAAATGAGCGGATTGAAGAAGCTCCCCCTCACAAGCTTCTTCAATTTCCGCTAGATGAATGGGAAAAAAAGCTCCAGCTACAATCATCCGAACGGAGCCTTTGCATTAAATGTGATAATCCAAACACTAATGAAGTTGATAATACATAGTTAGATAAGATGGTTTTACCAATCGGTCGAATCCAATTACTGCTACCACGACTGCAAAGAAACCTTTTGTGTTCTGAAGCACAGCAAGAGCAAAGCCGTCGCTATGGGGCATGCTACACATGACCGAAAATAAGTAGACACACAAAGGCTTGAAGAATGTAGCGACTAATGCTATATTGATGTTTTTGAGCCATATGGAGATATCAATGCCCTTCATCTTGACCCCAATTGAGGCGAAATACAAAGGAAGTAGCAATCTAGACACACAACCATCCATCTTCTCCTCCAATAATTGGGACAAGGCTCCATGTGGTACGACTAAACCAAGGAAAAACGCTCCTAAGAACGCATACCCGCCAAAGAACTCCGAGACTAGCCCACACACCATAACCAACATGAGCATAAAGTGGATGACTGAGTCATCATAGCTCTCTCCATCCTTGTAATGTTTAACCATGTAGTATTTGACGCAAGGACGGATAACAAGGTAGCAAAAGAAACCGAATAGGATAGTAAACAACAACACCATCATGACAGGCTCCCAGGACCAGGCTTCGAGATGCCTTATGTGAGGAAGAGATGAGATGGCGACCACAACCACCATGAGCACCCACGAAACTAATTCGTTGATCACGCAAACACTTAAAGACTCCCTACCAATATCGGTTGATAGGAGCTTTAGCTTTGCCAGGATAGACGCCAAGGCATGGGAGCTAGAGGAGGCTTGTACGACTCCCCAATAAACAAAGACGACCTTCCCTCCAACACGAGTGAATTTGTCCTTCCAGAAGAGCCTGTACAAAGCACAACCGATTGCGAAAGGGATGAGGATGATACCAAACGAAAGCAATAGGGTTTTCATGCCTTGTTGCCCTTGTGTTAAAGGGGCCATGTCCATTTGGAGCCCTTTGATGAACATGAAATAAAGGATCCCCAAGTTTGCCAGCACGCTCAAGTTTGTGTTACCATTTGAAGGCCATACAGTTTGTGATAGTTGTGGACTAAATGTATCCAAAATGAAGGGGCTAACCACCAATGCACTCTTCAAATTGAAAAAAAAAACAAAGATACATGGTTAAGTACATAATACCTTTAGTTTAAGAAATTTATTTCTAATTAACTCTATTCATCTTCAAAACCAATGTATCTTGCAAGAGTAGGCCTCAAGGTTGAGAAGGATGCATACATCTCAACCCCCTACACCCATTGTTCTAAAAATCTCATCTAGGCCCTACCTAGGCGTTAGAATTTCCTAGTCCGTTTAACCTTCCAACCCGCCTAGATAATCGTTTAGGTTGTCAAGGCGGCGGTTGGCGACCTCTTTCTGTCCAGGATCCACATAGCGTTTTTAGAACATTGCCTACGCCTACTCTTGCGGGATACATATGGTGTCTTTTTGCCATCAAAACTATTGTACTTATACGAATGAACATGTTATGAAAATGTTAGAAGGTGGAGATAGATTGCTCACAATGAGATCACAAATGATCCGAGGTTGATTGTAACGCTTGAGAATGAAGAAACATAAAAGATTGCTTCCAACTACAATAGCAAATTGATGGAAAAGAACACTAAGAGGCTCAAAGAGAGGGCGTTTTGTTCCCCATAAGAAACTTGCATCAACAGCCTTTGCATAGCAAGTATGATTATACTCTGTGTACCAAGATGTCTCATTACTCGTCATTCTTCGTTCCGATCTCGATCTCGTCGGCTACTTCCGCCGTACAACCACCACCGGAGCTGCCTCCGCCGGTGTTTGGCCTGATTTGATTCCCTTGTCAATGCAATTGGGAAGAAGAAGAAGAGAGAATATGACACGTGGAGGAGAATTCTAACACTTCCTATATCTATGTAGTCGTTTATTAGCTTATCTATTATTAATCAATGGATGATATAGTTGTGTTTGTAATTAGAAATAGACAATGAATGATAAAATTAGGTATCATTAACAAAGGGTAAATTGGACGATGTCTTTCTTATTACAAATAAAGCTTAGGAGAGAGAGCGAAATGTCTTTTTTTAATGACAAAAAATTCATCTTTAATGGCAAATTTTGAACTCGTGATAAACTAGGTAAATTGACTTGACTCAACTCGAAAACCATCAAATCTGAAACTTGTATATGTAGAGACATAATGTTAAAACGTAAATATTTTACCATTCAAGTGAAGAGTGGAGGCCGAAATCAAACCCATCTTTGATGGTAATTTCGTGTTCGTGACAAACTGGATAAACTAGTTTGCGTTGGCCAACTCAACCCGAAAACTAGCAAACATGAAACTTGTATATGTAGAGACGTATTGTAAAATGCAAATATTTTACCATTCAAGTGAAGGGCACTAGGCAGAGGTAAATTTTTACAAGCTAGTCAAGACTAAGAGGATAGCAAGTTACAAATTTTATCTCACTAGGATAATTATTTTTATTACTATGAAATTTATAAATGTAGTAGTTAAATTAATGGTGGAATTCGACCAAAAAAAGCTAATGGCAGGATTACCATTATCCATTTTATAGTGACAAATATGTTTGTGATCCTAAAAAAAGAAATTTATCCATTTTCGGGGTCTCAAAAAGGACATATAAATACATAAAAACTCCGAGATAAATACAGGAAAATAATCTTTAAGTGGTAAAAACTAGAGAACCTAAAACTTATAGGCTCCGTTCGTTAGTGTTGATATGCTAGTTGAAATGTATTTATGTAGTTGATCCTATAAAAATTTCAACTAGTGTGAGTGTTTGGTTGATAGAGTTGAAACACGTTTATGTTGTTGATACTAGTTGAAATCTTAGGAAAAAAATAAGGTGGGGGGAGGGACCTTAAGGAGTTGAAATGAGTTTATTTTCCCTCATTAAAAATTTGTTCCTTTTTCTATCCCTCCTTTTTTATCCATACGTCACCCCGATACTCTCACAATTGTTCTTCTTTCTCGTTCGCTTCTCGCACGCCGTATTTTCTCTTTTCTGTTCTCGACTCCTATTCTCCATTTTTGCTCTATATTCTGCATATATCGACACTAAAAAAAAACAAGAACACCACTAAACTTCATGCACAACTTCTCGATGATAGCTAAGTTAACGTCTTCCAGACTAAATTTTTTTTCTTCCAGACTGAGTGCATGCAAGTTTATAAAAAATTATTAAAAAAACCAAACAAAAACACCACTAAACTTACAAAATGGAGTCCATCAGATTTCTCTACAACTTATGCCCTTAATTGTAATTTTACATTAATTTTCAACTCTTATAAATTATTCTTTTCCGAACACTATATAGTTTATATAAAAAATAAACATCTCATTTCAACTGCAAATTTCAACACATAATTTCAGCATAAACTACATCAACATCAACGACATCAGCATCAACTCATATAAGTATATTGTTACCGAACGGAGTCATAGATGTAGAGACATAAAGTAGTTGAAATGACTTGGCATTTGGTGAACCATCCCAACTAGAACCCTATAAACACAAAAATGAGTTTCATCTACATTTGACAATCCATAGCCGTTATAATTTAATTCTTGGTTCAAATACATATAAATTCTCACCCTACAAAAGCTGGTGAGCTGCCGAACTAGTTGGGCAAGATCGGAGAAATCCGCCAACTCACCCTCACATGCCTCTCACGTGCCATCGGGCTTCCCCCTCGACCGTATCGACTCACCCATTCCCCATCTCCCGATCACCTATTTAATCTCCCCCAATCTTCACTCTCCCGCCGATTCCTCCTCCGCCGGCCGCCGCCATGCACTCAATCCAGTCTCCCGCGCTCAGGCTTTCGCCGTTGGACTCAATCCTGAAGAATTCCCCAATTCTCTCCTCAATCCCTACTAAAACCAACAGAATTTCCTACATCTCCGCCTCCGCCGCCGTATCGGCGCCGAAGCGCGAGACGGACCCGAAGAAACGGGTCGTGATCACGGGAATGGGCCTGGTTTCGGTGTTCGGGAACGATGTGGACACGTACTACGAGAAGCTGCTCGCCGGAGAGAGCGGCATTGGTCCGATCGATCGCTTCGACGCCTCGAAGTTTCCTACTAGGTTCGCCGGGCAGATCAAGAATTTTAGCTCCCAGGGATACATTGACGGCAAGAACGACCGTCGGCTCGACGATTGCCTTCGGTATTGCCTCGTCGCCGGAAAGAAGGCGCTCGAGGACGCCGATCTCGGTGGGGAGAAGTTGGACAAGGTTTGTGGATTTCGAATTTGGAATTATCTCCGGTTTTTGAACTGTTTGGTTGTTGAATTGTACTTGAACATTGCAATTTGCAAATACGGTTGTGATTTGTGACTAATTGTTGTTATGTTGGACATAATTCTGCTGTTGCCTGACTAAATGGTAGTCAGTGATCACTCTAGCTAATTGCTAACTCCATTGTTTCAACATTTCTTGCTCTTCATGAGGCTATCTTTGTTTGTTGATTTAGGATTCTAGTGCATTCTGATCAACTCTGTAAGCTTGTGCAGTAATCTCAAGAGTAACCTGTATATAAATTAAAGCTTGCAGCAATATCAGAATTCGTCATCTTACTCATTATTTCAGTAAATATATTGAAGTTCTTGTACTGATGAATTCTGATCATGTAGTTGTAATCTGATGGATGCTTTTTCATGTTGGAAAGATGTCATTTAGAGTTATCTTTTTATACCATTGATTGTATTTCTATCTGTTTTGACTAAAACTGCCAGCTGTTACTCTTTGAAGTGGATAGATTCTCAGAGCAATAATTGACTACTTGTTCTTTTAAAATCATTGTGACTCCAGATTGACAAAATAAGAGCAGGTGTGCTTGTTGGAACAGGAATGGGTGGTCTCCAAGTATTTTCAGATGGTGTTCAAGCTTTAATTGAGAAAGGACACAGGAAAATAACTCCTTTCTTCATACCTTATGCCATAACTAACATGGGTTCTGCCTTGCTTGCAATTGATCTTGGTTTAATGGGCCCAAATTATTCTATTTCAACTGCGTGCGCTACCTCAAATTACTGCTTTTATGCTGCTGCCAACCACATCCGCCGGGGTGAGGCTGATATCATGCTTGCTGGAGGAACTGAGGCTGCCATTATTCCCATCGGGTTGGGAGGCTTTGTTGCTTGTAGAGCTTTGTCTCAGAGAAATGACGAGCCTCAGACTGCATCTAGGCCATGGGACAAAAACCGGGACGGTTTTGTTATGGGAGAAGGGGCTGGAGTTTTGGTGAGTTCCTTTTCATGGAGTGGTTTGATTTAATTTTGGCTTGTGTATCTTCTGTTAATGATTTGAAACTGATTCAGGTAATGGAGAGTTTGGAACACGCTATGAAACGGGGTGCACCAATAATTGCAGAGTACTTGGGTGGTGCAGTCAATTGTGATGCTTATCACATGACTGATCCAAGAGGTGATGGGCTTGGTGTCTCTTCTTGCATAGAGAGAAGTCTAGAGGATGCTGGTGTGTCACCTGAAGAGGTATGTTTAGTATTTAGTGGGCCTCTTTTCTTGTTTTGTGAATCATGTACAAAATGGAATTTTGTCACCCGTTCATGCAATCAAGCCTCTTAGCCTTAGAGTGGTTTTATGTTTCTTATACTAAAACTCAAGTGCGGTTGTATCAATGGTTTTCAGGTTAATTATATAAATGCTCATGCAACTTCCACAATTGTTGGTGATCTGGCTGAGGTGAATGCTATAAAGAAGGTATTTAAAGACACATCTGAGATCAAGATCAATGCAACGAAGGTAAGTTTCTCAATTCTTAATCCCTGCTATCTGTTGTCTATGTATAAAAGTTCTAATTCTCGTATTTTTTTGATCAACTATAGTAATATTATTGTTACCACTTGTTATGTACACAGTCTATGATTGGGCATTGTCTTGGTGCTGCCGGGGGTTTGGAAGCCATTGCTACAGTAAAAGCTCTAACTACAGGATGGCTGCATCCAAGTATAAATCAATTTGTAAGTTTTTACACTCTGACTATTTGCACGAAGTTGGATCTACATTCAGATTTTTGATCTTTAACATCAAAAGAATTAATAATTACTTGGTTAGAATGTTCCTTAAAAATGATCATTCGGGAATTGTCCTTAAAATGTGGATCTATGAACATTCATCTTGGGAAATTGATCTGTTATAATCCAATACATTACCTGGGGATTTGGATAAAGAAATCGGTCTTGAATGTGAAGTACTGAAGTTTCTGTATGTACTTACTACAAGAAAATAATTTGGAGATGGCAATTTTTGTTTCTTTTTGAAGAGGTCTAAATAAGATGGCAATTTATGCTGAAATTTGTGTTTCCTAATTTGTTCCTTTTCCACCTTCTCTTTTCTGCAGAACCCCGAGCCTTCAGTTGAGTTCGACACTGTGCCCAATGTTAAACAAAAGCACGACGTCAATGTTGGTAAGTCGCTTGGATATGTGTTTAACCCAATACTGGATCATATACATTAGTTTTGTGTCACCTTACTCATTTTGTTCTATGATCTTAATCTTTTGTAGCCATATAATTCCTTTGGATTCGGTGGTCACAACTCTGTGGTGGTGTTTTCGGCCTACAAACCCTGATCTATTCATCATCAAATGCGAGATAGTAATCTTTGCTTTGTCAGGCTTCTACAAGTAAGTGACAGTTAGTAAAGCCTCCTTTTATTTTAGAAGATGTGAATTAGTGGAGGCAGAGGTAATCTGCAATTGAAGTGAGAATTTGATACGGAAAGCTAAATTTAGTTGGTTATTTCCAGTTGTGCTAAAAAAAGTTTGTGGTCGAACCACGATTTATTTTATTATTTCTTTGTCATTCTAAATTTGAAACTTTGCAATTTGTTGTAATTGGGGAATCACTGAATTCTTTTTTTTTGGGCAATGAATTGTGTAATCAGTTGCTCTTCTATTGAACCCTATCCTACATTATAACCACATCAATATAGTATAGATCAAATGGTGTCATGTCATTTGATTCTCATGCTAAAGAGAATGTAATTGAAAACCCATTTTTTGGTGGGTAATTTCAGATAATTCTATTTAAGGATTTAATTTCTAATTTAAGCAGCTCTCATACTCATGTATATAAATTCAATAACTTTTGCTTTGTTTAATCAGGTATATCTATTAGCAGTACCATTCATGAAAGAACAATTAAGAAACAATGACTGAAGAAACCAAAAAATATAAAATTGAATAAGTAATCCAGTGAAACTGGAAGTCTCATAATAAACTCAGCAATATATAATCAACAATCACAGGGAAGAACAAGGGTGTATTACACTAAAAGAAAAAATAAAAATAATAATATAAAACACCATGAATTCATTAAAATTCCACAAGCAAAACCCAGAAACAAGAACCATTAGAACTTAGAAAAGCAAAGCTACAAAAGAAGCAACAGCTGCAAAAAGCCCAGAAACCTGCACAGCCATTGCAGAGCTCTGCATAGCTGGAGAAGGCGCCACCGCGTTCTCAACCTCCACAGCAGAAGAAGAGACGACGAAGAACGCAAGAATCACAAGAATTGCAACAGCCAAAACCGGGGAGGTAGCCATTTCCTGATCTCTTAAGCTTCTTTATTTCTTGCTGAAGTGATGATGAGTAAGCTAAGGCTCTCTTTGGCTTTCTGTGGATTTAATTGAAAGCTAAAGAAAGGGTTAGTTATATAGGCAAGATTTCTTTCAAGCTTGACTGTTTTTTAAAGTAAAAGCTATAATTGCCAGCCATGGAAGCCATGAAGTGCTGGTTGAACAACAAGCAGAATGATTGGAAAGAGGTGTGATGTCAATATATTAATAGCTTGCATTTCCCTTTTAACAGGCTGGAAGTTTGATGAGATGAGCAGCCTAAGTGTTAGTAAATAATGGTTTATGTGTGTTGTGTGTGGATGATTAGAGGGAGTTAATCTTTTACAGGTGTGCCTTTGTTGTCAAGTGTATAGTTTTGAGTGATTTTTAAGCATATTGTGTTGTGTGTCTTGTAGTTAGTAAATTATGCAAATTCTATTGATTAGACCAATGTTCTATCACCTGGAAAATGACAACAGAATATGGGCCTTGGAGAGATGAGACAGCTGTATGTTATTGTATTGTATATTTGTGTATGATGAGAGGCACATGAAGAGATCAAAGTGTTGCCTGGCTGCATTTTTTTTTTTGATTAGGTAAGAATTGTGATGAACTAAAATATGAGTTCAAAGTCGGTTAGAATATCTTTATGGATGAGAACTTTAAGTTGAATTATTACGAATTACTCCTAGTGAGGATATTCTCAAACGGCCCGGCTGCATAAAGCCATAACAAATATGTACAGAAGAAAAATGATGAAAATGATTAAAACTTTTGTTTTAAATATTGGCGAAAATATCCTTGTGCTCACCTTGATAATAATTTTTTTTTTTTGATATTTGATAGAAAGACATATAACAACAATAACACTCGGTATTATCCTGCACGAGGAAGTCATGAACGGTTGAGATGTATGCACGCATACTCCAAACAATGCGAAAAGATGTTTTCGATAGACCTATAGAAGCAAGACCAAAGAAAAAAAAAACACAAAACATAAACAAAACTAAAACAATGCCCTCCATAGCCTCCAACACCCCCATAAGCCATAACAATGCCCTTGGCACTCATAAATACAGTGTCGAGGCCTATAGAAGCGTTTAGAGGTGGTTATTTCTATACAACATATTAGATAGGAAAAACTAAATAAATAAATTGAAGTTTAGGATGATTTTGTGAAATAGGGTATTTTTTTTGTGAAGGGCATTGTTTATGAGAGTCGAATTGAAGAGCTCTGGATACTACCCTTGAGGCTTAATCGATTGACTAGATGCCCGAAGGCTGTGAAATAGGATACTTGGATGTACGTAGTTTACTCTCGAATTAAATGTAATGAAATTATCGATTCTAATCTCTTTTATACTATCATTTACTCTATTCTTGTTAATATAGGGTAAAGTAATTAACAACATACAACAAAGACTCTGTGGCCCAATGGATAAGGCGCTGGTCTACGAAACCAGAGATTCTGGGTTCGATCCCCAGCAGAGTCGTTTTTTGTTTTTCATTTTTAATTAAGAAAATAAATCACTTTAATTAATTTCATAAGCTAGAAGGAAGAAGGTTTAAATACGACGGCACTCAACAATTAACAAATGTGACTCTGTGGCCCAATGGATAAGGCGCTGGTCTACGAAACCAGAGATTCTGGGTTCGATCCCCAGCAGAGTCGTCTTTTTTTACTTCATTTTTTTTAGTTAAGAAAATCAATCAATAATGTAAGATAACATCATAAGCTGCCAGTAAGGGCAACAGAATAATAAAAATACTATCAATGTTCTAAAAATATCCGGCTATACGCTAGAAGGCACCAACCCTTCTAACACATCTAAGCGATCATTTAGACCGCCTAAGTGCTAGACAATTCAGCGTTTTTTGGAACATTGCAGAATACTATATGATATTAAACGTCTCTTTTGTCTGTAATATTATCAGTTTATGTTCTACTTTGCTAACATGGTGACTCGTCTAATTTTTTATGGAACTTGAAATGGAATGATTTGGAAACTACAAAAATTCCACAAAATAAAACTCATGTGGGTGTCTTGGGTAGGTAGGTTAATATCTAGCTTAGAAGGAATTCTGTTGAAGGCTTTCGTATCTTAGAATTCGTTTATTTATTACCAAAACGTAACTTTTTTTTTTGATAAACCAAAATGTAACTTCAAATCATGGGCATATACTCGTATTTACGCTTTCTCATGCAAAATTTTAATCTCAAGATTCCATCCTTTCAGTTTTCAGTCATCTAAATTGTAAATTCAGGAAGATCATACAGCATTACATAGAGTATGTTAAATTATACTCCGTAAATTCAGCACGATCATACACCATTACATTGTATATGTTGAAGTGCTAATTTTAAAATCAAATTAAGCTCAGTCATGTTGAATTGATAATTTTAAAACCAATGTGGTAAATGAATAAGAAAATAAACAAAAATGTGTACCAAACGACTACAGAACCATAAAACTAAACAAGCAAATATTGAATAACACAAGCCATAAATAGAAAAATTGCATAAGATAGCCTGTGTTGTCTGAAAAACTGACAATTCATAAAACAAAAAATCTTAAAACAACCCGATATTAAGAAACAGCAACATAGATGTTTCAGCTAAAACTAGCACATAGTCCAAACTCATTCTTAAAACTTCTCTATATAAGAGAAAATTAAGGGCCTTACATGAACAAGTTAGGCTTGTTAGCCTTGTAGGTTGTCTTGAGCTTCCTGGTTGGTGGCCTGACCTTCCTCAACACCAATGGGAACTTGATTTTGGAGTTGTGGAATTGCTTGGTGCTCTCTCTCTTGCAGAGCTTGGCGGGGATGATGGCGGTTTTGATGATTTGGATACACGGGAACCTGACTCTGTGACGAGAAGCCATCTCAGTGTACATCTGGTGGACGGCGCCGTTCATTGTGGTGTCACGGTACTCCTTGTACATGTTGTGGTACCCGGTTCTGCTCTGGTACCTTAGCCAGATGCCGTAGTTCTTGATCTTTGTTGGGTTCTTCTCAAAGATCTGTTGCAAAAGACAGCATTTGACAGATGAGAAAAGTAGTATTTTTTTAATTTTACAATGTGCAAGTATATAAACTCAAATGTAAACAGTAACAAGAACAGGCAAACAGCAGAGGTGACAAAAGAACAAACTCATAATGAAAACAGTAACAACTAAATATGAGTTTGTTGCACACTTATATATTTCAAAACATAAATTGATTGCAAATGCTAGATTAGACTAGAAAAAGGTTTCAATGGAGGGGAAAATAGCTATTGTGAATGTAATATGTTCATGATGCAACTACAAAAGAATGTGAAAGTCATTGCAATATGAGTATATGTGCATTTGGTATCTAACTTATTCAAACAAGAACAGGCTAATAGCAGAGGTGTCAAAAGGATAAACTCAGAATGCAAACAGTAACAACAAGATAGGAATTTGTTGATCACTTGTATTTCATAACATAAATTGATTGCAAATGCCACATTATACTGGAAAAAGGTTCCAAAATGGGGAAAATTGAGCAGCTAATGAGCTCTGCCATATTTCCACAGGAGAAGAAATATCATTTGTAGCCCAACAGATGAACAATAAAACCCTAAACATTACATCATAATCAAAATCTCACAATACATACTGGTTTAATGCCTTACAAAGGATTTCAACATCACAAATTGCTCTAATTGAAACATGTTAAAGCAGATAACATCACTAAAAGCAAATCAAACACCAACAAAAAAAACTAAGCACAAAATACACACCTCGTTGCAAGTAAGAACTTGTCCAATGCTCTTCTTAACCTTCTTCAGCTTCCTCAGGAAGTACCTTTACACAAATCAAACAACAACACTAAGCACAACAACACCAACAACAGCAATAATAACCAAAACATCAAATTTCAAAGAAAAAACCTTGCAAGAGATTCGCATGACATACCAAAACTTAGACTTGGCACGAACTTCATTCGTAGCCCAGAGCTTCATCCTGTAGATCTTAGGTTTCGGGACGCTCTCAGTCGGGAGAGCTCTGCCGACCACCTGGTACTGGTGAAACTGGTGCACAAAATCCCCAAATACATGATTTCAATCAATTGCGAAATCGTGAAACCGAAAACAAATTAAGATCCTAATGTATATCCTAATGTATAATCGATACGAAGAAAGAGAGATTAAGAGATCTGTACTCTGAATTGCTCCATTGTTGTCGCGGCGTCTCTCTTCTCTGTGAAAGCGTATTCGTTGATGCGGCAGGCTGAAATGTTGGCTAGGGTTTTGGTACTTAAATAAAAGCCTTTTTTCTTTTTTCTTTTTTAATTAAAAAATAAAAGTGAGTAGAGCATTTGCGCTATTGAGGGAAATGGTGGGCCGGTTTGCAATTGGGTACCGGCCCAGCCCATATAATCGAAAAATAAAAGTATAAAAATCTTTTTATTGCTTAGGTAATTATGTTGCATGAAATATTATTTTTTTGAGTAGGTAAAAATTAGGTTGACAAATTAAGTTAGAGTATCCGGCCTCGTAGTTTTTAATCTGATTGATACTACAATTATGGTGTGGTTTTGCAATCAAATCTGCCAAAGAATTACATTCACGAGTGACGAGACACATGTTTAGTTCGAACTGCCTTAAACGACTGCAAGATAACCGGTGTATCAGCAATTACCATGTCAATGGGTCACAAGATCTACATCCTTTTAGCGCATTGATCACAGCGCATTGATCACTAAGTAAACGGTCACCTTCTATTTCAATTTTCTTTTATTTCCTATTATATGTGTCGCCTCAATTGAGCTATATAGGTTGAATTAGTTTGTGAAGTGTTGTGTGTTTTAGGATTTGTTTGGTATTACTGATTTTCCATTTCTATAAATATAAAAGCATTATTTTAGACTCGATATACTATATGATGATTAAAACTGCATGTAACAAAATGTTTCCGAGAAGCTGTTTTTCATTTGATAAATAACTTGAAAACTCTACAAACAAGCACTTGATCTTAATTCTAGGTTTGTTTCAAGTTTAAGCAATTAGAAATAGTTTCAGTTTGGCTCAACAAGAGCTCAAGTCCTGTGCCCAACGTATGAGCTTGGAGGCTTGGACAGAACAATTATCCATCAGCTTGGATTTGTTCAACCCTGTTTTCAGACCCACATCAGATTATCAAAGGATATATACTGTGCAAAACTGAACAGTTTATACCAACATAATCTCAATTCTTAACTAAACATACAACATATTTATAGGACAAAGGATTCCACATATACACAATCATCTGTGGAGTCTGAAGTCATTTTCAAAGAAGAATCCTCCTTGCATACTTCTGCTGTAATTATTTGTAACTGCATCCTGACATGGTGTAGGGAGATGCAATTTCTCCAAATAAACACAGAATGTACAGCTTCAATCTTCTTATATATCACCAGTCATCAGCTCCCTTGGTCACTCCGAAAACAATAGCAATCATGGTCAGGATAGACTGCACATTTTGACAGTATAAAACAAATCAACCAGTTATTTGCCAGTATCAACATCAACAAGCCAAATTTAATGAGTTGCAAACTGATAAATCAAGATCATGAAATACAACAGAAGGCGGTTTGAAGGATGAACAGAAATATGTGATAAGTAAAAAAGATAAATGAAGCCCGGGACTTACAGCTATCATGCACGCAACCAGCCCTGGTTTTTCTCTGTAATCCACTCTGACACATAGCAGAATCATTGCCCCAACGTACCACGGAATTGCAGCGAAAAAGAAACCAGAAAAAAACCTTCATAGAAAGTTCCAATGTGAATCATAAATATTCAAGATGTAACAAAGAGCTGGGGTTATGAGTGATTATGGTGAAACAGAATGTTTATGAAGTGGTGTGTCATGCAGAAGAAATGCATATTATCTAGCACTTGAATCACTGGTAACTTAGAATCTTGAATCTTGATTGGAAAAAAAAAAAAAACAAGAGAAATTCTTAAATTCCTACAATGCAACCTCTATCATCAGAAATCCTATTGCTAGCACAATTGGAACTGCATGTTTGGGATTGTTAGTGCAAATGTAGAACGGATGATGCCATGTAAAAGAAAATATTAAATCTAAGAAGAAGAATAAAAAGGGGAAATGATTTCAGCTTACAGGAGCCATCCAATTCCAAGGCCACAGCAAGGAAGCCTAGGGTCTCTGATAGGTGTTCCTTCGGCAATAGCATAACCTTCAACCAGCCAAGTAAAGATAGAAAACATAAGCAGCATCAGTAATAAACTGGGATATTACATTATTTTATAATCCATTCATATCTTAGATTCTAAAGAAGCAAACCAGTGACAGATATTGGCTCAATAATGATATTATTAATATTAAAACAGCCAGTCTCTACCATCAAGAATAAAACCCTGGCTTCAATTGCTCTATTTTTGTGACTTTTTAATGTTTTAGTTCTAAATTGCTAAGGTCTAACCGAAGATTTTGCAGCTAAAAAGCAGGAACCGACATCCAATCATCCAATCATCAATCACAATCAGATAATCCTAGCATGTGGGTTATAAAAGAACCCCTAGATTAATCTATTTCCATTATTTAAGAGATTATGTTCATTCAATTTCCATCACTCTAATCTGACGATTCATCTAATATAAAAACAAACAAGAAAGGCTGCATCATCTGCCTCAAAGTTCAACCCCATCCCCATCTTAGTTCTCATCCTAAGGCTGATCTGTCAGGATTCATTACCTCATCATCTCAGAAAGGTGCCCACACTACAATACACTCAAAATGATCACTCTCAGAAGTGTTTCGTTAGCTTTTGAAAGGAAATTTTCCTTGTGTTTGGTTCAACAAAATATCATCCGATCTATTGCATATTTGCATTGCTTTGACAAATCAAATAGCCGCTAAATCTCCTCATTTCTGCTACACATCATATAATTTAGAAAATCAACAAAATTCTGGAGATTCAGCTCGATTATAACGTTTTTCTTAATACCGGGAAAAGCTGATCGATTTCATGGCCCTGTAATTACATGTGGTAGCAGAGATTTAAAATTCCGAAGATTCATCTAGGTCATAACTCATAAAAGCTTAATAACCAAAGGCAAAATCATCATTACAAATCAAATCAAAATCCAATTGCGCTTAAACCAACATTCCACCCTAATTTTGAAAAGCCAAAGAGAGGCACCTGGAACTGGGACGGTTTGATAGCCATGAGCGTAGTGATAATGACCGGAAGGATCGACGCCGTGTTGCTGACGTATACCGACGACGTGATGAGGCGGCAACGGAGGACGCGCGGAGCTGTGATAGGCCACGCCTTGAAACGTTCCGTAATGGCTATACGGCGGTAAAATCGGCGGATTCTGGTCGCTGCTGCTTCCACCAGAAGCCATAGCCATAGCCTTCTCCTTCTCACTCATCTCGAATCAAATCTCAATCTTCCTCCTCCCTTTTTCTGAATTGGGATTTCCGAAGTTAGGGTTTGAAGATTAAGGCGGTGGATTTGGGGTTTGATCTCTAAGCGGAGCGGTGCTTTCGTTGTTTTCTGTTTTCTTCGCCGAGTACAAAAAGTCTAGAAGACGTGAGGTGGTCAGACGCTTGCGCGCGAAGGCTGTGACGTGGGCCCCTGCTCGCGCTTAAAATGGGCCAGGGCCCAGTAACTGAATTGATGGCTCGTGTTTGGAATTTACTTCGGCCCGTAAAATGAGAGTTTGCACGATCCACTGGGATGCTCACGGTCGACCCGCGACACGCAAAAAAATTCATTTTTAACCCGCGGGTCGCGGATCGACCCGTTTGACTAAGTCAATAGGGTTAAAATGATTTTTTTACCTAATAAAATTATTTTTTAACTTAAAACATGTATTTTTTTTAAAAAAAAAATTGTTGGATTTGCAGGTCGACCCATAAATCCAACGATTTTTTATAAAAAAATTAGTTTATGCATTAATAAAGTTATAAAAATATATATTTTTAAAAAAATATTGCGGGTTTGACCCGACCCGCAGCTCGCAAAATGAAAAAATTCAACTCGCGACCCGACCCGCACGGGTCGTGGGTCGACCCACAACCCACAAATTGCGAGTCGGGTCAGTGCGGGTTGCGGGCAACCCGACCCGTTGAACACCCCAACGATCCACTCGAATTTAGAAATACAAATTCTACTCAAACAAAAAAAAAAGAAATACAAATTCTATTTATATTTCTAATCTATGAAACTAAAGCTCTATAAGAAAATTAATAAATTATTTTAAAAAATAATAACACTAAATAAATACCGAGTACAAATTAACAAAATATTGTCATTATAAGGAGTTTAACCGCCCTAAGGATATAGGTTAGAAAAAATTGTTCTATAAAATTCCAACCGGAATCGAACCATGATATTTAATTTTTTTTGTTAAATGATGGGTTGTATTCGAGTTCAAGAGGGCATGTATAGAGACAATATTCGAGTTCAAGAGGGGTAAAGTTGTAGGCGGGTGGGTGGGTTTGGCTATTTGGGTGCTTTTTCCAAGTGTGTAAGGGTAGGATGTAAATTTGTTTTCGTTGTTGTGCGTATTTGTTGTGTTTATTGTACTCTTTGATTTTCTCTGACCATATCATGCGGTTGTGTATGTTTGCTCCATTCCAAACTATCTAACGAAGTTCTGAACACAGATTGCGTACCACTTTAATGAGCGAACAACCTAACCCTTGGAACATACTACAACTCAAAGTGGCAAAGAGCCGACCACGACGTGCCAAACCTTTCCGTCGATGTGATTTATTGGGGAAGATCAACCTGTTATCCCTAGAGTCTTTTGTTCGTTCAACGAAGGCCCTTCCACTTTGCGGCGTCGGATCACTAAGGCCGACTTTCGTCCCTACTAGATGGGCGGGTTGTTTGTCATGTTTTTTCCTGGCATGTGCACGCCTCCTCGCCTTTGGGTCTATTGGAACCACTCCTCAACTTATTCGAGAGCGATGCTTACATCCTGATCCCCCAAACTTCATCCGACGAGCCATATTGGATAGTGTTGTTGTCTTGTTGATGTTGTGCATGTTGGGTTGCATTGTACATATGGTCCATATATGTACGTATACTTAGCCGGAAGTAATGATGAAAATGTTGACAGATAAGCGTGTGTTGAAGTTCAAAATGGGCCCGTACGTGAGACCAAGATGGACCTATATAACACCATACAAGTTGTGTGGATTTGTGGGCATAGAAGAAATCTAGCACATGGGGTGTCCAAGTCTTGTGAAATTACAATATTGAAGTTTGAAGCAGTTGGATCATCATTTTCTAAGCCCACGACCACACTCATCATGCAAGCGAGGCTCACAAAAATTCTTGCTCTCGAGAGGGGGAAATCATTAGAGCATTAAGTGTACTATTTAGGCCCCATTTGGCAAAAAAATAAGGTCATAAAATTAGCCCTGGGCCCGGTTCCGAATGAACCGGTGAACCGCTGGTTTCGGAACCGAAGGGAAACCGTCGGGAACTGGAACTGTTTCGGTTCCGATTCCTCCACCCCCGGAATCGGGAACCGGCAGTTTCAAACCGGGTGAAACCGCCGGTTCCACTAATAAAAAATATAAAAATAGCGTAACCGCGGCCACGGTTTGAAAACCGTGGTCGCGGCCCATTTCCGGTTCCATGGTTCCGAGGAACCGGAACCGGACCCAGGTCTACGTAAAATATCCAATCCGAATATATATCGGTGTTGATTAATTGAATCAGGCGAGTCAAATAGGGTGTCTAAAAGACTCAATGACCCGTAACCCGACTTGCCCGTGAATTTACGAGTCGGGTGCCCGATCTCTAACATACATGGGTTAATTGCAACTTAACAAGGTGAATTGCAAACTATATTAAAATGAAAAAAAAAACTTGACAAGATGGTAGTTATTATTGTTGGATATGGGTCTCACCGAGCAAGGGCTATATAATGGGCCATATAGCTAAAGGCCCACAAAAACTACCTGGCCGGCCCTTAGAAAGGCACTACTAATAATGCCATCTCCCACTTGTATGAGTTGTGTCACTATCCGCCCTTAACTTGAAATCATAGGGGGCCCAAAATTTTATTGTCTTCAAAATCATTTTTATACCGCCAATTATCTATCACGTACCCTTAGTCTAAAATAATTTAGACCAAACCATTCAATTGGATTTATAGTTAGATCATCAACACATAGGCTCATTTAAGATTGCAACAACAAAAACAACACCAACACAGTGTTACCCCGCCTCAGGTGAGATCTGGGGTCATGATGTACAAACCCTTGCTCTAATATAAAATCGAGAGGGCGTATGAAGAAGGCCCAAATATTAGAGATTATATCCATCTCAAAGGAATTGTATAAAAGCTATTGAACATGAAAATATCATCGAGAAATTGAGGAAAGAATTGTCTATCGTGTATGTGCATTAGGACGGTCACTCCCTCAGTATTGACCCACTAAACTTTGATATCCTATTAAAGTCCGTTTGACCTTAGATCCATGTTTGTTGGGTCGGGCCATGCAGAATGCTCCCCATCTATTTTATTGGGATAGTCCGCCATGGACATGATAGCACAATTTGAATTAGTTGGTTGGGCCACTCTAATTTCGATTTGTTCATAGGAGCTACTTTTTTTTTGTACATATGAAGTTAGGAAGTAATTTGATTGCTTGTCATTCATCTTTCATCACATAATCAATCTACTATTGAGAAAGCATGAGCACATGGGAGGTTCCCACAAATGATCTTCTCTGCCTCCCATATGTATTTGGTTAGGTACCTCAAATATTTTATTGCCTCACCGCTTTGCTTTCTTCTTTAAAATTAGAGGAAATTTTGGTTAATGCCCCTATGATTAAGATAATTTCGGTTGGTATTTCATGTTTTATTTCTTTCTACGTAGGATCTGTTTGTATTGCATATTTAATACAGTAAGTTGCATTAAATCAATATTTAATATATTAAATTGGATTAAATTATAAATTTAATGTAACTTAATATTTAAATGTGCGATTTAAACGAGGCTTAGTACTAGACACATGGGTTCTGGCTTCGGAATCAGCAGCTTACCGGCTGGAATCGGAACCGGTAACTACAGTTCCAATTCCTCCACCCCCAAAATTATAAGACTTTTGAACACTAATTAGAATTTATCAAAACTACATGGATATTGAGTGAAAAAAATAAATAATGCGCGGGCATCAACTAGAATTGCTTTAAATACCAAACTAACCGAAATTTCCTAAATTAACTCTTTTTCAAATTCTAAATTGTGCCTCAATCTTGCCATGGTATATTGTACAAGCAAGAAAAGAGAAGTGGGTCCATGTTTAAAAGAGACCTAGAATGAACAATAATTCATTCATTAGCAAAAAATTGAAAGAGAAGTTTACACGAGACCTAAGCAAACCCAGGTATTACAAGGTTTCCTCCCTTCCTAAAGTGACAAGCCATCACCTAGTTTCTCTATTGGCCATTTTCCATCTAACTCGCAAGCATTGCTTTACATGGTTGATTACAAGTATTGCACATTCATAGGACTTGCTCGATTGTAGTTTGTTGATAAAATTTTCAAGTTTCTGTAATACCAAATGCAGTAGATCAATACAAAAAACAAGTGGTCCAAGTTTAAAGTACTAATTCATTCATTCTATAACTATTTGCTCATGATTACACTATAAACACTTGTTGCAACCCCTTCTTAACATGGGAAAATCATGCCCAAATAACCAATAACCAAAGAGCAAGTTCAAAAAACCAACAATGTCAACATCATAACTCAAACTGAATCCTCAACCTTGCTAGGAGTGTTTCCAGCATCCCTACGAGTAACGCGAATGTAACAAAGGATCGAAGCCACAACCGCAAACGCAAAGCCACCAAGGATCACGTCGCCACCAGCCACAGACGCGCTAAGGTGGCGCTTCCCCACAAGACTAATGTGCACCGCCGCCTCACCCGATTGGCCCGTCCACGGGCCTCCAGGCCCGGGAGCTGGAGAGAGTCTTGTTGAAGTGACAAGCTCAGCCAACTCGGCCACCATGAACACTAGGAAAGCCGCCATTCGCCACCACCACATGACTTAGTTTTTGGAGATTTTGAGGAGTTAGTTTTTCAGTTTTTTGTAATGATACAATGAGGTATTTATAGGAAGAGTTTGGTGTTAGATTTGTTTCTTGATTGGTCCTACTTTTTTTTTGGTCTTGGCTTTTGGCTGGCTCGGTTCGATCGGTCGGACACCGCTCTACATCCGGACCGGGTACTTCGTGACTCTATTTTGGGGGAGACCCTCCCAATATCAGTTTCTCCATACATGTCGTCAGTGGGATTCGAACTTCGAATCTTCTAGACAACATTTAAGAAGTCTAACACCACTTTACAACTAGACCAACTGAGTATTGGTCTTGATTGGTCCTACTAAAGTCATGTCATTAAGCATTTCTTAATTAATTACTTCTAATGGGTCAGTGGAACCCTCTAGATGAAACATGATGCGTGTATTATTTTGTGGGTTTGTGCTTAGTTTTCAATCAAATTGTCAAATCCTTGCCAAATTTTTATATCTATATTTTTTCAAGTGATCTAGACAGAGTTGTTATCTGGTGGAGCTAGCTAGGTTATAATATGTTATATTATGTTTCATGTATACAAGACAGACTAATTAAACTGCTTGATTTTGATAGTTCATGTGACTTTTTTTGTTCTTGAGAGAAACAATCCAAAAGTGCAAGATCAAAGGCTGTCTACTGATCGATTAAACTAAACAAAACGTCTAATTGCCAACTGTGGTTTTTGTTGCATGTAGAGCTATCAAAACGTGATCTGACATTCCGAGCCAACAACCCGATCCGACCCAAAAATTTAGGGTCGAAATTTGTTCCGAAAATCAGTGGCTTAAAAAAGACCCAAATCCGATTGAGTTGAAACCCGGAATCGGTTAAGACTTAAGGTTGACCCGATTTGTTCTATTTATAAAATATATAAACTTTATTTTATAAGTGTATATAATAAGGAGTATATTTTATTATTAAAATATATAAAAAATCGATATTCTTAGCCCACTAGGTCGATCTGACCCCGAAAACCCGTAGTGACTCGACCCGAACTGACCCAAATCACATGTCTAGGTGCATGTAATCTGTACTAATTAAGAGCTCTTTTCACTTCAAATCACTTGATTAATCATATGATCATAATCACCAACTACTCAACTTCAGCAAACTTGCAAGTGCAATTAAAACTAACTTCTCTTACCATTATCCAACTACATTTATAAGCTATTAAACTTGTTCAAATCCTCTAAAACTTCATTAACATCTTTAATTTTTATTAGTCACTTGCTATGATCCCAAGAAGCATATCTCTAGTTTCCTCCTCGGAGCGAAACACTCCAAGTATCTCCTGCAAACACAACAAGAAAACAGATAACTGATCAACACAAAACTCAGTTTTTTTTTAACCTCTCTTCTCACAATTTTACCAATCTTGATCTAATAGTCTAATACTTCACCTCTAAGCAAGAAGTGAAAGTAGCAGCTCCTCTTGTAGCTGTAAAGCTCATGTCTGTCATCTGATACCCGAACGAATGCAACGCCTCCATAATCCGAGTGAGCCTCCCATTCTTCATCTCAAACACCACCTTCATCCACAGCTTGTCTGAGTCTATTCTGATCACCTTCACTTCAGGCTACAAATGAAAAAAACCCACAAAAGATAATTCAAGTTAGAAGCTAAAAAAGTAAAAAAGATTTGATCTTGGGATGGTAAAAAAAATGGACCTGAATTCATGTTAGAAGCTTAAAATGGACTTGAATTCAAGCTACAACATTTTTAAAAAAGACCCACAAAAGAAAATTCAAGTTAGAACCTTAAAAAGTAAAAAAGATTTGATCTTGGGATGGTAAAAATAAAATGGACCTGAATTCAAGTTAGAAGCTTAAAAATGGACTGAATTCAAGCTACAACATTTAAAAAAAAATACCCAGTAAAGAAAATACAATTTATAACCTTAAAAAGTAAAAAAGATTTGATCTTGGAAGGTAAAAAGTCAAAAATTGGACCTGAATTTGCAATTTCTCTCCTTTATCACAACTTTCCCAAGAAAAATCCCTTGCAATTTTAACCTCCTCTTGAGTTTCAGAATCCTCCATTTCCAGCAACTCAGTGAGCTTGTTAACTTCTCCCTGAAGCTTCTCAATGTAAGTAATCGCGTCCGTGATCGTCGTCTCCTTAGTCATCTGCAACCATACAATACAACATTTGTAACCATCAAGTACTGAACTTTTTTTACTTTTTACTACACATTCAATTTCAAATTCTATAAATGATTATTTTGTAATGTATTATGAGTTGAGGAAAATTGCATTGGTGATGATGGGCACAAGGGATCTGAGCTGGAGTGTGTTCTGATGCAGCCTAGCTCGACGACGACGCTCGGCATTCAGATTCTTGGACTTGAATTGTGCATCTTCATCTGTATAAATCTCATTTCCCCTCCCCAATTTGGCCCTTCTTCTCTTCCCATACATGATCTCATCTCTTTCATCCTCTTCAATTTCAGCCTTCTCAAACAAAAAGCTCGAATTCGACATGGCTATAGGTGTAGGTGCAACTGAACTACAAAAGCCCTCTTTCTTATATAGGGCATGATTTGTTCAGGTGGCTGAAATTGTGATTTCTGTAAGAATATTCTGTTTACAGGTTGTTGGGTCTAAGATCATTTTTGGCATGTGAATGAGAGAGATAGAGAGAGAGGGCGGGTAAAATTTGGAGGGAGAAAGAGTTCGGTTGGAGTGGAGTTTGTTACTTGGCTAGCTGGGATGTTGAATGTTGATTGATCATAACAGAAGTGAGAGCAGCTGGCTCAGAGTTTCAGATGTTCTGATCTGATTGAAAGTTGCAGAGTTTACGTGGGCAAATGGAATTACAAAAAGTTTCAGATTCACAAGTTGTGAAGTACACAGCTAGGGGGATAGATAAGATATGATATGTAGTTATGTACCCACATAAGTGGCACTGATCAAATGTAATTCATTTTATATAAAAGGGTAGAAAATTAGACTTGTCATAACCTTATTCGACCCCTATTTGTATTGGTGATTTAGCCCAATTATTACCTTATAAAAAAAAACCTGATTCGGCTTGTCGGGAGATTTAAACCCGATCTGATTGACCTGAAGTCGATTGGGCTGAAACTCGAAAACCGGTTGAGTTATCCCGATTTGTTATATTCGAAATATATAATTATTTTGAAATTATAATATGTTTTATTATTAAAATATATAAAAATAATATATTTTTATTAAATATTATTATTTAAATAAAATAATATTTTAAAATTATGAGAAATTCAATTCTCTGGATCCGGTGGGTTGAACTGATTCATCCAAAAATACGCAATGACCCTACCCGACTCAATCAAACCCAAAAATAACCCGAACGGCCGAACCCAACCCGACCAATAGTTAAAATAGAAATGCACAATTAGAGGTTGCAATCTACTACTTAAGTTAATAAGGGTTAGGATAATTCATTACTCCCTCCGTTCAGATAAACTTGTTGTTTTAGAATTTGTCTTAAAATTTAAGAAGTCGTTTGACTTGACTAAAATATCCTCAATCTCTTGTTAAGATATTTCACCTTTAATTGTAAATTTTTGTAAATATTATTAATTAGTATGTATATTATTGGAAAAAATGAGCTAAAATATCTCAAATGACGTATTTTGTTGGACAAGAAAATCAAGCTAAAGTGACAAACGCACCACTCTTAGCAAGTTAGCATTGTTAGAGTGACTAACAAAGAGAGACTTGCCAGGGTTCAAAGATTGAATTTGAAAGATTGAATTTGCAAAGATTGAATTTAAGTTGGTTGAGTGTTCAAAGATTGAATTTGCAAAGAAGCTTGTGGAGCTTGCCAGGGTGAATTTTTACTACCAATATAATCTGGTGATGCCTTCAGTAGAGTGATGTGATTGCAATAAGCTGAGATGATTAGTTCTCTTGGTTTGTCTCAATTATCTATTTCGTTTCCGGGTTCATTTAATGCAACTTAATGTATTAAGGCCTTGTTTCAACTTGTGTGTAGAAAGGAGTTTTTGGGTGAAAAGTGATTTTTAGTGTCTTGAAAAACGTAAAAAGTAGAGAGAGTTGTACGGATTTCAAGGATATTAAAAGTAGTTTTTGGGTAAAAAGAGTTTTTGAATGGAAAGTGAAACAAGGCCTAAATATTGCGATCCAAACATGGGTTTAGTTTTTTTTGGTCTCAGTTAACTGTGTACAGTAGATATGTTTCGTTATTCTATTATTTTCCTTTGTTATTTAGCCTAGTTTCACAAAGCCAAGGCATTGTTGAGAAGGAGCTGGACCATCCAAGTCCGTTGTGTTCTTAATTAGAGAAGCTAATGTCGTTGCAGACTTTCTAGCCTCTTTTGCTTTTGATTTTCCTTTAGGTTTTCGTTTCTTAGATGCCCTGTCGGATGGCTCTATAAGTTTTCCGAAGGATGATGTGCGGGGAAGGGCTAACCCGGATGATCCCAACGTAGCCCACATGCATTCGGGGCTTGACCCCTCTTCTTACAAAAAAGAAGAAGAAGAGTGTTCTATTATTTCTTTCAAATAAAGTTTGGAGATTTTTAATTTGAGTGTGAAACATAACATACACAAGCACATAACAACAACACTATACAATATATCTTGCCACGCGTGCGACGAGGTCTGGGGTGTCTGGATGTACGCACCAGTGAGGTGATCAATTTGATTAGCTAGGGAGCTAGCTAGTTTCCATGGAGCAACAACTCTAAGAACTTGCGAAGGCCGGGAAGATGACCATGTTCATAAGTGTACATCAAAGGCACCATCCTCGCCGAGTTCAGGCATGCCCTTCCAAAACTATGCGACGCTGAAAATGGATATTGTTGCTCCGTATGCAAGCTCTCTTTGTTTAAATCCTTCCATGCATCCTTAATCATGCGATCAACTCTCCCTCTTGTTGCATCCATTGATACGTCGTCGTTCTCCTTCATATACCACTTCATATATGATCCGTCATACCCATTCTGACCTTCATCCTGCATCAACCAGTTTATGCAACTTATAAGTAATAGTCACGAATATCATCACCTACCAGGTAGGATAGTAAGGCACTTGACCTATACAACTTATGATATGATGGTGTTAATGTTGTAACGAGAATGATAAAGCAAAGAAAGACACAAATATTTAACATGGTTCACTAAAAATGTGTTAGCTACGTCCGTACAGAGAAATAAAATCCTTATTACGGAGACTGAAAAACATATTAAAATAACAAGGTTTTTTAGGAGTATTTATATACTCTGAAACCCTAATCTGAATTATGTGTTATAGGCCCAAACCGATCACGAAAAACCCAGTAATAGAAAACATAGCATACCTTTTTGACGGGTGGGTGTTATCCCCTGCACAGGGGCTCCGCTCCCAAACCCCATACAATTACCGATCAACAACAAATTTAATATTAATAGTTAATGTACCTTGGCACTTCCTAAGTCATCTGAAAGGCGAAGAATCGTCGCGACAGAAGATACGATCTTAGGATCATCATCTAAGAGTTGCACGGCGCGACTATCGAGGGTTTCCGCGAGGAGAAAGAATCCGTGACATAGGATCATGGGAACACCTGAAGTAATGATTGCCATGTTAAGGTATTCCGAGGTTGTAGGAGAGTATCCTGAGGCGTTCCATTGTGCCTCCATTAGGCATGCATTGCAAAAATCTGCCCACTATTAAACGATTAATTACTTTAATGTCATGCAAGATTAGCATTTATAATTACCTAGCTAAGTGTAGTTATTTTTTTTTTCCAATTGATTACGTACTACTTTCTTTAAGGAATTAATTGGGTTCCATCCATGTTTGATCCAAATTTTGTGGCTGATGTCATTGGTGGTGTCGAAAATAGCCCTCCAAGTTGATTGCATGTACTCGGGCAACTCTCCTACCGTGGCCAAATCCCACCTGAAAGTTAATATAGTGTGATAATTATCAATCTTATTAAATTCTAAGAAAAATCGATTTATTTTGAAGTAAGGATATGCATATCTTAAACACCTAGATTTCGTCTTTTTCTGTGAGGTCACTGCTTATGAGAGTCGAATCGGAGACCTCTGAATACTATCATTGAGGCTTAACCATTTGACTAGATGCCCGAAAGCCTCCCTAGATTTTTTCTAGGGCGGGATTACACTAGTTTTATTTTTCTATTGTGGTTGTTATATTGGGTTAGCATTGTTATTGCTGTTTTGTTGTTCCTCTTGGATCTATCAAGACACACCCTCCTTTATACCTCATTTTGAAAGTTAATATAGAGTGATTACTGGTGATAATCATCAATCCTATTTAATTCTAAAAAAATCGATTCATTTTGAAAGTTAATATAGTGTGTTATTTTGTTGTTCCTCTTGGGTCTATCAGACTCACCTTCTTGATGTGTCAGGGTAGGGTGCACCCGATAGACAGTCTTTCACATTAATAATTAAGCTAATTTTAGAAAGTTTTTTCAAACTATAACCTAAATAAATAAATCCTATAAAAAGAATTAAAACTAACAAATAAACATCATTTTTCCCTAAAATATAGACTAATTTGTGCCTATTATGAACACACATTAGAATAATCTCTAAAATATAGACTAATTTTTTAAATAGAAGCACTTAGAAGTATAGTTTCGACAACATTAATTAATGGGTTATTGTTTTTTCTTCCTTTCTCTAGAATTCTAGCAAGTACTTGCAGCCTATTAATAGTCCTTTTATGTTAATCGTAGACCAAATTAATATGATTTTTATACCTGTTGATGGCTTGTGTGAAGAGAAAAAGATGATCAAGTTCTCCATAAACATCAAATAAATCATCAACGACATAGACAAGTGATATAGGCTTGGCAATGTCCAATCTTTCCTCTGAGAAATTTGGATCAGGCTGAGCTGCCACTGCCCAAATGTACCATTTTAATGGCTCATCTCTCGCCATCTTCAAGTCTTCTGCTAAGCCAACCTCTTTCCACCATCTAAGCACATAGAATTAGAACAAATTAATGAATATAATTAAGTACACTAATGTTAGATTTCGGGACCGAAATAATTGGGAGACGTATATTTTTTTTACCATTTCGTATATAAAGATCGGGATACACCTTTTAAATCAAAAGTTTAAACCAATGGCTAAATTTTTTCACTTCTTGTATACTAGCTAGTGGTCCTTTACTCTACATTTTCGATGTGGAAATGCTCCAACAATTTGTTAAGATCTATCAAATATGATTGGCTTTCTTATTCAACGTACATATTGTTGTTGATACTCCATTGGTCCCGAAATATATAACTATTTACATAAATATAAAAAAATAATGTGATTTGACTCAAATACCTTATATTAATTAATGTTTTAAAAATAATTAATTAAAATAGTAAATGATAATGGTGATGTGTACCAGTGACCTACTTAAATATTGAGAATAATTCGGATATCTTGTCAAGCGGTTAATACATGGTATATACATGGAGAAAGACTTATCAAAATATGTAAAATGACAATTTTTAAAAAAAAAGTCAGGCTAAAATAATAATTATTTTTGACGGACATATACCTGGAGAAACGGAGAAATTCATGTTTGTAAGTGAGAGTGGCCATCTCAAAATCCATTTTGGCAAGCTCACCAAGCTCACTAAGCCAACTTTGTGAGCTATGGTCAAAACTATGAAGGAAATCCATGGCCGTAAATTTGGCCAAGCTCTTATGATATGGAAGCTTCAACACCGTTTTAATTTTCGCTATCTTATTAACATGATGAGGCTTATGAAGATTCTCAAGAAGCTTCTCTATGGTAAAAGCATTGGCTTCTTCCAATATGTCTTCTCCTTCAATGCTCATTTGTGAAGCTTCAAACAAGCTCATCAAGCCTTCAATGTTGTTGCCAAGCCCTTCTTCGAATTTCCCCTTTTTATCTCTGAACTTGTTGAAGATATCTGATTATCCGACAAAGTAATAAGTAAAGAGTGATAGAACAGAATTGAGAAAGATAACAAAAATCAAAATACATTGATTTAACACGGTTCACTAACAAGATATATGTTAGCTACATCTACATGCATATCAATAAATAGTTTTATTATGCGTGGCTCAGAATACTTATGATTACGACTAGGTTACAATATCCTTTATAGAACTCATGTAAACCCTAGACAGATTCGGCCCCAAAAACAGAAAACTGAAATCAAACTGAAAATATCTCATAATATTTAGAAATGTTGCCACCCTCAGATTCTAGACCAACAAGATTGTGTACTAATCATAGTCGTGGGTTCGGTTCCAATGGAACCAAACTGAAAAAGGCGGTTTCAGAACCAGTGGAACCGAGGGTTGGCCTGTCCCGGTTCCGCGTTCCTTTGAATATAGTCTATAAAAATTGAACCGTGGCTTTTGGTTCCAATGACTATTTTTTGTAACGAACCGAACTGCGGAACCGGGGGTTATCCGGTCCCGATTCCATGGTTCCTGAACCGAACCCATGACTAACTAATATATCGAAGAAGTGTGAAATTCAAGGCATGCCAACATTGAGATATATGAACACTAACCAGGTGAGACATGGTATCCTTGTTGTCTCAACAACCGAAAACGAAGAGCAGACTCATGAAGGCGATCATGGCTACGACGACTACACCATGCATTCCGATCATCGGAATACCACTCAACGGATTGCCTCTCCATCGCCCGTCTTATTTCATCGCGGAATAGGTGGTCAATCCCTAGCCGTTGGATGTGATCGATCATAATCAGATCTTTGAAAGCGTTTCCTGATCCGAATCTCACCAGTCTTTGCCTCACTTTCTCCACATAATTAACTATGTGGCTTCTACAAATTAAACCAAAATTATCATCAATTAATGACCCCATAATCATATTTAAGAATTGAAGAAGAAGAAATGTTAACCTTAAGAGTGTCGGCAGATGTTTGGGAAGGTGACAAGACAGGCGCCATGGCCAAGGTGTCTTGGTAGCTAAGTTTTGGCCACAATTCATAATAATGGTGCTCATGAAAGCCATATGCAAAAAATAATGTTTTTTTTTTCGTATTGAGTTTTGACCCGATTGATCTTTGAATTGAGGATACTCTTGCAATTTATAGACAACATTATATTTCTAGCTCTGAATTTGAAGATACGTATGTTTACGATATTGTACGTATTAAATTCCTTTTTTGGTTAAATAAACATTTTCAATGTGCTACTACGTACGGCTATTAAATTCCTTTTTTAGCTATTAATGCGTACGTACGTATTGTAGGTATACCATTATTGACATCTCCCCGCCCTTGCATGGTTAACGTTTTTAGTTTAGTTTTCATTGACCTAAACAATAAATGGTACCAATTGTTAGTGGCATAGTCAGATATTTAATTTATTTCAGTGGGGTTAAATTTCTTTGAGTAATTTTTTTGCTTTTTTTTAGTATTTTCTTATAAAATATAGAAAAAAAGTGTATTTTTGTATATATATAAAAAATATATAGAAAATGTTGTATTTTTTTTTATAAAATTTTGTATTTTTCTGTATAAAAAATCATTTTATATATATAAAAAATTAATCTGTTTTTTTTACCAAATAGCCTAGTTTTTTACTATATTTTTTTTAAATTCCAGTGAGGGCTTCAGCCCCCGGCTCTAGGGGCCATGTAGCTCCGCCCCTGCCAATTGCCACCACACGTTTTCATTGGTTAAGCGACTAGGGTTTTCATAATAGTATTATGAAATTTTCGTTTTAATTCTTATAGACTATATTTTTGATCAAAAAAGTTGAATGAAATGTTTCTTCCTTCTTTTCGCCAATGTTTTTCAATTTATTTTTGTTTTATTCTTTTTTGCTTATGTTTTTTTCTAATTTTATTGTTTATATTAATTTGTTCGATTACCAATTTTATTGGACTTAGCTTGGAGAGAATGGTTTTTTTATGAGAGGGTCTAGAAATATATGCATAGAGTTTTTCTTAGATAATTCTACCAAAGCATGCATGACAATATTTTACTCGTCTATTCGTCCATCATGTGTGTAATAGTTCGAATTCTTACCGTTTTATATAAAAAATAAGTTGATTGACATGTCACGTGCCTAGAGTTTTGACCCTTCGAGGCCCTTGTAGTATCCCTTCTTTTACGGGGCTAGAGCTAGTCTGCTTGTCCGGGATCGATAATCATTGATTTCGCCCTGCCTTGGGCTCATCAGGTGAACGGCTCCAGTCCCCGACCAGTTGGGGTATGGTTGGCCTAATCCCTTCTTCATGTCCGTCATGTCCCAGACTCACTAGGGACAAACTCTTCGCACTTAACCAAGTTGGCTTACCTTGACATCCAAACACGCGTAGGTTTCGATTCCACCACAAGCTCCTAAAACCATTCAACCCATTGTCTTTATGCCCAATCGATAATTGTCCGAGAATCACACCCCTAATATTGCAGAACGTGAAACATATATGTTCACTATTTAAAAGTCAGTGTAACTAACGTACGTTGAACATTGAAAATATGCATGACGCACAGTGTGCATAGACTTCTCAACTCCAATTTATTAGTACAACGAAAGATACGTCGAACGTTTAATTAGTGGCCAACAATCCAACATATATCGAACTAAAAATCATTCCTATATAAAGTAAGTTTTCTGAGGTAGATTTTATATACACTTTAATTGGAGAGACATATTAGTGGTTTAGAATCAATGATCTAGCCAACCATTTTACATCGACCCACACGTATATTCTTGGACAGCATTTATACACCAACCATAAATTTGAACCCATAGAGAATTTTCAAAGCTATGCATAATAACCTCAGAGAGTCGGAGATCCATGTTGTCCAATTAAATTTAAATTTATGAACAAAATTCTGAATCGACCTGATAATTTTAATTAAGTAGAGAAATCTAACTTAATTTTTGAACAAATTCTAAATCGATCCACATGAACCACGCCAGCTCCAAAAACCATGAATTTTGTACCAATAAAGAATTGTAATTAACTTACTTTTAATGATGAAACAAATTTTGTAAACTAGATCTATCTTAATAGACTAAGGCTTCGTTCGATAATTGTGAAGAACTCTATCCCACATCGGGAGATTAAGTAATGAATGGCCTAAAATTTATACTTTTGGGCTACTCTTCCTATTGCCAATTGGTTTTAGGATGGAACCCCATGTGCATATGTGATGAGTCTGTCACGCACGTGCGTTGGGACGGTCTCCCCCTCCGTCCGTATTTGGTCCACCGAACTTTGACACGGTACCAGAGCAGTTTGATATAATTTTGGGTCCCTGGTTATATGGGTCGGGTCGTGATGCTCCCCACCCGTTATATGTGGGCTAGTTGATTGGGCTAGTTGACGATCCGTTGACTCTAAAGCCATTATGTTGTTATATGAGTCGGGTCGGGATGCTACCCACCTATATTATATTTGGGCTAGTTGATTGGGTTGGTCGATGATCCGTCGGCTCCAAGACCATTATGTTGTCAAGTGCCAATTGGGCCAAGCCAGTTGCCACTTGAGGGGGCGTGTGAAGAAGTCTATCCCACATCGGAAAATTAAGTAATGAATTGCCTAAAATATATACTCTTGGTTTACTTCTCCTATCGCCAATTGGATTTAGGATGGATCCCATGGACTTATGTGATGGGCCTGTCACCCATGTGCGCCTGGGACGGTCTCCTCCTCCATCCGTATTTGGCCCACCGAACTTTAACAACAACGATGCATTTTTATATGAGTTTTAATGTTGATGTTGTTGATGCTGATGTAGCTGATGCTGAAATTAATAGTTGAAATTTGTAGTTGAAATTAGATACTTGTTTTTCAGATAAATTAATATGTGTTCGGTAAAGAATAGTTCTCTTTTTTTAGTAGAAACTTGATTAGTTCTCTTGATTTGTCTTAGTTGTCTATTTCGTTTTCGGGTTTTCTTTCTTTATTTATCCTCTTCGGATTACAAATTTAATGCATTAAATTTCATTCAATGACTCTTTTAATGCAATTTAATACATTTAATTAACTGCTTAAAAGGAGTTGGACCATCCAAGCCTGTCATGTTTATAGAGAAGCTAATGTTGTTGCGGACTTTCTTGTATTCTATTATTTTCCTTTGTTATCTAACTTTCCTCTTTTGCTTTCTAGCCTCTCCAAACTTTATTGGACGCAGCGTACATCCAATAAAGTTCGGAGATTTTTAATTTGTGTGAAACATAACATACACATGCACCAGGCCACCACCACAACAATAACAACACTATATAGTATATCTCGTCGTGTGCAATGTGATATGTGGAGTCTGGATGTATCCACTAATAAAGTTTGGAATTTTTTATTTTGAGTATAAAACATAACATTCATAGGCAAACAACAACAACAACAACACTATATAGTATATCTTGCCGCGCGACGAGGTCTAGGGAGTCTGGATGTACACACCGCTTATGATTTGATGATGATAGTGTCTGGTCTTCTTTTCTTTAATCACTTGCTATGGTCAATGCTCCAATTGATCAATTTGATTAGCTAAGGAGCTAGCTAGTTTCCATGGAGCAACAACTCTAAGAACTTATGGAGGCCAGGAAGATGACCATGTTCATAGGTGTACATCAAAGGCACCATCCTTGCCGAGTTCAGGCATGCCCTCCCAAAACTATGCGACGCTGAAAATGGATATTGTTGCTCCATATGCAAGCTCTCTTTGTTCAAATCCTTCCATGCATCCTTAATCATGCTATCGACTCTCCCTCTTGTTGCATCCATTGAAACGTCGTCGTTCTCCTTCATATACCACTTCATATATGACCCGTCATACCCATTTTGACCTTCATCCTGCATCAACCAGTTTATACAACTTATAATTAATGGTCACAAATATCATCACCTACTAGCTTGGATAGTGAGGTGCTTGACCTATACAACTTATGATATGATGTTGTTAATGTTGTTACATGAATGATAAAGCGAAGAAAGAGATAGATTTAGCGTGGTTTACTAACAATGCGTTAGCTATGTCCACTTACAGAGAAATAGAATTCTATTTATGGAGGCTAAAGAAAAATAGATTACAATACTCTGAAAGCCTAATATGAATTATGATCTGTAGGCCCAAACACATCACGATAATCCTAGTAATAGAAAATGTAGCAAACCGTTTTGACAGGGGCAGAGGGACGTGTCGCCTCCTAAACCCTCGACTCGCTGACCTGTCAACAAGATCACAACTGTGGGGTACTGCCCTCCGAACCCCAAACGGTTTACCGGTCAACAACAAATTCAATGTATATTAACAATTAATGTATATACCTTGGCACTTCCTAAGTCATCTGAAAGGCGAAGAATTGTCGCGACGGAAGATATGATCCTAGGATCATCTTCTAAGAGTTGCACATCGCGACTATTGAGGGTTTCCGCGAGGAGAAAGAAGCCGTGACATAGGATCATGGGAACACCTGAAGTAATGATTGCCATGTTAAGGTACTCCGAGGTTGTAGGCGAGTACCCTGAGGCATTCCATTGTGCCTCCATTAGGCATGCATTGCAAAAATCTGCCCACTATTAAACGATTAATTAATTAATTTAAAGCCATGCTCGGTTAATACATATAATTACCCAGCTAAGTGTAGTTAATTTTTTTAAAAAATCAATTGATTACGTACTACTTTCTTTAAGGAATTAATTGGGTTCCATCCATGTTTGATCCCAATTTTGTGGCTGATGTCATTGGTGGTGTCGAAAATAGCCCTCCAAGTTGATCGCATGTACTCGGGCAACTCTCCTACCGTGGCCAAATCCCACCTGAAAGTTAATATAGTGTGATAATTATCAATCTTATTAAATTCTAAGAAAAATCGATTTATTTCGAGGTAAATGTGCATATATCTCATACTAATTTTTTTTCGGTTATGATAATTATACTGGTTATTGTTGTTTTATTGTTTCTCTTAAAATATATCGGGCACATCCTTCTTTGTATCTCATTTTGAAAGTTAATATAATGTGATACTTGAAATTAATTTTTTTTAGAGGTGAGAGTGCATATATCTTGACTACTAGACTCTCCACAAATAATGAAAAAATATTTAAAAATATATTCAATTAAAATATTAAAAATAATTTTTTATTGTATAATTTATTATGATATTATATAAATATATTTAGTATTTCAAGTTAATATCGTAGAATTGTATAATTTTTTGGTAAAATTATCCCGTGAATATAACGGGCCCTCAACTAGTTAATATGATTTTTATACCTGTTGATGGCTTGTGTGAAGAGAGAAAGATGATCAAGTTCTCCATAAACATCAAATAAATCATCAACGACATAGACAAGTGATATAGGCTTGGCAATGTCCAATCTTTCCTCTGAGAAATTTGGATCAGGCTGAGCTGCCACTGCCCAAATGTACCATTTTAATGGCTCATCTCTCGCCATCTTCAAGTCTTCTGCTAAGCCAACCTCTTTCCACCATCTAAGTATGTACAATTAGCACAAATTAAATAATATAATTAAGTACCTTAATTTGTTGGAGACCTGTCCTACATAAAGTGGTGAAAACCCTTACCAATTGACATAAAATTTTGAATTAGAAAGTAAATTCCGACCTTATAATAGTAAAAATCTTCAGCATGTCACTTGTTTATTTCTGCTCGGAATCTAAATAATTTGTTAATTTCGATCAAATATGGTTTGTTTTCTTATTGCATATGATTGATATTATATAAGTTAAAGAATAATTGTCATTCCAACTATTGATATAAATTAGTTGCTTTAAAACAATAATTAATTAAATTAATGACTAATGATGTATTGAAGATGTGCATAAATTATAACAATGATCATTGTTTTAAAAATTCTCTCTAGGTTTTATTTAGGTCTCGTCTAGATGTTGGAAGGTCCCACAGTCCACCTAGATGTCGAACTCTTTTAGGCGTCCATCTAGAACTGTCTAGACAACTGTTTTGACCGTCTAGACTCTAGATGATCCATCTCCACCTAGAATCCGCTTAGCGTTTTCTAGAACATTGATAATGATAATTACTTTTAAACGGAGTATATATATATATATATATATTAAATAATAAATACCTGGTAAATTGGAGAAATTCATGTTTGTAACCAATAGTGGCCATATCAAAATCCATTTTGGCCAGCTCACCAAGCTCAGTAAGCCAACTTTGGGAGCTATAGTCAAGACCATGAAGGAAATCCATGGCCGTAAATTTGGCCAAGCTCTTATGATATGGAAGCTTCAACACCGTTTTAATTTTCGCTATCTTATTAACATGATGAGGCTTATGAAGATTCTCAAGAAGCTTCTCTATGGTAAAAGCATTGGCTTCTTCCAATATGTCTTCTCCTTCAATGCTCATTTGTGAAGCTTCAAACAAGCTCATCAAGCCTTCAATGTTGTTGCCAAGCCCTTCTTCGAATTTCCCCTTTCTATCTCTGAACTTGTTGAAGATATCTGATTATCCGACAAAGTAATAAGTGAAGAGTGTCAGAACAGAATTGAGAAAGATAACAAAAATCAAAATACATAGATTTAACACGGTTCACTAACAGGATGTATGTTAGCTACATCTACATGCATATCCGTATACCGTTTAATTTATTATGCGTGGCTCAGAATACTTGTGATTACAATTAGGTTAAGAATACACGAGCTTTTATAGAATTCATGTAAACCCTAAACAAATCCGGCCCTCAAAAATAGACTACTCTAATCAACAAAGTGTGAGATTCAAGGTATGCCAACATTAAGATATATGAATACTAACCAGAGGAGATATGGTATCCCTGTTGTCGCAACAACCGAAAACGAAGAGCAAACTCATGAAGGCACTCATGGTGACGATCACTAGACCATGCATTCCGATCATCGGAATACCACACAACGCATTGCCTCTCCATCGCGTCTCTTATTTCATCGCGGAAGAGGTGGTCAATCCCTAGCCGTTGGATGTGATCGATCACAGTCAGTTCTTTGAAAGCGTTTCCTGATCTGAATCTCACCAGTCTTTGCCTCACTTTCTCTGCATGGCTATGTGCCTTCTGCGAATTACAGAGTCAATTATCGTTAATTAATTTGCCCATAATCATATTTAGGAATTGAAGAAGAAGAATGAGAAGAAGAAATGTTAACCTTAAGTGTGTCGGCAGGTATATTTTGGGAAGGAAACAAGGCAGGCGCCATGGACATGGTTGTCTTGGTAATTAAGTTTTGGCCACAACTCATAATGGTGCTCATGAAAGCCATATGCAAAACTTGAATACTTGGAAATGGTATTTTATTTGTATTGAGTTTTGAGTTTTGGCCCGATTAATCTTTGAGGACACTCTTGAAATTTATAGGCAACATTACTTCCTTTTTTCAAGGAATGAATGTGAACATAAGCAGACATCATTATTTTTATTTTTCCTATGATATGATGTTTCATGGGCTCATGCATGTTTTTATTTTACATTTTTCACGTATCTATAATATATGGTACGTAATTATCCTCCGTGAAAGTTTGTGGGTTATAATAAAAGTCATATATACGTAAATCTAACATATAAGTTTTCAGCGAAACTCCATTCTAAAATATATACTAGTCTATTTTATCTCCTAACTTCCTATATATGTGAGAAATGTTCGTGTAAGTACAATTAATCTGACCTAGTTGACATTTGGACGAACAAAAACAGATAACATCAATCATTGAACACAAGCTCAGACAAGTCAAGAAAAAGGCTTATGACTAGACTGTGTGAAAGTCTGTGGCTCATAATCGGAGATCGTGCATAGGTATTCTAACATGTCGCCAATGCTTTACTCATCCATGCTTGAGCTCATTCATGTTTTTTTTGTTTTGATTACTTTGTATTCTTTCTTGTTCGTTTCTATCTCTTGTTTTGTTTGTTCATGTCAATTTATCCGACTGTCAATTCTATGGCTTCTAAATCTATCATATACATAATACATGTACTATTTCAAATTCTTACCATTTTCTAATAAACAACAATTGAAATGAGACGTCACATCCATATGCATTATGGAAAGTCAGATTACGTAATGTTGAACATTGAAAATATGCATGATGCACATTCTGAGTATTGCATTAATCTTGACTTCTCAACGTGAATTCACTAGTTAATACAACGATAGATATATCAGTCAAAGTTTTGTGCGTATGTAATAAACTAATTAGAAAGATGTTATATTGTCATCACGTCTAAGTATAGCCCGGTGGTAGTGACATATTTTGATATCTTATTCTTTTTATAGCCAAATTAACTCAAATAACGAGCGGATAGCGTAATCTTAACCCAAGGCAACAAACCGGTGATAGTGACAGATGGTGGCATTTTATTCTTTTTATAGCTAAACTATAACTCAACTAACGAGCGGATAGTATACGCTTAGCCTAAGCCAACAAACCAAGCAAATGGGTCCGAGATCAAACCTGCTCTACTGTTTATATGAAAATCGATAATAAGGAGTCAAAAACTGTGAAAGTTTGTGGGCCATAACAAAGGGATCGAGTGTATGTAAGTCCAGTATACAAGTCTAGTGGGATTTCATCCTAAATCAATTGGCAATAAGAGAAGTAACTTATAACTTATATACTAAGCTAGTCTAATTTAACTCGATCTCAACTTCCGATGTGAGAAGAGAATTCTCAACAAGCTCCCGCAAGTACAACTGGTCCGGCCCAGTTGACACTTGGACAAAGTGAAGGGTACGTATATCATCTCAATCTCTTTATAGCTAGCCCGGTGACAATGACAATGGCGGGTGGTGAAATCTCAATATCTTTTTAGTCAACTCAACCTAAATAACGGACGGGTAGCATGCATCAATCGCTGAACACAAGTTCGGCCAAACAAGTCAGGAAATGGATACAAGATCAGAACTGTTCTGATAACATGTAAAAATTTATATATTAATTTTATTTAACCTCAACACTTTTAGTTGTGAATAGAGGTTTATTCTCAACAATATATTTAAACATGTAGGCCAAAGTTAGTAGTTATATTGGTGGATGAAAATCACTTGATCGAGCTAGCTAGCCAACAACCATATATACATATCGACCCACACGTACTAAGTACGACAGCCTTTATATACAACAACCATAAATTTGGATCGATAGCGAATTTTCAATAGATATATTCAAAATCTCAGAGATCTATACTGTCAATTTAATTTGAATTTATGAACAAATTTTGATTTGAATCGACCTGATAATTTGAATTAGAGAATTCTAACTTACTTTTGTTGAACAAATTCTAAATCGACCCACATGTACCACGACAGCTCGAAAAACCATGAATTTGTACCGATAAAGAATTGTACAGTAATTAACTACCTTCGGGTAGAGATGGACAGGAGTGCGGGTCGGGTCGGCCCGCAAAAGTAAGCCGAAATGGCCAGGCCCGGCCAGCCGGGTTAAACCCGCCCGGGACATGGGCCGGTCCCAGGTTGGAGGAAAATAGTTCGGCCGGACTGGTCAATGGGCCAGAAGTCCGCCCCGAGTGCCAACGGCTAGTTGCATTAAAAAAATTTCTAACGACTATATAACCATTGCAATTAAATTAAAAAAATTCTAACGGCTATATAGCTGTTGCAATTTACGACTCGGATCAACCCGGTTTAAAACGGGCACGGGCCTTACCGCCCCGGCTCGGGGACCAACCCGATTTTATACTGGGACGGCCCTGGGTCAGGATTACCTGGCTCGGTCCGTGTCCATCACTATCTTCAGGCATCTAGTCAAGTGCTAAGCATCTAAAGATAGTATCCAACGGTCTCTGGTTCGACTTTTATGGACAATATTTTTTATCAAATTAGCAGAAAGAAGGAGGTATGTTTTATCACGGCAAAACAAATTTTATAGACTAGATTTATCTTAATAGATTAAGACTCTGTTCGACAACGATGTATTTTTATACGAGTTAATGTTGATGTTGTTGATGCTGATTTAGTTGATGATGAAATTAATAGCGGAAATTTGTAGTTGAAATTAGATACTTATTTTTAAGATAAACTAATATATGTTCGGTAAAGAATAGTTGATGAATGTTGAATTTAATATGAAAAGAGGTGTAGAGAAAAATGGAATATTTCAACTAGGTTGAAATAAACACATATCAATTATAAGTACCCCTCTCCCTACTTATTTGTTTTTGCAAAATATCAACTAGTATCAACTACATAAACAGTTTCAATTCCAACTACCCAACACTCACACTAGTTGAATTTTTTATAGGATCAACTACATAAGCGGATTCCAACTAACATATCAACACTCCCAAACAGACCCTAAATTTATCTTAATTTTTTTACTTATCAGTTTTACTTTAATAGACTGAATTTACCTTAATTTTCATTTATATAATACAAATTTATCTTAATTTTTTATTTTTTTAATAAATTTATCTTAAGCTTTACTCTCTTTTTTTTCTTTTTTATTTTTATGGTGGACTGGAGCCCAACCCAATCACAATTTTATCAATTTTATAGGATTAATCAATTGATTCTAAATTAGAATTGAATTTTACTCATCAATAAAAATAATTTTAATTAAATATTGAGTGTGTGAAAATTTGAGACTTTAATTTTTATGGATAGGGCTCACAATTCACAAACATGTACGAGAAAGAACATGCATGATTTAATTCTTTATTTTTATAGTGTCAAATTCCCAACTCAATAATTTCGAGATGTCATAATATGGTAGAGCCCGGTTCGAATTCGGTAGAGTTGTAAAAAAACTCTATGGGTGAAGTTCTAAAACCCTATGGTAATTTGGTGAACCCTAGGGAAAATAATTAAAAAGAAAAAATCATAATTAGATTTGGTGAGAGGTAAATCTAATCTCAACCATTGATATCTTATTTAACGATTGAGATCTCTTCAACTCTACGCATAGAGTTTTTTTACAACTCTACTGGAGCCCATTCCGGTAGAGCCACATTTCTAGCGGTTTAAACGGAGCTTGCTTCCTAACGGCTGGATTTTTTTGGGTCGCAAATAGGGATGCACGTTAAAATTGCACATTAAATTCGTGGGGACGTGGACCTACGAGAACCTTAACTCGATGGAAAATGGGTAGAGATAGAGAAATAATTTTCGGTAGGGAAAAGAGTTCTAAAACTCTAGAGAGAAAAAAATTATTGAACGGTTAAGATTTTTTTAACTCTACCCATAGAATCAAATTGCAACTCTATTGGAGCACAATCCAATAACTTTATATCTCTGATTTGAGAAGGGGATCGATGATGTGATAGATATATATCATATATTATCAGCCTCGAATTCTCGATATTTTCTTTTTTTCTTTTTAATTCATAAAATATAAACGAATTTATAATGTGATTATTGTTTTTAATTTTAAAAGCCTATATATGTCTACGAATTATAACATAATAATTTAATTTTATGTTAAACTTAATATTTTTAAACGTTTTTCGCGTTTAAAATATTAATAATTGGCAAACACGGTTTGTACTACTACTCTGAGTTTTGGTTCTGGAATTGGGCGTGACTGCTTGTAGGGGTGTTCATAACCGGATATCTGGTCCGATCCGGCTAATCGGATCAGATATCCACAATAAAATTTTCTCTAAAACCATATCCGTATCCGATCCGGGTATACCCGGATATATGATCCGTATATCTCGGATCGAATCGGCTATCCATGGCGGATATCCGGATATTCATATTCTTATATTTTTTTGTATTGAAGTTCCAAATAACTTATTCAATCGGTAAATTTTACCCAAAAATCATGATCCAAATAATCATCCTCATAAAAGAAAGGGAAAGAATAATTTAAAATAAAATAAAAATGGAGTATTAAATATAGATTTATGATTTATGTATCTTTTATTTTATTTGTGGGGTGAAATATATTAAAAATAATTAAAAACAAACAAAAAAGGGGTAGTACTAGGAAGTCGAAGCACATAAAACTACTTGGACTATTAAACTATTTATTATTGTATAAAATATATATGTATAGTATTATACCCCCGGATATCCGGGGGGTTTGACGATCCGATCCGGTGATCCGACTAATTTTCTCGGATCGGATTCGGATAATTTTCCAACGGATTCGGAATTCCGCGTCGGAATGGCCGGATCGGATATTTTGAACATCCCGTCTGCTTGTGATTGGCGAGGTCGTTTGGACGTTTTCGAGGTTGCTGAAGATCCTTCATCTCGATGGAGGCAACGTCAATAGTCCACCTCCTTTTACTTGATTTGTCTGCTTTTCACCTGAATGGTAAAGGCGTTGCTTTCTTTACACCTTCACTTTCTCCACTATCCAACTCGTTCTAGTTGCCCTTCACTTTCTCCGCTATCCAACTCGTTCTAGTTCTTTGGCGTTGCTTTCTTTAGCCCTTCACTTTCTCCACTATCCAACTCTTTCTAGTTCCTTTTTCCATCAGTTGTACTTACTTCATGTGTGATTTCTGTTTGTTTTCTTCTGCTCTAGTTGGTTTTTCGACTGTCGTCTACACGACTTCTCGGTTGTATCGGGCTTGTCCGATAAACCGAAATCTCACCTCATCAAAAAAATTAGTCAATTTTTTTTTATATATAAATAAGGTCTTGTTTATAATCCCATAACCGATGGGAATTCTCGCCCGATTCCCAATTGGGGATTGGGCGAGGATGGGGCGACTAAATAAGAGGTTCGGGATCATGTGGATCCCTTATTGCAATCCAATATGATTCCAATCACACAAATAAGTCGGGTTGGTTTTTCGGCTGCTGTCTACACGACTTATTTCATGTGTGATTTCTGTTTGTTTTCGTCTACTCTAGTTGGTTTTTCGGCTGCTGTCTACACGACTTATTTCATGTGTGATTTCTGTTTGTTTTCGTCTACTCTAGTTGGTTTTTCGGCTGCTGTCTACACGACTTCTCGGTTGTATCGGGCTTGTCCGATAAATCGAAATCTCACCTCATCAAAAAAAAAATAGTCAAAAATATATAAATAAGGTCTTGTTTATAATCCCATAACCGATGGGGATTCTTGCCCGATTCCCGATTGGGAATTGGGTGGGGATTGGGCGGGAATGGGGCGACTGAATAAGAGGTTCGGGATCATGTGGATCCCTCATTGCAATCCAATATGATTCCAATCACACAAATAAGTCGGGTTGGTTGTTGGCTTGTATTAAACCACTCACATCTAAAGGCTTGTTTGGATCGCACATTATATTGTAAAAGTCTGCATTAGATCAATTGGGATTTTTATAGTGTGAACACTCTGGTGTAACTACCCTACCTTGTTAAAACACACTGCCGATTATCAATATCCATTTTAAGACTTCTGGCTACGAGGAAATCAAGATCCATTTTAAGACTTTTGGCTACGAGGAAACACCATTACATGGTCCAATTTACAAGGGTTGTTGTCATTATAATGAATGCAATGTTTAGAATCTTCCTCTAATTCAACTCAGAAGACAAGTTCACTCTTGACTATGTGTGATTATTACATGTGTTTGCTCAAGCTTGAACAGAAGACAAGTTCTATTGCACAAAAAAGGGTTGTGAATATATCTTCAACAGTGCTACTAGTACTAGGAACATCATGGGACGTCATATGGTAGAGCCACATTCCAGCGGTTTAGGGTCTAATTTTATATCTTCGATTTGAAACAGAGTGGAAAAATGGGGGAGATATTATCCGCACCAAATCTCCGATATCCTAAATATATTTTTTTAATTCGTAAAATACAAAAAAAAAAAGATTTTATAATATAATTGTAGTTTTTTTATTTAAAACTTATACATGCATACAAATTATAAAATGAATAATTTAATTTGTGATAAAATTTGATATTTTTAAACATTTTTCAGTGTTACAATATATTTCTTCTATGTATCATTAAATTTTTTTTGTAAAACATGGTCATACCTAACCTAATTATATTAAATTTTTCTTTATTTATTATATCCTATTGATAATATGTCTAACAATAATTCTAAAATCCAAGTCATGTCGTGCATGGCACGACGGGTATAATTAACTAGTAGGGTCTAATTTTATATCTTCGATTTGAAACAGAGTGGGAACGAGGGAGATATTATCCGCACCAAATCTCTGATACCTTAAATATGTTTTTTAATTCGTAAAATACAAAAAAAAGAATTTATAATATAATTATAGTTTTTTATTTAAAATTTATACATGCATACAAATTATAAAATAAATAATTTAATTTATGTTGAAATTTGATATTTTTAAACATTTTTCGGTGTTAGAATATTAAATGATTAGTCAAAAATATATTTTTTAAATAAAAAGAGCCCCTTTATAACCCATAATCGACGCGGATTTCGAGCAGGGGCGTATTTACGAAGTGCTCAGTGATTTTAAAACAATTTTTTTTTAAATATACAAAAAAAACCCAATTTTTTTAGGTTTAGACGTAAGCTCCGTCACTCCCATATGAGGTTTAGAGCCTTTAAACGCGCACGATTGAAAGTCTGAAACTCCGCCCCTTGAGAGTGCACGAAGCCTTGCGCCCTCGCCTCCATAACTCTCCAATCCCACCGGGCACTACGTCGTGGTCGTCTCCTCGAATCCCTGCTCGGCTGCTCGTCCTCGAATCCCTGTTGTGAATTGTGCATTGATTTCAGTAATACATTGCAACTGTTGTGAATTCGGTTATTGATATGTTGTATTTCATATAGCATAATTAGGACTAGTTAATACATTTTATGTATAGATTTAGGTCCATTTAGTGCTTATAACGATATATGAGTAGAAGACCGAAGACTTGAAGAAAATTGGAAGAATAGAAGTCGGGACAAGAAGATCGAGAAGTGAAGGCCGCGGAGCTAAGCAGTCCGCGGTGGAGCAAGATTCAGTGCCGCAATCGCGGTGGCCTAAGGCCGCGGTCGCGGGTCAACGTTGACTCGGAGGAGGATTCTGTAGTCCGCGGTCGCGGAGGTTGTTCACCGCGGTCGCGGAATTCCACGTCAGCAAGATCCGAGGCGGCGTTTTATCTATCTATTTATCTTTTATTTTAGTTGCCTTTTATATTTTTATTCCGATATTTTTCGAGACTATTTAAGTTTAGTTTTCAGACTTTGTTTTGTATTCCGCTAGACCTAATTTCAGACCTTTTGTGTTTTTCTCTCTTATGGAGAACTAAACTCTTTATATTCTATTCAAGTTGAAGCTTTTCAGACTCAAGTTGTTGTGAGATTCGTCTATTCAGGTTTATTTCTACAGGTTATTTCAATTCTCTTGTGCATAATTTATATTGATTGTGTTGATTTCTTCAGGCCTAGCTAACTTGTTGAAATTAATATTATCTATTGCTAGATCTAGGTTTTCTCGTAGCAAAGCTTGATCTTTGTAGCAACTCAATTGATTTAGGACTCGTTGGACTAAAACAATTAAGAAGAGATTTGAATGCATGTTAATTGTTTGACTCGTTGGAATTCAATTGCATGTATCCTGTTTATCCTTGTTCTTAATGATAATATCCTTATTATTTATGATCGTTTCATGAGTTGTTTGGATATTAACTTTGCATGTCTCGTTGCCATGTTATATTTCTGATCAGGATAGGAATAACCAAAAGAAATAACTTGTTTGAATCTAGGATCAATAACTTGAGGAAGAAAAGTGGATACTTGAATAGGATTGCTTTCCTTAACTTGATAAAAATCCAATCTTTGCCTTGTTTGATTACTTGCTTTGTTTGTTTCAATTCTTAGTTTCTAGTTTAATTCCAAAATCCCCCCTTTTTGTTACCTTTCTGAGTTGATAATAATATTGCTTAGAATACAAGTGTCTCTTGGGTTCGACCCCGACTTACCGACTATACTAGTTGAGTAACTAGGGATTTATCTTTGATTTGGCACGACGACTTTAAGCCAGTCAGTTATGGTTTATGTATTGATAATTTGATGTTCATGTTATTTGATGGTTCTGGAAATGAAGAGATTTTTTCCAACTATTTGAGGTTCACAAAATATAGGTTCTAGTTCTAATCTCGATCAATTAAGTGTTCCGAGTTTGTCTAGTGTTGATCCGCCAAGAATGACAAATCTGTCTACTGCTGATGTTAAGGTTGGATCTGATCCGAGCGTGTTTTATATATTTAGCCCCCACTGACTTGGATTCCTGGCTACGCCCCTCATTCCAAGATTCCTTACCCCGTTTCCCGTTCGAATTAGGCGGGGACGGATTGAGAACGAGGACTTAATAAGAGGTATGCGATAGGATGAAGAACGCATTTTCCACCCCGTCCCCATGTGCATCCTAGTTGCAATCCATTTATTCCAATCACACAAATAAGTCGGTGGGTCTCCTTTGAGATCCAGTCTCTCTGTGGACCGAAGCTGTTTGATGAAATGCCTGAACATAGAAGATGTGAACGCTCTCGGCCGATCACCAATATTCATTCCAAGACTTCTAGCTACGAGGAAACACAATTATATGGTCCAAATTTTCAAGGGTTGTCATTATAATTATTGCAATGTTAGAATCTTCCTCCATTTCAACTCAGAAGAGAAGAGGGCAAAGGCGGGAAAAGAAACTTAAACAGAACACAAGTTCTATTGCACAAAAAATAGTGAATTTGGGATACATAAAAATCTGGTGTAATGTTGTCAATAGACAAAAACACATCTTCAGCTCATGTACAACAATTTTGAACCCAAACTAATGTTACCAATCTTAAAACAACATATGGTGTTCTCGAGAGGAGAGATCGCGTGTAGTTTGTTGGTGGAAAGCTCATAGATTTAACTTAAGCTAGTGTGTTAAGCTTCTTTTCTAGCTGTTTAGCTCTCCGAAGAGAATTAAGCGCCTCAGCTTGATTTCCTGAGCGTTTAAGGTTAAGCGCCTTCACTTTCTCCGCCTTAATCTCAGCTTCCAGCTGAACTCTCTCCTGGCTAGAAGAACTTCCACTCTTCTCTGGGGCTGAAACCGGCGGCTTGACTGGCTGGGTTTTGTTCGGGGCCTGGGGAGTACTAGTAACGTCTTGCAAACCGATTGCTCTCAAAGCAGACATAATTTGAGGGTCAAGCAAATCATCAATACCCACATCACCAGCTGATGCTTCATCTTTAGACGGCTCTCCTGAGCTTTGACCACTAGCTTCCTCGAGCTGAGCTTCTAGGGTCTTGGCTATCTGAAGCTCAGCATCCGCTTCTTCAGCACGGCCTTCTCTGCGCAGCTTCAATGCGCTGCGTTTGTGGTTTAGGCACTCCCGTTGTAGTTTAAACCGTTCTTGACTAGACATGGGTTTAGGTGCGGGATTTGGTGGGCTCAGCTCTTCGTGCACTATGGAAGAAACCGGTGGAGTGGGTAATGGAGTGGAAACTTCAACAGTGCTAGTAGCACTAGGAACATCATGGGATTTGTCTTCCTCCAATTCTTTCTCTAACAGCTTTGCCTTCCTGAGCTCCTCACGAGCTTCTGCTAATTTCCCTTCTCTTTTAAAGGCGAGCGCTTTCCTTTTGTGAGCGAGAATGGCTTGTTGAGGTGAACTTTGAGTGTCAACAGAACCATTTTGATTTGAACTTGCTGGAGTTGCCATTTCTGAGCTCTTTTCTGGAACATGTTTAGCATTTTTATCTTCAATTGGTAGGACAATATCAGGTATCATCACTTCATGTTTTGTCGTTTTCACCTCAGCTGGCTCTTCTTTAACCGGTGCTTCCATCTCGGCCAACTTTGATTCCAACTCCTTAGCCATTTCAAGAACTTCTTCGGCCTCAGAAGATTGTCCTTGACGCCTCAATGCCATAGCCTTTCTTTTGAGCCCCAAGAGTTCCCTCTGGATCTCAGCTTTACTTATTTTATTTCCAACAACATGGCCGCTTGGCAGAGTTGGAGCATCAAATGACTTGGATGGAGAAGGCATTGTAGCTTCCTTGTCTTCTTCTTGCCAACCCAAATTGCTGAGAAGCGCCAGATATGCTGGATCATGCATATCTTGCTCTGTTATGTCTTCTCCTTCTCCCTCATCAAAAGAAGGCAAAGCAGTAGAAATATCAAGCTGCTGATTTGACAATTGTGAGATGTCTTCATGTGTTGATGATTCTGGAATTACGGCCTTCATTTTTGGAGCCTTATCCATGTCCTCAAGCTGTTGCTCAAGAATCTTCCCTTTATTTAGCTCTTCCTCGGCTTCATCCACCTTCCCTTCTCTTCTTAATGCAAGAGCCTTCTTTTTCAGTGCCAGAAGCTCCTTCTGTATCATAAATCTACTCTTAGGAGCTTGTCTTGGTTCCGGTTTCAAGCTTCTAGGTTCCGCTACACCGAAATCAGATTCTTTCTCGGGTGGACCCACATTGTGAGACTCGAACCCTTGAAGATCCTTCTCAAGAAGCTTTGCCTTCTTCAGCAATGACATCGCCTCAGCAACATTACCAGCACGTTTCTGGGTTAGGGCCTCCTTTTTCAAACTAAGAACCTCCTGCTCAATTCGGTCCTTGTCAACTGGCATTGGCTTGGATATGGTCTCTGGCTGATCAGGCTCTTCTGTCCAGCCGAGTGATTTCAGGGTAGCATATAAATCTGGATCATACATGTCATCATCTGTGACATCAACTGCATTTCCAATGCCAATGTCACCAGCATCAACACCGAGGCTATCTAAGTTAAATCCGGAGTCCAGCTGATACCCGCTAGACAAATTATCATGCTTGTCATCATCCATACTCCGAATCAGAGCAGATAACTCATCATCAGATTCATCGGCATCAGCCAAGAATTCCTGCTCCTCAAGTTGCTTTTCAAGAATTTTAGCCTTCTTTAACTCTTCTTTGGCTTCGGCAAGTTCTCCCTCACGCTTAAGCATGAGGGCCTTCTTCTTAAGGGCAACAACCTCTGATTTGTCTATACCACCAGCTCCCTTCTTATTACCAGTTTTACCAGAAGCTTCTCCCATAAGACTGTAAAGCTCGCTCTCTACGCTAGCGGGAGCTGGCTTTTTCTCTACTTCATGGAGGTCTGTCTCAGACCATCCCAGCGCTTTTAGCTCATCACTGAGATCATCCTTTTCTTTACCTTTTTTAACTGAATGCTTACTTCCTTCGCTCAATTCTGAAGCAATATCCTCAATTTTCTGGGACTGGCTCACACTACTACTGCTAGACGAAGCCAATGCCCTCTTTCGGTTTTTCCTCAGTTGCAATTCCACAGCTGCTGCTTGCCTCTCAAGTTCTTTTGCCCTTTTAAAGGCTTTTAGAGCTTCAGAAGATTTCCCCTCCCCTTTAAGTGTTTTATATTTAGCCTTTTCCTCCAAGGCTTGTTGGCGCAACTCGTCAGGACTAGAAGATGACGATTCATCATGAACTTGGGACATTTCATCATCCTCCATAGTTTTCAGTATATCATTTTCTCCACTCTTCATGGAAGCTTCCTCGTTACTTGAAACACCTAAAAGCTCGTTGAGAACATCATCTGCACCTCTCGATGCTCCTTTTGAAGCAGCTGGGTATTAAATCACTATTAGCCAAAAACACCATAAAAACCAAAAGAAAAACGAAAGCAAATTTCCAATCAAAAGTTTTATAAGACACACATGGGCATTACAAGAAATCACGAACGCCTTCTCAATTTAAAATCAAGATTCAACTTTTAACACAGAAAGCATACACTTACCTCTAACTAATCATCAAACAAAACAGCTAAATCTATTACTGCAAAGGAAATTACCTTTTATAGCTCTACTCTTGTGACCATATCTTTCATATCGCGCAGCTTCCTCTTGCTTCTTACAAGGATCACATATACGCACGGGGGAATCGCCTTGTCCCCTTAAAGCCATCCTCTGCAGAGTACAGCTGTTGCAAAACAGCCCCCCACACCGTCGACAATGATGCTGAAAGAAAAGACAATTTTGCTTTCAGAATGTAGTTGCATACTATTATAAACATATGGAAACATCTCCAAGATCCATTCTTTAGTTCAATCACCAACAAAAGGATTTGACCCTATTAGATTTCTTTCAAAATAGCACAAGCAACAAGTGATCACAATTTTGGAAATTGAAATTAGACCAAACCATTCAACAGAAAAAAAGCCCTAATTCAAATGCAACCTAAAACAGGCTTCCCAATAGCAAGAGGGGAAAAAACCCTAATTATATGAATCCAGCTTATCCTAATACAAAGAGCTCACATAGCATACATCAAAAGAGACGAGTAGCTTTCAATCAAGAAGCTAGCTACAAGAAAGTAAACAAAACTCAGCAAATTTACAAGAACCTGAATAGTACCTTGCGATTGATGAAGGTAAACTGAGAAGAACATCCCTGGCAATGTGAGGCATCAACCACCCAGTTGTTCCCTCGAAGAGAGGGCTTAGCTGGTAACCCTAATTTCTCTAACATTCTACTTTTCGCAAGATAATCACAGAGAGGAAAATCACTTGGAGCAACGGAAATTTTGGGGCAAAAGAGGGCAAAATCGTGTTGACAATTGAGTCGCCCCTTATGTTTACTTAACTAATCTGATCTATATATGAGATCCTTCTTTAGACAAACGTCTCGACCGATCTTGAATCAGGATTCAAGATGGGTTCTTGAGGGCCGAAGAGGTTGATTAATTTGAAGAAGGTGATCGGGGAGAGAAAATATACAAAGCCACAAAGAAGGCGTTGATTTCAATAGTTTTAGTTTACCATCGAAACGACGACGTATAAAGAAAACACTTTCCATTACTCCATTAGCATAAAGACCCAAAATTAGGAGCCTATAAGAGGATGCATGGCCTAATGTAGTGATTTTGATTAAACTATATAGAGAAAACTTTACCCTGATCCCTAAAAACGATCAAATGCTAGTGCATTTTGATCAAAGATCAATTAACAAGGCAAACCTTTTATCTAGTTCAGGTGAAAACAAGATGAGTTGATTTTTTCACCTTGTCTTAAATCTACTAGCAATTTTGACCATGTCCAAAAGTCAACTATTTCATAAGAGACAACTTCCTCTTATGTGTAGTCTTCATTGTTTGTAGCATAGTCTTAAAGAGTATTTTTTTATGAGCAACCACCTTTGATTTATCCGACAAAGTACACGAATCAGATAAATTGGTTTGTACCGACCCGTTTGACCCATTAGAAGAAAAGATGATGAGACTTAGTTTTTTCTCAAAGTAAAAGGCGGAGTTAATGATCAAACGTGAGATCTCTTAACTAGTTCAAGAAAACAAGATTATACTAGTTCATGTTTGTGTGTTACTCACCCAATTCCGAATCTTTATAGCTAGGTTTTCACTTCTTTGGTTTGTTTCTCTTATTGGTTTGACTGGCTACCAATTTTTTCCCGGTCACTCAGTCTCTCGGTTTACTAGATCCATTTGATCCTCATAAAGAAAAACTTTCAGGTGAGAATGCTTCCTTCATCTTCCCTTTTACATCACTAGATTTGTGCCCCGTGCTTTGCACGGGAAAGCATATGAATGTGTTTTGAGTGTTTTGTAAGGGGTGAAATTTTAGTTTCATTTACTCAATCTAGTTGTACACCTAGCTTTGATGTTGTTTTGCTAGGATCAATTGTGTAACTGATAATTTATGATCACAAAATAATATACATTCAGGTAATCAAGACGTTTTGTAAAATTGGCACATTCAAGCCAAAAACAAACAGTAGAAATCAGTACCCTAAACCCGAGCAAAATTTCATTAAATCCATACCCATCCATAGAATAACCCTAACCCCGATTTGAAACACAATTACTCAAAAATGTACCCAGTCCGGAAACACTACACCAGAAATGTACATTTCTTCCGATTCACTAACACGTTTGATGAGAACAAGTCATGCTGATTTTTCCAATCTAATGAGTGAAAGGTTTGTTTCTTCTTTCCTTTCCCTTTGAATTTGTTATTATAGCTATGCCCTGCATCATTTAGTAAAAAAACGTAACTACAATATATTAAGGTAAAATAAGTCTAAACATGATGAACAAGAGGAGAGCTATAACGCACCTTTGCCAAAATCACTCTAGAACATTAATGGCCTATTGCATTGAAGATGCACGCTCTTTATCATAATCTATATCCCAAAAATTCACCTCGGCCTCTTCTTCACCAAGGATCTGGAAAAAATTCAGGTTCGGACCTAAGTTAAACTTCCCTGATTTATTTTTTACTGTTCCCTAAAACCTACAAGTCCATATTTAGAATTAGTAATTTTGTTAAAAGACACTAAATTCAGTTGTCATCAAGTTGCTAATCAATCCAACAATTTTAATACATCTAGAGAAGATAGATTTACAAACTACATGGTTGACCCAGATTAAAGAATACCATTAGAACATTCTCTACTGAACAATATAGTTTTGCATCACAAAGGACCAACAATTTTCTATTAAACGAATGCCTTGATCACAATGAAGCATTCATTAACCAAAAAAACTCAATTGCAAAATCAAGCTAATACACACCAGTGTCTTTATCTACATTTGCACACAAAGTACAAAATTCAGTCTAACATACCATAATAAAACTGCATCAACCCTTATTATCCTCTAGGCAAATTACCCTACACTGCTTTATATAAAGCTCTAAATTTTAAGTTCATTCTATTTTCTGCAAGAAAAGAAAAGAGAGAAGGGAATAGACAATAATAGATAAAAATACAAGAATTTGCTTTTCTTGTTTGAAAAGAAAGAAGGGAACCTCAAGATGTTTTTAGAAAATCAGACTCTGGTTAAAAAAACTGAAGCAGCTTAACAGAACTCTAAAATCTCAACATGTGTTCTAACAAGAGAAAGATTATCTGCTTTCGTCACTTACCATGTACTTATATACTCTCTCTTTACCAGACTCTCTACACATAACAAAATTCTATATACACTAATTAAATGTTGATTCTCGAGATGATGAAATCAAGCATCTTGAATATTTTCAAGTTAGATCAGATAGCCTTTATTCTTCAATGGCAAAGATAAAAAGAACTTAAATTTGTGAGACTTTGCTTCAGTAGTGTTAACAGTAAACCACCTTATAAGTGAAGAAAAATAGTTACAAGCATCCACAAATGTACAAGATTAATGAAGCAAATCTCACAACAAAATTTAAAAAAGATTAAATATTGTTCATACCTCAATAGTAAGACCTTTCAAAAGCTTCTTATAGTGATGATGATCACCAATGACGTGAAGGAGTGCCTTAGATGCCACCTCTTTCATCGAGGGGATCAAATCATGTTGAGATTGATCCTAGAAAAATTTAATTGACAACATAAGTTACTCATTAAACATATAACTAAATCAAGCATGAAGTGACACATAAATTGTTAGCTATTGAATTATTGGCGCCCACCTCTAGCTACATTTATCCACCCAACAAATGAAAATAAAGCAGCAAAAATTAGCTTTAGATATACATGTATAAAGTGTGAGTGTTGTTCATGAAAATTAGGGTACTAATTCTGTCACAAGGAAATAAAGTGGTAAGATGAATTAGCAAGTATGACTACAAACTTAACACCTCCTCCATGATAATCAGAAACTTGCAGTCAAGTCAGGGAATCTTTACCTTGGACACTATGTCGCAGTTTCATCATGGTAAAGTAGCAACATACCCTGCATGAATAATATTTATAAATAATAGACAAGAGTTTAAGGGAAGGAGACAAATTAACAAAATAGTTATATTACCTTTCCACCTTAGTAGGTAAGGGCATCAGCCTCTAGCTCTAGTTGTTATTGCTTACATTTATGTTCACTTTAAGGAACAACACCAATTTACATTCAACAAATGGCCTGCATAGTGCAAGCATATATAGCTTATTAAGCAACTTAGTGTTAACAATGTTTGCAAAAACACTTTTTTGGTGCTCGGTAAAATGAAATCACCTTCTCTTAGCCAAGAGAAACATATCAAATATACATGCTCATTGTCTTCTCAAGGTACTGACGCTTCTCGAAAAACCAGTTCGGAGAGACGCTCCTAGCAATTTGGCAGAACTGCAACATTAAATTTAACTCTGGTTTCACCTAAATATTTTTTTGGTATTTTATCAAACACCTCGAGTGCAATACTAATTTAATAACAATTAAGAATAAAAGCAATAGGCAAAGTTGGGAATTACCATTGATTGGAATGTCAAAGCACCGTCTTTGTTATTAACCTGTACATAACCAACTCCATTTAGTTCACTTGTAAATTGCAAATGAAATTAAGCAAGGGCAAAAAATTAATTTAGACTTAGGTCTACGTAACACAGAACAAAGAAAGCTAAACCTAAAGTTACAAATTATCAGAGAGAAGAAGCCAGAAAGCTCACCTGACCGATGGGTATTAAAGAAAAGACCAGACTTGCGACCAATTGAGGGAGAGAAAACCTAGATTAAACACAACCAACCTCAAAATGTAATCTAAATTCATACGATACACATGAATTAGGCAGTAGAAAGCTGAAAAGGGTGTAGGAAACTTAAGCAAAAGCTTAAATTTAATGGAAGAAAATTCCTTCACGCAGAACATAAATTCAATAGGAGAAAATTCAATTAACAGAAGTTGTAATCTCTTAACAAAATGAATCATGACAACCAAAATAAGAAAATAAAAAAGGATTTTGCTGGTTCTCTCGCACATGGGGCGTGATTTTTTACCGCACATGTGGGGTCCCCCTTTTTAAATATTTTTTAATACAATATTTTGCTGGCTTTAGGAGAGAACTGTACTCCGTCTCCTTCACAGTCCCGTAAAGCTTGCGTCTTCGACTCCTTCGAGAGAGAACCAACCCAAAGCTCCCGGCGGGCGATCTGAGGAGCTCCAACCACCCAAGTGATCTATCCCGTTCGAAAACGCCCAGATTTAAAGGTAAGTCTTCCCAATTCGAAAACACCCAAATTTAGAGAAATTCAAGAACCCTAAGTTGAAGAACCATACCGACAAGATTTCGTTATACAAATTCCAAATTGAAGAACCCTAATTTGTTTGATTCATTTCATTGTCTGATTTGTTATATGATTTGTTTGATTAGGCTTCCAATTTTGTACTTGATTGGAAGATTAAGGGTGTGTTCGGATCTGAATTTTTTTGAGACCATTTGAGACGTGAATTTGAGACGTGGTGAACTCGATTTTGTTTTGTGGATAATTTATTCTTAGGGTTCATTCAATCATTCGTTTCTAAATTGATCTGGGTATTGAAATTAGAGATCCGTTTGTATGTTCGGTTATTCATGAATCATGATTTTGCTTTTGAGTTCCCCTTTTGCGTTTGATGCTTGTCTAAACCTATCTAGGAATGAGTTATTTGGGAAACTAATTAAAACCAGCTATCAACAAGGCCATAGTGAATTTTTGTATTAAATTATTTATCAACAAGACATGTTTAAAGTGAATTCAGTGATGATTTTAGCAGCATGTGGATGATCTGAATTTTTTTTCCTTGAATCATTTTATCTTATGGCTCCAATTTTGCATTGCTTGTGGATGATCTGAATTATTTTAGCAACAAGAGTTGATCATTAATGGTGTGTTTGGATTACTTTGCATTTAAATCTAGGATTTGCATTCACATATGTAACAGCCAACAAATGTCCAGAAGAAGCATTGCGTAAAAGGACAATTACCAAAGAAGAAGGGACAATTATGTGATGCTTAATATACCGAAGAAGCGTTGCGTAAAAGGATTGAGGAACTTGAATCTGAAGTCCAGAAATTAAAGTTTGAGAAGACTAGCCAAAATGTACCGAAGTCTATTCGTTAGACTTGTCTTTTATTAGTTTGATGTGTTTGATTGTATTTTGAACAAGATTCTGTAGTAGCCAGCAGAACTTAAGACCATTTATTCGGTAACAACATGTATTTGTACTGTTGAATGATAATTTCATATGGTTTGTTGAATTCAGTATCAAAGTTGTAGCAAAAAAAATGAATTTGGTGCTGATTTTCAGCCAACAAATTACTTTTGACCATGTATTCAGCCAAAAAGATTGATTTTCAGCCAGTTAAGACTGTTTTTCAGCCAGCAAATTGATTTTGGTGGCAAGTTAAGACCATTGTGGACGAACTAAGTGCTGAAATTCAGCCAGGAAAAAAATGCAACGAAACAATTAAAAAACGGATTTTCAACTTTGAATACAGTAGCAAAATCCAACCATAAATTCAGCCAACAACATGTATCCATTAACCATTAACAGCACATAACAGTAGCTTTGAACATTGTAGCACACTAAGCAAAAAACAGTAACAAACTCAACAAAAAACAGTAGCATACTAAATCACTTTCACAAACTAAATTCATTCAATCCATTACACAAACTGAATTCATTCAAGTGATTCCGATGATGACATGGATGGTTGAGGCATCACTCCGTAAGGTGGAGGCATCATTCCATATGGTCCGGAAGGTTGATGCATCATTCCGTAAGGACCGGAAGGTTGATGCATCATTCCGTAAGGACCGGAAGGTTGATGCATCATTCCGTAAGGACCGGAATGTTGAAGCATCATTCCGTAAGGCCCGGATTGGTGAGGCATCATGAGAGAAGATCCAGACGCATGAGGCAGCATGTTGTAAGGTCCGTTTGTGTGAGGCATCATTCCGTAAGGTCTCGATGGGTGATTGAACGATTGAATGTGTTCACTAAATCCCCATTGATAGTTCATGTTTCCCTGCATTTATAAACACATAAGTAATTCAACTCACAACATATGTTCTACATTCTCAAATATAGAAAACTAAGAAAATTACCATTTCACGGGGATTATTTTGGGTCATAATTCCACTTTCTTGTGTACACAATAGTCCAGGCGGTTGAGAGGATTCACTAACATTCTCACTGACATTCTGGCTACTCTTCTTTGTCTTCTTTGGGTTCTTTTGACACATAAGTAATTGAATTAAAATGTAATAGGAAAAATCGTAAGTAAGTGATTTAAAATATATGGTGAATTTTTACCTGTGTATTGCCTTCTATGGGTGTCTTGAACCTGGATTCACGTGGACGCCCTTTTCCTTTCTTTCGTTTAGGATCTTGCACCTTTGGTGGTGCATCTGTTGGACGGTTTCCACTTGAGCTGCCTTCCATGGGTTTGAGAGTTGCTGCAGGGTATTTCTTTATGTACAACTCATTCATTTTAGCATCTAACCAATCCATGACAAGGCTGGAAGAATCTGGATCATCACTTGCTAAGTCCGCCACCTTGTAAAAACGAGAACACATTTGTTTGTACCTTAACATCTCGGGAGTGACTGCTCCACTATCATAATTGACTCTAATCCTCGTATGAGACCTTATTATATCTTTCCTCCATCTGTCAAAGATATACCTATCTGGAACTTCTTGCAGCTTATGCTTGGTTAACACAAAGAGAGCATGCTTGCAAAGTATTCCCCTAAACTGAAACCGGCGACAACTACATTTGACTTCACACATGTCTTTATCAAATACAACTGTAAAGCGCATTTCTTTCCTGAAATTTGTGTCATTCTCAACATCCTCTGTTATGACAAACTCCATGCCCATACCTATGCAACTCTCCCGAATCTGTATTACGTCACAATATAACATCCCCAATAGCTCAACTTGAACCTCTCTGAACTTCTTCAGTGTGTAAACCCTCTGAAACTGTTTCTCAATACCATAAGTTGTTGCTAGTCGGATATTTTGTGAGAATGACTTGAAATCTGCCTGGTTCTCCTTATGAATTTTTGCCTTCAATGCACAACCGTATTGCTCTACAAACTGTTTCAAGGAGGTATTAGAATGGACATATCCATCAAAGAAAGCATTAATACCTTCACTCCTCTGAGTAGTCGACATCCCTGCCCAAAAGTGTGTTGTCACAAAACATGGCACCCAACGATGTCTTTCCTGGTACAAACCACTCAACCAAGTATTCTCTTGTAATCCAAAGTTTTCTATAAAACAGGCCCACTCTTGTTCAAACTCAAGTGAGGTTTGTGTATCATAGACTACTCTTTGCAAATTACTTTTGATTGAACTGTATTCAGTATGACTCCCAAACTTTTCAGGCAACTTCTTCATCACATGCCACAAACACCACCTATGCTTAGTAGTAGGAAACACAATCTCAATTGCATTTTGCATAGCTCGGTCTTGATCAGTAATTATTCCATGCGGAGCAGTATCAGACATACAAGTAAGCCATGTCCTAAATAACCACACAAAAGTCTCTGTAGTCTCACTACAAATTAACCCACAACCAAGCAAAATAGACTCACCATGATGGTTGACCCCAACAAACGGCGCAAAAGGCATATCATACTTATTAGTCAAGTATGTTGTATCAAATGTGACTACATCGCCGAATTCTTTACAAGCCTCTCTACTTCTAGGATCTGCCCAAAAAACATTTCTTAATGTACCATCTTCAGCCAAGTCCATGCGAAAAAAGAAGTCTGAATTTTGTGCTTGCATCATTAGGAAATGGTTTTGAATTGCAACAGAATCCCCTTCACCGAGTCGTAGCTTTCTAGCCCTTTCAATGTGGTTTCGACAATCCTTCTCTATAAAAGTACAGTTCTCATGCCCGCCTGCCTCAATAACAAGTTGGTTATAGCTTTTTTTGGGCCCGATCCCTGCGATATCACCAAATTCTAGTTGCTTTTTAGTATGCTCATCAATTTCTCGGTGGCATCTAAACATCCAAGCTTTAGTAGGACTCAATTCATGATTGTGGTCAAGAATTAACTTGTTGATACGCCATAAACCATCCCGACCGAAACTTGATGTCAGTTTCACATTGCACCCTGTTTCATTTGTTGGTTGAGCTAGTAAGCCAACAGATTTTGAACTTGTAGTCTTCCCACCTCGACAACATACAAATGTCACGGACCTTAATATCCCATCTGAATTCCTTTTACTTCTCTGCTTCCTTGCTGCAAATCCAGAACATTTTGCATACCTCCTAAAACATTGAAACATCTCCTCAACAGTCTTGAATTGCATACCAACCTTAGGAATAGTGATTTCATTTTGAACTGCATTTTCCTTCACAACATCAACACCATCCACTTCGAAACAAGTCATTGTCATTTTCATTTGAGGTTCCCTCGTCCATTCCTATAAATAACAAAGACAAAACAATATGAATGATTGTTAAGTACTCCACAGATTTTTAATACTTTCAGGGAGCAATCAAATTTGGAACATTTGCCTTAGCTAGAATTACTCAGGATAAAGCAAATAAAAATAAATTAGCTGTATAGAGCTCAAAAAAACACCAAACTGTATATCCAGATTTATTTATATCCCAAAGATGACAAGAACAATTCTAGATTTCGTTTATTAACATCATCTATAATCTTCTCAGCAAAACAATGCATTTACTTTGGAATTAGAAGTTATCAAATGATGATGAAAAATTGAAAACTAAACATTAACTTTCATTCACCAATAATGAAATCTTATCAGTATGGTTCTTCAATTTAGGGTTCTTGAATTTCTCTAAATTTGGGCGTTTTCGAATTGGGAAGACTTACCTTTAAATCTGGGCGTTTTCGAACGGGATAGATCACTTGGGTGGTTGGAGCTCCTCAGATCGCCCGCCGGGAGCTTTGGGTTGGTTCTCTCTCGAAGGAGTCGAAGACGCAAGCTTTACGGGACTGTGAAGGAGACGGAGTACAGTTCTCTCCTAAAGCCAGCAAAATATTGTATTAAAAAATATTAAAAAAGGGGACCCCACATGTGCGGTAAAAAATCACGCCCCCATGTGCGAGAGAACCAGCAAAATCCAATAAAAAAAGAGACATAGATTAAACAAAAACAAATCACCAATAAAGAGAAGGAGAGAAAAAGTGAAACCTAACCCGAATATTGAAGAAGAGAAGCGAAAAATTAATGGTGAGGACGATATCGCTCCACCCCTGTACTGTACAGATATGGCTTCTTAATCAACCCAAACCAGTGACCAACCCAACCACCACTTAGCCGTCCATCAGACCACCGCGATATCGTCACAGAGAAGCGAGAGAGCAAAAAATGGAAAGAGGGGCAGTGAAATAAAGAAAAGCGGTGGTTGGGTTGGTCACAGAACCATAGGCTTGTGCAACGTCTTGTACAAGCTAATCACCAAAATACTCGCCAATCGCCTCCAACCCCTCATGAATAAGATCATCGGTCCAACTCAGAACAGTTTCCTTCTCGGGCGATCTATCTCAGATAATGTTATCATCCTCCAAGAGCTAGCTCATTCTTTGCAACATAAGAGGTCGGGGAGAAAATGGATGGTGCTCAAACTCGACCTTGAAAAAGCCTACGATAGACTCCGGTGGGACTTTGTTGAAGATTCTGTAAGGGCAACGGGTATCCCGGAGGAGTGGATAAGTCGTGTCATCAAATGTGTAGAGACGCCAAGCATGAGACTACTCTGGAATGGTAACATCACTAGCAGTTTCAGGCCAACACGGGGTATACGACAAGGGGATCCCATCTCCCCATACCTCTTCGTCCTAAGCGTGGAAAGATTGAGCCATCTCATAAACCGGGAAGTTAACCAGGGACGCTGGAAACCGATAACTATTTGTAGAGGAGCTCCGCCTCTATCTCATCTTTTCTTTGCGGACGATATCGTCCTGATGGCTGAGGCATCGCCAAGCCAAATGCGGACCATATTGAGCTGCCTACGGACCTTCTGTGAAGCCTCAGGCCAAAAAATAAGTGTTGAAAAATCCAAAATCCTTGTCTCACGAAATGTCTCCAGAGAGCTCAGCCAGCAACTTGAGCAAGTGAGTGGAATTGGGGTCACTAGAAATATTGGTAAATACCTCGGTGTACCAGTGTTACATGAGAGGCCTAATGCCGGAACTTTTACCTCGATCCTGGAGAGAGTGAAGTCGAAGCTAGCGGGCTGGAAAACGAAGACTTTGAGTTTTGCCGGACGTGTGACCTTGACAAAATCAGTCTTGTCAACCATCCCCACGTACCACATGAACACGATTGAACTCCCAAAAGACACTTGTGATGAGCTAGACCGGATTAATCGGTCCTTTATTTGGGGCGATGAGGCGGATAAAAGGAAGATTCACTTGGTTGCTTGGGACACGGTGTGCTCTCCAAAGGAGAGGGGAGGGCTCGGAGTAAAGCGGGCCAAGGAGATGAACCTAGCTGTGCTCGGAAAACTAGGCTGGCGCCTAATTAGAAAAGAGGGAGGCCTGTGGGCGGATCTAATGACGGCCAAATATGGGTTAGTTATTAATAATGAAAAGGTCGTTAAAACCAGGAGAAGAAGCTGCTCATCCACTCTGACTGGGATCCGCCATAGCCTAAGTAAGGTTGTGACCAAAGGAATTAGATGGAATATCGGGGATGGAAACTCTATCAACTTTTGGGGAGACCCGTGGCTAAGTAACACTCCCCTCCTAGAGAGGTGCACCCAAATCCCTGGGTATGACATGTTAGAGGGAAAAATCAAAGACTACTGGCGCCTTGGACAAGGTTGGAAGTGGGAGGAAATCTCCGACTACCTTCCCGCCGGTGCCCTTCTTAACCTTGCTGGCACTGGTACAGCGGAGGAGCCAGGGATACATGACACTTTGAGTTGGGCCCATTCTCCGACTGGGGAGTACACTGTCAAATCTGCCTATAATTTGCTGACTTCCAGTAGCCAGAATCTGGAGGATATTGCCGTCGAGCCTCTGTACAGACAAATCTGGAAAATAGGTGTCACGGAGCGAATGAAGCATTTCCTGTGGCTTGCGGCGAGGGGTAGGGTGCTGACAAACGCGGAGAGATTCCGACGCCACCTGGCCGTAAGCCCTGTGTGCAACACGTGCGGGAACCATGAGGAATCTCTCACGCATATACTCCGAAATTGTTACGCCGCTGCAGAGGTTTGGCGCTCAATCCTCCCCCTTGATAAGCAAGACGCCTTCTTTGACATCGACCAACAAGATTGGTTTAGGATGTGTATCATGGGGGAAGCCAACATGGGCACGGCGGCGGATGAACCCACCCTCTTTGCAATAGTCGCTTGGTGGCTATGGCGGTGGCGGAACGATAGGGTTTTTGGCCGCCCAGTTACAATCACGGGGAAAAAAGACTTTATCCTGGGGCAAGTTAGGGAACTTAACGCAACAGCCCAGCGCAAACTCCAACGAAGACTCATTCCGACGAAGGTGGAAAGTTACATAAGGTGGATCTGCCCGCCAAGTGGTTGGGTCAAACTGAACACAGACGGCTCCATCGCGGGAGCCAACTCAACTGCAGCAGCCGGTGGAGTCCTCCGCAATGACGAGGGTCGCTGGATCGGAGGATTCGTCTGCAACTTGGGCCTCTGTTCAGTACCAGCGGCGGAGCTTTGGGGGGTCTACATGGGGTTACGCACGACCTGGGAGCAGGGGCATCGCAGAGTCGAAGTTGAAGCCGATTCCAAAGTCATAATTGATCTCCTCAACTCAAAAGTGCGGTCTTCGCATCCACTTTCTAGCCTGGTTCTTAGATGCCAGAGCTTCTTAAGTAGAGACTGGCTAGTCCGGTTTCGACATATCCTTCGGGAAGCAAACAGAGTAGCGGATTTCCTAGCAAGTCTCGCACATAACTTTCCTATAGGTTATCATGTTCTTTCGGATCCCCCATCAGGGACTTCCCAGCTTCTTTCTAATGATGCAAGGGGGGTTGCCCTCCCCAGACTGGTTCGGATGTATTCTTAATAAAAGCAGAGAGTCAGTACTCTCATTTGACCAAAAAAAAACAGAACCATAGATAAATATTAAGTTCACATTTAATAAGGCAGTGAAATAAAGAAAAGCGGAAATGGAAATAAAGAGGCCACACACGCACCGTACGATAACTTTTAAGTGTTATGAAAATAACGGACGGCGTGGATTGTATACTGTTCACATTTCTTCGCTACTTACTTAGGGGTGTAAGGATTTGGGTAAGGATATTTTTGGCTTACACTAGAAAAAAAAATTGGGGGCTATGTTTTTCTCACCATTTCACTAACTCTGGGCAACTCAAAGAGCTGTAATGCACCAAAAGATTGAATTTTTTTGCCTATTTTGTACATTTTTCTACCCTTCTAAACTACAGAGTATATAGAGAGAGTAAATTTAAACTTGTAGCTTAACAAAAGTACTATCAATGGGATCAGTCAATTCAATTTCCACATTGCCAATACAATACTCCCTCCGTTTCAAAATAGTTGTTCATAGACAAAAGTGCACATATATTAAGGGGAAAAAATTCTTCCAAAAATACCCCTATAAAGTGGTACTTTCTACTCTAAAAAGTTGTTTTGGAAAAAGTGTATGTTTAGTGTGGTTTAATTATTAAGGGTATAAATGGAAAAAATTATTATATGAACAACTATTGTGAAACAAGAAAAATTGTCTATATGGACAACTATTTTGAAACGGAGGGAGTACTGTTTTTCCTTCCACTGCCAACCACAACTTTATCAAAATCCAAGGCAAATAATTTTGCTCTGAAGTGGGTTTTTGGTAGGAAACTTAACTTTAACTCCATCCCCACATTAATAATTTTACACTGAAAAATCTTTCTTTATTGTGGTTCGGTAATATCATATGTCACTCATGAACCAAAAGCAAAGTGCCTTGTAATGCTAGTTATAACTTATATACATGCATATTGACAAAAAAAAAACACAATGCCCATCTAGTCATCACCATTTGTATCATTATCATGCATAGTTCAGGGGCAAATCTGTCATTTCCAAAAACAACCCTTCTCTTCATTCTCTTTTTTGGTCAATTGGAACTAGAACTTGAGCTTAAAGCTCTCTTCTTTCATGCCACACAACACAAAACTTCATCTTATTTACTTTCTTCCTCAAAAGATTAGTGCTTTGCAATGAAGTTTCGCGCAACACTTTGTTGCACGACTATCCAGTGCCAGACACCACGACCACGACCACAACCACGACCACAGCCTTGTACTAACCAAGGTAATTATGATGCGAGGAGACGAGAAGATCCGAGAAATAGACAGCACAGAAGGATGAACAAGTTGCAATATGAGTGGCAGCCTTCACTTGCCACCATTTCTGAAGATAACATGAGTTTTGAGGTTTTACACAAGAAAATGGAGGATCAATTGGAATCTCAGATGAAACTCACAGAGAACAAAGTTTCATCATCATCACAGAAAGCTAGTGTTTCAACATATGCAAGAGAGACCAAGTAAGTCACAAGAATTCTCATCATTTTTGGTATTGTGATTGATGATTATATGAAAGAAAATTGTTGTTTTGTAACACGTATATGTCTTTGATTATGATGATTTCAGGCAAGGGAGTACAGTCCAGATGGCAATTCCAACATTTATTCCATCAAGTTTCTTCTTCTGAATCTTCTGATTCTCCTTTTAAGATTTGATAGTTTGTTTTCATAGTTTTTGCTGTAAAATCAGAACCAGCTTATGTATTATATGTTCATATTTGCTAGTGAAATGCAGGAATAATGTGGGTTTGCATTTGATTAATGAGATGAAGGAATTCAAAACATTTTGAATGTCATGAAGTGTTAATTATTTATTATAAAAAATAATCAACAGAGAAAGGCAAAAATACTAGTTGGCAAAGCACACCTAATCACTATTGTTGGCAATGGCAAGTTACATACACCTGTCATATATCAATATCAAAGTATCTTCCATCAATCTCTAGCTAGCTTGAAGGATATTTCCTTCTAGACAAACAATATAATATTGAGTCTTTATATATTGAGAATAGATTTCAGAAAATTCGCTTTCGGGTGCCAGTTTGGTAGTTTTCTTCGGGTCTTTCAGGCGCACCCCCTTGCATTTAGCTGGGAGTGCCCCAACTTGACCCAGATTTCGCTAAAACAGAATTTCATTGGCCAATTTTGTTGTTGTAAGGATACAAGTGAAGTAGGATATAAGAAAAGACAATAGTTAACTTACTTACATCATGACTTGTCAAACTTAAAATTTGTAGTAGGGAGTAGAATTTTACTATTCCAATATTCCATCAGTTGAACCAAAAAAATGCCATGTAACTGCAAAAGTTATATATGTGAAGGGGTAAATTACATATAACCACACATCAATTATCCCTTTTTGACAAAATTACCCATTATAAGCAAACTTGCATTTGATTATCCACTATCTATGATTTTTTAGCAATTCAATCTCCATATCTATATACTCTTACTAAACTCGAATCTCTACATCTTATTTGTCACATATCTAACTATGCCACATAAACATCTTAATTTTTAAATTTACTTCTCTACCCTTTTTTTTTAGCATTTACCAGTTACCATCCTTAAAAATATATAATATAATATTATTATTATTGCTATTAATATACAATGATCTATTACTTTTTTATGGACAAACTTCAAATATTATATAATTGTACATCATCATTTTTAATTTTATTGAGGAAATTATTTCGGTTCCTACATAAAAAAAATTCAAATCATCGTCGTGCATAGCACGACCGGATCTTGCTAGTTTAGTGTATTTTAGTGCTTTATTTTGTACATGAATAATATTTTGCAAAATTTAGCAATTTTACATAGATAATAAGTTGTCAAATACTTTTTTATATAAAATCAATTTTATCATCATCATTGACCCAATGCCGCTAACTTCTTATCAAAAATCTCTTGTTTAAATTATAATTTAAACATCTTTATAAACAGTCTAATTTTGACTAAAAATATCTTGTTTAAATTATTATAAAAAAATTCAGTAAGATATACCTGCGAAATAATAGCCTTCTTGTCTGTCTCAAAACCTTGGCAAAACCCCTGAGTGAGCAACACACTAGCTTCGCCCGCTTAGAGCAATGGAATTGCCCGTTTCTCATAAACCCTCGCTTTCCATTTCCAGCAACATCTTACTCTCTCCAAATTTCCCTTGCAAAATCCCTTATTCCCGTTCCGGCGCCCCTTTTCCGACCCAAAAGCTCGCAAATGCGCCTCCGAATTTCAACCCATTCTCCGCCAGAGCCAGTAAGTAAAATTCCCCGTCTTGAATTTTGCAAGTTTTGTGTTTCTCCTTCTCTTTTCTATTTAGGTTTTCCTTTTTGCTTAATTTGGCTTGAAGGGTTTGCTTAATGATTCAAATTTTTGGTGTTTTAAGATGCCCAATCAATTGGATTAGGTCATAGCCGTTCTTTTCTAGTGCTAATTTGATGGGCATGACTCTTTTTTGGGGGTTTTAGGTATGAATTCAACGGAATTGGGAGGTGCCCAAGTGGAACAAGAAGCAGATATTCAAGTCCATGATGGATATACAATTACCCAATTTTGTGATAAGATGATTGATTTGTTCCTCAATGAGAAACCCAGGTCAAAGGATTGGAAAAGGTACCTGATTTTCAGGGAAGAGTGGAAGAAATATCGAGATAGGTTTTACAACCGTTGTTGGATGCGTGCTGAAATGGAGACTGATCCTGCTCTCAAACAGAAATTAAGCAACTTAAGCAGAAAAGTGAAAAAGGTTGTGTTTTTATTGTAGTATGAAATCTTGTTCAGGTTGGATTTCAGCTAGTTGTTAATTACATGGGCTTGTGTTTTCTGTGTTTGATGTGGATGATAATAATCTATGATTGCTTAGGAGATGAGCTTTGATTACATGGGCTTGACCTTGGGTGACCATTGCAGATTGATGAAGAAATGGAAGCGCATACTGATCTTTTGAAGGAACTACAAGACCGTCCAACCGACATCAATGCCATAGTTACAAGGCGGCGTAATGACTTCAGTGGGGCATTTTTTCGACACCTCACTCTAGTTTCAGAAACTTATGATAGTTTGGAGGACAAAGATGGTAATGAATTTAACAACATATGCTAGTGATATTGTTTATAAGCATTTACTTATATAAGATCACAAATTGGCTTCTAGTGTTATTAATCTATTCTTGAAATAAGTGTTGCTGATAAACTTGTAGCAGCCTAGTTGGATTAAACTGGCAGTATGAAGCTAAAGTCAAGTGCAAAATATACTCATTGGAAAAGTATATGACAACGAATAAGCTTAGCAGAATGGTTGTGCACAGTTGTACTATAGTTTGTAAAAGACAGTGTTTGGGAGCTCTGCCAAGTATAGTCATTTGTTTCAAAGCTCAAAATAAATCACTCTAAGGCGGCTTTTTCATATTGACCCCTTTCACCACTAGAAAATGGATATCTGGAACATTGTAGTAAAAGTTATTAGAAACCTCCTATCTGAACGTTTTGGAGAGTATTATATCATTAATTTCATTGAATGGTTTATAGTGGATTTGGTTCTCTCTCACATTGGTGCTTGTTTGTTTTTGAACAGCAATAGCCAGACTTGGTGCTAGATGCTTATCTGCAGTATCTGCTTATGACAATACATTAGGGATTGTTGATACATTTGACATTGCTCAGGCCAAATTCAATGACATCCTCAACTCGCCTTCTCTTGACGCTGCCTGTGATAAGATAAAAAGTCTTGCTAAGGCAAAGGAACTTGATTCTTCTCTTATTCTATTAATTAACAGTGCTTGGGCATCAGCAAAGGAGTCTACAACAATGAAGAATGAGGTATCCTAATATAATATCAATTTCTGAGCAGTGTCCTGCAGAGGCTTCATGATTTTCGTTAAAGTAAACTGATCTTTTGCAGGTCAAAGAAATAATGTATCAATTATACAAAACCACCAAAAGCAGCCTCAGGAGCATTGCGCCGAAGGAAATTAAGTTGCTCAAGCATTTGTTAAACATCATAGATCCTGAGGAACGATTCTCAGCAATGGCTACTGCATTTTCCCCAGGAGATAATCACGAGGCAAAGGATCCGGATGCCCTGTACACGTAAGATTAAGCCTTCAAATTTCAAAATATAACTAATTTGTGCTTGATGTAGCTAAATTTCACCAATTCCGTGGCTTTCTCCTCAGCACGCCAAAGGAGCTTCACAAGTGGGTGAAGATCATGCTTGACGCGTACAACCTTAACAAAGAAGACACTGAAATAAGGGAAGTGAAGCAAATGACTGCGCCCATTGTAATCCAACGGCTTTTCATCATCAAGGAAACCATAGAAGAGGAGTATTTGGAAAAGGGCATTAAGACGGATGCAGATGCTGAATCAGAAGATTTGTGAGCCTAAAAACCCTCTTCATATGCATTTACCTAATTGGAAATTCATATGCAGTCTTAGCATGGCTATCTTACATAGCTACAAATACATAACCTTGAGTTATTCATGTCTGTGGGAACCTTGTTATTGAAGGCTCATGATGAGCAAATCCTTGGACAAAACAACTGAGACATCTCCAATGTTGTATAGAGTATTGTAAACTAGCCTAGGGATTTTCTATTACCACTTCTTCAAGATATAAAGGTATTACCAAACCCATCTCCAGTCTTGTGGTACTTAAGATCAGAATTATGACACTTGATTGCACACTCTCTTAGAAGCTCTTCATTGACTGTCTTCCAAGTATTATAGGTAATAACAAGAGATTGTACAAGGAAACAGATAAGCTGTAACCATATATCTTCCTTAAAATTTATGATTTAAGACAAACAGGATCATCCAGATCACTGCCCCTTATTATTTCTATTACAGAAGACAGGAGAACATACAAGATAAGCATATTGATAGCATAAAAAATGGTAGAGTTGACAAGTCATCCATGATCTTCTCTCACCAATTCCCTAGCTAATCAATTTGTAAAGGCTCAATCAGCATATGCTTGATCTGCCTCTTGATGTCGCCGTCTTGGACACCGAACCCGTCTCCAGTGTGGTAAAAGCAATGAGCTACTCTTGCAGCATTTAGGATCTGAATCATGACATTTGGTTGCACAAATGACTCTTTGACAAGCTCTGCATTGATCTTCTTCCAAGTATTGAATATCATGTCATTAATTCTAAGCCTTGCAACCTCTTCTGTGACACCAGCTTCTCTCATGTAGCAAAGGATTGAGGAGGGCGAATCGCCTCTTTCAAGCTCCGCCTACATTTGTAAAAACATAGTTCAATCCGGTTAATTTGACAAGAGAGGCGTTACAAAGGAGAAATCAATCCATCCAAGAAAATGATTCTTACAGCAGTGGTGGCCACATCATTGCAAAGCCTGATTATAAGAGATGTGCAGTATATAAGATTTCGCATTTCTCCTAATTCGACGTTGAGCTTCTCTGTAGTTAGATCCTCTCTTCTTCCATGGAGGAGTATCACCATGGAAAGCAAAGGGCCAGATGATGAAACCCACCCAGTGCTCAAATACTCTTCAAGTGTTGGAGTGTATCTTTCGTTGTACCTTCGCGCCTCTATGAGCATTGATTTGCAGAAATCCGCCCACTGAAACCGAAAATGTAGGCATTATACAATCATGTTCACGAAGACGAAAAGATAAAATACAATGCGAATGCTAGTAAGAATCAAATGTGAAGTATGATACCGATTTTCTTAGATAAGGCATTGCTCCACAAAAACCAGTTTCCTTTTGAATTTCTTTAGCAATCTCATTTGCTGTATCACTTAGTGCTGAGAAGCATATCTTCATGCATTTTGGAAGCTGAAAATCATCTTCCCATTCCCAACTAGAATACACATTTATCAAAACTTTAGTATTATAAGTAAACTACTCTTTAAGAGGAAGAAGGTAAGGACCTGTTTGGATCGCGCCCAATAATGGATTATCTTGGATTATTGGGTGTAATCCAAATAGGCCCTAAATTGAGATTTAGTAACGCCAACCTATCGACAACTTTTGTGAAGCACTCGAGCTCATCCAGTGACCCATAGACGTCGTAAATGTCATCTAAGACAAGTATAAAACTGATCACTTTGGTAAGACATTTCCTTAGACAAGTATAATGTGGCTCAGGAGCAATTCCTAGAGCAAATACGAAACTTTCAACCAAACGGTCCCTTGCGAAGCCGATCTTCTCTACGAGTCCAAGACTCTTCCACCACCTGAAAGTAATGTAAGAAGCTACATTAGTACAATTCAAAAAGGTACATTACTACAACTAATAATTGTAAGAGGTTCAGCATTACATACATGGATAAATCTCTAAGATCTCTTTGGTGTGTGGCTTGAACCATTCTGAAATTCACTTTAGCAAGCTCAAGCAACATAGAATTTCTTTCAATTTCCATCTCATATGCATCAATTTGTTGCCTAACGTCGAACCATTGCGCCCTCCAATGTTGTGGAAGCGCCAAAGCATTGACCACTTGACCAACATTGTTTTGATCATCTAAGCCATGATGCATTGCTTTCAAATTTTTATGTAAAACTACATTAGCCTTGGTCAATAAGCTTTCATCTTCTAGAGCTAGATAAGAAGCTTCATAAAGCTCAATGACTTCCTTAATGTCTTGACACATTGTGTCCTTAATTACACCTTCCTCATCAAGAAAATCAGCAAATAGACCTGAATTAAAGAATCAAAACTTAGATTTGTACTTTTTTTCCTCTTTAATGGATTTCTTTCATTAATATGAATTAGTACCTTGTGAGATGACATAACCATGTTGCCTAAGGAGCCTGAAACAAAGTGCAACAAATCCAATGCTTTGCATGAAGTTATGGTTTGTCTTCAAATCTGATGCTATGCCATCAAAAACCTCCATGATTTTGCTCTTGAAGAGATTGGAGAGACCCAACTTACAAATATTGTCAATGATCTGAAGCTTAGTCGATGCATCAGTCTCTTGATCAAGCACTAAAGTAATTTTTTCTTTGAGCTTCTCCATCTTTCCGCTATGAGTCACATTCTGCATCAAGATATTGGGCATCTGTATAAGTATGAGTGATATCTTTGATATACCAATTTTTCGAGAAATATCAAAATGACAGTCTGAAATCACTTTGATATCATCCTGATATCAATATCCTACATTCAAATAACAACCATCAAATCATACCAAACACCAGATCGATATGGGTATGAAGTACGAGTGATATCTTTAATCTACCAATTTTTCGTGAAATATCAAAATGACATTCTGATGTCACTTTGATATCAAAACAACAGATATCAAAATAAACCAAACACTAAATCGATATGAGTACGAGTCTTATTCATACCCATCTCTTCTATCTTGATAAACGGGTCCTTAACGATAGCACTTAAAACACATAAAGAAAACAAACTATGGAGAATAATTAATGTGTGTATAATCTCACCTTATAATCATTGACAAGGGTTTGTAGATGATCATAACTCCAAATGTTGGGCTTATAAAATCCAACAGGACGTTCAATCTCTTTTGTAGATGAGTTGATGAGTGAGTTTTGGACATTTGAGTTAGCCTCCATTTGAACAAACTTGATTGCCAACTGAAGAGGAAACCTGCTCAAATAATATTGGAAACTCAATAAAATGTGTTTGTATTGTTATAAGATTTGGTGGTTTGTATGTGGTTTATATAGGCAGTTGAGGTCGGTAGAGGACAACAATGAAACGTGAAGTAATTATCTTAAAACGTTAATTGTATGTTTTGTTTGGTAGAAATGTGGAATAGTATGTTTTGTTTGTTACATGATGTATTAATTTATGGTATTGGATTATGAGAACTTTTATTTTTGGTGATTACAAGAAGACATTAGATAAATTATACTCCCTCCGATTCAAATTAATTGTCGTTTTAGCACTTCAAATTTGATCAATTTTATATGCCGTTTTATGTTTTCTAGGCAATTGATTACGAGTGAGTTATGAAAATTGTTATTGGAATGTGTTTTTATTAATTAATGTTATTCATTCATTGGTTGAAAAAAGGTGATGAGTAGTAAAATTTATAAAAAATTTACCTTTTTGAGTTTAATTAATGATTTTTAATTTTTATGTCGAAAACTAAAATTACAATTATTTTGGATCGGAGAGAGTAATATCTAGAGGTTTTCGACTTTCAATCATTGGGGGTGTTCTTCAAGAAAAAAAAAAACAAAGTCCGAACTTGTGATTCAACAAAGAAAAAATATGTACAAATTAATTCTGTTCACGGCCCCATTCATATTAAATATCAGTCTTATTGAAATCACCTAAAATAATCCTATTCATATTGATTGATATGTTAAGTTTTACAATATATATTTTTTATTCATTTTTTTATGGGAGCTCACTTTAGTAGTAAACTCTAGATTTATAAACTACCTAGTAAAGTGTACGGATTGTAAATTGGTTTATACTAACCGATTCGACCCATTAAAAAAAATTGGTAAAAGGATGAAAGTAAAGATCAAACTATATTTTACAATATATATATGTATATATATATATATTAAAGTTGTACTTTTTCGAGTCACCAGAACGATTCTGGCCCCACATCATATTTACAAAATTAATTTTTATTTATGATATTTTAACCTTTTCTTATTAATTTTTCTTTAACTATTTAAATCTATCTTTAACATCAAACAAATATCTATTTTAGTATAACAATGTTTTTTGAAAACTTCCTTATTCAAATATTTAAAATTAAAAATAACAAATCTAAAATATTTTTAAATAAGAATAAATATCTTTTATCTTTTATCCTCATATCTTTTCATGAATTTATTTATATATATATATATATTTTATTTTATAATAAAAAATTAAGATAAATACTTATAAAGTTTAAAATAATAATAATAATAATAATAATAATAATAATAATAATAATAATAATATGTAATATAATACTTAATAGATATATCGAAATATTTGATAATCTCTAAATTATGGTACATAGAAATTAAGTAATAAAAATATAAAAAAATAATATTTAATTTTATATGATCTTTAATTTATCGAGTCACAAAATGAGTTTAGCCCCACCTTAATCAATGTAAATTATTTTTAATTAATGCATTATATTTGATTTATTTGGGCCTATTTTCTAACTGCCTGTCTGCCTCTCTTTACCGAAAAAGTACATGGACATCATTTCCCATATTTGGGTCTTTTTACATTAGTGTACGTCATAGACTCACGTTGCATGCTTCTGCTTCATACGTTAATAGGCAAATTTATGAGATGTGAAGCCAAAGGAGATCTATCAATATAGAGTTAGATATTTCGTACATATATCAATTTTGTCGGTTAGAATGCTACATCAAATTTTGTTAACTGCTTAATACAAGGGCTACAGTGCTAGCCACACATATGGTGGGGAAAAATAGATAATAATCAACATCATATTCGGAATTAATTGGCCAAATGGTGCCCAATAATACAAACTTTCATTCCGATGTCAAGAGTATAGGTCAAATTGATTCCGATATTTGGATGCTTAAGATATTTCGTGATCAATGCAGTTAGAGAGGTTTTCGGCGTGCATAGAGGAAGATCTTGATCGTCGGAAATCGTGTTTTCGGCAGAATTGATAACGGTCGACCGATGTCCAATTGAGCCGAACCATACTTTTTCGGGTAGGGAATTCACTCACGTGTCAAACTCAATGCTTCGCCCTGACCTAAGGGGCTTTTAACATAATTTCAGAGCTTAAATTTTATATCTTATAGACTTTTTATCTGTTATCTTTATATAGTTTATAGTTTTCTCTATATATATGATTGTATATATGTATCCCTGAGAATTAATCTTATCATTATTATCCATAATATAGAGTTTTTCTCTTTCAATCCAAAATTTTATAAATGTAATTATTAATTAATTGGGTGAATTCATTCTATGGTCCCTAACCTATTACATAAAGTCCATATTAGTCCTTAATTTTTGTAAATGCTTTTTTAAGTCCCTGACCTTTAAAAAGTGTTACCATTTGGTCCTTTTTCATTTTAGACTTTAAGTTTAATAATTACAACCAAGTACTCAAACTTTATATTAACTTTTATCATAATACCAATATTTATCTTCTTTTTCTAAAAATACTTCAATCTACACATTTTAGGGTAAAAGAGTAAATTTTCACTCCATATCTACCCCTTTTTCAAAAAAAAATAGTACTTTTTATAAAACAACATAATGTTAAAAATAAAAGGTGAGTTATAAATTTTTAATACATACTTGAATAGTTATTAAAATATTTTATAAAATTTTGAAGAAAAAAAACAACTTTTCACAAAAAAAAATCTAACTTCTCCTATTTACTAGTCATTTATAAAAATTTTATAAAGTAATTTTCTAATCCATCACTTTTTTGCAATTATGTTATATATAAACCTCATAAAAATTTGATAAATTTATTTTCTATAAAAACAGGACTAGTTGTCTCATGAAAATGTCGATGCTTAAAAGTTTTAATCAACAGGGTTTGAATTGTCTCATGAAAATGAATTGGGTATATGCCTATATCCTATATGTATAGCAAGAAAAACGTTTTATAACATTAATTGACAACATGTTATGTCGTTTTCATATATGCATGGAGTGCAACATTGTCTAGCAACCTTCGTCACAAATTAAAGTGACAAATCCAAGATCGATGCAATGAGATATATTTCATGTAATTGACAAATAAATCAAATGATGAAGTTTAAAAGATGAGAACCACTTAAACTAAAATCTAATAGATAAGAGATGTTAACATTGTCTTGCCACCTTCATCACAAAAGTGAGAAATCCAAATTGTAATGAGATTCCATGTATTTAATAAATAAATCAAATGGCCGGTGAAGTTTAAGAGATCAGAACCACTTAAACTAAAATCTAATAAATGAGTATAAAAAAAATACTTTTTGTTCGATTTCAAAATATCCATTCGCTCGCAACTGATCTGCTTCCGCTTCTATTTTTCGTAAGTGAGCTCGGGTTTTTTCTAACTGTTCAACGACCCTAAGTTTACATAAACCAATTAAGTAGTATGAACCATAAGATTGATTTCGATGAAACTAAGTTTACATAAACATGAACTAAAAGAATAATTATCATAATCTAAGGTTACATAGACATAAATCGTAAGAAGAACTATATGAACCTATGCTTATAAAAACATGAACCGAAGTGTTGAAACAAAATAACAACTATTATGAACTAAAAGACAGGAACCGTAAGATAAATTATTATGAACCCATGCTTAAAAAAAGTGCCAAATGAACAACTCTCATGATCCAAAAGAAATAAAAAACAACTATTATATATAAAATATATGAACCATAAGGAAAATTTTTATGAACCTAACATTGCAAAAATATAAACCAAAAGAACAAAGTACAACTATTATATGTGAGAATATTAATTAGCCTATGTTGTGTTTGAATCCACATCTATATAATATGTAGCTCTACCATTTGAACTAATAGGCTATCTAATCACAAACACAAAGCTCAATTTCACTGTTCAATGTCACAACCAAGTAATTCATCAAACACAAATTTACTCTCAATATGACTGAATTATACAAAAGAAGAAGCTAGACAAATGCCAATTGGTGAAATTAATATTGGGTCTTTATGTATGTACTTGCACATTAATTATGAAATTTAATCACATGTTAACTTAAAAAGTGCAATCAATATATATAATTTGGCTATAGGAGAAAAAAGTAATAAGATGACGTGTGGAAAATATCTTGTTGATGTACTCCATAAAACTTGACTTGTCCATTGCTCGTAGCTTTGACATCTGAGGCCAAAAAAAGTTTACACATCAATTCTACCAATTACAAGCCCATAGGCATTGCCTTTGGCTTTGGCTTGCCCAATTCGATCGATTAGCACTGCTCTATGTTAAGATCGGGTTTTTCGTGGCCCCATTTTAGGAGAGACCCTCCCAATATTAATTTCTCGATCTAGATGTAGCAAGTGAGATTCGAACTTTAAATCTCTTGACTACCATTAGATATAGTCCAACAAATAACAAACAATGAAATATGAATGTCTTACAAGATGAAATGCCATTAGATATAGTCCAACAAATAACAAGAGTTGTTGCCCTCCCTAATTAAGCATTGTATTCTAGAATTCCCTTACTGGCGCCCACGGAATGTTTGTTCTCCGAGCAGGAACAAACCCAGAATTTTAAATTAGGATGGACTAACTTTCACTAAATTTTTCTACATGGGTTAAATTATTATCCTATTTATGACCAAAAAAAATTTATTATCCTATTTTAATTTTTTTAGGGTGGACTGGGGTTTGGAGTTAATTACAAACAAAAAGTGATGTTCAATTCGGTAAAATGGTGATACTATGGAGTCTTGTTGGCCCTCCTATTTCTTACTTTTGAAAAAAAAACTACTATTATTGACAAGAGTTTGGTTCAAATGAAACAAATTCTTATCATAAAACGAACTCTTATCTTAAAACTAATGCACTTTTTGTAGTTAGTAGTGCACTTTTCATACTTCAGAGTGCACTTTTTCGCATTTGTACTTTTTGTACTTTTTAGTGCACTTTTCAAATTTTTTTAGTGCACTTTTTGGTAATGCACTTTTTGTATTTTTCAATGCACTTTTATATGAAAAGTGCATTACTAACTATGAAAAGTGCATTCGTTTTAGGATAAGAGTTCGTTTTAGGATAAGAGTTTGTTTCATTTGAACCAAACTCTTATTGACAATGTGAAACTCGTAACTAATGTTTTAAAAAATATTAGGCAGATCCTAAGTGAAGAGGGACCATCTAGCGCTTAGGTGGCCTAAACAAACGTCTAGACGAGACTTAGACAGAGTTAAGCGGGGATTTTTAGAACAATGCTCAGTTCATAACCTTATAAAATAATTAAAAATCCTTATTTTGTTTATTATTGAAGTTACATTATAAGCTTTAAATTTGTCTTCAACAAGATTCCTTAATACACAACATAAAATTTTGTTGTTTCTTATGCAAAAGAAAAGGTCGACAAAAAAATATCAGATCTAACGAATTGAAAGGGGGAGATTATTTGAGTGTATTTTGTACATTTAGGTGTCATAAAAGTACTTTTTAATATTCCAATGGAACCTATGGCCAAAAAAAAAACCTTTTTGCCACACATATATTTTTTTACCGAAATTTGGTTGCTACCCTTAAATTTTTTGCTTTTTCAAATGTTGCCCTAAAAAAACTTATTTTAAGTGATACCCTCGAATTATTGTAAAAATTTGGCTCATGTCCTTACATATGAATTTTCAATAGTTTATAATTAAATTGGTATGTTTACTAACGAAAAAAATATTTTTGTATTTAATGAAATTAAAACACAATTTAAATTTAATAACAATTGAAATAAATTATATAAAAATATTTAATTAAAATATTATATATGTTTTTCAAGTAGATTTATGTTGTATAATTAAAAAAAAATTACTTAAAATAAAAATATTACAATATTTATATTAAATTAAATATATTACATAATTAAAAAATCATGTAAATTGTATGTAGTAATTTTGACAGTTTTTAAATATTTAATAGAACTTTCGTCCAATAAAAATTATTTAATAAAAAAATTTTAGGTATAAGAATTTAAATTTGTGAAAATATATACAAACATATATGTAGAAATTTCATTTACTATTATTAGAATAATATATTAATATATTATTTACTACTCCCTCCGATCCAAAATAAGTGTCATTTTAGAGTTTGACACAAATTTTAAGAAAAGTATTAATCAAACTCAAAATCTTAAACTTTTTCTCAATTTTATTACCCACCACTTTTTTGGACCAATAGATGAATAATTTTAGTCAATAAAAACACATTCCAATAAGTATTTTCATAACTCACTCCTAATAAATTGCCTAGAAAACTCAAAACGACACATAAAATGGATCAAAAGTAAAGTGTTAAAACGACAATTATTTTGGATCGGATGGAGTATTATTCAAGTAATAAAAATTCATTATGTCAATATATTTATGAAAGTTTGAGTTGATATGCTAAAATGGTCACAAATTAGTACATAAAATTTACTTGAAAATTTAAAATTATTTAATATATTTATTTTAATATGATAAAGAAATATATAATATATTAGGTTTTAATTTGATTAATTAAAAATAATGTAAAATAAAATCTACTAGATAAATTTTAATTAAATAATAAATTTATACAAATGTTTTTGTGGGGCATATGTTTTAAATTTATCTTAATTTTCTTATGAATTAGAATAAAAAAATAGTTTTTTATTAGAAAAAACATATTTAATTATAAAATAGAGAAAATTCATAAGTAAGGATATTAGTCGAACTTTTACAAGAGTTCAGGGTACCACTCAGAATAAGTTTTTTTTTAGGACATCATTCGAAAAATCCAAAAATTCGAGTGTAACAATCAAAATTTCCCTATCTTTTAAAGTCAATTTTATCATGGACCGACACTTAAATAATTCTAGTTTTGAGTTGTTACTTGTTATACATTGAGCGAATGGGAATTTGGGATGCATCATTAATGAAGTTTCAAAAATCCCCTCATAATTGAATAAATTTCTAAAAATTGCTTATGAGCTTTGTGCTCGTCAAAAGGATGAAGTCTAACCAATGATAAAAAAGATAAGATGGCAACTATGCAACGAGTACAGTGATGTGTATTGGCTTGTGTCAATCACGGACCACCTTTCAAATGACCTATTCACATAATCACATGGTCGATGTTTCCAAGGGACCAAATTTTAGTACGTAGGCCTCGTTTGATTCGATTTTCTTGGAATCAGGAATGGTTGACTTCAGTATACTATTTGTTTTATCAAAATCTGAAATCGATTTCATTCATAAGAATGACTCATTCTAAGCATGCAGGCAAAGTTGATTCCACAAGAAAATGAAAGATATTGTATATTTCAAAAAAAAAATTAACTTTTCTTGTTAAATCTTAAAACCCTAAACCCCCAAAACCTTAAATAATAAATTCTAAAATTCATAACCCCTAAATTATAAGGTCTAAAATTAAATTTTAAACCATAATTTTCATGAATGGTTCGTTCCGACAATATACCAAATAACATGTCACAGGATTGGTTCATTCGGATTTCTGATTCCAATTCGATTCCAACAACATACCAAACAGGGCCTTAAGGTATTATTAAGATATTGAATATGACTATATTATGTATGGGTGATATTTTTGATATAATAATTTTTCGAGATATATTAAAATAACACACTGATATTAATCTAATAGTAACCGATATCAATATCCTCATATACTAAAAAATAGATATCGGTTTGATATCAAAATAATAAATATGGATAACAGTTATATTCATACTTATATTTGATTTGCTGATATGGATACCAAACGGACCCGTAATACCCATTACCTCCTAAAGGTTAGGCCACTTGAGATTCTTGTATATTTAGAGGCCTCACATTCGAATTTTATTGGCAGGAGTGGAGCTAGTATTGGGTCGGAAGGGGCAATGCTCCTCCAATCTAATATTTTTTTAAAGTATATAGGTTATTTTTGTTGATAATTTCGATTTGATATATTATATGCTTTAATCAGACATAGTAGCAAAAAAATATGAACGTTTGAAGATTGGTTGTACACAAATCACTTTTACAAGCCATTTACTTTCAAATGACTTTATGTTTTGCAAAAATTTATTTTTTCATATTGTGATTAAACCCGAGAGTTTCAAAACAATAAGTTATATTGTTGGGATGTTTTGAATCGCACACTTCATTTATTAGCACTAGAACTTCGATTTGAGTTTTTAGTTTTTAGTTATAAGCTTTTAATAATTATGAATTTAATGTGCTTTAGAATAAGATGGAGATTATGTAATTTCCATTAGGCTTTCTAATGGGCTTTTTAATCCAATTGCTTCTTAAAACTACATTTAGATCCACAGCCCAATAACCCACAAGCCACATTTGGGCCCAATCCATTACCCATGCCACATTAGGCCTTGTTCTAGTTAAGCTCAACATGTCAATTTATTCCAAAATGTCATTTTAAATATTCTTAAAATAAGTATCATCTATCTAGTTTTTACTTTTTCCATGACAATCAAAATAACATTTTATTTCAAAATCTCATTTTACCTTATAAGTGAAACACACCCTAAATCAAGCACATTTTTCATTAATTTTCCTCACATACAAAACCATGCTAATGGACTTTTTTTTCAATAAATACATGACAGAGGATTTTCCATTCATGCCTTGGTTCTCTAAGGCAATACATAAAAATCTCAATCTCAGAAAAGAAGATTGAGGCAACATATCATTATTGAGTGGAAAGATCATAAATAGCCAAGGGCATAATAGAAGCTTGGTCTTTCTAGTTCTTCAGCATCCCAACTTCTGTAATGTACTCCACAGTCTCATCATAGATCTGTTCAATTCCATACTTAAAACTGAAACCCTCTTTGATAATCTTCTCAGAAGAGAGTACAAGCTTGGCCCTTGAAGGGAAACCAACAAATCTGCAACATAATCCAACATCATGGCAAAATCAGAAACTTTCATTCATGGGAAAAATCAAAGCAAGTGTCTAAAAAAGATCTTACTCTGTGGGGACTTTGTACTGAGGATATCTCTTGCTCAAGAACTTTGCAAGATCAGGGACGCTCGTGTTCACAGCACAGCAGATGTAACGGCCAGAGGCGGATTCCTTCTCGGCAACAAAGATGTGAGCTCTGCATACATCCTCCACATGTGAAATGGAGATTGAACCGGACAACATTTGCATACCCTTCAAGGCGTTTATTAGGAAATCATTTCCTGTCCAACGAAAAAAACACTTAATTCATTAATTGCCCAGTATAGTCCCGCTCAAGCAGGATCTAGGGGGTCAAAATGGGGGCACCCATAACCTGAACATGTCAGGAGGATGCATCTGATTTCAAGATAAGCCCATTAGGCCTAATTTCAAGATAACTCTTAACCATAAGTGAATCTGCATCCTAATATACAAAATAAATACATTCTAACAGAAAGGACAATCAAGTACCAGTTAACAAGCCTGTAGCAAGCCCAATACTGCCCGGGACATCAGAAGTAAGAGAACGGCCAGTCATCAAACTGGGGATCACAGTAATCAGATCAATGTTGTTTTCCTTGGCGAATTCCCAAGCCTTCTTCTCAGCAATCGCCTTAGACGCAGGATAACCCTGAAAGATCAAACCGTGTCTTATATTAAAATTTATCCAGATTTCTGAAAGGCACATAAATGATTGATGATTATGTAAGTACCCAAGTTGGAGGCTTTGCACTGGACAAGAACTCGACGTCAGTCCAATCCTCTTCTGTCATCACTAAGCCTGTTCCATCCAGTTTGTTGATCGACACAGCAGCGGCTGATGATGTCAAAACTACGCGCTTGACGGATTTCGCTCTTGCAGAGGCTTTTAGTACATTCAGCACTCCTTGAATGGCTGGCTTGATCATATCATTCTGTAATTTATTAATGTGAGATTTTAGGCCAATTGGGAACATTTTTCTAAGAGTACTGCTTGACAAGTTTTTTACTTTTTTTTTTATACCTCTGGGTCTTCGGAAGCAAAGTTGACCGGAGTTGCTACATGGAAGACGAATTCACAACCCTCCACTGGAGCATCGAAGCTCTTCTCATCAGTTAGATCAGCACGGAAGATCTTCAAGTCACCCGACTTTTGTAGTTCTATGAGGTGAGACACCTTACTGTTGTTGTCTGCATATAAAAAAATAAGAAAATAAAGCATATGTAGTTTTAAATTGAATTGTGAAAGTAAGCAATCATCAAGATCCAGAAATGTCACAGCCTTCTTGTGCATACAAATAAATCCCATCTTATATATCAGTGTGATTCTAAAGAATGTAGATCAACATTCTACTTGAAATTGAACAAAAGTAACAAAAATGAGGCATCTAGATTTGATCATATGTCATGCATTTGTTTCAAGACTATTCATATGAACTAATCCCAGAAGAAACAGTTTACTCATCTCTGGCTTCGAATTAAGCTAAGCTCGGGGCTACTCCCCAAAAGCTTTTATTTTGCCTAGTGAATTGTACAGTATAGGTACATCCATATCTTTTTCATAAAGGTCTAAAATCAATTAAGTCATTCTAATTTCCAAGTTTAGGTAAAAGTCCTAATCAAAAACAAAGAGTTTTGGGGTTTTGTACTTCAAATGGGCAAGTTTTACAGCCCACCTACTAGCTACCACCAAGAACAATAACTTGGCACAATGAAAAAGAGACAACATAATTGAGTATAGAGAACCACATCAATGACATCACCAATTTCAAATATTTGGCCCACTTCATAGGACTTCTTTCTTTTCCTGTCTCGACCATAAAAAGGGTGAAAGAAAATTCAATTGTCCTTTACTAAAATAAATGTCTCACATTTGGTTTTAACTCTACTTGTCTTTATAGAGCAACAGAGAATATTTTCATCAGTTTCTTACTGAATAGTAACTAAATCACCATGTCTTTTCCTCTAATTTGCTCAACTTAGAACAAGATTGTCAACAGTGCTGTAAAAGGTTTATTCAGATTCTACACTCCTCAAGAACACACTCAATACTAACATATCAACAAGAATTCTGAGCTACGCATTTCATCAAACAGGTTGTGAGCACCCACAAAACTAGTGCACAATCTACCCATATTCATAATTATGAAAGACACCCATCAATTAGATTCAGCAGAGGAACTACAACAACCCATAACAAGACATTAAAGCTGAACTTATTCAGAGAAAGATCGAATCTTTATTCTTACCAGGATCTCTAACGGTGGTGTTAACAGCATAGCCCTTCTCAAGCAATTGCTTGACAAGATTGGCGGCCACGAATCCAGACCCACCAACCACACAGGCCTTCCTCCCAACAAATTGGCTAGCCATGAGCGATTTGGTAAATCCCCTAATTACCCAAATCAACGAAAACTCCGATTTCTAACTCTTTGAATTTTGTTTAGGGGCTTGAATGAGAAAAAATGTTATGAATTTCACAAGAGTGGAGCACTCCTTAATATACACGTTAAAATTGTGAGAAGGTGAGCACGTGGTCACTTCACTTCACACCTTCTAATCAACCACGATACCACCAACCCTTAACGACCAATTGAAAATCCATGAAATTTGGAAGCTTTATTTATATAATATTATAGTATAAGATCATTTTTATTTTACGAAAAACCCATTTTTTTGATAAATTTTAGATTCGTAAATTAGCTGATAAAATAAATAAAATAGATAAATCGACTTGTGTTGATGACTCAATCTAATAGAAAAAAATAGCAAAGATAAAGAAGGAATATTTAATCTCTCAATATTTTAATTTTAACTTTTTTATTGTGAAAGAGAAATTTTGTAGTTTTACAAAATTTACAACTATTTTTTATTTTATTTTTTAATATATAGATGTTCTGATCTCATAAAGATTTGATATGGGTTGGTTACTGAGCAATACTATCATGTCAGATGAGAGCACACAATTTTGAATGATCATGAGAATCCAATAGTCAAGTTGAATAGGCAAGGCTAGTTTGGCTATTTTGTCAGTAACAGAATTTGCGTTTCTATAAATATGGGAGATGACTACATCCTCCAAAAGAGGAGCATAACATCAGAAAATTTATTACTAGGATTTCAATTTCTCATGGACATGTACCTTCACGACGTATCATGTAGCTTTAATTAGAATCTGGTTATCACATTCAATTTCTATTTTTTTTGGTACGCAGAGATTTATGGCAAGTTGAAGACCTTTAAATAGGGCTAATGTTTCAGCTAGTAGGATTGACCTTTCTCCCACCTTTTTTCGAACCAATTCTGACTATCTTCCCTTCATCATTTCTGATGATATATCCAATAGTCGTGTTTTCATTTCTCTGTTTTGATGCATCGATATTTAGTTTGAACCAGCCGAGTATTGGATTTTTCCACCTTTCTTGTCTCCCGTGCATTATAGAGGTGTTTGGGATGTGACCTTGGTTTTCACCATAATCACCCTCTTGATTGGCCTTTCCTAAATTTTCTTTTGACTAATGATAAACTGATATAGATCTTGAACCACATTTTGACTATTAAATAATAATTTGTTCCTATTATACCATATTGACTACCATCCTATCCAGTGGCATAGCCAGGAAATTGCGCCAGTAGGGGCTAAATTTCTTTGGGTAGTTTTTTGGCAGCAGAAAATTTTTTGGCGAAGCCAGAATTTTTTTTTTATAAAATATTGGAAAAATATAATTTTTCTGTATATAAAAAAATTATATAGAAATTTATGTATTTTTTCATAAGACTTAGTAATTTTCGGTATAAAAAACCATTTTAATGTATTTTATATATATGTAAAATTAATTGGCTTTCTTCTAACCAAATAAACTAGTTTTTACTCCCTCCGTTTAGTTCTATTTGTCCTAATAGTATAATGCACATATATTTAGACATGTTTTATTCTTACTAATTGCCCCCTATTAAATTTATATTAATAAAATGTAAGTGGTGGATGCGTCTAATGTGTCTTGCTTTTGATTGGATAAATACAAAAGCTAATATTGAGAAATTATGAACAAAATACCTAAAAAAACAAATAAAATTAAACAAACAATTAAGTCTAGAATGACAAATAGAACGAACTAAACGGAGAGAATATTAAATAACTTATTTTTTACTATATTTAATTTTTTTTTTTAAATCCCAGTGAGGACTACATGGGGTGCATCCGCCCCTGATCCTATCAATATTATGGCCCGTTCTTGTTTCCCCGTTTTTTCAAATAGTTCATATACAATTTCCTGTTTTTTAATATAATTGATCATAATAGAAATGCGTTTATTTAAATAATACGGCCATTTTAAATTATTTTTTTAATATGAGAGAGGAAGTTACAAAATTAAACATTGAAATGAATTTCAGCATATGTAAAATTGATCAGAGAATAGACATGTTTTGATAGCCCAAAAATGGTGTCATTAATTTCGACATTATTTTATAAATCTATTTTCATACACGTTATGCATGCATAAGGATATTTAAAAAAATATGAAATGACTTGAAGGCTGAAGCTTTCTACCCTTCCCAAATTTTAAAAAATAAGAAAACAGAAAAGGTTGGTTGTTGATTCTCGGTAGCAATGCCAAACCAAATACGACAAGTAGTAAATTAAGTCTTGGCTAAACCTTGAAAGTCTTAATGCCATAATGGTCATAGTTTAATATCATTAAAATAGAAAAATTAACTAATTTGTATCTTTTAAAGATTGATTAATTATTTAAAAAGGTTTATTAATTTTCTATTGGAATTTTACTTATTTAAGTATACTTATCCTATGTCCTAAGGACATAAACTAAAAAGACCGATTATATATATACCTCAATCAAGACCAAAGTAAAACAAAAAAAAAACTATTATTTTTATTGAACTATTAATCTCATGTAAAATATAATTCAAATATAAATACATTGCTCCTCTCCTCTCCAAAGGAAACAGTCAATCTCTCATATAATTAAAAATATAAATTTTATTGTTAATGAAATTACTAAATTTTTCACTTCGTATTCGCATTGGATAATTGGCCCACTTATCAAAATCGTACATGATAAAAAAAACTCATACACTTACTTTTTTCAATTTTAAATATACATTGGTTTGGTGAAACTTTCTTATTTTTTGTACATTCGTTCGTTATTATTTCGCTTATACATACATTTTAATCTCCCAAATTTTATATATATCGGAATTATTTGGATAGATGTTTTTATTTCATAACATTCAGTATGTGAAATTATCACGTAGCGGCGGCGCGAAGCGCAGGCGGAAATTAAATTATGTGACTGATATGGCGGCATGAAGAGTGGTTGGAAACTAGACTTTGATACCATGCGGAGGAAATATTAGGGACGTGTTGCCCAAATGGGATTCCAAATACTAGCTTAACAAAATCCATTTTTCGTCGCCAAAAATCATGTGCCATAAACTCTCCTCTTTTCACAATTGTACGTGTTTGTTTGGACGACAAAAATATTTCCGACTCCCAAACTTAAGGGCGACTCACCTATGGCGACGACTTCGCAAAAAATACAGAATACTCCATCATCCTTGAGTTTGGGTATCGAAAAATTGGCTTTGGGCGTTGAAAATGTTTGTTGCCTAATGCCATTTTTCTTGTAGTGTAGGCAAGTTTATGTCCCAGCGTAACTTTAGATGCGGGAAGGGTAATATATTCCTATGAGTACGTCCTTCAAGTGGCAACTAACCTGTTCCAATTGTCACTTGACAATATACCTTATGGTCAGGGCTAGCTAGTCAGATAAATAGGGTAGCGTTTCGCCTAGCCCAAAACAGGACCAAATCTGGGCCTATAGATAGGTAGATTGAGGACGTGTCGAGTACGTCCACTCTACGCGATATGAATATAGCACATAAATTCATTAGATATTATCCTAAAATCAATTGATAATAAAAGAAGTAATCGAATGGTAATATATACTAAGCAAGTTTATGTTCTAATTTTAGTTGTGGGAAGTGTAATATATTCCAACATATTATCTAACACCTTATCCTTGTATATTCATTATAACCTAATTCTAATTGTAATTCAATTTTTAACCAAATGTACTTCTCAAAATATACTCTACTTGTAAGTCGTCTATTATTTTGGTGGTCACACACACACACGTTTATTATTGACCACACTATGAACTTGGTAGATAGATAGCGAATACTTTAATTTGTTCCTTGTACAGTTGCATGCACCATTGCACGACCAATCGCAATACTTTAATACAGATATAAACTCCATTGTCCTACTTGAAAGTTAAAAGTCATATATTTCCACCAAAAAATTGTCATATTAAAAAAATGAAAATCTTATTATTTTTGGTGAAATTAGTATATATACACGTTATTCTCGACTTTCAAGTTAATTTTTTTTACTAGAATTGTAGCTGAAAATTTGACCCATATCTATTTTACTGTATAAGTTAATTGCTTATATTATTGTAATATTTTTTAAAAGTTTGTATTATATTAATCTATTTACAAATAGTTTATATCATTTTAAAATTAGTTTTCCTTATTGGCTCAGATGGATTTGTTCATTAAGCCTCTTAGAATTTACACCGCCTGTATGGGTGTTTTTCGTTTGGTTCTTCCACCTGAAAAATGAAAATTGAAAAAAAAATTGTTGATTAAATAGCTATTGAAAGAATAAACTCTGTGCCATACTGGTTTCATCAATTTTAATCATTTTTTAAGGAAAAAAAAAAGATATTTTATGCCCATAGCCCAGTTATAACATAGTAAGATATAAATATTGATTTCTTTATTTCTCCTGCTGTCATTTCCGATTATATCTTTTCCTCCAATATGAAAAAATAAAATGAAAAAGTACCCAATATATAACCAAAATAAATTGAATCTAACTATCTATATGAAACTTTCATTCAAATGCCTACAATTATTACAAGCCTGTATAATACTATTTCATTTTTCGTCTTCACCTAGACCATTTCAAATCCCTACAATTATTACAGGCAAATAATCGATTCAGTATGAAATGTCAATTTGTGCAAAAATGACAGCTGCTGTGACACTTTTTAGCACACAGATTTCATAATGGCATATAGCTTTTAGGTTAGTAGTTGAATATCATATTCATATGATTCCAAAACACACCAATAAAATTCCCCACCTAAACCAAAACTATTTTTGAGATGAATCTGAATGCTGTTATCTTTCTGCAACTAAAAAAAAAAAAAACTGAATATAATGAGCCCATGTATATGTATGTGCATTCTAACAGCTGATCTTCCTTTGATCAGCAAGAACAAGATGACCCAGATGGCAACAGAAAGACAAGACTAACATAGACTGTGTCATGAGTCTTTTTAAGGTTTGCACACAATCACAAAACACGGCAATAGCGCGCTCGGATCCAGTGAATAAAGCTTCTCAATCCTGTAATCAGGTCCCAATTTTCCAGCTACAGAGTCAAATCCTGAATGAGTTACCATGTCTAGGGAGCGATCCACCGGTTTCTGAACTCTTCCAGCGATAACTCTGCACAAGATCAAAGCTTTGCTCAAATGTCGGTTCGCTTCATCTAGTTGCACATATTTATAAGCCTCCTCAGCTGTGGAAGCAGTGAATACGCTTAAGAGGTCACCTGACGCATTCTTGGCTTTAAACCCGCGTCTTAAGATGCAACAAAGACTGCATACGTCTGATCTGCATAAGGTAGGAGAGTTATTATTCTCTCCAAGTGAGCATGTGAAAGTTGTGCCATAGAATCTCAAGAGTTCATTGCCATCAGCTAGACAACGCGGGTGCTTCTTGGATAGGTTGTGAGCTCGGATTTTTACCGTTTCTCTATATTCTTCAAATTGAGCTTGAGTTGTTTGGAGGTTGTGGGCCTTCAAGATCCTAGCAATGCGCACGCAATTCTCAGGATTTGATTGCCCCGTTTGGACAATCCTTTCAATTACATTTCTGGATGGATCTCCTTCCACAAGTTCAGTCACTGCAAAGGTGAAAAAAATTGGTTTAGCCCAAGAGTCAAAGACATAAAGAAACAACAGGATCAGCTTTAACCAGATTATGACATCATAATTTAACAGAAGAACAAGAAGGCATAAGATTGTCATACCAGCATGCTGGGAGAGATGATGTGCATCAGCATCTTCTCGTCTCTTTAAACTCTCACCACATTTCTGGCAAGTAGGAATCCTGGAACCCGAAGAACCAGCCTGTTGAGAATGTGCAAATGAAGAACTGCTAGAGTTTATGCTGAAGCGGACCTGATGAGTAATTGGATTGCGCAATTCACTGCTCCTTATAGACAGCGGACTCTGACTTGACAGATTTATCCTGTGTCTCTTGCTTCCATCAAGAACGCCTTTGAGGTGCGAAATCGCCTTGTAAGAATACCCTGACCTGCACTTTCTGATGCGGGAGCTTTTGCTGGAAATCTCAGGATCATAGACTTCTGATGCATTTGACTCACACCTCAATGATTTCTTTATTGCATCCCATGTTGCCAGCATCTTCTGTCTTTCCCTGTCAGTTGTTACATCTGAGAATGGCTAAATAGCCATTAACATTGTGCATAAATGAGGAGACTAACAAATCATTACAAAGACAATAGGAACACCCCTTCCCCATTTAGACAAGCTAATCAACTCAATGAAACACAACCAGACATGTAAAGTTCATAATTAAGCTTCCAAACTTGGCAAGCAATAAAGATTAATTCAAACCCCAAAATGCAAGCATTATTAACATGCAATTCAGATCAAACAAATCACACACGTTCATAGAAAATAATTATATTGTTGGTTATTTTCGTTGTCACTTGTCGGTGTAGTTTATTTAGTCATGGAAAAAAATTATTGTTTGTTTAAAATAATTGCATTTTCAGTCGTTGACATTTTAGATGGAGACATGCGAGCTAAGATGAGAAGTAAGATTCTGAAACTTTCACATGAAACTGATGAAAGTCAATAGATAATGCATTGGATAATAAGACTTCTATTATAATATAACCCTGGAACCTGGAAATTGTGACTAAAGAAACTGAAGTGAATATATTCATGTTCAAAGTGAACCAGACAATGAAATTTCTTGTATTGAACACTTTTTCAGATCCAAGCATTATAAAATTAGCTTACTTGGCAGCAAAAAGTTCCAAGCTTTTGTTCTTCTTCTTATGCCTTCATCACTGCTATTAAGGCCCAATCCAATGGCCCACTGGAATCAAACCCAACTTTGCATTTGGTGATACCCTTCGTTTCCTCCTACACAGGCTAAGAATCCAACATAACCAGGAAGATGTTCTAAGCTAATCATTCTCATTTCATAGAAGAACATGTTAACATTCTTTTTTCAAATCCCATAGAGGTCAACTTTACCAAGTTTAAATTCTCTTCTTCCTCCAGTAGCCTAAACCAGGTAGCAAATTTGTGAGGATGGCAACCACAAAAGACGTCATCATATGCCTTTCGCTTGTGATCATAGAAGTTGTTGCAGGAATACTTGGCATTGAAGCTCAGTTGGCACAAAACAAGGTAGCATTAGAGTTCAAAACTTAGGTTTTTTTAACATTCCTCTTGAACAAGTCTGGATGGTGACTTACCAGTTTCTTTGGTGAAGCAAGAGAGATATATGAAGGTATGGATATTCGAGTGTAGAGAGCCAAGCTACCAAGCCTATAAGCTTGCATTAGCAGCCATAATACTGCTAGCGATAGCCCATACTGTTACTCTTACCCTCAGCGGATCCTTTTGCATATTTTCCAAGGATGAGCTTGCGAGTTCAACCCGCAACAAGAAATTTGCAGCCTCTTGCCTTATCTTGTCTTGGTATCTTCTCAATTAACTACCATTGTGGTCATATAGTTTCCAAGCACAGCATTTGCTTTGTGTAACTAAGGATCTTACTCCTCTTTACTTGGTGTTTTCATGCAGGATCTCGGCTGTGATTGCATTCTCCTTGCTGGTAATGGGGGCAGTGTCAAATGCAAGGCCACAGAACACATGTGGATTGTTGCAGTTGCAGTTGCATGTGTTGTCAATAGGAGGGATTCTCTGCTTCATTCATGGTGTCTTCATAGTCATTTACTATCTCTTTGCAACTGCTACTGTTGAAGAAGAGGACACAGTAATAAACCAGCAAAGATCCACTGGCACTGCTTGATCTCCACAAGATAACATTCCATTGTTTAATTATTCAATTTTCAGCTTGTATGAGCAAATGGTTATGTTATGATTCCTAATTTATTCATTGGTGAAAGAATGACCTCATGGAGATTAGAGAAATCAAGCACAAATTCAACAAAACTTTCACTGATGATGAAAATAACATTCAGAATCTACTGGCAAATGATAAAAACTTGAGCAAATTCACTGTTGAAGAACTTAACAACCATACTCTACAGCCAAAAGACACCATTCACCAAGCTTAGTACCTTAATAACATCACAGTTACCTTAATGGCTAAAGCCTAAAAAAGGAACTGCTTTCATTACAAAAACTACACAGAAAAATTACCCAAAAGACCTGAAACTAAAGATAACAAGGCCAAAAGGATCAGTTAGCTTGAAATCATGGAGGAAAAGAGAATACCACAACCTGCCTTCTCCGAATATCATGCAGCCAAAAGAAATCCAGCTTAGCATGAACTTCTAGCATCCTATTCCCCTCCTGATCTGAGGGCTGCAGTTATCATCTCGCTCTCCTGGCGAACCAAATCCAGCTTCCTCAAAAAGAGATCACTTTCCTCCAAGTGCAATTTCCTCCATTTCTCCTCAATCTCAGCCTTCCTATCCTCACTACACAATTCCAATCCAGCGTTCACAATATTCTCGTCCAAACCCATCGAAACACTCGCTTTTCCAATGAATTGGAAAGAATTCCCCACCTTCTCCTCCTCGCTGGAGTTCCCCGCCTCCTTTTTACCATTAGAAGTTGCCGAGGGCTTGTTTCTCGCCGGGGATTCCGTTTCCCCGTTTTCAGCGCTATTGATAGTGGTGGCGGGAGCGTCCTTGGAGATTGTCCTGGTGCTCTTCTTGTTGCTTTTGTTCTCTTGATCAAGATCCTCGCTTTCCGTCTTTTGCCCCCAAACCTTCTTCGACAACTCGATGATTCTCTGCTCATGGGGATTCGAAACCTTCTTCTTCAGCGAGCTGTTTTTGTACCTCTTCTTCAGCCTCCTCACCTTGTCCACCACCTGCCTCCGATCCACATTGATATGCACCGAATCCTTGATAAAGTCATGAAAACCATTCGCGTCCGCCATCGGATCCGCCCCCTTCTGCTCCTTGTAATCAATCATTCCCTCCAGGATAGCAACCTCATCGTCGTCGCTCCATAGCCTCTGAAACAACACCGATTTCTTCTCCTCCTCCTCCTCTGCTCCTTTCTCCTTCTCCGTCCTCGACTTCTTCGAGTCCTTCCCCGCCGCCGCCGCCGTGGGACGCTTCGTCGGCGTTTTCATCGGTGAGGCCGCCAAATTGGGCTTGGAATTCGGCCTAGACCTCGGCCTTTTGAGCTTCGAGCCGTCGTCCACCGGCTTAGACACGATCGACTTCAGCGGTCGCTCAAAATCGTCCGAATCAGATCCGGAACCAATGGTATTCCCCTCGGGTGATTCGTCGTCAGCGGCGGATAGCGAAGCGGCTGCCGGCGAGCCTTCTTCCTCAGAAGACGATGAAGATGGTTGTGCTTCGAGGTTCTTCTTCGCCATTGGAGAGAGGAGAGGGATTGTGACGGTGAGAACTAGGTTAGGGTTTGAGAGAGCGAGCGAACGCTGAAATCGGCGCGTTGGAAACTCGTGGCTTTGTGACTTCAAATGCCAGTGAGCGGTTTTGGGTGCCCGGTAATAATGAAGGCCGGGGTTACGTAAGTAATTTGGAAGCGGCTTGACTCTTGAGTGCTTAAACTTGAATTTCTAGTATAGGTTTAATTATTTAGAATTTTTTATTATTTAGAATTTTTTTTGTTTGATTAGGTAAGGATTAGGGCGTCCTCTTTTACGTAGGGTGCCATAGAGTAATTTTTCGGATGAAACAAGAAGTTTTTGATGAGTCATGAAACACTCAGTAGGGAGACTGTGGTCCAAATTAGCAATTTTATCGGCCATAGTCTTACATTATGGTCAATCACTAGTAGAATTATTTGTTTCTTATTGAGTTTTAGTTTTTTAAATTGATGTTTAGTTTTTAAAAACTAATTTCTTAGAAAAATCATTTTTTTTAAAAAACGGAAAGTTGTCAGGTCTTAAAACAATATATCAAACGGCAAATTAATTAAGAGTTGGAATAAGACTAAGAAAATAGATTTAGAGAAAGAATATAACAATAATACTAGCCAATCTAGAAAAAGCTGACGAAAAATAAAATGATAAATGGAAAAACCATCGCAAGATGCTATTAAAATTAATTTTGAGACGGTTGTAGCGAGTTATGTTATGAGAAATCATTTAGGTGATATAATCTATCTCGACAGTTAAGCTAATAAAATGTGGAGGACACGCTAGTAAATTAAAAGAAATCCGACTATAATTGATATTGAAGAATACAACATTACTGTAATAAAGCTCGTTTAAGGAGATAGATATTGTCCTTGCAGATCGAAATGAATATAACAAATACTCAAAATGAATTTACAATCCCTTTAGATTGTTAAAATTAAATGTGTCTCGTCAATGTAATTAAGTTTAGACATATTTTTTCACTTGAGATCATATTAAACATGACTCATAGCTTTGCGTTCTCATTTGCTAGGATAAATTCGATTTTCCTCGTAATCTTTACCTTTATAAAAAAAACACATTTTATTGTAAAATGAACCCATGTTTCAAACAACCCCTAAAAATAATTGTCCTCTTAAATTGGTGATTTATTTCAATCTCAAAAATAAATATTCAAATACAAAAAAAAATTGTTAAGCAAAGAATTAGGGGGCGAGCCCAACGAGAGATCTGTCGCCTAATTATTACGCACATTTTTATTGTTATACATTTATGTGGATAAGATATGGGGCACATCCTCATGCTCATTGGCTTATATACATTGCATTTGAGATGAATTTAGTCCTTATATCGATTTTGGTACATTGTAACTAAATTCAGTTATTATTATCACATAGCTGAATTTCAGTTTTTTTGGGTCTATCGAGCGTACCCCCTTCCCTTGGGTAGGGGGTACCCCTATCTTAACCCCCAGATTCCGCTGTAGCGGAGCCCCACTGGATCAATGATGATGATGATAATCTATGTGGATGAGATCTAGCTAGGAGATTTGAAGGAGGTGAAATTTTCGAATCGTTAATGTTGTGATCGGACTTTCCAATCAAATCAGTCACATAGGTTAAATCTCAAGTATTACTTATGTATATTAATCAACCCATGCCATTTAATTAACACCGATTGATGGAGTGAATGTTTATTGTCATTTAATCTTGCAATTTGGATGAATATATATCCTCGGAACCACATATTCAATTAGAAACAATTAAAAGAGATAGATACAAAGCGTTTTTTGGCAAATTGGAAAATTACATGCACCAAGATCCAAAACACATCACATATCTGCTCAACCAAGCTTGGCAAGAACATCGCTCAAGGTAGACACCGTCGTGGCGTAATACTTCTCGGCCTCTGGTGTGCTCTTTATCTTTGCAGCGTAGTCCAACTGCACATATATTTATTAACGTCATATACAAAAACAACACACTTGAGAAACTAAATAAACTTTCAATCTAAGCAAAACTGTATCTACATGTGACAATTGCATTGAATTTATTCATAAATATAATGAAATTAGCATTTTATTAGTATCAATTAATCTTTATTTATTCAATAATAATAATCAATTCGCAATCCTTCATATCGCTCACAGCTTTACTCAATCCAACACTTTAAGGCTCTGTTTATTCTATACCAAAAATCAACACGGAATAAAGAATCGGGCTAGAACAAAAATTACTCATACCTAGGGATGAGCATGGGTCAGCTTAGACCGAAATTTTAAGCCGAACCGAAATTGATATTATTTGGTTCAATTTTCGGTTTAAGAATTTTCAAAAATTCGGTTTGGTTTCGGTTAAATTTCAATTCAGTTCGAATTTTTCAAGGAATAACCTTCTATTTATCTAAAACCGAAAATACCGAAACCGAACCAATTCAATTCATTTTTCGTCTCACCTTAAATAAAATTTCGGTTTCTGTTCAATTTTTGTCGGTTCGGTTTGGTTTTGAATCGGTGCTCAACCCTACTCATACTCTAGTTGAATATAAACTCCACTGTATTTTGCTACTATGAGAATTATTCATTCTCATCTACTTGGTCAAAACAAACACTATTAAGTATTTGACTCATTTCCTATACTATGTGTATAGAAACAAACCCGTGATTCTCGCGATTTTCGAACCAATGCATAATGATTCCTATTAGTGATTAGATGAATGCCGATTAGCCAACTAATTCACGGAGTAAGTGTACTTACATTGTTAATTTCTTGGAAGAGCTTGCCGGTGATGTCCTTGAGGGATTTCTTGTCCTCTTTGGACTTGGCGGAGATGACGGTGTTAAGATCATAACGGAGGTACTCCGCCTTGAGGCGGAGGTCGTCTCTAACGTAAGGCCACGCCTTCTTGTCGATCAAGCCTTTCACGTTCACGATATCCTTAGCGGACTCCTTGACCCGAGCCGCCGCTTGTGCTGGTGTTAGCGGTTGAAGAAAGAACCTTTCCTTCAACGGCAAGTCAAGGTCTCTTGCCTCATCAGAGTTCAGTGTTCCGGCTACACAAAAACATAAGCAGTAGTTTATTAAAGAGTGATACGAGTTATATTGATATTTATTATTACATTATTTTTAACTAGTTTTAGTTTCCGTGTCTTACATGGTTTTTTTTAGAATTATTATATTATTTATTTGTATTTTTAAAATTTTAATAAAATTAATAATAGTAAGGATATTTTTTAAAAACTATATATATTATTTATAAAAAGTTATTATTTTTAAAAATAATTATTAAAATTTGATATAGGCAAAAATATATTTTTTTAAAAAAATTATACGTATTTTATCTAAAAAATTATCATAAACAAAATAAAATTAATATATTAATTGTTTTTGTTTAATATATAAATACAATTAAATAAAAATAATTTTAATAAATTTCAACCAATCAAATTAATTTAAAAAAAATGAATAATATAATTTAATGTGTACATTTTTCTTAACCTCTATTTCAATATACAGTAATGATGATCGATTAACTTACATAGACCACCGGAGGGAGGGGGAGGTGGGCCGACGGGGATGGGCTTGGCCACCGCTAGCACGGCTTGGACAAAGGAGCCGGAAGCCAAGCCAGTGGCGGCCAGGCCCAGCAAGGCCCGACGGCTAGTTTCGGGCTCGTCTTGTTGGGCTCTAACAACAAAGGATGGGCGTGGAGCGGCGACCCGGATGGCGGTGGGCGCGGCTAGGCGGGTGGAGCCGCCGAGCTGAAGGCTGCCGTCCAATACACCGCCCATTGAAGCCATAGCTTGAGCCATTGATCTCTTTCTCTAGCTAACCAAAGAATATAGCTCTTTTTGTGAATCTTTGAGAAGGGGAGAGATATGGAATTAAAAAAATTTTAGGCGTGGCACTAGAGTGTGAAGTGTATGGTTTGTGATTGTTTTCGTCAAATCAACTCTTATCTAAATCGGTCCTAGTTGGATAGAATTGGATATGGGGTCAGCCAGTAAGGATGCTACACGTGGAGGTCTCATAATCTGATGGTGGATTTTGGTCACATCTTACAATCCAATCAGCAAACATGTAATTTCCACCTATTTCCACCACTTTCTTAAGGAAATCTTTTTAACAACACCGTTGTGATAAAAGTTTTTTTTTTAAATGAAGGCAAAACTGTTTCAAATAACATAAATTTTTATACCTTCTATTTTGATAATACATACATTCTATTTTGATAACCAATAAAACTAGTTAAAAATACCCTACACTTATATAAGAATACCCTTTTACTGTAATAACCAATAATTCAATAATTGAGACAACCGTTTTAATACAATTTACAATTTAAAGAAGTAAGTGACTTTAATATCCTAAGGGACTTTCAATACAATTTGCAATTTAAGGTGTTATATAAACTTTATAAAACTTTGAAATTTAGGTACTTTTTGAATGAAATATGTAAAATGGGTATTTTTGTTAAAAGTGGTCGATATTAAAAAAATTTAAATAATCAGATTGTTTTGAAAAATTAAAGAAAAAGGATTAACAATTTTGTGAAAATAAAGGATGTTTTTCCCAATATATATAAATTGATTTAACTTTCTGAAAAAAGATAAAAAATTTCATTTGATAAAATTATCTTAAAGTTAGATGGTTTTATGTAACGTTTTATATCCTAAACCTAAAATGAAAAATAATAATTAGACTATTATGCATTGGTGCATGTTGGAGACCAATCATTTAGAGATGGAGATGGGATGGGGAATATCCTCTCCGTCCTCATTTCAATTTAGAATTTTACTTCGCATTCTCATACTCATACTTATTTGGGAATGAAAACCTTTTCCATCCTCAATCTTGTTGGGTGTTCGTTTTCATCTTCACTTTTCCATCTCCGTTTATTTTTCCCATTTAATTTCATGTAAAAATTCTCATATAAATTTTTATAAGTATTTTTATATTCATGCAAAATTTAGTTCATTATAATTTAAACTAAAAATGAAAAATTTCTTATGAAATTTAAATTTTGTCAAATCATAATTACGATTTTTATTAATTATAAGTTTGTTATGTCCAATATGCGAGTTTAGGTTACAAAATATGTTTTTATTATATCAATACCTCACATTGATTTTTATGTCATGCTCTCACTTATTAGTATTAGTGATTTTAAATTGAATTATAACTACTTTTAATCATCTAATCTTTTTTTATTTATTTTAGCAAGAATTTCTCACAATGATGGTATTTTTTTATTGATGAAAAAGATTCCATGTAAAAAGATTAGGGAAAATTGCAATTAACCAATCTTTATTTTACACTTGTTGCAATCAACCACCCTTTATATTTTTTTCTACACTTAACCACCTCATATTTGTAATTATGTGCATTTAACCACCCATTTTAACGACAAACGTCATTTTCTCCGTTAAGTAAAGTAAATCACATTTTTTCCTTTCTATTTAAATTTTATTTAAAATAAATAAATAAAGAAAAAACCATAATTGACACTTTTAAGTTCAAATACGCCGATAACTTTAACCTAATTTCTACCATAATAATTCATTCCCTCCATCCAATGGCGAAGAAGAACGACGAATTTGCCAATGCAAAGACCATGGGTTTTGGATTTGATTTTGACGACTTTGAGCGTCCCTTGGAGTCGATCGTATCTAAGTTGATGAACGATGACTCGAGATTCAAAAGGTTGAAATGTAGGCCGAAATCCAATGATAATGAAATCCCAAGCTCAATTTATTCCTAAATTCTTTTATTTATTATAAATAAAATTAAAAAAGAAGGGTAAAAACGTAATTTACTTTAATTAATGAAGAAAATAGCGTTTTTCATCGAAATGGGTGGTTAAATGCACATATTTACAAATAAGGGGTGGTTAAGTGTAGAAAAAAATATAAAAGGTGGTTAATTGCAACAAGTGTAAAATAAAGGGTGGTTAAATGCAATTTTTCCAAAAGATTAATTAAACAAAAGATAATATTCCTAAACAATTGGGGAAAACGCTCCGCCCAGCCAGCGCCTCCACGCTCCCCTCTCCTTGAGCCAAGACGACACGTTCGATCCTTTTTCTGAATCAAAACTCTGCGTTTCATTGACGCCTTTACTCATCATTTTTAATAGCCCCGATACCGCCAGATAGGGTTTCAAATTATTTTGAACTTGCATATCCTCCGAGGCTCCAACGGTCTCTTCCCAATCTCCCCCAAATCAAACTCGAACGTTCCGAGCATAGTTTCAAATTTATTGAAACCCTAACATTCGCAATCCCCTCCTACCTTTTCCGATCTCAGCGCCAGATCCCTTTCCTCTCTACAATGATGAAGAAGGGCGATGCTACGACGGACAAGCGTCGAAAGGTTGGAGCCGTGAGGCCTGGGGGAGCCCCGTCCACCATACGTGAGCGCCGGATCTTGTCGTCTATCAATCCGAATCAAGAATCAGCTGGAGATCCAACCGGAGCTGAATTCTCGGAGCCAATTGATTTCACCAGTGAAGAAGTGGAGTCCATGTTGAACGAGAAGATCAAAGCAAAGAAATTTGATACTAAGGTGAGTTTGATACGGTTTACAAGTTCTGGATTTGTGGTCAATTTATAATGAAATTAGAGAATTTCGATTTAAATTAAGTTGAGATTGTTTTGCGGTGTATGTACTGATTTCACTTTGTACGCACTGTTTTAGGGGACTTTGCAGCAACTCTCGGAGATGAACAAAAGGCTAAAGCTTTGCATCAAATGGTTCCAAGGGAAAGAGCAAGGCCTTAATGAGGAGCTTCAAAAGCTACGCCAGGAAGTGAATGTTGCTGAGAATAGGTCTAAAGAACTAGGTAATATGTTCACTATTTCACTTTGTTTGTTTAGTGTTATTTCATATGTATAATTAGGGCAATTAGATGGTGGAAAGTTGTAACTCTCTTTGTGTCCATGCTCTTAGATATGCTCAGAAAGAACAAGGAGGATGAGCTGAATGCAGTGATAGGTAATCTTAAGGAATGTAAAGCCTCTTTGGAAGGCAATTTGAAGAAAGAAGAATCCGATAAACTGGTGAGGCATTTACAGAAGTTACTCCATGCCTTCTCATGATACAACGAATTCCCTTCATTCTGTTCTCATTATTTGTATCTCATATTCTCATAATGGTATTTAGGATGCAATTAAAAATTGTCAAAAAGAAAGGGAAGCAAAGGAAATAGCTGAAAAGCTGAAAAATTCTTTGTCCGAAGAAATTGAGAAGATTCGCCAAGAGAAGCTGGTTTCGGATCAAAAGGTACTGCAATAGAAATGGTTTTACGTAGCTAAGACACGTTTTTAATGAATAATGCTTTCCTATTTTCTTAACGGTTAATTTTAAACACGCAGGCGGCCTCCTTTGAGGATATGTATAAGAGGGTGCAAGAGTACAACACAAGTTTACAGTTATACAATAGCAAGATGCAAACTGATCTTGCGAATGTTAATCAGTCACTTCACCAAGTAGAAAAGGAAAAATCAGCCGCTTTAGATTCCTTAACAAGCTTAAGAGGACAAGTTAGTCAGTTGAATCAACAGCTCACTTTGTTTAAGGTGATTAAATGGTTATACTCTGGTTTCTTCTCATACTGGTAACGGGTACAATAATCTATAAAATGCTTTCCATGCTCTTGAATTTAACAGGAGAACATTGATTAGGAAAAATGATAAGGTGAACAGCATTATTTAGTTCCATCTCATCGGAAATTGGCATTCTGGATTTTTCTATTTTTAATAACAGAAAACATGGAGTCGTCTAATAGTTGATATGTGATACACTAAGCACTGTAATTACCCTCAAACATGTCACATTAGCCTAGAGTTTTATCCTGCCTTCTATATTTGCTTACAGCTTCCTAAATACAGGATTTTTCTTGTTGATGAATATTGTGCTTTTAATGTGAAGAGGAGATAAATCCAACCCATGAACTTTAAGTTAATGCTGCAGTTGTTTGTTTACTGCGAATAATCACTTTTATGGCATGACCTCTCTTTGCTTTAACTGAAGTTTTTGGGCTCTATATTCCAGGCTTCCCATGCTGATGCAGTAAATCAAAAGGCAGTCTTAGAAACTGAGCTTAGGTCTGCACGAGGAGAACTACAGATGATTCGAGAAGAAAGGGATCGACAGTTTTCACAAGTCCAAATCTTAAATGCAGAAATTGAAAAGTACAAGGAGACTACTGGAAAATCAATCTCAGAGATTGATAAGTTGATGGTCAAATCAAATGCTTTGGAGGTCGATCCCACTTTTCAATAAGTTGTATATACATAATCATACACCTCATCACTTGATTTAATTTCTAATTTCTGGTTTCTATTTCAGGAAACTTGTTCTTCTCAAAGAGAGCAGCTAAGTGTGCTGCATTGTCAGCTGGCTGCTGCAAATGAGAAATTGAAGGTAGATTTGGTTCTATGTGAATATTCCAGTTCATGTATTTCAGTTTGTATTTTAAAGTCATACTAACTAATTCTGCTACAGATGGCAGATCTATCTGTTTCTGAGACCTTAGTGCAGTTTGAGCAGAAGCAGAACCTTATATCTGAATTAAAGGATCGCTTGGCAGATGCTGAGCTAAAGATAAGTGAAGGAGAAAATCTAAGAAAAAAACTTCACAATACTATTTTGGTATTGCTCTAACCTTGCTGCCTTTTTCCTGATTTTGTTATGGATACAGAGCTCTCAAACTTGTATTTATTGCAGGAATTGAAAGGCAATATACGCGTTTTCTGTAGAGTTAGACCCACATTACCTGAAGACGGTTCTGGTTCGGAGGCGCCAGTGATTTCATATCCAAATTCTGCTGAAACACGAGATAGGGCAGTTGACCTGATACAAAATGGTGAGATTGATGTTATCAGCAATGAAAGTTTTTCCCATATCTTTGCATTTATCCTAGTACTGAGATGTGAACTGCAAAAGGTTTTGACCTCATAACATTTTATACTGGTTTCAGGTCAAAAATACCCCTTCACATTCGACAAAGTGTTTAATCACGATGCTTCTCAGAATGATGTATTTGTAGAGATTTCACAGTTGGTACAAAGTGCACTTGATGGATACAAGGTATTGTTTTTGGCGAGAAACATTTTTCTCATTATGATTCCACTAATCATTATCTGCATTAAAATGGTGTTATAGTTTTTGGTGAGAACCATTTCTAATATATTGAAGCCTTGGCAAATACAAATAAATCCCGTCATTAAACCATCTCACAGGATGATATTAACTATTGGAAAGCTGCTATCTTATCTCTGGCAGGTATGTATATTTGCATATGGTCAAACGGGTTCAGGAAAAACTTACACCATGATGGGAAGGCCAGATTCCTCCGAGCAGAAAGGATTAATTCCTCGCTCCCTGGAACAAATTTTTCAAACTAGCCAGATTCTCTCTGCACAGGGTTGGAAATACAAAATGCAGGTGATGCAACCTTGGGTTTAGTTTCTTTGTGATTGGTATTTGTATGTTTTAGTATGCAGGATGGCAATGAATATATAACTGACTTTTTCTTACTTTTCAGGCCTCAATGTTGGAAATATACAATGAGACAATACGCGATTTGCTTTCAACAAATCGATCAAGTTCAGAAAATGCTGCTCCAGGAAAACAATATTCAATTAAGCATGATGCTAATGGAAATACCTATGTGTCTGATCTAACCATAGTTGATGTCTGCAGTATAAAAGAGGTTTCTTCTCTTTTGTCTCAAGCTGCACAGAGCAGGTGAATCTCTCACTTCACTCTTTTTATGTTTATATTGTTATGGCCCAATGAGTAAGCAATAGATAATATCGAACTTGAAAAACCTCTGCTCTATGCCTTTGGTGCTGTATTTGGGCTTTGTCTTCTAAATCTTTAGCACACACCTTATTCACTGCTGGCATACAAATTGAAGAACAAAAATGAGACTTTTAGAGTTTTAGTGTATTATTATTTACAGTATAGAATTTTTAGCAAACCTTTGTCATGTCACACTTTATCAGTTACTATACTGTTCTTTTTTTTTTTTTAAATTGTGGATGATTGAAAAACTTTTTCGGCATTCATTTTAGTGCTGTATTTGGGCTTTGTTTTCCAAATCTTTGTGCACTTCTTATACACACTGTTGCTAAAACGTGGCTTTTGTTGGATATTATTGCCTCCTTGTATAATTGCTGTAATGTCACACTTTCCCCATTACCTTTTTTAACTATTTCTGTTCCTTTTCTGTTGGAGCTACTCTTTTGCTTTTAAATTGATGATTATTATACCCCTTTCACCCGTTGTTCATGCAATAAATGCTGTGTTGTATCCAGGTCTGTTGGCAAGACACAAATGAATGAGCAATCATCAAGAAGTCATTTTGTGTTCACCCTTCGAATTTTTGGAGTCAATGAGGTAAAGCTCTTTTACTTGTGTCACAGTTCACATTACAGTTGATTTTCTCATATAATACATCTCATTCTTTTTTTTTTTTTGTTCTAGAACACTGAACAACAAGTCCAGGGTGTGCTGAACCTCATCGATCTGGCGGGAAGTGAAAGGCTTTCCAAGAGTGGGGCAACTGGGGATAGATTAAAGGAGACTCAGGCAATCAACAAAAGCCTGTCTTGCTTGGCTGACGTGATTTTTGCCTTAGCAAAGAAGGAGGACCATGTTCCTTTCCGAAATTCAAAGCTCACTTACCTCCTCCAGGTATATATACTAAATCTGTTCAGAATTCAATGTCTTGAGTAACCGATTTTTTTTATTGTACTCACTTAAATATATGTCATGGCCAGCCTTGCTTGGGTGGAGACTCAAAAACACTCATGTTTGTCAACCTATCACCCGAGCCTTCATCTGTGGGCGAGTCACTGTGCTCACTTAGATTTGCAGCCAGGGTGAATTCCTGTGAGATTGGTATCCCGAGGCGCCAGACACAACAAGCAGGCACTCGATCCTCTGACTCCCGTCTGAGCTATGGCTAAAACTGTTAGATAGCTGGTTTCCTTTCCAATTTAGATAGCTGATTGCTCCTTCGCTTTGTGTTATGTATAACGTGTGTGGTCGGGCTTGACCCACCCAATTGAGATTTGTACGTGTGAGGAAATCTGAGTACAGAGATTCTAATTGAGGCACACCTGATTGTTGTGGCCGATTGTTATTCTTATGGTGTAGTTTCTTTTTTATAATGAGCAATCATCATATTTGCTCTATATGTAGTTAAAGCTTTGACAGCAGGATTGGTTTTTGGCTGGAGATATTTTATCCATGCTTCAAGTATAATGTAACAGTACCAGATTGCCATAGTACCATCAATTGTTAAGTTGTGAAGTTTCTTTTCTTCCCAACAAGAAAATTTACATCATTAACTCATTTCAATCCTAATCAACTATATTTTATTTTAACATGGCAACTTCATTCCCATGTAATTTCCAGCTATGTAATCCCTCCAAACATTTACTGCTCCAGACCCAGTTAGCAGAATTGTACTTAATGCCATCACCGTGCCAACTGAAAATATAATAAGAGATGCCCTTCCATGCTTCTTGATCGCCTTCTGTACTGCCACCAATCCGATCAGTGATCCTATGAAGCATGTTATTGCAAAGATGGCTGCGGTATTTGTGTGCTTCATTCCGAGCAGTAGATATTGAAACGCCGACATTGTAGATGAGAAGAAAACGATGAAAGCACAAGTTGCTCCTGTTACCTGTTGTAAAAAAATATGCAGTTACTCATGAGCCCTCTTTGATAGTGTTTAAATCAAGTAGGATGGATTTTGAACTATGAAGTATGTACCTCAGGTGGAATTCCAAATTGAAGAAGAAGTGGGCTAATGAGTGTTCCGCCTCCAATTCCAAATACGCCGCCTACAAAGCCAGCTAGTATTGCCATGAGAGGAAATATGTGTTGTCTGGATAATGTAGCTATCTCCTACACAGTAGAATGACAGGATCATTCACATAGACTTTGACATGTTAGTTGGTATGACAGTTAAAATTACTATTAACAAATTGTTAAGTACCTGATGACTGAGATTTTGATCAATTTGCCTCTTTTGTGTGTGCAAGACCCATGCCGTAATGGCTATGGCAAGCGGAATCTGCAATGAAGAGATGACCCAGTATCCAACTCCACACCGCTTTATGTGGATGATACTCTGCGAAAAACAGTTGTAGAGGAAAGCATCTAAGATTTATGAAATGGGCAATCTGAATTAGTGTAAGGTAATAAGAAAAGTCTTGCCTGTGAAGAGCTTTAGAGCTAAAGATGGATCATATATGGTAAGAATAGTTTTACCTGTCCATTTTTATTCCCTCTGAGAAGATAGATAAGTGAAAAAGACAGCCAGATAATCACTAATGCACACATTTTCCTCCATGGCACTCTCCTTGAATTGAAGCTCCTGCTATCTCCTTCAATTTTATTAGACTCATCATCTTCTTGCAACAAACACTCAGTATTATGATGATTGCCATTTTTACTTTCCTCTTCAGACTCCATTTTCCAGTACACAATCCCAATCTTGAAGGTCTTAAGTGTAGACCAAGCAAGGAAAATTGCAAACATTGAAGTGATCAACCACTCTGGGAAAATGAGGTTACAGATTACCCCAATACTAACTCCAAGTAACATGCATGGCTGTGACAACAGCGCAATGTCGAAATCAGCTGAACTCTTCTTACCGACGAAGCTGCAAAATACATTTGCAACTGATGCTCCTGTCACCATGAATGCTGAGAAGCTTGAAGCTGTTTTGAGGTCAAATCCAACAACTATGGCTAATATTGGAATGTATAGCCCTCCGCCTCCTATACCGCCTGCGCTAGATATTGCAGCTGCTATGAAACATAGAGCACCTGCTATAAACAGGTTTTGAGATTCTGTATATGTTTTGAGATTTTGACTGATCTGTGGCTTTTCTACATTGGATTGCCCAATGCAGAAGAGAGTTGAGAAAAGAAGAAAAACCCATATCAGGAAGTTGTAAGTCTTCATTCTATTGCTTGAGTTTAAGACTTTAAGTGATGCAAGTACATTTTTGAGGATTTGGTGTTTAAATAGAAAAGGGCAAATGGAAAATATCTTGTTACTGCTGGAATGAAAGTAACATTGGGGTAAAAGTAAAGCAAGACAAAAAGATGCAGATAAGGTTCTTATGCTATCCTACTCACCCAATAAAATGAGGCCAATTTGTAAAAATGTTCCACTACCACAAGTATTAAAGCATGAAAGTGGTCCTTTACACCCAAGTGGAGAAAATTTGGTATTTGTACTGATGTTCTTCATTAGGTCTAGATTCATCAAGTATAGTGCATTTAGTGGGTATTAAATCTGTTTAGTTATAAACTAGTTACATGATATGTATTTTTTTATCCAGATCATAATAGCAACTAGCTATATTAACATTTAATTGGAGGTTGCTTTCATGCAGATTGTTTTCTTTTTCTTTTATATGAATACAGCTGCTGTCTTTGGACGTTGGTGGGAAGGTTTGATATCTATGGACAATGCAGTTACTTTAAGACTTTTATTTGGTTCCTAATTCTTAGTAATTGTTTCTCTAAGAATTATCTTTCATCTTGGCATTGCCTTAATTATGAGAAAGTAATGATCTTTCCTCAGGCTCATTGGCTTTTATACAGTGCCTTTGAGATGAAGATAGCCCCTATATCAATACTGGTGCATTTTATCTAAATTCAGTTATTATTGTCATATAGCTGAATTTTTAGTTTTCCTTGGGTTTGTTGGGCGATGATGATAATGCTTGGACCTTCCTCATACACACTCTCAATTTTATGTCGGGGGCAAGGGTGTGTACATCTTGCCCCCCAGACCCTGCCCGAGGCGGGTTAACACTGGATTGGTGTTGTTGTAATGATTTTTCCTCATAGGCTACAGGGAATATAACTTTTCTTTGGATCCTATCACTATGTTTGAAAAGTTATGAGGGAACACATAGCCTTGTCTTGGATAAGAATACCTCACATGGCTCCTTTGAAGTCCTCTAAAAGTAGGTTTATCCACCTGGGTTTTACTTTTAACAAGCATCTATATTTACAGATTTGATATGAAAGTTGGATATGACATTGTTTTGAAGAAAGTACAAAACACACTCAATTTACTTGGAAAAAGCTCAACAATCTTGTCTGTGGCTTTTCTACTCACTCTTTTGGTTAAGTTATCCAAGTTCCGTTTTGGTATGAAATTGGGCATTTTTTTTTATTGATTTTCTTTATCAAGTCTTTGAATTGAATTCATGACATTGGATACCTGGGAAAGTAATGTAAGAATAAAGACAAGGTCAATTTTTGCATGTGAAATTGAACCATACTAGGCTTCATTGTATCATTCTCTTACTTAACCAGCCAATAATATTATGTGCATTTTCCAATTCCTCAATAAAAACAAGATTGCATATCCTATACAATAGAAAAATAACAAACTGCTGAGAAATTTCCAGTTGCTGATTGTATTTCCATTGCTTCTGACTTTGTTTGGACTAGTATGACCCGAAATCTCGTGAATCCGCTGGCATACTGCTTGTCATGACATATGAGGGTTGGTAGGGCTCAGCAAGATCAAAGTCTTGTGCTGAGAGCATGTGAACAACTGAAGACATTGCTGGTCTATCGGCTGCGCTATCTTGAACACACAACAATGCTATGTGTATGCATCTCATGATTTCGGCTTTTGGGCCCTCCAACGATATCACCGGATCAACAATATCAAATGCCTTGTCCATGTTCCATTTCCTCCATACCTACAAGCCAATTAGTATCATCATCATTGACCCAGTGAGGCTCCGCTACAATAGAATATGGGGGGTCAAGATGGGGGTACCCCTGCCCAAGGGAAAGGGGGTACGCCCGATAGACCCAAGAAAAACTAAAATTCGGCTATGTGACAATAATAACTGAATTTAGTTAGAATGCACCAAAATTGATATAAGGACTAAATCCATCTCAAAGGCAGTGTATAAAAGCCAATGAGGAAGTATTTTTGATTACAGAGACTAGTCAAAATTAGCAGGACTTATTGAACTATATTGTGTAGTTACCAAGGTCACTAGGTCTTCAAATGCATCTCCATCATTCTGGAAGTTGATGCACCTTTGTCCAGTTAGGATCTCTAGAACAAGTACACCGAAACTATAGACGTCTGACTTGATAGAGAAGAATCCGTGTAGTGCGTATTCTGGAGCCATATAGCCACTGCGTATTGAACACGAACATTGTAAGTACTCATTTGATTGTTTTGAGCATATTTGGATAAGTCACTGAAAACACTTACTGGGTACCGACAATTCTGTGAGTATCTAGTTGGGTTTGGTCAACTTGAAACAGCCTCACTGTGCCAAAGTCTGCAATCTTTGGTCTCATTTCTGTGTCAAGAAGTACATTACCAGGTTTCAGATCACGGTGTATGATTCGTAGGCTAGATCCTTCATGAAGATAAAGCAGCCCTCTAGCAATTCCTCCTATGATCTCAAACCGCTTTTCCCAATCCAATTCCGCGCGTCTAGTTTCATCTGCATTGTCAAATAAACCAAAAACACATTTGAGTCAAGTGAAATCAAGCATTGGACCTGATTTAAGATTACTTTGTTAAGCATTCATTACCAAACAAGAAATGGTCTAGGCTTGCATTGGGCACAAACTCGTATATCAGAAGTCTTTCTTGGTCTTCTAAGCAGAACCCAAGAAGCCTAACTAGATTCCTGTGCTGAAGCTTTGCAACTATAAGCACCTCATTCTTGAATTCCAACTCTCCTTGTCCTGAAAACTTTGTTAGTCTCTTTACTGCTACATCTCTTCCATTGACCCATGTGCCCTGCATTTACGAAATTGATCATCAAATTTAATCACTTGACAAATTCTGTGTCCAAAAAAAAAAAAAAATGTCAATTTGGAATGGATACCTTGTAAACATCACCAAATCCGCCACGGCCAACTTTGTTAGCTTCTGAGAAGTTCCCAGTTGCGGATTTGATGGTGTCTAAATCATACTGCAACGATTGAACGCCACCAATTTCATCATCCTCGTCTAATCTGATCTTATACTTCTTCCACATCTTTCTTCTTTGTCTCAAGAACAAGTATAGAGGGATGATAGCTAGCACAACTAATGATGCAACAACAGCAACAACAATGACAACGGTAGATTTACTACTTTTTCCTGTAATATCCAATGCCAACACAACACCATCATCATCATCATCATCATCATTGACCCAGTGAAGCTCCGCTACAGCGGAATCTGGGGGGTCAAGATCGGGTTACCCCTGCCCAAGGAAAAGGGGGTACGCCCGGATAGACCCAAGAAAAACTGAAATTCAGCTATGTGACAATAATAACTGAATTTAGTTAGAATGCACCAAAATTGATATAGGGACTAAATCCATCTCAAAGGCAGTGTATAAAAGCCAATGAGCACGAGGATGCGCCAACACAACACCAAATTAGATATGACTCAATTCAAATCCTAGATACAAGGAAAACATTATACTCACCAGAGCTAGAGTTCTGTGAAGATTTTGGTGTAATATTTACAGTTGATTCAGTTGAGTTGTAAAACTTGTATAACTCATATCTGAGATTACAACTCGGCAGAAGAACCCTCTCTCCATAGTAACTACTTGAATCAGCAATGGCTCTGTAAAGGCAGTTCACACAGTGCAACTGGGTTAAATCCGGAGTGCACTGCATCAGCATGTGGATTGACACAGAGTCATTGACACTAGCTACCTGTGTTGCAAATTTCAGGCGCGAATCCCCAGTGGCGGCGCTGTTCTTTACACTGTCCTCCAAACTCTGCAGAACCGAGTAAAATTGAGCATCATCTCCTGCATAACTTCCATTTGTCTGGTCCCAATAAGGAGGATTATCCTCCCACTCAGCAAATATAGAACGATTCGAGTATCTCAGCATACATGTATCAGCCCATCCAATGGCTTCTTTCTGATTAGGACACAGCTGAGTGAGATTAGAAATCAAAAAATCAAGACAAGTATGGCAGTCTGAAACCCCCAAATCTCCTCTGCACAGCGCTATGCCGTTGGCCTGATCAGGCGCCGTGCCTGAGGAGAAGTTGAAGAAGCCATAGCTGATGTTGGTGTTGGAAGATATGCTTGTGAGGAGGCTGTTGAGATTTGATTTGTAGGTGCTGGTGCTTGTGTAGTTTCCATTGGTTTCATGGCACCTGTGTGCTCTCATAACTTGTTGGGCCGCACCAAGTGTCAAGTGCAGGAGAAGGAGAAATAGAAGTGTTGTTGAAATGTCCATTGGAGCTAATTTGGCTTGCCCAACTTACATGTAAATCTGTGAGGAAAAGAATAAACCTTTTAAAGATCATGTCAAAAAAGATGAGGTTGTTGAAACCAGGTTCAGCATTGATCTAAGGTATGATTTAAGACATTGACAAACTTTTTAATTTGCAGCCTATCTGTTATCTACTACTATCAATTTGTGAAAAGTTGACAACTTGATCATTATAATAGTAATTTACTACCTATTAAAGCGTAATCTTTTATTATTGTGTTCAAAACAGGACACTTCCTAGAAATGAGATCCTTTCTAGCATCCTTATTCTAGCTTATCATCCCTGTTTTTACCAAGTTGTACCCGTCGTACCATGTACGACTACATTTCGATATTTTATAAACATTATAAATAGGATATTAATAAATAAAAATATAATATAAACTTCAATATAATTAATTTTATTTCCCGTAGAATGAATAATTTTTTTAATCAATATAAATGATTATATTTAATGTTGAGAATGAAGATATATTTTTAATTTTAAATACTTGTTTAAAGAAGTTTTCAAAAAATATTGTTATACTAAATAGATATATATGTTTGATGTTAGAGATAAATTTAAATAGTTTAAAAAGAATTTAATAGTTCTATCAAAAAAAGAATTTAATAGAAAGAGGTTATAATAATAGAAATAAAAATTAAATTTTTAAATATAAGGTGGGGCTAAAATCATTCTGGTGGATCGAAAAGGGACAACTTTAATATATAGTTATAAATTCGTACGGATTATATGCTTTATAATGTCTTTTATACATAATGCATTTATTATAGAAAATGTATTATCAGAATTTAAAAGCGTTATTCTAACGCCATCAGTCATCACTTACCTTTAGGACGTTGCCGACGATTTGGGTGCAATATGATCACTACACACCGTGCTTCCTTTTTCTGTTTATTGTTATCTTCCCCATTGTGTTCTCTTGTTCTCTGACAAAGCTGCTAACGCCATCCTCCAAATTTCAAATCTTTTGGTTGACAATGAACTTCTCGTCATCCTCTTCCCTCGCACCACGCCGTCGGCGCGAAATTTCGTCTTCGTACCCATCTGCGAAGAACCCAGAGTAGGGTTTGGACCCATTCTTCAGTTCCATTCAGATTAGGGTTTGGTTCGGTTCAACGGGTGAAAATTGCAAATTGCACCCAGGTTAGGGTTTAATTTTGTACAATTTTAGGGTTTTTGAAATGTAGTAACTTGATTTTGGCTTGCGTCTGAGCAAATTACCCAAATTGAGTTTTGTACAGGTGGGGGACGATGAAGAAAGCAAGCAAGCTCACGAAACACTGCATCGTGGACGAGGTAATGGTAAAAATTGCTGGTCTGATGGGGTTAAAGGCTTAAAGCCCCAAAAAGAAGACCTTTTTCAATTAAAACATTATCATTCAAAAGCACATATTACATTATAATGTCAGCAGGCTTTCATTGACAGAAATGGTGGAACCCCTGAGTAGATCTACCAACATCTCTGTAGAAACGAACGTGGCAAATTGGGGCAAGTGGATGTAGTGGTCATTAAAATATAAAAGCCTACGCTTTCTTGAACAAAGACAAGAGTAAACAGCCGAAAAGGCATCAACTTGTCCACTTGGCTGGAAAAATATGGGTTACATACACTTTGAATGATGAATGCTCGATTCTTCCAAAATAGGGTAAAACTAATGCTGATGTGGCATTTGATCAAATTCCTTTTAGGGGTAACTGGGTACAAAGTTCAAGTGTATCTGATCAAATTAGTCATAATGCTGATGTGGCATGGGCCATTGGAGCAAACCACACTATTCAAATCCGTGGGCGAAAATATGATTTGTCTATTACATATTATTTGAATACAATATTTGAACAGCTCAATGATTCTTCATATTGAATTTCATCCAAAGGGAAAACATAATTTAAGGTACAACTTTGGAGCTTCTTTCAGGGGTTTCGACCATTAATGATGTTGTAGTAATCCCAACTCCCTTCACACTAAAACAGTTTGACTTTCAAAATTGCTCCTTTAGAGCTTGTTCTATCTTCATATCTGAACCCATACATAAACCTAAAGTAATCTGCAGAGAATACAGAGACTTTCTTTTTATGTTTTCTTCAATGGGCAGCTCAAGAGTGATGTTAATCCTCTTTCTCCTCCATTGTATAGCTTCATTAGCTCCTGCTACAGCTCAGCTTGATATGTGGGACTACGATTGCACTGATGACTATGGAAATTACACCTCTACGATTGCACTGATATCTCTTATGGCTTCTACAATTTCTCAGCTGGCAAGGATCCGGATCAAGTGTACGTAATCGGGTTCTGCAGAGGAGATGTTGGTGTTTCAGATTGCCATACTTGAGTTGATTTTGTCACGAAAAACCTCACCGGGTTTTGTCCAAACCAAAAGCAGGTAATTGGATGGGCAGATAATTGTATGCTACGATACTCGCCTCGTGACATTCTTGGTGGACTATGGGAAAATGATCCTAATTTTGGATTAATCAGTGGAACTAATGTTACTGATTTGGATCATTTCATCAATGTGCTTCAAGGTTTGCTTTAAAGCCTTGTAAATTTGACTGCTAGTGGTGATTCGCGTCTCAAGCTTGCAACCGGAGAGGCTAATGTCACGAGTTCTCAGAAGGTTTACACACTCATGCAGTGTACTCCTGATTTATCAGAGTTTGATTGCTCGGGTTGCCTTTTGGGGATGATAAATGGTCTCTTGCATGGGGACGGAGTTAGAGGACAGACAGGGGCTCGGGTTCTTGCACCGAGTTGTCATGCTAGATATGAATGGCAGAAGTTTTATATGCTGACTGATTCTCCTCCACCTCCGCCACCAAAAGATGCAGCAGCAGGAGCGCCATCATCACCTGCTAGATCAATTAATGGTGAGTTTTTTATATATTTCTCATAACTATAGTTGTGAAAATTGCTATTGATATGAGTTTGATTTATTTGATTTTACAGGAAAGGGGAGTGGAAAATCTAAAGTCATAATCATTGCTGTTCTTAGTGTCCTAGCATGTGTATCTTTGTTGGTTAATTTCCTTGTGCGTTGCTGGCTAAGACGAAGAATGAAGCCAAAGAAGATGGTTGCCATTGAGCTAGATGATGTGGATGAGGCAAGTAGCATTGAGTCATTGCAGTTGGATTTCAACACTATTAAAGATGCCACAGATAATTTCTCAGAAGCTAATGAACTTGGGCGTGGTGGATTTGGTGCAGTTTACAAGGTACTTAAAAGTCGAAATTTTGGATGAATGGTTATTTTGATACAATACAAGGCAATAAACTGTTTTGGGTTTTGTTGTTGTAGGGTGTCCTGCCTACTGGGCAGCAAATTGCAGTAAAGAGGTTAGCAAGCAATTCAGGACAAGGTGAATTAGAATTCAAGAACGAGGTTCTGTTAGTTGCCAAACTTCACCACAGGAATCTGGTTAGGATTCTAGGTTTCTGCTTAGAAGGCGAAGAGAGACTCTTGATCTATGAGTTCGTCTCAAATGGAAGTCTAGATTACATTTTATTTGGTATGGTTGATTCATGCTCTTTCATTAGAAAACTTGATTAATGATTTTATCAGATACTAAAAACTGTTTTTTCTTTATGACCATATAGATGCAACGAGGCGTGTAAAATTGGACTGGGAAAAGCGCTACAAAATCATAGGAGGGATTGCTCGTGGGCTCTTATACCTTCATGAGGATTCTCAATTCCGGATTATCCACCGTGATCTCAAAGCCAGCAACATACTTCTTGACGCAGAGATGACGTCCAAGATTTCTGATTTTGGCATGGCAAGACTATTTCGAGTGGACCAAACTCATGCTGATACTAGACGAATTGCTGGAACATAGTAAGTTCATACACCTTAAGAAAGATCACTTCAATTTTCATGTTCAAATGCAAAATGTATGCAAATAAGTCACATACCTGATAGTGTCAAATGTATATTCAGTGGCTATATGTCACCAGAATACGCGCGATATGGCTTCTTCTCTGTCAAATCAGACGTCTACAGCTTTGGCGTTCTGGTTTTGGAGATCGTCGCTGGTCAAAGAAACGTTGACTGTGCTAGTGGGGAGTCCTGTGAAGACCTAATAAACTTGGTGAGTAAAATTCAGCTCTAAAGAACAGTTCTTTTTTTCCTGATTCATTTTGAAAAAATGTATCATACGCTAATGCAGGCATGGAGAAACTGGACCAATGACAGTTTTAGATATTGTAGATCCAATGATTGCATCAGCTGGTTCACAGTCCGAAATGACAAGATGTTTACATATAGGATTGTTATGTGTCCAAGAGAGTGTTGCAAATAGGCCTACTATGTCGTCGGTTGTTCATATGTTGTCTGGTCAGTCATTTGATCTTCAGATGCCGTCGCAACCTGCATATGTTCTGATCAGCAGCAACCGGCCAGCGGCCGCTGATGGTCAGAACAATAGCAGATCATCATTCTCAACAGGGAATATAGATTCAATTACAGATCTTTACCCTCGATAATGATCTTTGGTTTGATTGAATGTGTATGTACCCTTTGATTGCTCATACAGAAAAGTGATTATTTGAAATGGGCTCATCAACCCACTCTTTGTTCATTAAATTGCAATTCTTTTGATTATAGTCAATGATGATACTTTTTACTAGCAGCGTTCATTGAAAAAAGTCAATCTGATGTATGAACACATCTTTGCCCACTAGTTATAATATTGCTTCTGTATACTTTTGCCACCAAAATAATGCTACAAATCTGATCAGAGACATCAATCAAAGTTAGAGATTAGCTAAATGCCATTCGCAGCCTGGGAATGTTTAAACTGTTGTTTGATTATAAATAAACCTCAAATATTGAATCTTGGTGCGAAATTGTAAGTGATGTGGTTCTGAGTTGGCATCCGGTGGGCTGAGATGCCTACGTGGACTAGGGTTTGTTAATGGTAAGATAAAGGTGTGGTTTTGGAAAAATTGAACTTCAACTAAACTCATCTATATGTTGGTCAGATGCAGAATGACGTAAGCACATCGGCGATGTCGACGGCGCTCATGGTTGACGACGCTTGGGGAGGAGCAATTGGTGGTTGGGCGGTGACGGCTGCGGTGGTCAACTGGCGGTTTTTATCTAGCAATTGCTTTCCGGTGAACTAATTTGCTTCTTCTCCAACTTTGATCTTATTCTCTTTTTAATCCGAATCCTAAATTAAATTAGGGTTTGCTTGAAAAATCCCTAAACCCCAACTATTAGAAGTTCATGAAATCACAAATATTTAATTGCAATTGTAAAACCCTGATTTGTGTCCAGTTGAAGATCCGGTCTTGAGTAAATAAAACCCTAATTTTCAGGAGTAGCAAGATTTCAAAACCCGCCTAGTCCACATAGGCATTACGGTTGGATGCCAACTCACAGCCAAAATCCCCTTTTTACCCATTAGTCAAATCTTTGATCTTTGGTTGCTTTCTTTATCTCCCCAATTGAGCAAATAATGTGATTAATTAACTGATTAAAGTTGATCGAAAATTGAGCACGTTTTCTTTACTTTCTCTGATCTTTCCTTCTGGCTGCTTTCTCTATCTCGTCTACAACTTCAAATGGACCACTTCTTGACTTTCAAAATTTGAGCACCTTTTTAAGTCTCATGGCCTCATCTATGAATGCATATATGTATTCAGTAATTGGCAAGAGTGCAGTGTAGAGAAATTAACACAAAATTTTACTTTTTCCTCCAATGGGCAGCTCAAATGTGCGGCTACTTCTCTTTCTCCTTCACCTGATAATTGCATCAGCTCAGCTTGATCTATGGGACTACAGTTGCATTGATGACTATGGGAACTACACCTCCAACAGCACCTACAAATCGAACCTCAACACGCTTCTCACTAAGCTATCCACAGCTGATATCTCTTATGGCTTCTACAACTTCTCAGCTGGCCAAGATCCTGATCAAGCCTATTTAATAGCTCTCTGCAGAGGAGACGTCGGGGTTTCTGACTGCCAAACTTGTCTTGAATTTGTCTCATCCAACGTCACCGCCTCTTGTCCCAATCAAAAGGAGGTTATTGGATGGTCAGACAATTGTATGCTAAGATACTCAAGCCGTGTCATACTAGGTGGCAAATGGGAAACTTATCCTACTCAACCGTTAATCAACACCGGTAATCTTACTGATGTGGATCATTTCTACAATGTGCTTCAAGTGTTGCTTGAAGGCCTATCGAACACGAGTGCTAGTGGAGATTCCCGTCTCAAGTTTGCAACGGGAGAAGCTAATGTCACGGTTTCTCAGAAGGTTTATGCACTTATGCAGTGCACTCCCGATTTATCCATGTTTGATTGCTATGGTTGCCTTTCTAGGGCGACCTATATTCTTTTGAGCTGGGATGGAGTAAGAGGGCAGGCTGGGGCAAGGATTCTTATACCGAGTTGTCATGCTAGATTTGAATTGCAGAAATTTTATTCGTCTTCTATATTTTCACCTCCGCCACCAAAATTGGTAGCAGTGCCATCATCTCCTGCTAGATTGAGCAATGGTGAGATTCAATATGTGTTTCTTGTATTTAGTTTGTAGCATTTAGCTGAACTTTCGTAACATGTGTTTGATTCTTTGATTTTTCAGGAAAGGGGAGTGGCAAATCCAAAATCATCGTCATTGTTGTTCTTAGTTTCCTAGCATGTCTATCTCTTTTGGTTAATTTCTTGTGTTGCTGGATGAGACGAAGAACGAAGCCTGGGAAGATGCTTCCCATCTTGTTAGATGATGCAGAAGAAGCAAGTAGTATCGAGTCCTTGCAGTTAGATTTCATCACTATCAGAGACGCGACAGATAATTTCTCAGAGGCTAACCAACTTGGGCATGGCGGATTTGGTGTGGTTTACAAGGTACTCAAAATTCTAAATATTGGATGAACGAAGATAAATTTGATACAAACACAAGGCAAATAATTTTGTATTGAGTTTTGTTGATGTAGGGTGTACTGCCTACTGGACAACAGATAGCAGTAAAGAGGCTAGCAAGCAATTCAGGGCAAGGCGAATCAGAATTTAAGAATGAGGTTCTGTTAGTTGCCAAGCTTCACCACAGGAATCTGGTTCGGATTCTTGGATTCTGCTTAGAAGACGAAGAGAGACTTTTGATCTATGAGTTTGTCTCTAATGGAAGCCTGGATTACATTTTATTTGGTATGATTAATACATGCTTTCTAAAAAGGAAACTAGAACAATCATATCATAGTATACTAAATGAAACTTTGTGACCATATATACAGATGCAGCGAGGCGTGTCAAATTAGATTGGGAAAAGCGCTACAAAATCATTGGAGGCATTGCTCGTGGACTCTTATACCTTCACGAGGACTCCCAATTCCGGATTATTCACCGTGATCTCAAGGCCAGTAATGTACTTCTTGATGCAGAGATGGCACCCAAGATTGCTGATTTTGGCATGGCTAGGCTATTTCAAGTGGATCAAACTCATGCCGATACTAGAAGAATTGCAGGCACATAGTAAGTCTATTCAGCCCACTAAAGACTAAAGATCACATATTTTTCCTGCTAATAGATCTTTGATCAAACTCATGATTTTCTTAGTAGTATCATTATGTGAATTACAGTATTACACCTTAACTTTTTTTCCTGTTATGGATGTTGAATGTCATGCTCGTTGGCTTTTATACACTGCCTTTGGGATGGATTTAGTCCCTATATCAATTTTGGTGCATTCTAACTAAATTCAGTTATTATTGTCACATAGCTGAATTTCAGTTTTTCTTGGGTCTATCGGGCGTACCCAATTCCCCTTGGGCAGGGGTAACCCCCATCTTGACCCCCAGATTCCGTTGTACCGGAGCCTCACTGGGTCAATGATGATGAATAGATTTTTGATAATGCTTTCAATATATATATGCAGCGGTTACATGTCTCCAGAATACGCACGATATGGCTTCTTCTCTGTCAAGTCAGACGTCTACAGCTTCGGTGTTCTTGTATTGGAGATTGTCACTGGTCAAAGAAACATTAATTGTGGTAACAGTGAGTCCTGTGAAGATCTCATAAACTTGGTGAGTACTATTGGCAGTTAACAAGAAGCATTTTTATTTAATATGGATTGAATTGAGCTAGTTGTAAAGATGGGTAGTCTTATTCTGTTGCAGGCATGGAGAAACTGGACCAATAACACAACATTAGACATTGTAGATCCAATGATAGCAGCAGCTGGGTCACAATCTGAAATGACAAGATGCATACATATAGGATTGTTATGTGTTCAAGAGAGTGTTGCAAATAGACCTACTATGTCTTCAGTGGTTCATATGCTGTCTGGTCAGTCATTCGATCTTCAGATGCCGTCACAGCCTGCATATGTGATCGATGGGAACAAACCTCCAGCTTCTGGCAAATCACCAGTATCAACTGGGTATATAGAATCAATCACTGATGTTTACCCTAGATAATGCTATCGGGATTCATCAAATGTATCCTTTCCATGAAAAACATGATCCTGTAATTTCAAATCACGGTAGAAGTGGGTACCAATCATTGTCAGATATACCAATCTTGCATTTGTAGCAATTAGTAAAGAATCTGTTTGTAGCATTAGGAAACAAATTGATCCCGTACTTACAAAGAAAAGGAAATAAATTGATCTAGTGGTTTCCATTAATAGTGTTGCAAAATTCATCCTCATATGTTTCCATGCTCATTGGCTTTTTATACACTGCCTTTGAAATGGATTTAGTCCCTATATCAATTTTGGTGCATTCTAACTAAATTCAGTTATTAGCATCACATAGCTGAATCTCAGTTTTTCTTGGGTCTATCGGGCGTACCCCCTTTCCCTTGGGTAGGGGGTACCCCCATCTTGACCTCCCAGATTCCGTTGTAGCGGAGCCTCACTGGGTCAATGATGATGATGATGATGTTTCCAGGACTGGAACAATAATGTATGAATTGATTAATCTGGGTCAAATTTTACTTTGGGTTTGATAGTAGTCAAATCCTTGATCTTTCCCTTTTGGCTGCTGCTTTCTTTATTCCCCAATTGAGCAAACAATGTGATTGATCAATGCAATAATCTATACTCAATTACTAGTGGACCAAATTCTGGGAACAACAGCGCAACAGTTTTATTAATTGTTTGTGAAAAAGAAACCAATCTCATCCTAAGAGGAAAGGAGATAACATAATTTAAGATTCTGGAGCTTCTGTAATTTGCAAGTGGAAATATCCGAGCAATAGCTTGCAAGGGCTTTGATGTCTCAGCAACCTTAGTTTTAATTTTGACTATTTTGTCTCAAAAGGAACGCGTATAAATCCCAATCCAATTAAGCTCCTTTACTACTATAGTAATCTGCAGATGAAGTGATAACTTTCCTGAATGGCCAATTCAAAATTGCAGCTTCTCCTCTTTCTCCTTCACCTGATAGCTACAGTATCCCCTGCAGCTGCCCAGCTTGATCTATGGACCTATGATTGCATTGATGGCAATGGAAATTACACCACCAACAGCAGCTACAAATCGAATCTTGACACGCTGATCACAAAAATATCCACCACTGATATCTCTTATGGCTTCTACAACTTCTCTGCTGGGAAAGCTCCTGATCAAGTCTATTTGATAGGCTTCTGCAGAGGGGACGTCGGGGTTTCGGATTGCCACACTTGTCTTGATTTTGTCGCGTTCAACGTCACCGGTCTCTGTCCCAATCAAAAGGAGGTGATTGGATGGTCAGACGACTGCATGGTAAGGTACTCGAGTCGTGACATTTTAGGTGGAAAATGGGAAAATGACCCTTCTTATTCATTAATTAGTGGCACTAATGCTACTGATATGGATCATTTCATCAATGTGCTTCAAGTTTTGCTTCAAAGCCTTACAAACGGAACTGCTAGTGGTGATTCTCGTCTCAAGTTTGCAACCGGAGAGGCTAATGTCACGAGTTCTCAGAAGGTTTACGCACTTATGCAGTGCACTCCTGATTTATCCGAGCTTCACTGCTCGGGTTGCCTTGCTTGGGTAATAAATAGTCTTTTGAATGGGGATGGAGTCAGAGGGCAGACAGGTGCACGGGTTCTTCTTCCAAGTTGTCATGCTAGATATGAATCGCAGAAGTTTTATATGTCGCCTGATCCTCCTCCACCAAATGTAGTGCTATCGCCATCACCTCCAGCTAGATTGAGTAATGGTAAGTTTCATTTGCCTCTAAATAACTAAATTTGTAAAAATCTGTGTTTTTGTGCAATGACATTGTAGCATGTAATATTGAGTTTCTTAACATGAGTTTGATTATTTGTATTTTTCAGGTAAGGGGAGTGGCAAATCGAAAATTGTAGTCATTGTTGTTCTTAGTGTCCTAGCATGTCTATCTCTGTTGGCTCATCTCCTCGTGTGTTGCTGGATAAGACGAAAAGTGAAGCCTAACAAGATGGTTGCCATAGAATTGGATGATCGGGAAGAAGCAAGTGATACCGAATCCTTGCAATTAGATTTCATCAGCATTAGAGACGCAACGGACAATTTCTCAGAGGCTAACCAACTTGGGCATGGTGGATTTGGTGTAGTTTACAAGGTAAACAAAATTTCTATATATTGGATGAATTATATACCCTGAAACAAAAACAAGGCTATTAATTGTTTTCGCTACTGGGCAACAATTTTCTTTTGTTGTAGGGTGTTCTAGCTACTGGGCAACAAATAGCAGTAAAGAGGCTAGCAAGCAATTCAAGGCAAGGAGAATCAGAATTCAAGAATGAGGTTCTGTTAGTTGCCAAACTTCACCACAGGAATCTGGTTAGGATTCTCGGATTCTGCTTAGAAGGCGAAGAGAGGCTTCTGATCTATGAGTTTGTCTCAAATGGAAGCCTGGATCACATTTTATTTGGTATGGTCCATTCATGCTCTTTTATTAGGAAACTGGATTATGATCTCATTAGACACTAAATGAAACATTCTTGTGTGTTTGTGTCTTTTCATATATAGATGCAACGAGGCGTGCCAAATTGGACTGGGAAAAGCGCTACAAAATCATAAGAGGCATTGCTCGCGGGGTTCTATACCTTCATGAGGACTCTCAAATCCGGATAATCCACCGTGATCTCAAACCCAGCAATGTACTTGTTGATGAAGAGATGACGCCCAAGATTGCTGATTTTGACATGGCAAGGCTATTTCAAATGGACCAAACTCATGCTGATACTAAAAGAATTGCTGGCACATAGTAAGTTAATTTATACATCCTAGTAAAGACTAAAGATTACATATTTGTAACCTGTTGCAATGTTATATAAGTACAAATAATAAATACTTACCAAATACATATGCAGTGGCTACATGTCACCAGAATATGCGCGGTATGGCTTCTTCTCTATCAAGTCAGATGTATACAGCTTCGGCGTTCTTGTTCTGGAGATTGTAAGTGGCCGTAGGAACGTTGGTTATGCGAGTGGGGAGTCTTGCGAAGACCTAATAAACTTGGTGAGTACTATTGGTAGTCACATATTAGTATGTTCTTTCCTGGTCAGATCAAATTGAGCTAGTTGTGAAGATGGGTGTTCTTTTGTTGTGTAGGCATGGAGAAGCTGGAGCAATGGCGCGGCTTTAGATATTGTTGATCCGATGATAAGAGCAGCTGGCTCACAATCTGAAATGACAAGATGCATACATATAGGACTGTTATGTGTGCAAGAGAGTGTAGCAAATAGACCAAAAATGTCTTCAGTGGTTCATATGTTGTCTGATCAGTCTTTTGATCTTCAGTTGCCTTCACAACCTGCAAATGTTGTGATCAGCACCAAATTACCTCTGGCGCATCCTATATGATTGAATCAAATGTACTCAAAAAGTAATGAACTTGCAGAAAGATCACATGATATATGATTGAATCGAGTTAAACTAGCTCTCCTAATATCGTATTTTGACTCCATATGGGGCGCATCCTCATGCTCATTGACTTCTATACAATGTCTTTGAGATGGATATAACCCCTATATCAATTTTGGTGCATTCTAACTAGATTCAGTTATCATTGTCAAATAGCTGAATTTTAGTTTTCCTTGGGTCATCCGGGCAATGATAATACTTGAGCCTTCTCCATACACCCTCTCGATTTAATATTGGGGCAAGGGTGTGTACATCATAATCCCCCAGATCCCACTTGAGGCGGGTTAACAATGGGTTGATGTTGTTGGGATAGATGCCTCAAGGTTAAACTAGCTCTCCTAGCACACGTTCTAATGAACACAAAACTAAAATGAATGTCGATTTCCGTAAATCTTCCATTAAAACAGCCTTGTTTAGATCATGAAATTTTCTGTTAGCTGAGAATTACTCCCCCATTTGAATGGAAGAGGAAGAAAATCGGGAATCCGGGGTCAATCTAGCATGTTCTTTCTTGTAAGAATCAATCTTGTGTATGAACAAATTAACATATTTTTAACCACTTGCTCAAAAAAGTGAATCACTTTAGGAATTTTATGTTTCTCTTCAATGTGTGTACTCTCAAACGAAATTTCTCTGAACTAGCAAGTAATTAAAGATTAGAGATATCAATCTGTGTAATCTGGTCAAATCCTTGACCTTTCCTTCAGTCAGGCTGTTGCTTTGTTTATTCCCAATTGAGCAATGTGATTGATTAATTAATTACTATTTAATGGACCCAAATCCATCATATAATTTAAGACTCTGGTTTAGTTTGCAAGTGGAAATATCCAAGCAATTACTTGCAGAGATTTCCACCATTGTTGATGCTACTAATATCTCACCTCTAACTTCAAATGAAACACTTTTTTACTCTCAAAATTGAGCCCCTTTTTTTGTTGTTTAGATTATTAATTTTTCTGTTAGTTAAAAATTACTTCCATTTGAATGCACCAGGAAGAAAATTGAAAATCTGGGGTCAGTCAATCCAGCATGTTCATTCTTGAAAGAGTCAATCTAGGCTTCTAGTATAAGCAGCCCTATTGTCATTTAGTATTAGCCACATTGCCAATTTGCCATATTGCCATTTAATTAAATGAAAGTTGCATCATTGTAAAGTGTATCTAATTTTCAATTGATTGCAGCTGTCAACAACAACTATCAACATCAAGGATGGAACATCTTCAGACCCTTCCTTCTGGGCTGCTTTATTTTTTTCCTCAATTGGGCAAAAATTTATCCAAACAATTTCATTACCATTTACTCAAGTCAACTACATAAGGAAGTTGATAGCTGAGCTTCCTTCAAATTCAACACTTTGATCAACAATAAACATGTTCTATCTCAATATATAAGTCTCATCATATTGCAATCCAAATCAGTGCATTACCAAAGTTGAGTTCTTTTTTATGTTCTTCCAATGGGCAGCTCAAAATTGGCAATACCCTTTTTCCTTCTTCACCTTATAGTTGCAATAGCCCCTTCTTCTGCCCAGCTTGATGTATGGTCCCATGGTTGCTATGATACCAATGGAAACTACACCTCCAACAGCACCTACAAATCTAATCTTGACTCGCTTCTCGCCAAGATATCCACCACTGATATCTCTTATGGCAACTACAACTTCTCAGCTGGCCAAGATCCTGATCAAGCCTATCTAATAGCTCTATGCAGAGGAGACGTCGGCGTTTCAGATTGCCACACTTGTCTTGCCTCTGTCAAATCAAAACTCACCATCTTTTGTCCCAACCAAAAGGAGGCCATTGGTTGGGCAGACAATTGCATGCTAAGATACTCGCCTCGTGACATTCTCGGCGGGCAATGGGAGGCCAAACCTCTTTTCTTGTTAGAGAGTGGATTGAATGCTACTAATATGGATCATTACACAAATGGTGTTGATGGTTTGCTAGCAACCCTTCCAAATAAAACCGCTAGTGGAGATTCGCGGCTAAAATTTGCAACCGGAGAGGCTAATCTTACCGATTCTGAGAAGGCTTACGCTATGATGCAATGCATTCCTGATTTGTCTCCAACTGACTGCTTGGGTTGCCTTTATGATGCCATGTGGTATGTTCCAAACACTCAAAGAGGGCAGACAGGGGGACGCGTTCTTTTTCCGAGTTGTTCTCTAAGATATGAGTCTCAGAAGTTTTATTTTTCGGCTGATCCCCCTCCATCTCCATCACCACAATCAGCAATAGTGCCTTCATCTTCTTCAAGTTCAATTAATGGTGGGATTATCTTATGTTTGATTTTTTGGGTAATGAATACATCATGTAAGACTGGGCGCATCCTCATGCTCATTGGCTTTTATACAGTGCCTTTGAGATGGATTTAGTCCCTATATCAATTTTGGTGCATTCTAACTAAATTCAGTTATTATTGTCACATAGCTGAATTTCAGTTTTTCTTGGGTCTTTCGGGCGTACCCCCTTTCCCTTGGGCAGGGTTACCCCCATCTTGACTCCCCAGATTCCGCTGTAGCGGAGCCTCACTGGGTCAATGATGATGATGATGATGATGAATACATCATGTAAGAAAATCATTTTAGTCTAATAAGCTATTGATTATTTGCTGTTGCAGGGAAGGGAAGTAAGAATCTGAAAGGTGTGATCATTGTTGTTCTTGGTGTCCTGGCATGTCTCTCTATGTTGGTTAATTTCGTCGTGTGTTACTGGCTAAGACAAAGAACAAGGCCTAATAAGATGGCTGCCATTGAGTCGGATGACATGGATGAAGCAAGTAGCATTGAGTGCTTGCAGTTAGATTTCAGCACAATCAGAGACGCGACAGGGGATTTCTCAGAGGCTAACTTACTTGGACGTGGTGGATTTGGTGCAGTTTACAAGGTACTTGGAATTTATAAATGAAAATCATGAAACATAATCAAGAAAATGAAAATTTTGACTCTTTGTTGCTATAGGGAAATCTGGCTAATGGGCAACAAATAGCAGCAAAGAGGCTAGCAAGTAACTCAGGGCAAGGCGAATTAGAATTCAAGAACGAGGTTCTGTTAGTTGCCAAGCTTCACCATAGGAATCTGGTCAGGCTCGTCGGTTTTTGCTTAGAAGGCGAAGAGAGGCTTCTGATCTATGAGTTTCTCTCTAATGGAAGCCTAGATTACATTTTATTTGGTATGTATGGCTAATATATACATGCTTTTCTTGCAAGGAAACTGGATTAGTTCATTTCATTTGATACTAAATGAGACATTTTTTTTGTGGGTTATGAAGATGCAACTAGGCGTGTCCAATTGGCGTGGGAAACACGCTACAAAATCATAGGAGGCATTGCTCGTGGACTCCTATACCTTCATGAGGACTCCCAATTCCGGATTATCCACCGTGATCTCAAAGCTAGCAATATACTTCTTGATTCAGAAATGATGCCAAAGATTGCTGATTTTGGAATGGCAAGGCTGTTTCAAGTGGATCAAACTCATGCTGATACTAGAAGAATTGCTGGCACATAGTAAGTGCATACAACTAAGTAAATATTAAACATGATAATGTTAAAATGTCAATAATGCAATAAGATGTAGCTCAAACTGTCACATATCTGATAAGAAACCAACTACAAAGATCTGATAGTGTATCAAATGTATATGCAGTGGTTACATGTCACCAGAATATGCACGATACGGCTTCTTCTCTGTCAAGTCTGATGTTTATAGCTTCGGCGTTCTGGTTTTGGAGATTGTCACCGGTCGAAGAAATTGTGCTGGTGGAGAGTCTTGTGAAGACCTAATAAACTTGGTAAGTACAATTGGCATTTCTAAAGAAATTGTGCTCATGGGAGTCTAAACGAGGCCTCATGGTACTATCGTGAGGTCTTGACTTGTTCTTATACAATTGGCATTAGTTATAAAGTTGGGTTTTTTGTATGATGTTTCAGGCATGGAGAAATTGGATCAATGGAAAAGCCTTAGACATAATAGATCCAATGATAACATCAACTGGTTCACAGTCTGAAATGACAAGATGCATACATTTAGGATTGTTATGTGTCCAAGAGAGTGTTGCAAATCGGCCTACTATGTCTTCAGTTGTTCATATGCTCTCGGGTCAGTCTTTTGATCTTCCGATGCCTTCGCAGCCTGCATATGTCTTCAACAATGTGCCATCACCCTTTACTGATGGACAATCCAATGCCAAATCCGCGGTATCATCAGTGTATACTGATTCAATGACCGATCTTTACCCTCGATGACGCTCCCTGGTTTGAACTTTGAAATGTTGGAAAGAAAGAAAATGTATGATTCACATTGTAGGAATCATAGAACCAAAATTGAGAAAAGGGCGGTAATTCTCTTTGTCACGGTTTTTTCCATTACAATAGAAATGAGAAGCCTTTTTATAGCTCTCTTATACGAGTAATACAAATTGTTAGTAAGCCTAAACAACCAGCTAATTGCAACCACTTAGCACTTTAACTAGCACTTATATTCTTTATAACTTGTAAATTGTAAGTGAAATGACAAGTTTGATCCCTATTATAAAGAAGCTTCAAGTTGAACTCTATGCTAGGTCTGTCCAACGGGTCAACTAGACCCGACCCGCAAGCCGTTTTACGGACCGGCGGAAAAAATAAAGACGACCCGTGATCCGACCCACAACCCGTTTATAGGGTTACATGTTCACTGGTCGGGTCACAAGTTGACCCATTTGATTGGGTCCTGTTTGACTCTTTTTGACCGTTAAATTCTATTTCTCTCTTCCACTAACTACAACAATAATATATTTTTTTTAATATTACGGGTCAATCTGTAACCCGGCAAGTTGACTCATAACCCATAAACTAAAAAAAAAACTGACCTGTAAAATTACGGGCGGGTCAGGTCAAATTATGGGTCTTCGTAATCTGATGATGTAAAAACGAGAAAACATTGTATGAACACATTGGTCCACTTGCTTAAAAAGCTAACAATTCAAGATTAAACTACTGAGTTGCTAAGCAGGTCTCCATGGAAGATCTCTGTTTTGAATTTTCTTGAATACACAACAGTCCATTGTGTGTAAGCGTGTCTGCATTTTTTTCCTAACGTGCATAATTATGATTAAATATATCAGTTTGTAGCATTATCAAATTAATTAGTCCAATGGCTTATAGGATATTGAATACTGCTAATTAAATTGGAGCTAGTGGCTCAACTGGAAGTTATAATACAGTAAGTAGGTGTGATTTTTGGCAGAGAATACAGAATCAATGCAACCCTATTGTCATTTAGAATTATCCAAATTGCCATTTAATTAAATCAAAATTTTATTATTGTATGTGTATCAAATTTTCAAATTGTTTCCAATCAACAACTTTCACTCAAAAACAAAATCCGGTTAATTAAGTGCATACCACACTAATCAAATTCTTTTCCTCCCAATTGATCAAAAATATACAAGCAATTTAGTACACTAAGTTTTGTTTGGATCAATTGAATACTATTTCTCATTGAAGTGTACTCAAGAGTCAAGTCAACTAGGTAAGATGGTCCAAAGTGAAGGAACAACAACTCCATGTTTTGATTTTTAAGTTCATCCACAAAGAAGCGTGTTATCTCAATATATAAGTCTCATCATATTGCAATCCAAATCAATCCATGACCAAAGTTGAGTTCTTTTTTTTTGTTCTTCCAATGGGCAGCTCAAAATTGCTAATACCCTTTTTCCTTGTGCACCTTATAGTTGCAATAGCCCCTTCTTCTGCCCAGCTTGATCTTTGGTCCCATGGTTGCATTGATACCAATGGAAACTACACCTCCAACAGCACCTACAAATCTAATCTCGATACACTTCTCACCAAGATATCCACCACTGATATCTCTTATGGCTACTACAACTTCTCAGCTGGCCAAGATCCTGATGATCAAGCCTATTTGATAGCTTTGTGCAGAGGAGACGTCGGCGTTTCAGATTGCCACACTTGTCTTGCTTCTGTAAAATCAAAACTTACCATCTTGTGTCCTAACCAAAAGGAGGCGATTGGATGGGCAGACAATTGCATGATAAGATACTCGCCTCGTGACATTCTTGGCGGAAAATGGGAAAATTATCCTACTTATCCATTAAACAGTGGAGCTAATGCTACTGACATGGATCATTTCGCGAATGGTGTTCAAGATTTGCTTGAAACTCTTCCAAATAAGACGGCTAGTGGAGATTCCCAACTAAAATTTGCAACCGGAGAAGCTAAACTCAGCGCGTCTCAGAAGGCTTATGCTCTTATGCAATGCATTCCTGATTTATCTCCACCTGATTGCTTGGGTTGCCTTTATTGGGCCATGTGGTATGTTGAGACCGCCAATAGAGGGATGACAGGTGTACGAGTTCTTATGCCGAGTTGTTATATAAGATATGAGTCTCAAAAGTTTTATTCGTCGGCTGATCCTCCATCTCCATCACCACAAGCAGCTACATTGCCATCATCTCCTTCTACTTCAAGCAATGGTGGGTTTCAATTCTTTAGTACGACGTTATGTTCGTTTTCTTTAGTAATTTCTTCTTATGATCTTATTCTAATAAGTTTCTTGATTATTTGTTATTGCAGGAAAGGGAAGTAAGAATGTGAAAGCTGTGATCATTGTTGTTCTTAGTGTCCTAGGATGTCTATCTTTGTTGGTTAATTTTGGTGTGTGTTGCTGGCTACGGCGAAGAACAAGGCCTAACAAGATGGTTGCCATTGAGTTGGATGACATGGATGAAGCAAGTAGCATTGAGTGCTTGCAGTTGGATTTTAGCACTATTAGAGATGCAACAGGAGATTTCTCACAGGCTAACTTACTTGGACGCGGCGGATTTGGTTCAGTTTATAAGGTGCTTGAAATTTCTAAACTAAAATTCTGAAACATAATGAATGAAATTTAAGGTTTGACATTAATTATATTGCTATAGGGAACTCTTGCTACTGGCCAACAAATAGCAGCAAAGAGGCTAGCAAGCAATTCAGGGCAAGGTGAATTGGAATTCAAGAATGAGGTTCTGTTAGTTGCCAAGCTTCACCACAGGAATCTTGTTAGACTTGTTGGCTTCTGCTTAGAAGGCGAAGAGAGGCTTCTGATCTATGAGTTTCTCTCTAATGGAAGCCTAGATTACATTCTATTCGGTATGTATGGTTAATGCCAGGGCCGGTCCATACATTTTAGATGTCCGGGGCGAATTATAATAAAAGGGCCCTTTTATATAATTTTTAGACATTTTTCGTAAAATTTTATAATACTTTCGTATAAATTTGTTCTTGTTATAATGTTAAGATACGAAGAATTTATAAAATAATTTGCTAAATTTAACTTAATTACATACGTAAAATTGGGTGCTATCATCATATAACAATGTATGAATAAAAGAAATAAGATTTTTTTTAAATGCATATGCCGTATATTTTAAATCTAATAAAAAGTAACCAATATAGATAATTATATAAATAAGAATCATTTAAAGTGGTGGGATTTGAACCCAAGACTTCTTTAATAGAAATAAGAACACTATACCACTAGACCAACTTGTAATTCATAATGTTTTAAACACTCTTTTATATATACTACATTTTAAAAAATTTGGGCCCCTAAAAATTATGGGCCCTGGGCTTGCGCCCACCCTGCCCCACCCTCTGGGCCGGGCCTGGTTAATGCTACATGCTTTTCTTATAAGAGAACAAGATTATATAGTTCATTTGATACTAAATGGAACTTTCTTTCATTTTTGTTTACCATGAAGATGCAAAGAGGCGCGGCCAATTGGACTGGGAAAAGCGGTACAAGATCATAGGAGGCATTGCGCGTGGACTCGTATACCTTCATGAGGACTCTCAATTCCGGATTATCCACCGTGATCTCAAAGCTAGCAATGTGCTTCTTGGTCCAGAAATGATGCCCAAGATTGCTGATTTTGGAATGGCAAGGCTATTTCAAGTGGACCAAACTCATGCTGATACTAGAAGAATTGCTGGCACATTGTAAGTGAACAAACACACTTTTAGTAAAGATTAAAAGATCATATATATATGCAAATAAGATTTAGTTTTCCTTGGGTCTTCCAGGCGCACCCCCTCTACGTTAAGCCAGGGGTGCCGCCATCTTGACCCCCAGATTCTGCTCAAGCGGAAGTGCACTGGGTCAATGTTGTTGTTGTTGTTGTTGTTGTTGTTGTTGTTGTTGTTGTTGTTGTATATGCAAATAAAATATAGTTCAGCTGACAAAGATGCTAATAATGTGTCAAATGAATTTGCAGTGGTTACATGGCTCCAGAATATGCAAGATACGGCTTCTTCTCTGTCAAATCCGACGTCTACAGCTTTGGCGTGCTGGTTTTAGAGATTGTCACGGGCCGAAGAAATAGTGCCAGTGGAGAGTCTTGTGAGGACCTGATAAACTTGGTGAGTGTACAATTGGCTTCTTCTTACATGTTCTTGTACATGGCTCCAGAATGTTGGGACGACAGTCGAGTGAGATGATTAGGGTGGCGGATAGCTAGTTGCTAGGACAGACGGTTCCTTTGGTTCTTCTTGGTTTGAGCGTTTGGTTTTGTTGTTGTGCTTTGTCCTATTTTGCTCGGTGTGTTTTGTTTTGTTTGGTTTGTCGATGCGCTATATGCTTGTACTTGCTTTGGTGTGTTGCGGGTCGGTGTCATGTGCTTGCAGGGTATTTGGTTGGTGGTCCTACTCGGGCCTTTCGGGCACTCCCCCTCTGCGTTAAGCCAGGGGTGTCCCCATCTTGGGCCCACAGATTCCGCTATAGCGGAGTTACACTGGATCAATGTTGTTGTTGTTGTTGTTGTTACATGTTCTTGTACATTTGAGTAGGTTGTAAAGATGGGCAAGTGTTATTATGTTGCAGGCATGGAGAAATTGGAGCAATGGCACAACTTTAGATGTTTTGGATCCATTGATAGTGGCAACTGGTTCACCATCTGAAATGACAAGATGCATACATTTAGGATTGTTGTGTGTGCAAGAGAGTGTAGCCAATAGGCCTACAATGTCTTCGGTTGTTCATATGTTGTCTGGTCAGTCTTTTGATCTTCCGGCGCCTTCTCAACCTGCGTATGTCTTCAGTTACAATAGCAACGCTCAGTCACCGGCTACTGATGACCATCCCAATAGCAAATCAACAGCATATTCAGAATCACTTACAGATCTTTACCCTCGATGAAGCTTGTTGTTGATTGAGCCTGGTGTGATGTACTGATGTAGCCCTTATTTGAATAACAAATGAAAAAGCATATATAAAAAACATGTTACAATTGGCACAATGAGAAAATTTGATGATCACTTACGGATCTTTACCCTCTGTTGAAACAAAAAAAAAATCATAAAGTTAAGCTTGGTTTGGTTTTCATGAAATTATTAAACCAAACCTATAGTTTCAAGTCTAAAAGAAAAGTAGGCTTAAAGACTATGTCATGATCAAAGTTGATAAATGTGTATGTTCTTCGAATTTTCTTGGTCCATAAACATAATGGGACAATATAAAATAGAAATACGTACAATACAATAAAAATAATAGCCACTAAAAATTAATGTGCTCATAATCCATTCCATGATTTATGTATGTATTTGCATGCCCATATGCATTTGGATCAAACCAAATAAAAAAAGAAGAAACATGCAATTAAAGAGGGTGAGGTGAGAATCAAATTCAATGACAAAATCGTCTACATGGAAGTCAAATGGGCTAATTACTTAGCTAATTACTTTACAATACAATGTGCCGGCCATTACAAATTTACAATGTGCTGCCAATTGCTTTTCCATGATAGCCGTTTTGAGTGGCAATTTGTAACGTCTACCAATTGAAGATGTTGCATTCATTTTCTGCTTAAGGGATAAGGCTGGGCCTTTTTTTCATTCCTTGTGTGAGTCTATAAATTAGACGAGAGGAATACTAAGAGGAGGTCTTCGGGGGATTAAAATAAAAGCTCAACAAATCAGAAAAACAAAATCGAGCTATACCGAAGATCCGTAGTTGATCTAGAGCTCTCTATTTCACTACTACAAGAAGACCCATATTTGGGGTTGATTTCGATCCGTTCGAAGTCACCTCCGAGTAAGACAGTTTCGATCAAGAGATGATAATAATAGTTGGCTTGAACTAGTTTCGCCTCTATTCAACAAGCCGTGGTTGGCTCGAAATTTTTAGTTTCGCCTCCACAACAAGCCGTGACTGGCTAGAAACTTTCAGTTTCGCCTCCACAACAAGACGTGGTAGGCTCGAAACTTTTAGTTTTGCCTCCACAACCGAGTATACTATGCCAGAAAAATCCATCTTTTTGTCCTTGATCGAACGATCGAACCATGTGTATTTTGCCAAGATACGTATACAAAAGAGATCAAGTTTATATGTGAATTTCCTTCGTTATAGTAACGTGGTGAAGCGGTGGCGATCGAGCTTTGATCGGGTCCGAAATTAAAACTTCTAGCCACGAGCCTTATACACGGTCAAACGAGCCTTTTACATATATGTACGATATATATATCACAATTCAATGAGACACTGGGGCTGTTTTGGAGGATTATACACTGCCCGAAACGGAGTGTTATACCACCATAATAAAAAAAACGAAGCGTTGTCATGAAACAACTTCAATTGGCCGGTGAAGATTCAAGTCAAAAAGACTATGCAAATACAAATTAAAGTGGCAAAATTAAGTCTAACTTACCAACTGTTATTTACCACAAAGAAAGAATACAGTAGGTTTGCCCATGTGATATATATATGGCCATATAAGAGGTTTTGAACTCTACGTATTTTATGCATGAATACTATTGGTTGTATTAGTGCTAATAAATTAGCATTAATTTAATCAAGCAACAAAAACAAAGAATTATCTCTAATCTTCTTGGATATGGGTCGGTTTGCACAACAAAAGAAATAGACATAGAAAAGATGTCCATAGCTGCAAGGTCAGCCCATCATACAAATCACCATGGATTCATCTTGGATCATGTAGAAATTGAGCCTGCCGTTTATGGAATTCGATCCACACCGAGATTATCTGGATTAATTACCCCGCTTACAAACCCGAGTTTGCCACTAGTTAATTATACAAATTAGTGGTCTAACATATTTTGATCACTAATTATTTATGCAAGTTGGTGATCATACGGAGGTTTACTAGCTAGTAGAGAGGCGGTGGCGCTAGGTGTGGTGGTGGTTCGGCCGAGTTCAAAGTTTGACCGAACGGAAGTGTTGTAAATTCCTATTATATGCAAGGAAAACAACCACACTTAATTAGTCCCTAATATTTTAAGCAAGGGGCAAGTTAAGAGTGCAAAGCAAATGGGTCAAGTTACCTTGAATTTAAGCAGCGGAACTACGACGATTTGATCCCATTAAGGGTACGTAGGAAGCTCGACATATAGCACAAATGCTCGTCGGGTTCAATCACAACTTCAAATCAAAGTCTTAAAAACTCTTTTTTTAAATGAACTACGATGGTTTGATCCCACCAAGGGTACGTAGGAAGTTCGACATATAGTATTGCTCGTCGGGTTCAATCACAATTCCAAATTAAAATTTATTCTTTTTGGAACTACGTGAAGACTTGACGCCTAAAAAGGCTACGTAGGTAACTCGATGCAAATTTTTATCGAGTGCAGTCGCACCTCTAAATCAAACTAAAATTCTCATATCCAAAAAACGCACTAAAAATTTTGTGCACGCCAAGTGCGAAGAATTAGATCACCCTTCCTAGAAGGTGGGTTTAATTTCATTCGCGTCATGCAAATGATAGTTGGAGCGAGTCTAGGCAACCCTTCCTAGAAGGTGGGTTTAGATCCGTGCCTCTGATGCATGAAAAATTACACACACCAAATCAAACACAAAATTAAAAAACACACTGAACTACGTAAGGCTTGATTCTCTTTAAAGAGATACGTAGGCAACCCGTTACAACTCGGGTGCAACTCAAATTAAAAATTAAATTCAAAAGTCTCCAAAGTGTCTATATTATTAGTAGAATTGTGAAGATGTACAGATAAGGGTCGAACTTAAAAAATCAAATTAGATGTGTTTGTGCATAGTTGTTTTCTTTTAACAATTTTTGCCTAACATATTTTTGGCACGCCCAGTGGGACCCTTTTCTTTCTTTGTAAATTTGGTTAATAATGTAGAAACTAATATTTTGTCTCTTTTTGCAAGAAAATGGCACCAAGAGCAACCGTCAAGTTTAACCAACTACCCGCCACGTTCCTCATCAAGGGTGGGCGTTTCGTTCACCAAAGGAACTTCAAGGTGGTGTTCAATGTAGAGCGAGATGCGATTGTCGCTGAAATTCCGCTCGAAAATCATTATGGACCTCTTCAACACTTGGAGGAGGGTACTACCAAATGGGGGGCCAAGGCTTATGCTTCCTCGTCCCGTCAACAAAATGAGAAGCATATGAAGGGCGGGTTCCAAGGGAGACCAACCATCAATGTCATCAAGACTAACGGAGGATCTCGTGGAGAACCAATTCAAGACACCCCAACCAACAATAAGGCTAAGCGTTCTCGAAGAAGGAGGGGTCGGAAGAATGGATCCAAACGTCGAAAGGAAAATCCACTCGCTAAGCTTGCCCCGTCTCCAGCCTTGGAGTTAGCCAAGGCGACTCTAAGAGAAGCGGCCCATGACCTTATCTCACCAAGACCAATTGTTACTCCTCGGATTTTTGTCCCGCGACAAATCTTGATCGGGTCTGTACCGGTCAACCTCGATCAAGTAGAGCAAGTCAACATGACCTCCTACACCGAGAAGGGGAAACAAACAACTCTGTTGAAAGCTTCGAAGGTGAAGATTGTGAAACCACCTCCTACTAAGAAGCCTATCGAGATTTCTCAAGCCCCTCCAAAGGGTAAGGGTTCTTCTGCGAGTGCTCTGATGCCTCAAAGGGCCACCTCTCAATCTTACACCGGCTCCATTACAAGGTCAAGAGCAAAGCAAATGATGTATACTGAAGTGGTTTCGCAACCACCAACTCCACCATCGCCTTCAACGCCAAAGAAGAATGGGGCAATTGAAGAATCCGTAGAATCTCCACTTTATGGGGATGATAGTTCTCCTTTCAAGGAATATGACTTTCCATCCATGATTGGAGAGAAGAGTCAAGAAAATGTCACCAATACAAATGAGGTAGACAACATGCCTGTCATGATGACTGGCGCTGCTAGCATTGAAGAACAATTGCAAGAAATGCAAAAAAGGATGGATGAAAAAGATGCTGAAATTGCCGCCCTCTCAGCTCAAATTGCTATTCAAAACCAAGAGAGTAGACAAGAGCAAGTGAGAACAAATGAGGAGGGAGGTCCAAGTGGTACTTCAGCTTTAAATGGTGCCTTAAACATGTCCCCTCAAGACATTAGGGATATGATTGCCCAAGGCATCAAGGAATTCCAAGTTTCCCAAAACCCACCAGTTATGGGCTACAAGAAACCCTATCCTACTCATTTTGACGTGGTGCCTTTTCCTCCAGGATATCAAAGGCCCAATTTTGACAAGTTTGATGGGATTCATGGTTCGCCACATGAGCATCTTGCTCATTTTTACTCAGCATGTGGGGAAACGGCTTTGAGTGATGCTTTGCTTATACGCCAATTTGTCCAATCCTTAAAAGGATCAGCGTTTACTTGGTATACTCAACTTCAACCAGGATCAATTGAAACGTGGGACGAGTTGCAAAGGGCGTTTCTTGCTCAATTTGTAAGCACAAAAGCCAAGGTTTCCATCATGGATCTTGCGAATACTCACCAAAAGCCAAATGAGATTGCTAACGACTTCATTGCAAGATGGAGAAACTTGAGGCTATAATGCCCCGAGAAGCTTAGTGAGTTAGCTTGTGTACAAATGTGCACTAACAATTTGCTTCCAGAGTTGGCAGTGCATGTTGGTAGTGCTGAACCACTGTCATTTGATGCATTGGTATCAAAAGCATCTAATGTTGAACGTCAGCTTGCTCGACGAAAAGCAACATCTACTCGACCTCAATTGAATGAAAGTCGAAAAGATGATAGAAAGCCGCAAAAGAAGAGTGAGTCCATGACGACGTTTGTCAAGACGAGTGGAAAATCCTCTAAGGAAGGCAACTCCAAAACCCAAGATAGGGGTAAATCTAAAGAGCCCACTAAAAGGCTTACTCTTCAATAAAGGAAGCAAAAGAAATATCCCTTCGATGATGATGATGTTCAAGGGATCTTTGATGAGCTCATGTCTGCTAAGGCTCTAACGCTTCCAGAACCAAAAAGACCCAACGAGGTAGGCATGAAGGATAATCCAAAATATTGTCCATACCACCGACTTCTAGGTCATACAATTGAGGATTGTTACGTCCTTAAAGATGTAATTGAACGGATGATCAATGAAGGAGAAATTGGAGTGGAAGGAGCAAAGTCAAAAGGGCCGTCTACTTCATCCAATATGATCTCAATGGTGGAGATCACTGAAGCGTTACCTTCACCTATAAAGGATCATGATGAAGTTTTGGAGATATCTTCAGAAGTATCTCAAAATGAAGGCATTCCTACTGTATCACTTCCTCACATGGCCGTACCCATAGAGTTTCGAGTAGATAACGATATTCGAATTGTATGGGCATATCCTGACATGCCAAGGTCTGGGCCTGGTCAACCAACGTTGTATGAGATCATGACATGTTCTGACATTGAAGATTTGTTCTCAGAAGACGAAGGGGATGATGATAGTCTTTTCGAGTGGCAAATGTCTACAAAACGGAGTAGTCCTCGACCAATAGTCGATCAAAGCTCTAATCCTCCAGGTTTCAGAATGATTGGAAGGAAACCTAACAAGAAGAAGAGCAAAAAGGACAAAAAGAAAAAGAAGAAAAATAAGAAACAAAAGAAACTTCAAACAGACTCCGATGAAGAGTACGTGCAACCACAACGACTCCCTTTCACCTTGAAGGATTTCATTCCTAAAGACCTTTTGAAAGATGATTCCTCAAATGATGATGACGATGAGGAACTATTTTGGGAGAGGAAGTCATGCAGTGTTGTATGGTCTCTAGCGTAGATGAGGAAGGAGATCAAGAAGAGGTCGATGGAGTTTTCCTTCGTTCAGGTCGCCAACTACTTCCCTCACAAGCAAAAGAAAAAGGGAAGGAAAAAAATGGATCTCCAGCGGAGGCAAATTCTGAAGAGCATGTCAAAAACCAAGCTTCTACAACACAACGAAAGGAGAAAGGTGATAAAGATGGGCTTAAAAAGGTCAATCTTCCTAGGGCTCCCCTGTCAATTCGAGATGCTCCTTATAAGGAAAAAGTTCGATATGATGTTGTTGGACACCTCAAGCGCATTCCAGCGCGTTTGAGTGTTTATGATGCCTTACAAATGTCAAATGACCTTAGAAGGGCGCTTATCCAAGCTCTCATGGATCCTGAAGATTACAAAGATCAAGTAGAGCCAGTGGAGGTCGATGATATTTCCTTGTCTTCACCCATGCAATGTGCTTCGTGTATGGCTGCTATCACCTTCTCGGATGAGGACCTTCAATTAGGTGGTGAATACCATAATAGGCCGTTATATGTCACGGGCACTATTGGAGATGCAAATGTCAATCGTATCCTTTTGGATTGTGGATCAGCAGTAAACCTTCTCCCACTAAAGGCGTTGAAAGCAATAGGGTTAACGACATCTCATTTATCTCCCACATTGCTCACAATACAAGGATTTAACCAAATGGGGCAAAAAGCAATGGGAACCATCGCCTTGAAAGTGGTGATGGAAGATTTGTATAAAGACGCTCTTTTCCATGTCATAGATGCCAACACCTCCTACAATGCTTTGTTAGGACGACCTTGGCTTCATTCAAGCAAGTCCATTGTTTCTACACTACATCAGTGTTTGAAGTATACTGATGATGATGGAAATGAAAGAACCATCCGAGGAGATCAAAACCCTTTTTGTGGGGAAGATGTGAATTATGCCGATGCTAAGTTTTACAAATCGGTTAGCTTTTGCTCCTCGATGTCCGTGAAAGGAGGTGATGGTGTTAAAAAGAACGTGGTAGCTCGTGAAAATGCTCAAACATCTGGTGTTTCTCTTGAGGAAATAAAGGAGGAGAAGATCGCACAACCTAAGATCCTGTTCAGATATACACCAAAAGACAAGAGAAAGGTTGGGCAAAAACCTATGACTTTTGTTGATAAGATTATGCACTCTCTGATGACTAGTTATACTTGTCCTCTCCGAAAAATTGATCAATCCTTGCCAAAAGACACTTTGGTTGTCCATAAAGTTTTTGGAGAAGAAGGAATTGAGAGCAAGAGAGTTGTATTATGGGGGGAAGCTTCAAACCCTTCCAATCAACCTTCCTCATTACAAGAGAGACATCAAGTTAAGTTGCAAAGGTTGAAACCCTCCTCTAGGGATAAAATTCAACGAAAAAAACTAAACAAGTATGATCTTGACAACTTGCAAGTTTTGCTAGAAGGTGAACTTTTGACAGCAAGTGTTATAGAGCCCATGACATTGACGCCAATGGAGCAAGAGATGTTCTCCAAGGAAGAAGCAATCGTTCCTCGAGTGTCGGTTTTTCAAAGACTCGATACAACATCAACAAATGAAGCATCTCGTCCATCTGTATTCCAAAGGCTTGAAAGAGTCAAAAAACTAAAGGTCAAGAAGGTCCATGTTAAAAGTGCCAAGAAGGGGAAGATCAACAAGAGGAGGCTTACTCATACCTCCAAAGTCGAAGAAGTGAATGTTGTAACCTTCTTTAATGCTGAAAGTTCTTCTCAAGAAATGAACCACGAGGAGGATTCATCGGATTTCATCAACACAGTTCAACCTGCTCCACCAGAGTTAGAAGATGGTGGTCAACCTACGGTAGATGATCTTCAAGAGATCAATCTTGGTACTTCCGATGAACCTAAACCGGTTTTTGTGAGTGCATCACTTACAAATGAGGAGATGGTGATATATGAGAAACTCCTTCATGAATACAAGGATGTGTTTGCTTGGGGATATCAAGATATGACTGGTTTAGACCGACAAATAGCCGTTCATAAATTGGATATCGTCGAGGAAAAGAAGCCAGTTAAGCAGGCTCAACGAAGATTCCGCCCTGAACTAATGGTCCAAATCAAGAGTGAAGTCAACAAGCTCATAGAAGCAGGTTTCATTCGAGAGGTTCAATACCCAATATGGTTGGCCAACATTGTTCCTGTCAGGAAGAAAAATGGAAAGCTTAGGATCTGTGTGGACTTCAGGGATTTGAATGAAGCATGCCCTAAAGATGAATTCCCACTTCCAATCACTGAGTTATTGGTAGATGCCACGACCGGATTCAAGGCTTTGTCTTTTATGGATGGGTTTTCTGGCTATAACCAAATTAAAATGGATCCGAAAGATGAAGAATACACAGCTTTTCGAACACCTTTGGGCACTTTTTGCTATACAGTGATGCCTTTCGGTTTGAAGAATGCCGGGGCAACATATCAAAGAGCTATGACAGTCATTTTCCATGACCTTCTTCACAACACTGTTGAGTGTTATGTGGATGACCTGGTGGTTAAAACTAAAGAAAGGGAAGATCATCCAAATGACCTTCGAAGAATTTTTGAGAGATTGCGAGAGCATCAACTCAAAATGAATCCCCTCAAATGCGCATTTGGTGTCATGTCAGGAAAATTTCTCGGTTTCATTGTGCGATACTGAGGGATTGAAATCGATCCTGATAAAATCAAGGCTATCATGGAAATGCCTCCTCCTAGAAATCTTCGCGAGCTTCGGGGTTTACAAGGCAAACTCGCCTACATTCGACGCTTCATATCTAATTTAACAGGGAGGTGTCAACCATTTCTAAGGTTGATGAAAAAGGACACTCCATTCATTTGGGATCGAGCATGTCAAGATGCACTTGAAAGCATTAAGAAATATTTGACAAGTCCGCCGGTTCTAATGGCACCAGTGCAAGGGAGACCTCTTATCCTCTATACCGCATCTCTTGAGAGGTCTTTAGGGGCCATGCTGGCTCAAAATAATGATGAGGGAAAGGAAGTTGCCTTATATTACATCAGTCGAACATTGGTGGGGGCAGAACATAACTATTCAACTATGGAAAAGGTTTGTTTGGCCTTGATCTTCGCCATTCAAAAATTAAGACACTACCTTTTATCCCATCAAATAACATTGGTCTCAAAGGCTGATCCTCTAAGGTTCATCTTGTCAAAAACTGTGCTATCTGGGAGATTGGCTAAATGGGCCATGCTTCTAGCTCCGTTTGACATCAAATTTGTCTCACAAAAAGCAGTAAAGGGGCAAGCCTTGGCTGACTTTCTAGCGGCGCACCCAACCCCTGAAGATGAAGAGCTACAATATGATTTTCCTGATGAGGATGTCTTCACGGTCGAGGAGAGACCATGGCAGTTATATTTTGACGGTGCAGCAAGAAAAGATGGCGCCGGAGTTGGAATTATATTCATTACTCCTTCTGGTGGGTTGGTACCATATTCTTTCTCTTTGTTAAAGAATTGTACAAATAATGTGGTTGAATATGAAGCCTTAATTATTGGCCTTGAAATCGCCTTGGAAATGCATATAGAGCCATTAAAGGTGTTTGGAGATTCTCAATTGATCGTCAAACAAATTAATGGACAATATGAGGTGAGAAATTCAGGTTTGCTCCTGCTTCATCAAAGGGCGAAAGATCTTTTAGGCCAATTTTATCAGGTTGAGATCGAACATGTGTCAAGATCTGAAAATGCCAAGGCAGATGCCTTGGCCAAATTAGCTGCGTCTCTCACACTTCCTGATGAAAGGGAGATTCAAGTGACCATTGGAGAGCGCCACTTGCTTGCACCAGCCTTAGAACGCGTTGATCAAGTTGAGGAAGTTAGGGTGGTTTCGGTCTATGAAATTGATCAAAACAACGATTGGCGCCAACCTATCTTAGAGTACTTGAAGCTTGGGATTTTACCTGTCGAGCCAAAGAGAAAGGTAGATGTCAAAAGACGAGCACCAAGGTTCTCGTTACAAAATGATACTCTATATCGGAGAGCTTTTGATGGTGTGCTACTTAGGTGCTTGTCCAAAGAAGAAGCTAGATATATCCTAGCTGAAACTCATGCTGGGGTTTGTGGAGCACATCAAGCTGGTCCTAAATTGGCCGATCAAATCAAGCGGTTAGGCTACTATTGGCCAACTATGGTGAAAGATGCAATGAAGTTTGCAAAATCTTGTCATGCGTGTCAAATTCATTCAGATTTTATCCACCAGCCTCCACAGCTTCTTCATCCGACTACCTTGTCATGGCCATTTAATGCATGGGGCCTCGATGTAGTCGGACCCATTTAATGCATGGAGCGAAAGAAGTTGCAAACTTTATAAGGATCCAGTTGATTTATAGATACGGAGTTCCTTCAAAAATCATTTCAGACAATGCCCTTTACTTCAAAAATCAAATGTTGGTGAAGTTAGCTAAAAAGTTTGGATTCAAGCACAGTTTCTCCTCAAGTTATAATCCATCATCAAATGGTCAAGCTGAGGCATTTAATAAAGTGCTCACAAAGATCCTTAAAAAGATGGTGTCAAAATCAAAAAGAGATTGGCATGATCGTTTACCTGAGGCTCTATGGGCATATCGTACTACTGTTCGAACATCGATTGGATGTACGCCCTATAATTTGGTCTTTGGGTCTGAAGCTGTGTTACCCCTTGAGGTGCAATTGCCTTCTCTAAGAGTCGCTGTTCAACTATCTAATCCAGACGAAAATGCAAAAATTCGCTTGGCTGAGCTCGAAGCACTAGATGAGCATAGATTATCAGTCCAACAAAGACTTGAGACATATCAAGCACAAATTGCTGGTGCATTTAATAAGCGAGTCAAGTTTCGTTCATTTCTGGTTGGTGATTTGGTTCTTACAATAAGGAGGCCAATTGTCATTAATCGAAAGTCGCAAGGGAAATTCGAGCCAAAATGGGAGGGCCCATATGTTATCACTAAAGTCTTTCCTAAGGGTGCATACGAGCTCTCAAATGTAGATGGCGAAGTGGTTTATGCTTGCGTGAATGGAAAGTTTGTTAAGAGGTTCTTTGCTTAGACCTCATGTCTGGATAGTTGAGTAACGACGAACTACGAGAGGCTTGATCCCTTGCAAAGGGGTACGTAGGCAGTCTAGTCAACTTAAATGCTAAATGCAGCCACAACACAAAACAAATAAAAAAAAAGAGGGAAGGAGCTTGTTGATCTCCAAGAACTACGTCAAGACTTGATCCCAAAAATGGTACGTAGGAAATTCGATATCAAACTCAAATGAGTCTCGAATTCAGTCGCAAACCTCAAAAAAAAAACCTATGCGCAAATGATAGTCAAAATGATTGGGGCAACCCTTCCTAGAAGGTGGGTTCCAATCATCTTGGTGATGCGCACAAAAAGGTAAAATAGAAATGCACATGATAGTTGGATTGAAGTTTGAACCACCCTTCCTAGAAGGTGGGTTTGAATCTCGTCCTCTGATGCATATATAAACAAACTAAACCAAAGTTGGTTCAAAAAGAACTACGAACGGCTTGATCTCTAACAAAGAGAGTACGTAGACAGTCTAGTCATTTCACATGCTAGATGCAGCTGTAAAAATAAAACAAAAAAAAATCATCCTGTCTTTAAGAGAAAATTAAGAAGATTGAATCTTCTTCTCTTATAGCCATTTATGGTCTTGGCTACATAAATAGTCAGATATAAACCTAGCCCATAAAATGCATGGGTTCATACTCAAAATTTACAAGACAGATCATCATCTTCAAATTTATGATTGATCCAAAATTTCAAAAAAGAAATTTCTTCTAAGGAAATCATCCTTTCAAAAGGAAAAATATCCCAAACTCCCTCTCTCCACATGAAAAATCACCTTTATTCCCCTTTACACCTTCAATCATCTATCTAAAATCAAGATAGAAAACTCCGTGATTAAATGCAATCACCGAAAGCCCCTAAAGCTCAAAAAATGATCTTACATAATGGTATGAGTATCATGTTCAAAATACTACCACAAAGGTAGCAAATTAAACTCCATGGCACGAGACTTCTTTAATAGAAATAAGAACACTATACCACTAGACCAACTTGTAATTCATAATGTTTTAAACACTCTTTTATATATACTACATTTTAAAAAATTTGGGCCCCTAAAAATTATGGGCCCTGGGCTTGCGCCCACCCTGCCCCACCCTCTGGGCCGGGCCTGGTTAATGCTACATGCTTTTCTTATAAGAGAACAAGATTATATAGTTCATTTGATACTAAATGGAACTTTCTTTCATTTTTGTTTACCATGAAGATGCAAAGAGGCGCGGCCAATTGGACTGGGAAAAGCGGTACAAGATCATAGGAGGCATTGCGCGTGGACTCGTATACCTTCATGAGGACTCTCAATTCCGGATTATCCACCGTGATCTCAAAGCTAGCAATGTGCTTCTTGGTCCAGAAATGATGCCCAAGATTGCTGATTTTGGAATGGCAAGGCTATTTCAAGTGGACCAAACTCATGCTGATACTAGAAGAATTGCTGGCACATTGTAAGTGAACAAACACACTTTTAGTAAAGATTAAAAGATCATATATATATGCAAATAAGATTTAGTTTTCCTTGGGTCTTCCAGGCGCACCCCCTCTACGTTAAGCCAGGGGTGCCGCCATCTTGACCCCCAGATTCTGCTCAAGCGGAAGTGCACTGGGTCAATGTTGTTGTTGTTGTTGTTGTTGTTGTTGTTGTTGTTGTATATGCAAATAAAATATAGTTCAGCTGACAAAGATGCTAATAATGTGTCAAATGAATTTGCAGTGGTTACATGGCTCCAGAATATGCAAGATACGGCTTCTTCTCTGTCAAATCCGACGTCTACAGCTTTGGCGTGCTGGTTTTAGAGATTGTCACGGGCCGAAGAAATAGTGCCAGTGGAGAGTCTTGTGAGGACCTGATAAACTTGGTGAGTGTACAATTGGCTTCTTCTTACATGTTCTTGTACATGGCTCCAGAATGTTGGGACGACAGTCGAGTGAGATGATTAGGGTGGCGGATAGCTAGTTGCTAGGACAGACGGTTCCTTTGGTTCTTCTTGGTTTGAGCGTTTGGTTTTGTTGTTGTGCTTTGTCCTATTTTGCTCGGTGTGTTTTGTTTTGTTTGGTTTGTCGATGCGCTATATGCTTGTACTTGCTTTGGTGTGTTGCGGGTCGGTGTCATGTGCTTGCAGGGTATTTGGTTGGTGGTCCTACTCGGGCCTTTCGGGCACTCCCCCTCTGCGTTAAGCCAGGGGTGTCCCCATCTTGGGCCCACAGATTCCGCTATAGCGGAGTTACACTGGATCAATGTTGTTGTTGTTGTTGTTGTTACATGTTCTTGTACATTTGAGTAGGTTGTAAAGATGGGCAAGTGTTATTATGTTGCAGGCATGGAGAAATTGGAGCAATGGCACAACTTTAGATGTTTTGGATCCATTGATAGTGGCAACTGGTTCACAATCTGAAATGACAAGATGCATACATTTAGGATTGTTGTGTGTGCAAAAGAAACTGATACTCTCAATCGTATTTATGATTTTAAAACGAGGAATTCTATACAAAGGAGATTGCGTAAACTATTTTTGAATACTAATCCAATTTTCTAGGGTTTCATGACCAACGGATTTTAATTTGAGGTGACAGCCCTATGCAGACCTAATTTGTCTGGAATGGGAATGCATGCGCGGAGTTCAGATTGCAGTAATCTGATCAGGATCCATGACAAAGGCAAATTTGGTGCTTCTAGTGCAGCCGCAGGAGACGAAAATACAACAGTGTTGTTGGCAAGCCAAACTCAATTGAACCATCAAGCTTTAGCGATCAACCATATGAAGTTGTTGGTACTATGTTTCACACTATCTCTTTACCTCCTGTCAATTTGTCAAGAGATGACTATTCTTTTTACTTGAAATATTGATCCTAGTTAAGCATACTCATACATAACCATTATTCTTTCTTATACATGCCTCACAATTTAGCTCGTTACAGGTGTCATTAATGATATTATGAAATGTTTGAATACCCTAAATCCTCAAAAAAAAGATGGAATGATCAGTGACATGACATTGTTTCTTAAGATGAGTGGTGGTAATGCATTTGCCAGCATCAAATGATTGCTAGAGAGTAGAGTAAAAGTGGCTCAAATGATTGTTATAGAACAATGCCTAAGATAACAATAGATATGAATGTCTCAGAAAGACAGTATACATAAGGCAGCACTAGATGTGACCTTATCCAAAAGGTTGGGAAACTTTAATGGTAAGTGGTAGATTTCAGATGTATGGGTCTTATCTGATTTACCTTGGCCGGTACACGTTCTGTTGGGATCTGAAGGCGACATTTGTTTAAGGTATAGCATCTGCAAGCAACGTTCACATTGAGCATTGCTGATATCTCCTCTTCATAACGTTGTCAAGCTGTAACAATCAACCATATGAAATTGTTTTTGTTTCACATTATAATGTCGCCTACTGTCCTTACTCATTAGTTTAAGGCTAATGTCACCTACTGTCAATTTGTCAAGATATGACTATTTCAACCTGAAATAAATTGTAAGATCTATTGAGCATAATCTTCACCACACAATTCCTGTCCTTTGAGCTGTCTTCGTCGCACCTTTCATTTTCTAGCATAACTGGGCACAAAAAGAAGGAAAAGATTGAAAGCTGTGAAGTTCTTTGTAATGTAGTCTCCGATTTCAGTCCTTATAAGATGGTGTATTATTTATCTGCAAAGAACTAAGAATGAAGTTGAATTTCATCTAATGGCCAACTCACAAGTACTTCTGCTTCTCATCCTTTTTCTTTTGATATCTGCAGTTTCCCCAGCTGCTGCTCGGCTTGATCTATTGGCCCACGAGTGCAGTTATGATGATGGCAACTACACCTCCAACAGCACCTACAAATCGAATCTCTACTCGCTTCTGACCAAGATATCAACCACTGATATCTCTTATGGCTTCTACAACGTCTCTGCTGGTCAGGATCCTGATCAAGCCAATGTCATAGCTCTGTGCGGAGGAGATGTCAAGGTTGATGAGTGCCACACTTGTCTCAATCCTATTATATCAAACCTCATGAGCTTGTGTCCTAACCAAAAGAAGGCTATTGGATGGTCCGAAAAGTGCATGCTAAGATACTCCAGCAGCTCTATACTTGGACAATGGATCGATTATCCTTATTTCAATTTCTTCACTGATGTAAATGTTACTGATGTGCATCATTTTCCGATTATTCTTCAAGATCTGCTTACAAGCCTAGCAAACAAGACTGCTGGTGGAGATTCCCGACTAAAATTTGCAACTGGGGAGGCAAATGTCAGCGCTTCTCAGACTATTTATGCTCTCATGCAGTGCACTCCTGATTTGCCCCTGACTGACTGCACAGGTTGCCTTTATCGGGCGTTGCATTATATATTACACTCAGATGCAGGGCAGACACGGGCACGTGTACTTTTACCAAGTTGTTATATTAGGTATGAATTGAAGAAGTTTTATTCGGCGTCTTCTAGATCAAGTAAAGGTATGTTTAATGTGCTTTTCGTAAAAATTGTTGTACAGTATAATATTTCTTCTTGTGTATCAAAGTTGTAACATTCGACTGAACACTCTTAACATTAGTTTGATTATTTGCTATCACAGAAGGGGGGAGTAGCAGTCCTGCGTGGACGATCATTGGTTTTGTTCTTCTTGCTCTTGGTATCATAGCATGGCCATCTCTATTGCTTAATTGTTTCCTGTGTTACCGGATAAGGAGAAGAAAGAAGCGCAGCAAGATGCTTACCATTAGAAGCAAGTAGTAATGAATCCTTGCAGTTTGGTTTCAGCACTATCAGAGACGCGACAGAGGGTTTTTCAGAGGCTAATCTACTTGGACGTGGTGGATTTGGTGCAGTTTATAAGGTATTTATAAAGTGACTAGTAAAATATTGGATAGATGAAAATTTTGAAACATGAAAACATTTTCTCTTTTGTTGCTGCAGGGTACCCTGGCCTCTGGGCAACAAATAGCAGTGAAAAGGCTAGAAAGTAGTTCGAGGCAAGGTGAAGTGGAATTCAAGAATGAGGTCCATTTAGTTGCCAAACTTTCCCACAGGAATCTTGTTAGGCTGCTTGGTTTCTGCTTAGAAGGCGCAGAGAGGCTTCTAATCTATGAGTTTGTGCCGAATGGAAGCCTAGATTACATATTATTCAGTATGGTTAACTGAGGCTCTTTCATTAGGTAATTGCGGTCATGATTTGATCAGGTTCTGAGTGAAACTTTTTTTTGTGTTTTTATTCATACAGATCCAATTAGGTGTGCTCAATTGGATTGGGAAAAGCGCTTCAGGATCATTGGAGGCATTGCTCGAGGGCTTTTGTACCTTCACGAAGATTCTCGGCTCAAAATTATCCATCGTGATCTCAAAGCTGGCAATGTACTCCTTGATGCAGAGATGACGCCCAAGATCTCAAAGCATGGCAAGGCTAGTTCAAGTGGACCAAACTCATGCAGACACTAGAAGAATTGCTGGCACATTGTAAGTAAATACAACTAAACTCAGTATAGATCACCTGGATTTCCCTCAACTCACCAAAAGATGATTAAATAATACTTGTTGAGATTTCAAACAAAATTCTGATAAGAAATCATCACCTAATAAAGGATCTAACCTACATGCAGAGGTTATATAGCCCCAGAATATGCAAGTTATGGGGCCTTCTCCGACAAGTCAGACGTCTACAGCTTTGGCGTTATGATGTTGGAGATTGTGATTGGTCGAAAGAACGTCATCTCCAATGGGGAAACTTGTGATGACCTAATAAATTTGGTGAGTACAATTACGAATACTAAAGAACTATTAGCTTTCTTATTTGGATAGAATTGACTTATACTGTTAACAGGCATGGAGAAACTGGATCAATGGAACAACTTCAGATATCTTAGATCCAACGATAGCGAGCTCGGATTCGTTGTCTGAAATGAAAAGATGCATACACATAGCATTGTTATGTGTCCAAGGCAGGGCAGCAAATAGACCTAGTATGTCTGTTGTGATTCACATGCTCACTGGTGGTCAGTCTTCTAATCTTCCTGTGCCGTCTCGGCCTGCATATCTCTTGATCAGCTGCAGCAGCTTGCCACTTAGAGTTGGTGCTCAGCTCCATAAAAAACCAACAGTGTCAATAGACTATTCAGAATCTTCTAGTGATCTCTATCCTAGATAATGATGCTCTCTTGTTTCAGCTCATTTTTGTCCATGAAAACCAACTTCAGTATTTACTGCATTGTATGATAAATAATTGTGAATGAAATGCTCATCACTTTTAAAGTGTTGTTAATGTAAAGACCTCAGAGTTAACAACCTAACAGTTTTCTCATTAAGGGTAAGCTAACATATGAACATTTCTTTGCGCAATCTTGAAAATTTCTGCATCAGCTGTGTACATGTTTCTAGTCACTGATACAGTTAAAAACAATTGCAAAGCCAAGACAGGAAATGGTAGAACTGGTCAGAGTTGACCAGGACTAGAACAGCTGTAGGCGGGCCAGACTTCAAAATCGTCTAATGGGGCTATTGGCATTAAACACTAATTAATGATGATTTTAGACCGTGGTCTAAAAAACCTTGTCAATTAAATAAGTACACGTTGCATATTTAGGTTGGATACGGTAGTTGTAAAATTTGTCATGTAATTGCTATTTGTTGCAAGGGTTTGTTTTATAGCCTATGGGTATTTAAAAAAAAATTATAAACAAAAATATATTGTATTTATCTTGAAATATTAAAGTCGATAAAAATTATATTTTTTTCCTTTATCATTTCTTTCCCAAAAAAAGATATCAACTTCAAGATGAATCTGCGTTCTGTCTTCTTCAGCTATAAATATATGAAAGCCGTTGGAGGATGAATCTGCATTCTGTCTTTTTCAGCTATAAATATGAAAGCCACTAGTTCTTTGACTTGTTCTTTGACGAAGCTAGCTTCTAAAAATTGTTTCAAGAGTTTGTGTTACATATTTCAATATCTAATAGTAATACATTAGTAGCTGTGGAGAAAGTAAACCTGATTTGAGCATATCCAATGAGCAACTCAACAACTCTTCTGCTACTTTTCTTTCTCCTTTACACATGTGCATCAATTTCACCAGCTTCTGCCCAGCTTGATCTCTGGACATACGAGTGCACAGACGACAACAACACCTACACGGCCAACAGCACCTACAAGACGAATCTCAACAAGCTCCTCACAAAAATAACCACCATTGACATCCCTCATGGCTTCTACAACTTCTCAGCTGGCCAGGATCCTGACCAAATCAATGCCATAGCTCTATGCAGAGGAGACATCAACGTTGCCGAGTGTCACGCTTGTCTCAACTTTGCAATATCAACACTCACCAGGCTATGTCCAATCCAAGTGGAAGCCATTGGATGGGCGGAAAAGTGCATGCTAAGATACTCTAGTGATTCGATATTTGGATCATGGGCCGAATCTCCTTCCTATAACTTAGTCACAGGAGTTGCCGTTACAGGTGATAATACTTGGGCCTTCTTCATACACCCTCTCGATTTTATATCCAGATCCCGCCTGAGGTGGGTTAACACTGGGTTGATGTTTTGGAGTTGCCGTTACAGGTGATGTGGATCATTTCGCGAATGTTGTTACAGATTTGCTTGCTACTTTGCCCAACAAGACTGCTGGTGGAGATTCCCAGCTGAAATTCGCAACCGGAGAGGCTCGAGTTAATGCGTCTATGAAGGTTTACGCTCTGATGCAGTGTACTCCTGATTTACCCACTACTGATTGCTTGGGTTGCCTTTATTGGGTCATGTATTATGCTTTGGAGCCTGACAGAGGCCAGACGGGAGCTCGGGTTCTTGTACCGAGTTGTTCTGTCTGGTATGAGTTACAAAAGTTTTATGCAGGGCCGCCGTCACAAGGAGGCAAAGGAGCAGCACCAATTCTACCATCTCCTGATAGATCAGGTCATTATTGTGGTAGCATTAACAAATTAACAAAGAGGTCTAGAGAATTGAATTGAACATTCTTAACATGAGTTTGGCTATTTGCTATTGCAGGAACAGGAAGTGCCAAATACAACTTTGTGATCATTGTTGTTCTTGGTGTGCTGGCGTTTTTGTTGATGTTGGTTAATTTCTGTATGTGCTGGTTCCTAAAACGAAGAACGGTTTATAACAAGATGCCTTCTAAGCTGGATGATGTGGAAGAAGCAAGTCGAATTGAGTCTTTGGAGATGGATTTCAACGCTATCAGAGACGCGACAGAGAAATTCTCAGCGGCTAATCTACTTGGATCAGGCGGATTTGGTGTAGTTTATAAGGTAGTTCTTACGACTTTATAGTATTATGGGGCGTATCCTCATGCTCATTGGCTTTTATACAATGCCTTTGAGATGGATATAACTCCTATATCAATTTTGGTGCATTCTAACTAGATTCAGACATTCAGTTATCATTGTCACATAGCTGAATTTTAGTTTTTCTTGGGTCTTCCGGGCAATGATAATACTTGGGCCTTCTTCATACACCCTCTCGATTTTATATTGGGGCAAGGGTGTGTACATCATGGCTCCCTAGATCCCGCCTGAGGCGGGTTAACACTGGGTTGATGTTGATAAGCAGTGTAATTATCTGTTTACTCTTCTGTTGATGCAGGGTACCTTAGACTCTGGGGAACAAATAGCAGTGAAGAGGCTAGCATGCAACACAAGGCAAAGTCATAAAGAATTTGAGAATGAGGTTCGGTTAGCTGCCAAACTTCAGCACAGAAATCTGGTTAAACTTCTCGGTTTTAGCTTGAAAGGCGAAGAGAGGCTTCTAATCTTTGAATTTGTCTCTAATGGGAGCTTGGATTACATTTTATTTGGTATGTTCAATAGAGACTCTCTTTGAAATTAGCTTTTGTAATGATGCTTAGCTAATGGAAAATTTCTTGGATCTTTGATCACACAGACGAAGAGAAGCGTGCTCAATTGAATTGGGAGACACGGTTTGTGATCATAGAAGGCATTGCTCGAGGGCTCCTCTACCTACACGAAGACTCCCGATACAAGATTGTTCATCGTGATCTAAAACCTGCCAATGTGCTTCTTGATGAAGACTTGAGGCCCAAGATCACTGATTTTGGCACGGCTAGGCTATTTCCGCCAAACTTGACTCATGCTAATACTGAAAGAGCTGCAGGCACAATGTAAACATTTCAAATTAATTGTCAAACATATGCAAACAAGACTCTTGTGCATCTTAACTATCAAAAATTTGATACAAAATTTTCCACTAAAAGATCTAACAATAGCTTAAACATACATACATATGTGTGTGTGTGTGTGTGAACAGATCTTATATGGCTCCAGAATATTTCCTTGAAGGCCTCGTCTCTGTCAAGTCGGATGTCTACAGCTTTGGCATTATGGTTTTGGAGATTGTGGCCGGTCGGAGTAACATCATCCATACTCCTAATCCTGAAGAGACTAGTGAAAGCCTAGTTAACTTGGTGGGTCTTTTTTTCTTCTAATAAGTTATTTGTTTCCTATTCAGGTCTTTCGGGCACTCTCCCTCTTTAAGCCAGGGGGTCCCCATCTTGGCCCCCTAGATTCCGTTGTAGCAGAGTTACACTGGGTCATTGTTGTTGTAAAGATATATTTCTTGTGTTGCAGGCACGGAGAAACTGGTCCAACGGCACAGTTTTAAACATCGTAGACCCGATAATAGCATTGGCGGATTCGAAATCTCAAGTAAGAAGATGCATTCACATAGCATTGTTGTGTGTCCAAGAGAGTGCAGAAAGTAGACCTACAATGTACTCAGTGAACCAAATGTTGGCTGCCCAATCTTCTGATCTTCCTTATCCATCTCAGAACAAAAGCGAACTGCATCTGGATGCCGTCAATTCTCTGATCCAAAGCAATTCAATTGTGTCATTGGGGTCAAGTTCTGATCTTTATCCTAGATAGTGCTTATGCTAATATTGTCATAAACATCTGAGTTAGCATTGTATCTCAATAGAAAAGTCTATAAGTGACCCATTTCAAGTGGTCTTTGTTTATGCTAGTTGTAATCCATCACACCTACCCTATTGTTGAACAATGAAAAAGATCATGCATTAGCTACGGCATGGAGTCTTTTTATAATCATTGTTGACGCATTCTTCATGTTAATATATCAATTCTTTTTCCCAATTTTGCATAACTTTATGCCAGCCTTGAGAGCAACGAAATGATTGAAGCTACTATAGAAGAATTTGTATTTCTTCTTCTTATTCACTTGTAAACACAAAGCCACTTTACCCAAAAGCTAAAGATCTTCACCAAATGCGTCTGACTTTCCAAATAGTGTCTCACATTCACATTTCATTTCAATCCATATATAAACACGATAGATTAGTACCTGTATCAGAGAAAGTATACTACATACCAAACTTGAGTTTTTCTATATGGGCAGCTCAGAAATGCAGCTCCTTCTGATCACTTCTCTCATTCATCTGATCATATTTGTAACTCCAAATTTCTCAGCTGTTGCCCAGATTGATATATGGGCTCAGGAATGCATAGACTCATATGGAAACTACACCTCCAACAGCACCTTCAAGTCAAATCTCAACGCGCTTCTCACCAACATCTCCACCACTGATATCCCTTATGGCTTCTACAACTTCTCTGTCGGCCAGGGCTCTGATCAAGTCAATGCCTTAGCTCTATGCAGAGGAGATGTGGTCAATGTTACCGAGTGCCATGCTTGTCTTGATTCAATGATATCCAATCTCACCGAATCGTGTCCAACTCAAATGGAGGCCATTGGATGGGCTGAGAAGTGCATGCTGAGGTACTCAACTCGGTCCATACTCGGTGGAGTATGGACCTCTCGTCCCTTGTATAACTTAGCTACTGAGGTTGATGCTTCTAGTGACGCGGATCATTTTGCAAGTGCTGTTCAAGAGATGCTTATGAGTCTTCCAAATAAGACTGCTGATGGCGATTCCAAGCTGAAATTTGCGACTGGAGAGGCGAATGTGACCGCTTCTCAGAAGGTTTATGGTTTGATGCAATGCACTCCTGACTTAATCGCGAGTGACTGCTTGGGTTGCCTCTATTGGGCTATGTATTATGTCTTGCACTCGGATAGAGGGCAGACTGGGGCGCGGGTTCTTTCACCGAGCTGTGTTATCAGGTATGAATTGCACAAGTTTTATGTGGCGCCGCCATCACAAGCTGCAACGCCGTTACCTTATTCTAGACCAGGTAAGCTTTATACAATATGTGCTTAATAGTGTACAATAGGAACTCTTAACATGAGTTTGATTGTTTGGTAATGCAGGAGAGGGAAGTGGAATTTCCTTAAATGTGACCACATTCATTGTGGCTGTTGTTGTCATAGTATGTGTATCTTTGCTTGTAATTTGCCTAGTGTGGTTTTGCCTAAGAAGGAGAAGAAGAAATCCTGGTCAAATTGTGGAGTTGAGTAATGGGAAGGAAGTGGTTAGCTTTGAGCCTTTGCAGAAGGATTACAGTGTTATTAGAGACGCGACGAACAATTTCTCAAAGGACAATGAGCTTGGAAGTGGTGGATTTGGCAAAGTTTACAAGGTATTATGTTCAAACCTCTAAGTATTGGATTAATGACATCAATATCATCATCATTGACCGAGTGAGGCTCCGCTACAGCGAAATCTGGGGGGGGGGGGGGAGGTCAAGATGGGGTACCCTTGTCCAAGGGAAAGGGGGTACATCCGATAGACCCAATAAAAACTGAAATTCAGCTATGTGACAATACTAACTGAATTTAGTTAAAATGCACCAAAATCCATCTCAAAGGCAGTGTATAAAAGCCAATGAGCATGAGGATGCGCCTGATAAGTATTGGATTAATGAAGTGTTTAAAATGTAAACAGCGCGACAAACCTTGCTATTTCATTGATGCAGGGTAATTTGGATGGGAAAGAAATAGCGGTTAAGAGGCTAGAGAGAAGTCCAATGTCAAGTGAATCAAGTGATAAAGAATTTAAGAATGAGGTTGAGATAGCTGCCAAAATTCAGCACAATAATCTGGCTGAGCTTATTGGTTATTGCTTAGAAGGCGAGGAGAGGCTTCTAATCTTTGAGTTTGTCTCCAATGGAAGCCTAGATAAAATCTTATTTGGTATGGTTAATGCAATCTTCTGTTTTTTAAGTAAGAAACCTGCAACAATGACTTGATTGATCAAATTCAGATTAACTAAAACAGGTGAAGGGAGGCGCACTGAATTGGATTGGAGGAAGCGATTGATGATCATTGAAGGCATTGCTCAAGGGCTCCAATATCTTCATCAATACTCTCGAAAGAAAATCATCCATCGCGATCTAAAACCTGCGAATGTACTTCTTGATGAAGATTGGAGGCCCAAGATCACTGATTTTGGCACAGCCAGGCTATTTCCTGATGATGTGACTCATGCCATTACTAAGAAAGCTGTAGGCACATGGTAAATGAATTTTGATGAGTTAAGAAACTTACAAATAACAGAAATCTAATAAGAACCCACCTGCTAATTGTAAGAGATCTAACTTATGCAGGGGTTATAAGGCTCCAGAATATGCAAATACAGGTAAATATTCTACCAGGTCAGACGTCTACAGCTTTGGGATTATGGTTTTGGAGATTGTAGCTGGTCGAAAGAACCTCCTGTCTCGTGATTCTGATCAGGAGACTTGGCTAATAAGCATGGTGAGCACTGAGCACACATAGCATTTCAAAATGATCATTAGAGGTAGTGTAATTAATAATGGGTCTTAACTTACTTTGTTGCAGGCATGGAGAAGCTGGCAAAATAATAGAGCTCTAGATATAGTGGATCCAACAATTTTATCGGAGGATTCGGCGTTTGCAATGGAAAGATGCATACATATAGCATTGTTGTGTATCCAAGAAAGGGAAGCAACTAGACCTGAAATGTCAAGAGTGCTTCATATGCTGAGTGGTGAGTATTCTCTAGAAAGCCCATCCCGGCCTCCATTTATCGATAACAGTGATGACTCGCCTCTGCCTCTTGATGCAATGTTTGAAAGCAGATCAACCCAATCAAATGCCTCAGCTGCCGATCTTTCTCATCCTCGATAAGGCTCTTACTTGAGAGATGCTACTCAATTGTTGTCTAAGAAGGTCTTGTTATTTCCCTTTGAATTTAGTTTTCTGAAAGTGTAGAAGTAAGCTTTTGCTAACAGTGTATTGAAGATGATATTTACAAGTTACAAATGAATGCATATTACAGGAGAAGTTTATTTGATACTCTTCCACTGATGAAGGTTTCAATTTAATTCAATCCATCAAACACTTCTGGCTAAAAAAAATTTGTAAAACAATACTCACTAGTCACAAGTCACCATGTAGTATTTACTCTATGTGTTCAAATGTTATACTTGGCTCATTCAATATCTATCTCCAATGCGCTTGCGCTTGCACCATTTTCAGACTCTACTTCATCTGCTGATCTTCTGGAAGTTGAAATTTCTACATCAAATATCCAGGGGGTAGTTGGAAGAGGAAGAGTGATGGACGGGCTGTTGAGCATCGTTATAACGGTTTCCATGTCTGGCCGTTTGCTTGAGCTTTCTTGCACGCAAAGCAACCCGACTTGAACGCACCTCATTGCATCGTCTTTTGAGACGCTGCCTCTGATTGCTGTGTCCACAAACTCAGATGAGTCTTCCTTACTCCAGAGCTGCCATGCCTGTCAAAAGCAACATTCAAGAAGAGCTATAATTGTTGAGATTATTACTTAATGGAGAGATAACGTGTGACTCAATGTAGAGTTGGACTTACTTGAGATAGAAGATCCTCTTCTTCTTCTAGTGTGTTCTCTGAATATCTCAATCTCCCACTTACCAGCTCAAGAAGTATGACGCCGAAACTATAAACATCTGATTTGGCTGAGAAATGTCCGCCTCTGATATACTCTGGCGCCATGTATCCACTGCATTACATGATATTATAAATAGGCTGAACTTGTTGACACTATTTGTCTTTTTACAATGTAGAAGGGAGATTGATCTTACTAAGTCCCAACAACTGTGCTGGTATTGCCTTGAGTTTGATGGAGTTGAAAAAGCTTTGCTAAGCCAAAATCTGAAATCTTTGGGTTCAAATCAGCATCAAGCAATATGTTACTGGATTTAAGATCACGGTGAATGATCTTAAATCGAGAATCTTCATGGAGATAATGCAGTCCCCGTGCGACTCCTAAGATGATCTTGTATCGGGTTTCCCACTTAAGATTAGAAGCCCTGTTTGGATCTGCAGTTTATGACAGAATGTAAAAGTGGCAAAAATATATCAGATTATGAACAAAATATGTATAAGAAATCTGTTGCTTTGAGTTAGTACCAGATAGGAACCGATCAAGGCTTTTGTTGGGCAAAAGCTCATAGACAAGCAGCCTCTCCGCTCCATCCACACAAAATCCATAGAGTTTGATGAGATTTCTGTGCTGAAGCTTAGCAAGTAAACATGCCTCTGTCTTGAACCCTTCACTGCCTTGGTTTGAGATTGATTTGAGTCTCTTTACTGCTATTAATTCTCCATTTGGAAGAGTTCCCTGAAACCGGCATGACCAATATCATTTTAGATAGCAAAATTCATTCTTAGATACCAACCAAAGAAGATTGTGGTACATGATCAATGGAATACAGAAAGTATACCTTGTAAACAGCACCAAATCCACCTTGCCCAATCTGATTAGCTTCCAGGAAATTTTCGGTTGCGTGCTTGATTGCAGCAAAATCAAATTGTAAGTTTTCAATGCTCTCCATATCATCCACAGCTGCAGACACGATTTCAATCCAGAATTCAGGATATTGTTAGACATTAAAAGTCGGGGTATAATGAAAAGTGAAACAAATACCAAAAGAGGATCCTATGAGGTTAGACTCGAATTGATATACACATCCATACATATTTCTCATGAACTCAGCAGTAGAATTAATATTAGACAAGGCCTTAGGCATGATTTCAATAAAAAAAATTCAGCATGGTGAGGTTTAAGGCAACAACCTTCATATAATAATTTAGCTGCAGATCCTCTACCCTTCTGCTTGTACAAGCAAAGAAACGCAACAGACATGAACATCATTGTTGCAGCTGATGAAAGCAAGAGCAGTAACGCTATATATAAAGTACTCAGCCCTTTCCCTGCAGGAAAGAATATATTTTAGCATATGTCTCACTTCAGAAATCTCAGCAGAATTTTCCTAAAATAAGTCTCAACTTACTTTCTTTCTCAGCAACAGACGTTAGGACTCCATGGAACTCATACCTCAACCTGCAACTTGGCTGGAGCAATACAGCATATTGTCCTCCTTCGTTGAAAGTCTCAAATCTAGCAAGTGCAGTATCTAAACATTTCTTACAACCTGGCCCAATTATATCAGGTGTGCACTCAACATAGCTTTCCAATGTCAAAGCATCCGTCACATCAACCTTCTTACTAGCAAAAGCCAATGATGAATTTCCCGGAACAGCCTCAACCATTAAAGCTCTAAAGGTATTAATTAACTCATCATCAAGATTATCATAATTAAAGGGTCCAAGGTGAAAATAGTATATCGGCGCAACCTCTCCAACACCAAACATGGAACGGTTAGCATAACGCAGGATGCATTCGTCGTACCAGACTATAGCTTCAACATTAAACGGGCATTGCAGTCGAATGGAATCGGCAGCAGCCCTCACACAACTATGGCAAACTTCAGCTGACTTGTCACCACGACAAAGGAAAAGACCATACACACGGCTACTTTTTTTACCGACAGTAAAATTGTAGAACTTGGCTTGTTTGGATTTGAGTGTGAGATTGGAGAGTAAGAGGTGGAGATTCGCTTCGTATGCACTTCCCTCCGCATAATTACCCTCTTCTGAACAATATTCATTCAAGAAGTTCACCTTATTCTTCTTGGCACCAACATGCCCTGGCAGCCCTGTGAATAGAAACACAAGATAAAACAACAAAATAGAGAATTTTTGGAAGGTAAGCATTTGGCTTTACATAAATTACATTCAGAAAAATCGGCAAATTTGATTGCCTATGGTGATTTTTCGACATTTTGCAATAGATCATAACTAGAGAATGAAGGCTTTGAGTCAGTCAGATTAATAAACAAGTTTATCTGAAGTTACAGCCTAGCATGATTTGGTCATAGACGATTGGTCTAAGTGTTTTCTACAGAAGCTGTCATTTTCTAGTGACTATGAAGTAAAATGACATACATCTATTTCAAAAAGATGAAACATTCAATTGGGAATTAAAAAGTACTTCTCACATGACAATATGACATAAGATGTAAAGGTCTGCTCCTGAACGACAATCTCAGCCAACAAGCATATTTTGGAGTAAAATAGTAGAAAAATCACATCAATGAAGTTGAGATATCTTTTCCAGGTAACATTGAACTGTAAAATTTCGACATGAATTGGCACAATAATCACCGAAAACTACAATTTTCACAAGAAACTGGATGAAGCTCAAATCAATCTCAGCTTAAAATTCCCACAGAACCAGTTAATTAACTAAGCATGGAAGATATACCACTTCCAATTAAGCCTCCGGCGAAGGGAACGACGAAGATTACAAGTAGTATTGAAATCCAATGCCGTGGAAGATATACCATGCCGGTGTTGCTTTGGCCTTCGTCTTATGATTCCGCCTTCTCAATTTTCCGAGAATCGAACAGTGAATGCTGAACCTTGTCGGTAACAGGATCAATTTTGCGCTTGATTTCTGAATTTCAGCTCAACGAATTTCCACAAGAACCCTAGCTAATCGAAAGGATCTCCTTTTCTTTTCAACTATGCAGATCGTTCAATATTTGCTGCGAGGAGTTGGTATTTGACTAAAAATGAGCGCGTTTTTTTGAAGATATTTATATTTTGGGAAATTATGTTTGGTAGCCTTGAAGTTTTGACTTTTTTGAATAGTGTCCTACAAAAATATTATTTCGGTTGGTACCTTCTTGAAATTGTTCGTTCATGTCCTTTATTGTGTTTATACATATGGTTGTTGTTTTTTGTAATAAAGTAAAAAGGAAAAAGTTTTTTTTTGTATTTGATTAAGTTAAAATAATATCTAAATATTCTTATAAATTGTATAAAAAAAGATTTAATTATTATTTTAATTTATGTAAATAACTCACCATGTATACATTATAAAAAGGAAAAATATTTTTTCTTTTCTTTTATTATAAAAATAACAGCTATATTTAAAGGAAAATAACAAGAAAGAGTATAAGGCGAACTATTTTAAGCGTGCGGGATACCAATAGAAATAACTTTTTTCAGGGCATTATTTGGAAAAAAAAAATCAAAACCTTAGGAGTATTAAATTCAATTTCCCTTGTATTGTTGTTGATCAGATCTGTTCAGGAGATATTGAATGCAAAATATCTCAAAATTATTTCAGCTAAAGATCAAACTTAATTGCCTAATGTGTAATATTAATTTCGCAAAAGGTTAGTGATGCTATATTCAGTATTTTGCTATCTATTAGCCTTGTGATGGAATTAATTTTTCTCACACAAATTTCATGAAATTAATCAGGATACTTTTTTTGTCTGCATTTGGCTCACCTCATTTTTTAAACTAAAGTAGTATTGAAATTCCTCATGAAATTATGAGCTTTGGTACTTCCAACCGAATTTAAAAATATTTATCAAATATAAAAAAAAGTCTATTTGTAATTATGATCCAATTTGGTAATTTTTCTTCCACGCACTATGCTATATTAATCAATGAGGGCTATTCACATATATTATATGATTTGATTCGTTTGGTACACCAATCAATCTTTTATAGCTATAAATAATATATTTTATTAATTGTTCTAATAATCTGTCTAGGTCTCGTTTAGGCGGTAGAAGGTTCATGCACGTCTAATTATCCCTTTCATCTAGACGTCTGTCCATGGACGGAACCAGGAATTTATTTTGAGGGGGTCAAAAATTTTCCGATGTAGCTAAAAAAAATTATTTAAAGGAAATATGGAATGCCGAAAAAATTAAAAAAACTTTAACATTGTAATGCGTAACTAGAACTTTTTAAATCAATAAGACTGCTTGTGGGAGTCGAGACATAAACCTAATGATACTACATCCTATCTTATTAACTAGTTGTTCGAAAATACTAGAATAACTATTTAAAATATGAATTCATACTTTATTATACGATACTCAAATATTTTAATTAATATAACCTATTCTGTTGAAGGTCACAATATGAAGATATGCAATTTAATAAAACATAGAAGTATTTTGACTATGTAAATGACATGTAAAAGTAGTTTGCATATATCTAATCTTCAAACGTTCATAACTTTTTGCTCGGATATCGGATAAGAGCGTATAATATATCAAATCGAAGCTCTTGGCGAAAGGAATACATATGCTAAAAAAAATTTGGATTGGAGGGGCTAGGGCCACCTCCCGCCCCCATATAGTTCCGCCACTGGTCTGTCTAAGACAATGTCTAAGCAACTATTTTGGTCATCTATGCGCTAGACAACCCCTCTCCACCTTTCATTTTTTCGAACATTGACTAAAGCATAAATTATCGGTTTTTTTTAATAATAAGTCCTAAGGACACATAATAAAACTACCAGATTTAGAAACTAAACCCTAAAAAAATTCTATAAAAAACATAAATAATCCCCAAACTTAAATATAAACAATTTTTTCCAATAAAGATTTTTATAATACATCTTTAGGACACATTAGAAGAATAAAAATCAATAAATTATAATTTGGGTAGATCATAACCTTCTGTGATCTGTCATAAGATAAATTATAGAAAAATCAATAAATTATAATTTAGGTAGCTCATAACCTTGTATTATCAATCACATTTATAATTTTGGACGTCAATAATGCAAGTAGGCTGAATCAATACGGCATCCTATCACTCTCGTGCTCCTATCTTTCAACACCAAAGACGTATCCATCTACTCTTTACCCATTAAAAGTCGATCTCTACACCAATTATAATCACATAAACGGCCCAAATTTTAAGGCAAAACGGAAAATTATGTACACTACTTAATCACTCAATCAATCCACATCATCCATTCAAATTGCAATAGCTACTTCTTCTTGGGCGTTTGCAATTGACTTTCTAACAACAACATGATCGGAAAACGACAAAGACGACGAGAAGGGGCCCACCAACGAGGCCCGCGACATCGATGGCCCGAGATCGTACCCTAATCGGCAGCTAGGAAGGACCACCTCCACCGCCCTTGACCCGCCACAACACCCGGTGGCCCGTGCCACCGCGGCCCACAAGCAATCCTTGCAAGCCTTTGGAGTCTCGCTAGTACTACACTCAACCATGCCGTATAAACTGTCGAAAATCGTTACCATAACTTCCCCTGTTGCGACGGTTTTTCGCGGATCCGTTGTTGTCTTCTCTATTAGGCTCGACATGAGGCTCCTCAAGGAGCCTTCGAACTCCGCTTGATCCGTGACTATTTCATCAATACTAGAGAGACTATACCACCATGCCCACGGAATAATATTGTTTTCTTGGCCACGTTCGAGCTCGTTGGATGTAGTGTAGTAGTGTAACGTGCAATCCGAGTTCCAAACCATGGCGTTTTGGTGCCCTGAGCAGTGCCTTAGGATTGATTTGGCGGCGGATTCAACACATTTCTTGCATGCCTATAACAAATTAAATACAACAACATCATCAACAACAACTCGATCAGTAGTCTTGTTGTTGCAGGATTTAGAGGGTCAAGATCGACATACACCCTCTAAAGCCTGCAACGACGTGACTATAAACTGATTGAGCAGTGTCTTAAGACTGATTTGATGGCGGATTCAACACATTTCTTGCATGCCTATAACAAATACAACAACATCCACAATAACAACAACTCAATATAGTCCCGTTGTTGCAGGATTTAGAGGACACCCTCTAAATCTTGCATTAGCGTGACTATAAATTGAGCGTTTTTCGATCCGCTTAATTAATTAGTACCTGAGAAGGGATGTTTCGCCAACAATGGAAGGAAGCGTGAATCACGCCGACACCAACAACGATTGAACGGTGAGATTTCGAGGAAGACGAGGAACTGACAAGGTCGGAAAAGGCATCCTTAAGGGCCATTTGGAAGGAGGAATGATTGTTGGTTGTGTTTGTATTATCCGACGAACAATGATGAGTGATGAATTGCGACGCATATGTGCACGGACAAACGAGGCATCCTAGTAAGAATGAAGAGAGAAAAACTACATAGAAAGCTTGCATAGCAGCCATTTGAATAGAAAGCTTAATTGATAGATAATTCTTGAATTGAACGAATATATTCTACAAAAAAATAACGCATGAATCGGGTAGCTTGGGGAGACCACCAGCAACAAAAAAATAAAAATAATTTTGTCCGATTAATTCAACGTTGAATATATATATGTGGAATTTGGTGCATTTCTTTAGCAGGCTTTGTATGACCCTATAAACTATTGGCGAGTTGATATATACAAGTTTTGGGTTTAAATTTGATTCATTTATTAATGATTTTAACATGAATTTATTCTTTTTTTGGTGATTACTATTCTTTGTGTGATTAATTGGTTAGGATGGTTCAATCAAGGAGTAGTTTTCTTAAAGTATTAATGTATTTAACTTCTTTCTTTATTTCATGGATATTTGATGTATTTATAGTTTATAATATCATTACCGTGACATTTGACATGACCGGTATTAAAACTTAAAATTAATTCAAATTAAAAAAAAAAGGTCTAAAGTTTTAAATTGCCTGATTATGAAATAGCGTGAATTAAAAGTTGTTTAAAATCACGACATAAATACGAAGGGACGTGAAAATCTTATAATTACGGTCAATTAGTTTTTATGACTTCACGGTATCATCTTTGGTTGATTAAGCTAATTAGGCTTGATAAGCACAAGTTTATTAACCACTAGAAGTTTGACTGAAATATGTGGAATAAACGTGGCATATTGACCAAAAAAACGAATACAAGTGGCATACTCGGTTGACTAAACAGCCCAAAATCGGCCCAACGTATAGTTCGGCCTGGTTGGGCCCAATTGACTTGTTTAGAAGTTGGGCTGGGACCAGCGTTGTTTAGTCGTTAGCAAATATTTAGGGTAAACTACACAAAACCATCACATAAAACGACCCCTTAACTTAGTTCCGTTTGCATTCAGCTACACACTCTTTTTCTCCGTTAAAATTTTCATTAAGGCTTTGTTCGGTACTAGCTGGAAGGAGCTTGGCGAGATCTCTCCAGCTCCGAAGTGCGTGTTTGGGGAGCCAACTGAATCGATAGCTGGGGAGCTAGCTAATGAATTAAACATTATAACGATTTATTCAACTTAATTTTATCAAGGATGAAACAATTAATTTAGCACAAGCAAATTTAAAACAATTGTTCAATTTTACTAGGCAAACATTTCACCACAAACATTTTTACCGCGGTCTATTCAAATTAAATTAACTAGCTTACTAGTTACTTCTAATGAAACACCTTTAATAAATCGGTTCGGCTAATGTGTGCCCATGGACACACAATAAAAGTGTTAAATTGGGAAAGTATTTTAAAACTATTCCCTAAATTGGAATTAATGAACCCTTTTAAAAAAATCAAAATTAACAAACAATATCCAGATTTACCAAGATTAGAATTCTAATTGTGTGCCCATGGGCACACATTAGAAAAATCCTTAATCAATTATTATTCTACCACGGCGTGAAGGTTTACCACGGTTAATTAGACCTGTGATAAATTCAAGAACCGTAGTAAACTCGAAACAACAATCATCACTCCAATCACCTTCACCACACATTAAAACCGTGGTAATATATTCATATCAAACTGTGGTAATTAGCTAGAGGGCATTTTCCCACTAGCGTCTTTGAGGCTTCTTCGCGGTGTTTTTTGGGGCGCTCTTTGATGGTTTGAGTATCGGCTTTCGTTTCCTGCTCTCCAACTCCTCATCATTTACTTGGCTCGAGCCTGAGCGACCTGAACTCATGCCATAGCAAAGAAAACCATGTTAAAAATAGCAAAATTAGAGTCTCACACACAATTAAGGCTCCGTTCGGTAAATCGGTACTTATCGGTGTTGATGTTGATGTTGATGTTGATACTTATGGTTGTTGATGTTGATCGTGGATGTTGATATGAGATACTTATATAAGTTGTTTATTTTCCAAATAATCTGGAATGTGTTCGGTAAACTGAATTGCTGATATTTTAAGTAAGATGTGTAAAATTGCTAAAAATAGATTAATGAAGGGTAAAAAAATAAAAAATAAAATTTAATTGGAAATCACGTGGGTCCCGCTTACTTATATTTTGGTAGGTAAGTTAGCTTATTTGACATAAGGTTAGGGGGTGCTGATTATTTTTTCAGCAGATAAGTATCGGATATAAATAACTTATTTCAAATAAGCAAATTTTGCCGAACACATAAAACGGAGATTATTTTTTCCATATAAGTGACTGGGTACTTATAAGTATCCATATAAGTGTTGTCGAACGGAGCCTAAGCCTCACCAATATAGTTGGTGAGCAATAAAATCCATGACCATTAACTTACGAGTTTAAATCTCTCTTTTGTAACACTTAAGTGCTTTTTATCATGTAAAAAAATTAAAAAATCCACACACCATAGTACAAAAACTACAACTTAATTACCTTCTTTGTTTTCGGCAGCCAAGTCGGCGAGCATCCCTTCATCAATTGGAGCGCTGGTGTTTTCAACACCGTCTTTTGGAGAGTCTGGCCCTGCTTCAGTATCTTCCGGGAGATCTGCAATAAACGAGGGAAGAAGTGAGAAGAAGTCGATTTAAATATGGGTTTTTTTTGTTAGTGATTAAGCACATAAACACGTAATACTCAATTATAAGCTTGATCTTATTTTACAGGGAAAAATATTTTACCACAGACTGCCTAAATGGACCCATTCAGATAGTCCGTCGACAAGAATTGTTCGGATTTATCAACCTTATAAGCATATTCATAATTATTTAGTGTTTTAGGAATTTTTGTAGTAACTTTAAATTAATATATAGGTGATAGCTAGCTAGCTAGATTTGTGCTCCACCAAATTAGTGATATTTAGCTAGTGGTAAAACTAGTGGATTAATTTATGGTTTATTAGCTTGTTGTAGGCCATTGATGTATGCTTCACTTTTGAGGCAAATTAAGTTTTAAAAAAATTGAATGTTCCCGTTACTTTTTTTTTTGCTAGAAAAATATCCCCATTCTATGTTTTCAATTGTCTAGCTCAGTCTTACGTATCTTTTTCATTTATCATGAACCAAATTAGATGGCCTAGCCTGTCTTAGTAAAATACAATTAGATAACACGTTAGAATAGTAGAATACTAATAAGTTACTGTGTTGAAGTTTTAAAGCTCAAATTTCAGGCATAAAATTAAACAACTTGATTAGTTCAATTAATTATTTAATTAATAACATATACATTATCCTAGCTAGCTGAACGAGGCAAACGTTACCTTCGGAAGCTTGCATGGTCTTCTTCTTCTGATAAGCCCAAACCGCGCCACCAGCAATCGCCAACAGCCCTAATGCCCCGCCTCCAGTTCCGGCGGCTACTTTTAGCTTTTTTATGTGATTTCTTCTTTCGTTTAGGAACTGTTAAGGTGGATCCAAATTTATATCAATAATGACAACAAATCGATATAATTTCTCGCCACCCGATAAACTACAGTTGATCAACACAAATTTAATCTTGACGATCAGAATTGGAATTGAACCAACCAATGTTCTAAAAAATAGTAGGTGGACCCTAGACAAAGATGGGGCGTCTAGAACCTAGACAACCAGGGAGACGCTCCTAGACGGGCTGGTCGATTAAACGGGCTGAAATCTTCTAGCACCTAGGCAAGGCTTAGACAAGACTTTTAGAATAGTGGAACCAACATTTCGTCAAAGAGATTGGTTCAAGTCTTCAAGACTAAAAGCACCTTATATTGAAGTGTCATTTTTGAAATGACACTTGTGTATAGAAAGCATAAGTTTAGAATAAGATGCTGCTGGATGGTAAGTGAATCCATGCAAAGACGAAGCTAATTAAGTACCCCACTTCGCTTAATAATTGGGAAATATGCAAATCTTGATTTGGATGGCGATAAAAACTTATTTATTTGGAAAAAAGATGTACGACTTTTTGGCTAGGGCGAAGTTGATTTTACATATAGACAATTCTGATCCGCTTTCATAAAAATAAGAGTCGAAACAAAAACGTTATGATATTACCCTGAGATCTTATTCGCCAATTAAAAAACACTCCATATCATAATTCAACAGTTCAAACAATTAATAACATCGCTAAACTAAATATAATATGCAAAATTAAGGCTATAAATCAACGTAACATACGTGGAGGAGGAGGTGGCGGGCGCGACTGTCCACCTGGGCGACCAGTCGACGGCTGACTAGGACTAGGAACAACCGGAGGCTCATCGTAAAATCGATCCGTCTCGTACCTTAAATTGCAACTCGGAAGACTCGCCCACCCACTTTTCCCGCCGGAAGCAACGATGCACACTCATGGACACATAATCTACAATCCTCTTGATATAGATCCCACGCACATTCTCCCATCGCGTATATCTTAGTCTTGCCATCTACGTTAGCCACATCGATTCCGAACTTGGGCCCGTAGTTAGACTTCGATCTAAGATCTGTCACAATCGTGTCTATGGTTTGATTGAGTGTTTTACCAAACTTCTCGACATCAATTGTGCTCGAATCAAGTGGCTCGTAGTTAGGATCGATGTACGAGGAGGAGTTTTCGAAGCGGCCGTAGAAGGACTTGTCAGAGTACCTGGACATGCAGTTCAATTATTGATAAGGAAAACATCGATGTACCATTGTACCATACAAGCATGGACTTGTGTCCGGTTCCACTAGAGTCGGCCCATAATCGGGATCGTAAAAAATCGGAACTGTCGGTTAGGTTCTGGGGGTTGTTACGGTCTTGGTTCCACCACCCCCAAAACCATGGAACCGGAGGTTCCAAACCAACAAAAACTGCCGGTTTTGAACGAAACCGATAAACCCGTGATCACGAACCCTTGGCTCGTGGTTGTTGTTTTGCATTCTGTATCTTTTCAGCAAGTGAAATCGCGATCACATTTGTATGTGGACAATTTTTTTTATTATTATTATGGTTCCGAAATCGAAACTGAAATCGGGAGAAACCGGTCTCGGAACCGTCTGGAACTAGAACCGGTCAGGCTCCGGTTATGGTTCCATTTCCAGGTTTCGGAGGAACCGGACCCAAGTCTAGACAAGCCTGGTAGATTAAGAGGTCGAAGTAATTTGGCAACTAGACAGGTCAGCAAAAGTGCACAAACACATAACAAACAGTCCAAACAAGTAAAAGAATTCGATGTACCTGAATGTGCAATTTTCTTCATACACGACCGCTTCCGTTCTCCACTTGCTACAATCACTCTGGGCGGTATTGGCCGCGCGTGAGACGCAATCAAAACAGTGTTTCGAGGTGGCATCAGCCTAGCAGAGGTAGAAGGCGTGGACTATTGGGGTGTAGTCAGAGACTGCGCTATAGTACTTGTAGTTTACATTATTGGCCCGGGTGGAGGCTTTTAGCTCATTGATTGCGAAGCCCAAGAATTTCGCGAAAAGAGGGCTTGGTGACGACGACGAGTTGTTGGTGTTGCAGAGGACTTGCTCTGACGAGGAGGTGGAGGTTGTTGGGGCGATTGTAGTTGTTATGCATGAGGAGGATTGTAAGGATACCAAGAAGATGAACATGAAGATTTCTTTTGTATATGGTTTGTACTACCACCATGTTTTTTGTTTTTGGCAAATAGATGAGAATATATTGTTACGAGGTGTTAGGCACATATATATAATGCTAGAGTAGTTTATAGCAACTTTATAGCTTACTTTTAATTTTGAGTCAATACGGTTGTTTGCATAGTGGAGTGTTATGCTGTCGTGTTACATATAATAACAATTTAATTTGGTCATGTAAGTTTGCTTGCTTATTTGAGATTTTTACACCCTAAGATATATAGCTTAATACACCATGCATGGTTTAATGAGAAATCATTTGATGTGAACGTGATGGCAACGTTAGGTTTAGCTTCAGTCCGGCGTGTATTTCGTCATGTTATTGGGACTTGTGGTTGAATGTGGAATGAGTTAATAGGCATGATCGTGGGTTTAGATTTTTGAAAATCCTCCATTCTAGTGGTGACAATGTCATGAGTCATTTTCTTTACCAAACTTGTCTTTTCCAAATTCTTATTTGGTCCCTTTATTCGGTTGTTGCACTCTCTTTGCTTGTTTGGTGTGTCTGGCTTGCCTGTTGTTGTTGGTCTCTCGGTTGTCGCCCGGCCTGCCTTGACAGCCTCTCAGTTATTCAGCTTTGTCTGGAAACCAAATTCTTACCTACTCGAATTTTGTTTCTGATTTGAACGTGATTGTTTGCATGTTGGTAGTATTTGATATGTTCGATCTTTGTTTAACCCGTAGCTCCGCCACTAATGGCCACAAAACACGATGGTCGAGTATCTAATGCCATGTCTGTTAAACAATACAAGAGGATTGTACGTAGCGTAGCTAAAAAAAACACTCCATATGCCATGTTCATCACAGCTGGACATGGCATATGAAAAAAGTTGATAAATCATTCACCTAAAGTAATTCAGGTACGATAAAAAGAACCGATTAAAGTGAAATTCACATGAGGCATAACGTTAACGATTCAGGTTAGGGCGACGACTCGTCAGGAGACTTGGTATGCAGCCTCTGTGGGACCAAGTTAGATGGGCTCCACGAGCGAACTTATTTTTCCACTCACTAAGTTTTTTTTTATTGATTAAGCCTGTACTAATTAATTAATTGTTTAAGAAAAAGACAAAAAGTAGTGACGTCGAGTAGTGACGTTGAGCAGTGACGTGGATGAGCTACCTAAGCACACTAATGTTGTGGGTCCCATAACGACGGATCATTATGGTGCCAAACAACAAGATTAAATAAGTTTTGGTTTTTCTACTAAAAAAGTTTTGTTTTGTTTTGTTTGTTGTAACGAGGACAATAAAAATATAAAAAAGATAAGATATTTACATGGGGTGTTGGACAATGTCCTCTAAAATTCCTGGTATTGTTTGGGGCTCCGTCATTAAATTCTTGACGTGTATTAACATTTTTTAAAGGGAGATAATATTTAATTACATACGTTAACCCTAGCTATAACCTAGCTATATATAAGAAATTTCAACTCTGATCTCACAAGTATTTCTTGTCTAAATGCGCTGATATTCCACTTAACAAATCCTACACTAATAGGAGAAAATATAAGTTGTGATTTTGTATCCTCAACCAATTCGATTTTTCCAAAACCAAATGATATTAGATTTCCTAGGTAAGATCGTGTAAACTCGATCCTATCCTTCTTTGATCTTCTCAAGCAGCCACCCATAGCCGTCGATCGAATCTTCATACAAGATTGCAAAAGATTTGGTAACTTGTCATAAATAGAAAGTCGCGTCTATTTGAGATTCGCTTTCTAAATCCGTCACTCGTTCCCTCCATTGTTCTTCACAATGTTCCTTCACTCTTAACGGTGTACATATTTTTCCTGAAACACTTACATACAAAAGCAAGTTATACCACCTAAGTTTGTTATCATCAAAACTAAGATCGAAAAACCATGGAACAACGATTGATTTTAATACATCTCGAGTCCGCACAGGCCACAAGGCCCACAACACCATAAAACAAGCTCTTCCCGACTTTGAGTCCTAGCTGATCCCGTCTCTTCCCTCAAAGTTTCTGCAAAGTATGATTCAAAATGTAATCAAATTTATTTAAACTATCGATGAGTTTTAAAACACCTTGTTATTCCTCCATCTCCGTATCCACCACGTAAAAAAAGAGAGCATCTTTCGTTCAAACTATACACATTTTCAATTAAAAAGAAGTTAATAGTTATGAACTTTTTGTACATACATACAAACTTCCATGCCTAATGCATGCAAATTTGAATATGAATATGCACCCTTATAAAAAAAATTTCACATTTAATATACTAGCCTAATGTAATCCTGATTAAGCAGGGGCATGCATGTAGGATTAAATTGTGTACACACATATTATGAGCAGTTCGAGAAAATACATGAAAATGCTTCAGAGTTGACTTGGCGAATACATGGAAATGCTTCAACTCTAAAATTGAACCATCTTGCATAGAATATCCAATTGAATTAACTCAATCACCCATATAATCTATATACAAATTACATATGAATATCAAAAAATTTACCTGTACACATAAAAATGACATCTTCTTATTATTACATTTTACATATGAATATCAAGAATTTCCATAACACACCTCAGTGTTTGAATGGAGTCAATTCTTGCACTCGAGAAGAGGATTACATCGTCAGCAAAGAGGAGGTGTATGAACTTTGCCTTTGATAGACCTAAAAAATAAAGGAAGTGTGTGAGCTTCCGCTCGAGAAAATATTTTTGATAGACCTAAAGAAGACAAAAACAAGAGTAACATTATATAGTAAAACTATGAAATAGGCATGCAAACAAAAGCACACAAGTCACAAACAACAAAAGACACAAAGACATGTATGATAATAATAAAAGTACACTTATATTTAGTCTTTTATTAATTTTTACTTGCTGTTTTGTAACCATTTTAGTCTAAAACTGAAAAAAAAATTAGTTAATTTTTTTTAATAAGGAAAGAAATTAGAAAGCCCATAGTAATAAAAAGTGGATCGCCCTAGAGTATTAATTTTTACGGATGAAGTTGGCAACATAAGTGACTTTGCCAAATACATGAAAAATGCTTCAATTCTGAAACCGGGCCATCTCGCCGAATCAATTCAATCTCCTACGTCCTATCCCTATCAAAGAAATTATCGGTACACATAAATTCCATGATATGTTTTATTATTAAAGTGGCTATCTTTCACTAGTCACTACCTTCATGTCTGGAAAAGCATCTTTAATTTATTCCTTTATGTCAAAATTGAAGGTTTTGTAAAGGACTTTTTTGCTTCTTTAAAAGAAAAAAACATGAGTGAATTTTAATCTTAACATCCAAATGCTTAGGACATCCCCAACAGATGCTCCAAATTCTTGAATTTAGTGCATTTGGGGATTATGGACCTATTTTAAGGTCCAACAAATTCTCCATTATATTCTCCATTTTGGAGAAGATCTCCAAAAGTTGAATCCCTTTCTCTAAATTTGGGGATATCCCTAAAAAATTTTGGAGAAGTATATTAAATCATGTCTTCTCCCAATTGGTCAATTTTAAATTTATAATAGTAGTTTACATATAAATATAATAATGATAAAAATATAAATCTTTAAAATGGAGAATTTGTTGGAGTTAGGACATAAAAATTTTGGAGAATGTTGAACTTTCTTCCCCATTTTGGAAAAAATTATAGAGCATCTCTTGGGGATGCTCTTATCGGGTTTGTGATAATTCATGTGATTTATATAATAACATAATATGACGACTCGAGACTTTAGACTAAACACGAAATTAAACTATTCTTTAATCAATAAAAGATAACACTTTTCCTCACAAAGTATGATCAATGAGGATGTTTTATATGAATGATGAATTGGAACTGTTCTAAGGTAGCCACAGGGGGAAGATATTGCTATTATAATTCCTTTTCTGATTACCCAAATATATAATACCATAGTCCCTACCACAAAAGTATGTATGTAATCGCATAAGATCATCTCCCACGAGAAGTTGCTTTGTTCTTTGGCAGAGAAAGCCGACACTCGATCTTGGCTGAGAAAGCCACTCTCAAGGACGCATGGGTTGAGAATGCCATCGCATCGGGCTAAGACAAATAATTAATTTCAGTAACGCGATTTAGAATTTTTGCTCTTACTTGAAATTTGAGAGATTGCTCTTTTCTTGTTCTTGACTCTTTTTCAGTTGTCTGCTCCGTCTCTATCGATAATCAGTTGGTTTCTTTCTGAATTTATAGGCAAAGATCTTATTACTTGTAGTGTTTTGTTTTATCAGTCGATGTCGTTGTAACCCGTTTGGGGGTGTTGGGTTGCGAGTTTCCTTTTCAAATATCTTCCGCCATCATACCTTTTCCTACCATTCATCGGATTCTCTCCGACTTGATCGGTGCTACCTTTGACACTGTTGTGTCCAATCTTTATTCCAGTTGGGGATTAGAATGACGGTTGTTTGATTCAGTTTTTGCCTGTTCGAAATCTTGTTTCTTGGTTTTCTAAACCTGTGGATTTTGCTGATGCTTCGTAGTTCCGCTATTTGATAGAGGATGAATTTTGTCTCCGGTCATCTTCTCCGGTTGGACCCGGGCGTGGATTGACCTATGTCTTTCGGTTTTTGGCCGTACACGTTACGGTGTTGGCCGCTTGTTCTCTTTTCCGTCATATTGAACGAGAGCCTACGTGGCTGTTTCTTGTCCGAACTTTGTTGACCGTACATGTTTACGGTGTGCATTTCTCCCCCATTGTACCACCGGAGAAGGCGCTCGAGGGTCCGGTGTGGTCGACAGTATGAGAGATGTAGGGCTGGAGGCGGCGGAGACACTAAACAGGGCAATGGCGACGATGGCTGCAAAAGAGGGCGCGACTGAGCGGCAGTGCTCATCCCTGAGAGTTGGACTTGTGGTTGATTTTGAATCTCTTTAGAGGGAGCATTTATAGGGTTCCGTGAATAATTTGCAATGAGTTTAGGATTCTAAAATTCGAGATGTTTTTGAAAAAATAAAAGTTGTAAGGGTTGTGTTCGGTTTTGAAAATAATGCGTAAAGAGGTTGTCGTCGGTTTAGGTTAATGTCGTTTTTTTCCGTAAAGAGACTGACATTGTTCTTAAAAATGGTAGTGGATATTTTTCTAGATACTTTAAGAGGACTCGTTTACTATAATAGTTGGAATAAAATTCGAATTACAAATCCGGAGTTGAATCAGAAATTGAAATTGATTCATATTGGAACTTAATGTTTGGTATAATTTTGGAATAAACTATTCCCATAAAAAAATTGATTCAATATAACAATAGGTCTTGTTTAATTAAATAAATGTACGGTTTTTATAAAATCAATCATATAACTTATTGGAAATCAAATAAAAATTGACGGTTAAATTAACAATTGCTTACAACCACATCAAATTATCACCACTATACCAAATCTTAGCATAAATTTAATTAAGAATAATTATTGACATAATACAACTACTATATCTCTTAAACTAAGCATGACATTGAGGTAAACCAAATTTCATGATTTGATTGAGGTAAACCAAATTTCATCATTTTAGCTGTAATTCGATCCTTGTTATTCGGAGGAAGATCTCCACCAATAATGCGTTTGAGAAACTGAATTGTATTTTCTGAAACTTTCAGCTCCTGTGTGACAGTATGAACTAATGATGCCTTCGAAAATTTCAAACAGAGATCAAAAAATTTCACACATAAGATTCATCTCCCTTAAATAGCAATGATAACTCACCTCCTAACCTTATACAACTCAAATCTCCATTTATAAAAAAGACTTCAAAACATGAAAATAGACAAATCTTGGAGGTGAAGCAGGTGGGTCGGTATCCCACGAATAATGTACAACCCTAATTATAGAGTAGTGGACTATATTCTCTAGGAAGTGAGCTTTATGGAGTTATAGGAATGCAAGGAACTATCCTAAACGTAAAAGATCTTCCTAAGGAGAAAATCAAGGAAAATAAGAAACTCAAGGACAATAATGAACTTAAGTCTTTTTTTTTCAGCTCTAAATCTGGATTTGGACAAAAATTATGAAAATGGGTCTTCTTTGAAATACGGTCGTGTCGCAATCTTGGCTGATCAAGTATGTATGAATTTAATTCTTTTTCTGTCTTTTCTTCTCTTTGAAATTGTATTTTCAGATTGTTTTGTTTTTTCAACAGGTTATTGATGGTTATCATTTTACTGGGCTCCTTATAAATATGTTTTGTTGTCTATGGACTGCTCTTCTAGCGGAAGATTTTTTTATCGGTTGTTCGTTTTCCATTGTATCTGGCAAACCACAAAAATGTTGTTGATTCTAGATTGTTCTACACTAATTTTGAGCTTAATGTATGGTCAAGTTTCAATCATGATACTCTAAAGGATTGGAAAATTCAGCGTCTTAAGGTACTCATTTTTTGCTACCTAGTGTTTTTTTGAAAATCTTAAGTTTAGTCTCTTTGTTGAGTTTAAATATCTATTCAATTTTTGCATATTAATTTTTTTTGTAAAATATCATTTCTAATCTGTGCAGCGTTTCAAAGCCTCTTCCTTAGCAAAGATAATGGCGGTCTTCAAAAAATTTAAAACATATATGAAGTTTTTTCATCCACTTACGGGCGCTGATATGGTAGCAATTATGGGAATAGTTCATTCCAAAATTATACCAAATATTAAGTTCCAATATGAATCAATTTTAATTTCTGATTCAACTCCGAATTTCTAATTCGACTCTGGATTTGTTTTCGAATTTTATTCCAACTATTATAGTAAACGAGTCCTCTTGAAGTATCTAGAAAAATATCCACTACCATTTTTAAGAACAATGTCAGCCTTTTTACGGAAAAATAAAACGACGTTAACTTAAACCGACGACAACCTCTCTACGCACTATTTTCAAAACCGAACACAGCCTTTACAACTTCCATTTTTTTCAAAACATCTCGAACTCTAGAATCCTAAAGTCATTGGAAATATTCACGGGACCCTATAAATGCTCCATCTAAAGATATTCAAAATCAACCACAGGTCCAACTCTCAGGGATGAGCACTGCCGCCTCCATTGCGTCCTCTTTTGCAGCCATCACTGCCATTGTCTCGTTTAGGGTCTCCGTCGCCTCCAGCCCTACATATCTCATATCGTCGACCACACCGGACCCTCTTTTCGGCCTATTGAAGGAGAGCCTACGTGGCGTTTCTAGACCAACGTGGTATTTGCACGTCCAGACTTTGCCCATCTGGGCTTTTTTGTTTTGACTTTTTTATGGGTTGGGCTTTGTTTTGTGTGGGTCTTTGGCCCATTTTCGCTTGTACGGTTTGTATGTGTTTTTTGGGAGGTTTGTTTGAGTTTGTTTCAATATTTCTCAAAATAATTAGACTGGAGTTTTGGTTTCGAACAATGTCTTTTGGGACCAGGTCGTTTTAATTGCTTCGTGACTTTTGAAGATCCTTCATCTTGGTGGAGGGAACGTCAAATATCCTTTCCGCACATCCCGATATGGGTTGACCGTTTGTCGGGCGCTATTTTTAGTCCTTCACTCACCTCGAGCCTAAACTCATTTGTGGTCTTTTTGGCTGGTTTTTTGTATTGTTGCTTACTCTTTTTGCTCTTTGTAGCTCTCTTGTGACTCACCTAGCCAGTCACGGCTGCCATTTGATGACCTCTCAATTTAGCAAACTTGTTTGGTCTACCGAATTTTTACCTATTAAAAAAAAGAGCATCTTCCACCACATAGGCTAAAGTTTAAAAATTTTCAACCTATTAAAATGAGTATATTCTCTTCTAAAATTTCCTTTTACCCTATCATTTGAAAATGGCACTTATATCATAAGCCAAATTTCATAAGGCTAAAATTTTAAATTTGATTCTAACGGCTAGTTTTACTATTTCACTATATAGTTTTCATTGTGATATATTCCAAAATAACAGCTACAAATGGATAGTTTGAATAATATTATTATATTTCACCAAAAATTATTATTATAATAGTAATTGTGAATAACATTTATATTTCAAAAAAATCTATAAATATACTATCCATTATTTTCATCACCTCAATTTCACTCAATTTCTATTACAATAATATAATTATTTACATATTAAATATTAGGCTTAAATATAAAACATTATAATTCAAAAAAAAAATTGTGAATAACGGTTATAATTCAAAAAAATCTATGAATACTTGCATACTATCCATTATTTAACAATAAGGCAAATGCTCCATCCGATTCAAAATAAGTGTCGTTTTAGATTTTGACACTAATTTTAAGAAAATTATTAATTAAACTCAAAATCTTAAACTTTAAAAAGACACTTATTTTAAATTGGAAGGAGTATTATTGATTTTATTGCTTCAAATGATGTTAGAGATACAATTATTTCCTATTTGATTCCTATTTGATCCAATTTTAATTTTAATAATTTTTTTAGAGTGTATCGTTTCTTCTTAAAACAAAAAATGTACAATTAAAATGTGAACACATAAAATAATACTTTCTCCGTTCAAAATTATTTATCATATTTTCTGTTCATTAATGCTTGTCATTTTAAATATTTTATCCTTTAAAAAATATTCAAAAAGGCAAAAAAACTTCTTAAATTCAACAACAAAAAAAAACTATACTACTTTTTGAATTAAGTGGTTTGATTCAAGATTATTAGTGCAAATATATGACTTTGAGACGTCCTTGTACCGTTGTACTCAAATTACCAATTCCTTGAATACTTATTTTTTTCGTAAGAGAACGAATCTGATCATCATAATCTCAGCTCACAATTAATTCTGTCGTCTAGAACGTACATCTTTCAATGGCGTATCTTCTTGAGATTCCAAGATCAAGAAGAATCTCCACACTATTACAAGTTTACAACTATTCTTCGTCGCCAACTCCCTCCACCTCTGTTCCTCCGGCGGCCTCATCTGCCTCAACTGCTCGGAAACCGCCAACAACTCCTCCGACAGCCTCTACAAATTCAACCTCGACAACCTCCTCGGCGAGCTGAGGTCTTCGTCGTCGAAAACCGTCTTCTACGAGCACAAACAAGGCCTAAAACAATCTGTCTACGGCTCCTACCCCTGCCTCGGCCACCTCCCCGACCAGACCTGCTCCGCCTGCGTCTACAACGCCAGCGATGACGTCATCCCGTCCTGCCTAACCAAGTACAGGCCAAGATCTGATGACGTCATCTTGTATCTTCATCAAGACTCGCGACTAAGGATCATCCACAGAGATCTTAAATCTAGCAATATCTTGCTCGACCAAGTTATAAATCCAAAAATCTCAGACTTTGGTATAGCCAAAATGTTAGCACTTGACCAAACTCGAGCTTCCACTGACACACTTGCCGGAACATAGTAAGATCAGACTCCATCAAGTTAGGCCATCTCCGATCTAGAAAAAGTTTGGATCTTTTGCACCAACCATATACATGTTTCTTGCATACGGAATGCAGTGGATACATGGCTCCAGAGTACATGGTCATTGGCCAATACTCCCTCAAATCGGACATCTATAGTTTTGGAATCATAGTACTAGAAATAGTGTCGGTCAGAGGAACCGGTTCTATAGCCGCCCTTTACTCGAAGAGGCTTCGCTACACCGTGTAAGCCTAGCTCCTAAGTTGATAATGCTATTATTGCTATATACCCTATATTGAACATTAAACACTCATTTTCTTGCAGGCATGGAGGCTAATTTGGAGCAAGAAATGGTAGATTCGACATTGAATGGTGTCTATTCGATTGAAGAGGTAGTTAAATGTATCCACATTGGTTTGTTGTGCATCCAATTAGAGGCCGGAAGAAGACCTACGATAACTTCGGTTGTAGCCGCCTTAAGCGAGACATCCGTGGATCTCCCACCACCAACACCGCCTAACTTCTTTGACACGAGTTGCTCATCTTCGAATGCCACCACCGCTACCACTACTACTACAGCTACCGATGGTACTCAATCATCTTGGCCGTCAAGACAATGATGATTGTGGATTGAAAAATATGCATCTCTTCTTGTGTGCTAGGTGCTTGATTATTTAAGCCTGTTTGTGCTATGGATGAATGATCAAAGATGCTTGTGTTTTCCTCTTACGCAAAGGCCATTTGGTCAATGGTCAACGACTAGGATTTGACGTAAACAATTAGAATTTCAACTGATAGTATGAGAGGCTATATTTCAACTGACGTAAACAATTACTGACCAATATTGAAATTTTGATAAAATAAGGTTTTGAAACTTAAGTTTTTCTAAGAAAGTCATATATCCAACAATAAATCCAGTTTGACCCACATGTAAGATGAGTCTTACGGAATGTTCTATTCTACCTAATTAAACACTGAAAACATTATAATAATTTCAGATTTTTATTCTGCTAATCATAAATGGCCTTAGAGTGGAGAGGTGTAAAGCAGGGTTTTTATGTCAAGTTTTAGGCCCCTGTAATTTATTTACTCCATATAAATTAAGTTATGATGTTTCTGTTCTTTATGGCTGACAAACTAGATCGTTAACTCAAACCAGAACCGGCTAAAAAAATTAAAAAGTCATTTAATTGAATTTTGAAAAGGACACTTCTTATGAGAGTCTTAATCGGAAACTTTTAGCTACTACTTTTGGATACTCAACCGCTTAATTAGATGCCCGAAAGCTTTTTAGCCTTTTTTTTTGTTTTATAATACATGTACTTTTAGCTAATTTAGCCTCTAATTTACATATTTGTACTTGTAATTAATGATAAGTTATTGGTAGTGATTTTGAATAAAATAGAAAAGTGAACTAGTAAATGAGGATATATTAATATTTTTTAATTGTTCATTAAATAATGTGCAAATTGTTAGAAAAACAAGTTCTATGGAGGGAGTATTGACTTCTGTGGTTGGGTGATTGATTAAGAGCATGGCTTACAGATTCTCTATAATTTTCTAAGTCTAGCTATGAGTATTCTTTTGATGGATTTCTCACAAAGTTGAGGTTAAAAGTAGCAAATGTACCTAATTATCGTCAATCTGTTGTAGATGCTGACCTTTTGTGTTCCACGGTTTTCACATATTTTCGTTGATAGAGCTGGACTTTGTAACAAATACCCTTACATGTAAGGTCAAGAATGATTATATGTTCAAACGTCTAATCCAGAAGAGTTAATACAAAGGATAAAAAAAAAGAAGTCTCAGAATCAGACCAACTAATTGAGAGTATTTTGATGAATGAAATTACTGACCGAGCACTCTTATCAGGTAAACGAAGTATCAACATCAAAAACTAGTTGTGACAATTGCTCAACAGGCATGACTTAATGTCCGAGATGCGACATTCTACGAAACATCCTCCTTTTCGCAATCAGCAGGCTCTGGGATGATTTAAAAAACAAAATCCTCCACAGCAAGTTGATGTCAATTATCACCTGTGTTCTTGCAATGCAAAGTTTGGATACTATGATATTGTATGCAACTCACCTGGGTTGGGTTTCACTTGAAATGACTGCTTCTTTCATTGTTACTAAAGCTAGACAATGAAAATTCTTTACAAATTTACATTGCAACATAAAAAAGAATCGAACAAAATGTTGTACATAACAGAAGTAAAAGACTCTCTTTGCGTGAAGGTGACATATTGTAGCTGAGAACTACTTCACGTATTCACCCGTCTTCGAGCACACCTATCCATCTGCATTAATATATATGAAGGCATCAATAAGGCATTCGGAGGCAGCAAGAATCTGAATTAAAAATGGACAAATTGGACTTCTTACCGCATTTAAGAAGATTGCAAATATATTTGCCTAATTTTAACACTTTCTTTTTCCTCGGATAAAGTTGTATCTTAGTTGGCAATAAGGCACTAATATTTGGGGAGCTTAAGAGTTAACCAGCTTAAATGTATTGACTATGACTCATAAACTGTAAATGACAATCGAAGTCAATCAGTCTATGTCAACCATCCTCAAATTCTAAGTTAAACTATAAGCAAACAAACTGACCTATGGAGTTGAAATCCCATGTGGGCTGCCATACCCTCTAGACCACCTAAAATTCAACTCAGATCATGAAGTTCAATGTAGCTTTCTCCATCTGCTCATATGGTGAATAATAAGGCATTATATGAAAACATCAAATATTGACATAATGATCATGCAAAATTTGATCGAGTAAGAAAATCCAAACCTCAATTTTTGCATAAAAGTTTGCTAGTTCTCTTTGAGCTCATGCTTTACGAAGAGCGAATGGCAGTGATCCAACAGGAATATGTATCCCGATAGTTCTGTTGACAATAAGGGTCAATGAGGCATTATGAAAATCAAGCCAACCCGGTGTTGATGGTGAATGGTACAGAATATTTGATATCTGCAGGATCAAAGTAGGACAAATATGTTAATATTTGCAAAATCAAGAACATTAATTGATTTCATGACCATCACACACAGATATATCATACAATATTCAAAAGGCAGATTTAACTAATGATTTATAGAAGTCCAACTACTCACCGATTCCTTCCAATAACTTGTTCTAAAGCCTCAAACTCCTGCTAGTACTGATACATTTTTTATATTTCTATTGTACCCAAAACCATCACCATAAAATGAAATACACACATGCTCTTTTAAAAAAGGAAGAACAACAATCTATGAGCAACAAAATATAGCCACCATACCACATCCAATTCCTTAGGATGAGTGAGCACGTAGACAGGAGCACCAGCATGATGGGACTCCACCTTTGCACATGCCACAGGACCATTAAATTTAGTGTTTCTCCAGGATTCACATTTCACCAGTGACTGAGTGAGTTCACCCTAAAACTTATCATTCACTTGATGGCGCTGTGCAGCACCAAAGAAGCTGCAGAGGGATACAAATCATATATGAGAAAGTACTGAGAAGATCACCCCAAAGTGCGCACACAATATCAAGAGAATTTTAAGATGAGCGGCAACTACCTTTGTTTCTTGAGTGGAAATGTGCCTCAGGGAATGCTAAACGGGAGAAGCAGTGATGTTTGCATTTGTGGTTCTTCTTGGGCATTATTGGGTTGATGAGTTTTTTTCGCACAATGTTGTGAATCTTGCAAAATCAAACTGAACAAAGAAGGATGATTATTAGGGATGTACCAAAAACAATAGTAATTTAATCAACATTTATAGAATCTAATTCTAACAGAAGATCATACATGATACAAAATCTTACGACAAACCTTAAAGTTGATCATAAGAGAAAAATCTTTAAGGTATTTCCTCTTGTTTTCAATCTCTTTGGTGAGGTCACAACACTGGCTGATGATACCCAGCTCCATTTCACATATTTTCTTAATTGTTCCTGCACAGAATGAGAATAAATAAGTATCAAAGCCAACACAAAGTGTGTATCTGGACCACTAAATGAAAATTTATGCAATTAGAAAAGTAGTAAAAGCTTTATCAAGATCTTCTTAGTTTTAAGGGAATCAAATGCAATGCAAAAAGTTCCACCATGTCATTCATCTTGATCTCTGAACATTAGATTTTAATATGCAAACCCCAAATTTATCAAGCTTACGGTTTCAATTCAATCAAGGTTAGAACAAGCTTGAGATAAGATCGGTACCAACTGGCAAAGTGATTCCATCTCGAGCATGCTTGAAAGTAGCAAAGAGAGTATCAGTCTCAACTCTCTTCCTCGGCTTCAGCGCATTCGAGTTCGATGACCCCCCACCAAACCTGAAATTAGAAGTGAAGAAAAACTATAGTAGTCTTTATATCCATGTGAATCTTCAGTCTTGATTCCTCATGAAGATCAATTACAAAGGGGGTTATGGAAAACACTCTATATACCCGGGAAGTTTTGGTTCTCTTCTAGGGTTCCACCCTCCAAAAAAATGACCATCGGTACGTCTTTAATTTAGTACGATCCAAGCTTGGGGGTTTCTCAGATTAAAGACTTCTGTGGCTTTGAAGAATGCATCAGCCTGCAACGGGAGGAGAAAAAGAGGTAACTTGTTAGATCAAGTTGACATTAACTTAAAGGGATTTAATTTTACACAAGTAATGAACAAAGTTTTTCAAGAGGACCACGTCGATTCCTGTATATTCAAGGTTTGGAGTTCATATTGCTCGCAATAATAAAGCTTACTTTTCATGTCTATCTATTGTGACTTCATTGATTTTAACACTGAGTTTTGAAGTGCATTCTGATTTTAAGTCATACAGAACACTACCACCAAAAAAATTAAAAATTAAGAAAAAATGGAATACCCTGTGTCATGTCAAAGGTTGATCATTTTGGGTTGCAAGACCTTGCATCCATTGATGAGATGTAGACCCTTGTGGGGACTCTAAACTCATGATCTCTCCTCTTAGACCCACCTGCCATTAGAAGACACCGTAAAACATCCTGACTTGCAAATAAACAAATAAAAGTCAGACTTTTGTACTATTGAAGTTTGGACTGACCTGGTAAGACCATTTGAACCATGACAGATCTTTTGTTCCCTTGTTGAGACCCCTCAACACAACCCGACCCATGATTCCTGTCATCCCGGTTTCAAAATACGGTCCGACATTCTGCACCAAGAACAGAAATGTTTTTGTCAAGGAATAGTCTTAGCAAATGCATAAAAATGGACCAAAACTTGTGCAGTTGACTAACCGATAAACCAACAATAACATTTGGCAGCACAATCCTGTTCATTCCTGACCGTAGGTTGACTTGTTGATTAAATATAAACCGCCTGATCTCCCTAGTTCCATAAGCAGATCCTGTAATTCAGATATTTGTTATCAGTACCAAATGCATCATATTTGAAAACCATAATGAAGGATTAGTACCTCAAGAACTCTAGGTGGCTCAAGTTCAGATTTAGATTCCACTTCCATGGGTTTAACCAGTTCTTCATAATCAGCCACGCCGCCTTCTTCCAACTCTCTAGTAGAATCATCACCATTTACCATGAGCTCTGAAGAAGCCTCTTCAGAAACATTACTGATTTTTTCCTCTGAAATCTTCCAAGCTGCCCTCTGTTTTCTTGACATCTTTGCTTCATGTTCTTGCCAACGTTTGGATACAAATGTCCTTAATTCAGCAATAGACGTACCCCGGTTGTTAACCTGATTAATATAGAACAATCATATTAGGCTAATATGATATGCGTATGAGTAAGAATAAAAATATACAAATTTAAGTGTCCCAGATTTATTTAAAAAAATAATATAATATTGAATTCCTTACAACAGCACATGCATTCTTGGGGAACCATAAAAATCAGCTTGACAACATACACAGCAATCTCATATAAACCTATACCAAAAGGAAGATCAAAGCTACTATTATTCAAATTACAATCCTCATAAACTAAATCCTAACCATAAGTGATTACATCAATAAAGGTTTATAGACCACAGAGATATAGAAGAAGCACATACTTCAATCAAGGCATACAACCTAATCGCTTGCATGGAAGTAGTGTATGAAAATACGAGGCACAAATGATAATAGGGTAATTTATCTGAAACTCACCTTTCTTGTTTGTTTCCTCAGCGTGGCGGCCATGAATATGCAACGTTGACAAGGTGTAAGGATTCAAGCATCCATATTTGATTAACAAACCGCAAAACATACATACTGAGATGAAGTTCACAAAGAATTTGTATAAGATTAATAAGAGGTAAGATCAAAAGGCAATATGACTACATCGAAAATATTATACCTAGATTTTTTATTTCCATGGCAAACAATTTAATAAATACATGGTTTGTAGAGAAAGAACTCACTATAAGGAGGCGGCACAGAATGGGGTATTAGCGTGCTTTAAGCTTAGTATAATATAGGAAGCATAATCAATCAGGTTGAACAACTTCATTTTTTGGTAGTATGTCATTGATTAATAGTCTATCCAATACTATTATACGGGAAAATACAAAATATATTCGAATGAATACTGATGTAGCAGCAGCTGTGATATACAGTAGGTCATATATAACTCATACCATATCTTCCCATATAACTTATACTCTCCCGCACATTCAAACCGAGTTTGACCACAACCGAGATAATGCAAACAAAATGAAAAAAACAATACTATCACAAAAAAATCAGCAGTGTTCATGCCAAATACCTCTTTAAGAGGCTGGTGACACACCTCTTTGATCGAGGGCTTGAACCAGGTTCTCATTCTCGCAACCTTTTGTCAACATGCAGTTGGCACATAGTCGAAATACACTACTAACATGTTACGAATGAACCTGTCCAACAACAAACACACACCAAAAGAAGAATTGAATTAGAACTTGAAAAATAATATGTCTCACATGAAAAATGTATCAATTCCAATGAAGCACACCACATTCCCAAAGAAACATGCACACCACATTCCCAAAGAAACATATGACACATGGAGCAGAACTCAAATATAAAATAGTGAAGATCCAGAAAGTAATACAAATATCTAGCACTCATAAGTCAATTTGAATGAAGTATGAATATCACACCACTCTCCCAAAGAGAGAAAATTGCAATCAAACAACAATCAAAATACTGTCTCAAACCCTACAACAAACTAAAGGAACTAAATTGAAGCCAAAATAGGAGGGTAATTAAAAGAGCGTTACTTGTATAAATCTGCAAATTCATCTCATAACCATACAAAATGGAAACAAAATTGTAAAATTAAAACCCACACCAGGCGAGAGAACGATTACGTCAAAATTCAATCGGGGCTAAGAAAGCCTAAAAACAGGAACCAACACCCTAACCCCACCCCTCAAAAGCACACACGAACACATAACATACCACATAGTACCCGAATTTACAATACAGACATCCCAAAGCAATACCAAAAAGGCTTATGTGTCAAAGGGAATATCAAGAGCAGATATGGTGAAATTAGGTTGAACAAAATCAAGATCAAAACACTAAATTGAAAAGGCAAAGTACGAATTCATCCACAACACATATTACACAACAAAATACATGCCCAATAGGAAAGGAGGTAGAACATTATACAGACCAAAGCAAACCTACAAACACGATACCCGCCCAAAGCAAACCTACAAAGCAACTTTCATCATAACTGGAAAAGCATATTCATTAAAACTAGTTTTGACAATCTCAGGGCTCATTGAATGCATAGCAGGAAATACATAAGAAGCAACAACATCCACTTGCATACTGTAGTGAATGATCAGATTGTAAAACGCAGGATAAAGTTAGGTTCTTTCTATATTGATGACAGATTTAAAGAACAGATATTAGTAATAATGTAAATCAAATTGCCAAAAAGTAAAAAAACATGCAAAACCAACAAAATCTTATCTTGGTGACTTGCAAAATCACCATATTATGTCAAATAACCAACATTTACTAGAGAGGAAACACAGTACCTGTAAAGGCGTTGCAAATATATGCGATAATCAGGGTGAATTCCTTCTTCATGAAGACGTAGAAGTGGACTACGAAGCAAAGCAAAGACTAAGCGGGGCAAAGGTTGTAACTGTGGGGTCATTGAGAATGAGGCGTCAATTTGGGCCAACTGTTGTGTTCCCAGCCCCATACTGAATTAGTTTGCAAGCTTCATTATACTGAGCTGTAAGGATCGATCACTAGCCAATCATGTAGCAGCATCCTGCCCTCCCGAACCCCTTGCTCCAGGGAGGCTAATATGACCTGGATAATAGAATGAATGTTCATTACAACCGATCTAGGGAGTAGAGATATGAGTGGAAGATGGTAGATAATCCCTTTTTTTATATTCATATATAGTAGACAAACTACTGGATTCTGTTCTTCACGACTCTCCTAAAAAGGGATATTTATTTATTTTTACTGAAAAAATGCATTAGTAACTCAATGAGAAACACGTTACCTTATGAACAAGGATAGAAAGAACTGCCTTAACATCAACACTATCGTAAAGTTCATTGATATTTCGAGCAGCACCGTACTGCAAAGTTCCAATTCTCAGCTGCCATTTGAGGGAGAACTTAGGTCTGTAACAAACATACAAGATCGTTAAGCTGGTAAGAAATCCCTAATCTGTATTTAGAACCTGAGGCATATCGTGAAGAGAAAGGGGTGTGTATTTTATGTCCAGGCAACCATCATTAAACCTCTTTCTTGACCTGTTAAATTTCCACCATCCAAAATTATCATAAACTGGCAATATACAAAAACAATGACCATAAGGATCACAAAAGGGGCAGGTTTATGGACAATGAGGGGGGAGATATTGTAATTCTGATGAGAGAAAGAAATATGCTTCAGGTGGTTTAGAAATGATAGTGCACTAGATAAAAATTTGTTACAACATTGATTTAAGGTAAAATTACTACTTGACTTGAAGTGAATTTGTGATGCAGTAGAGGCAATATAGAATAAGCATACCTACTTGCAGCACTTAATCCCGAACTTGAAAGCTCCTCAGGAGGGAAATCTACAGAGTACTGGAAAGCAATTGGAATAATAGGAGGTTCTGACATGTTCCTGTGAAGAAGCTCAAGGTTACAACTCAAATAAAGAAAAAAACAAGTGAACCAAAAACAGACTAATACAAGTTGGATCATATACCTTGAAAACCCCTCTAGTTTTGAAAATTCAATGTCATAAGCATATGTTGCATAAGAATCACATCAAATTATGTGCTGAACATTTTCATATTGTGGATCTGGGAAAAATTGCCATACTGCAAAAGCAGAAATTCATGGGATTATAAGCATAGTACATAATGAAAAAAGCATCCTAGTATATTTTAAATAACGTAATCTAGAAACTCACAGAATGACCAATTTTAAATTCAGATGAAGTCCTTAATAATAGCACGCAGTTGAAGGCATATGGACGATTCAACATTCAGTACCTGGAAGATCACGTGTCAATCAAAATGGCATCAATGCATAGACAGAATGGTTATATCATCATATGTATTACATAGTTATTTTGTTCACAGAAATTCTCAAACTCACGTGTCCTGGGGAGTGGGGAAGTGTATAACCATCAGTATTTGAATACGACAACAATGTGCCCCCACTCTCAATTCTAAGGAACTTCAGAGACGCCAAGTCTGTATACTCATTGGTTACATTAAATATATCCACACAGACACCAGCTTGAACAGAGACAGCAGCCTGTGAAATACATAGAAATGCTCAGCTCTGGGAAGCAACTACTATAAAGCACATAGAGTGGGAAATGAAAAAAAAAAATAGAAAAATAAATAACCACATAGAGTCTCCAGTGAAGCTACTATATTGTCTTTACATGTCTCAAATTTGTGGCTGAGTGTAGCAAGGCCAAAGAATGATCCAGGAGGAAGAGCTGTACATAAATGTTTTATCATTAATCAGCATATTTCCATATAGTAAAAATGAAAGCACTAAGAAATTGAATTTCCATTGAAGTAACCAATAACCTTCTAAAGCTGCTAATCACCCACTCTTAGTCAGTTCCAAAAACTCTTCTGAAGCTGCAAATCAAGCAATGTAGTCAAATTGTGAAACATACAAACATACATGAAGTGCTGTTGAGGGAGCAAACACACCCTAAGACATTATGCTAATAATTCCGATATAAGACCACTTTAGAAACATCACTAGTTGATGATGAACTCATGCCAATGTGGTTCATGAGTCGAAATTTCAATTTTTCTAAAGTGGACAAGCCTGCATCACTTCTTCCTCATACCCGTACACTAAAATGGAGTTAAATACAGTGTTCATTTAGAAGATACCAATAAAATGCTACAAAACAACACTTGCATTAGATATTAACAAAGACCACAATATCTGCACATTATACTAACATATTAAAAATTTCAGAAGTTAGGTCATTGTTTCAACTTCCTTGCATCCGCACAGCGCTTAGGGCAGTGTTGACTGTTGACTGAAACGATTTCAAGTGTCCATTGGAACATTGTAAATTTATCAATTATATACATATTCTTACAAATTGCAAGAACAAGATTACTTCTAGCCATTGAAAACTAACTCGTCTCTGGCAGAATTCACCATGTTAGCATACGACTCTCAATTCCCCTCCAATTAAAATTCGGAAACTACAAACTAACAGATCATAGAAATTGCAACAATTAGCTATCAGAAAATCGGAATACAAATTATACAGTACAAATTTCATCACAACTCACAACAAGAATCAACAAGGGCTAATTCGATCGCTTGATTTCCAAATTATTGAAAATCAATTATCACTTTTCCTAGATAGTTGAACTAGAATCTGAAAAAAATTGAACTAAGAAAGAAGAATGGAACTCACAGGGAATTTCTAACAACTCCAACTCGGCAACAGGTGGCCACAAGATCCGTACGCCGGCGGAATACCGTTCTCGTCCACGCTGGCGAACGGCGAGACGGTGAGTCCCCATGGTAGTCCCGATGTGTCCTAGGCGTCCGGGTCGATCGGAAATCGGGTTACCGTTGCCCGTACTGCCATTCCGGGGAACTGAGATGGATAGGGGAGTAGAGATCGGGAAATTTGGATATCAACTGTGATTGATCGATGTTTGGTAGAGGGAAGGACTAGGATCCTAGGTATTAGTACTGGGCGTAGGCTAGGACAATAAGCGTACCCTAGCAAATTTCAGGGCGACCCGTAACCCGGACCGACCCGACCCATAAATTACGGGTCGGGTCCGACCCGTAATTTACGGGTTGGGTCACGGGTCACATATTTCAGGAATTACGGGTTACGGGTCGGGTACGGGTCAACCCGCCGGGTTACGGGTCGATCCGTAAAACCCGTAAAAAATTTAATATTTCTTATATTAAAACTTACACTTATATGAATATTGGGCCAAATTAATAGCCTAATTTTTTTATAATTAAAGCCCAAAAGCTTTTGATTTCCTTTCCATTACATTTAAGCCTTTTTATAATATCAATATGTTTCTTCTCTCTTTGATATTCTCGATGTGGGATGTGAGATTCCCAACCTTTCACAAATTCTCATCCCATTATCTATCCCACATCGAATTATTCATTGCTATTTGAAGATGTTAAAGCTATAAAAACGCATACCATGTATGACTTTCACAATAAGTTGGGCTTGTTTTAATGAGCCGATCTTGGAATTGGGCTTTTTTTCCTAAAGCCTAATTTAACAGGTCAACCCGTAACCCGACCCATCGCGGGTCGAGTTTTTTTTTGATTACGGGTCGACCCGGGACCCGTAATCCGGGTTATGGGTCGGGTCGGGTTGACCCGTTGAGCAAGTTATATAGAGAGTTATATAGGAAGTCTTGCGTAAAATCCGCGTTCAGCGTAAGCTAGCATAATCCGCGTACAGAATACGCTAGCATATTTTATTTTGCAAGGGTATTTTTAAAAAAAATTTATGGTCATTTTTATGACGGGGGTGGTAGAAATAATTTACTAATGTAATTATGTAAAATATAAATGATAATTATTTTATTAAAAATCATGCAATTTTTTAAAATTAATTTTTTATCTATAACTATATATTAAATTTATACCTTTTTGAGCCACAAGATCGATTTTGACCCCACCTCATATTTAAAAATATAAATTTTATTTGTATTATTATAAAAAAAATTATTAAATTATATTTTAACTATTTAAATTTATCTCTAACATCAAAAAAATATATATTTAGTATAACAATATATTTTGAAAGCTTCCTTATACAAGTATTTAAAATTAAAGATAAAATATTCAAAATAATTTGAAATAAATATAAATCTTTTAACATATATCTTTTGACGAATTTATTTATATATATAGTGATTTTATTTTATAAAAAATAATAATAAATATTTATAATTTTTTAAACTGAATAAAAATAGATAATAAAATATTTAATACATATATTAAAATATTTGATAAACTCTAAATTTATGTACATAAAAAGTAATAAAATATGAAGAATATAATATTTTATTAAAAAATTATACATTCTACGAGCAATAAATTACTTACATTAAAGTTTATATTACATTTTTATTAATTTATTAATATCCTATTTATAATGTCTTAAAATATAGTCGCACATGGTACGACGGGTAAAAATAGTTAAAATAAAATTCATACAATTTATTATAAATAATTAGACATGTCAATCGGGTCGGGTCGGGCGGGTTCGGTCATTTCGGGTTCGGGTTAAATCGGTTTCGGTTTCGTTATGGGTCACGGGTCAATCGGGTCTAAAATATCCATTTTTTATGATTATTAAAATCAATTTTTAATTAAATAATAATATTTAATTATAAAATATTATTTTTTACTTATTTTAATAATAAAATATATTATAATTTTCAAAATAAATCTTCATAATTCCGTAAATATACTAAATCGGTCAACCCAACGGGTTTCGGGTTCTATCGGGTTCGGTTGATTTCGGATTTCGGGTTCAAATTTTTGGGTCTTGACCCTAAAATTATCGGGTGGTTCGGGTCGGGTTAGCGGGTTCGGTCAGTTTTTGACAACTCTATAAATAATTGATTTTAAATACAACATAAAAGCACACTTTTTTTGTAAAAGGAGAGGTGGCACTCTCTGCACTCTTTTCTTATCAACATGTGTGTCACCTCTTATGCGCAAGCCCAGTTGCCCCTCCGCACCTCTTTATTTTCCCCTCATCTTAATTGAAATCGGGAGGTGGTGAAAGAACCCACGAACTCGTTCGTTTTTTCCGACCTAATTATCACTCAAAACTTCAAATGACCATTTATCAATCGTTTCTCAACCGTTTTTTGATGATTCAAATCTTGGAAGAGCAAAACCTCCTCTACAATAACCCTCAAGGAATTGGGCAGGTTTTGATCATATTTAGAGGCTAATCGAAGGTTTTAGTTCTCGATCTGATTTTTTTTCCAGAAATTGAAGTAGGTATCGAGTGAAGTATTCAAGCCTCGTGCGCCGCCGTCTGGGCATCAATAAGGAAAGGAAAGGAAAGGAAAGGAAAGGAAAGGAAAAGGAAAGAAAACAAATTTATATGTAACATGGTAATGATCCTCTCTTTTTTTTTAAGAAAATTAATAAGGAAATCGAGATGATAATGGTTAGCAGTAGTATTCTAAAAAACGCTAGGCGGGGGCAGTGGTGGTTTGGGGCCTAGCGCCTAGACGGCTAGGCTTGGGCCTAGGCGGGATATGGGCGGATTAGGCGGATCTATATGATTTTTTTATATAGGATTATTATTTGTAATTGCTAAAAATATATAAAATAAAGAATAATCCTATCATAATGTATCTGTATAAATTCAAGCCTAGAGCCTGCTTAGAGTCTGCCCAAGCTACCAAGAAGGCCGCCCAGCCCGCCTAACCTGCCCAAACCGCCTAGCTCGCACAAGTTGCCTAGCCCGCCTAGCAGCCCAAAACACCGCCCAGTGTAAAATCGGGACGGTGGACCACCGCCCAGCGCCTACGCGACTGCCTAGGCCGTTTTTTAGAACAATAACTATAGTAGAATACAGGATATAGTTATCTCATGTTAGAGGGGTGGGAAGAATTATCTCAAGTTTTACATAAAAAATGGGGAAAGAGGGATAATGGTTACCATTTTGATCAATGAATCATAAACTAAAAAGGGACTAGATTCATGTTATTAACCATTTCCTTTCCTCAACAAATACCAAATGAGCCCAATGTTTTTGTTTCACAATATATGTCCTTTTAGCTATTTTGGTCTCTATTGTACATATTTATACTCGTAATTATAAACAAGTTTTTAGTGATGATTTATAATAAAGTAAAAAAAGAAGTAATACATGAGGAAATAATTTTATTTTTAATAGCTTTCTTTAAAAATATATACATTGCTAAAATGACATGTATAATAAAATCGAGGGAGACAGGGAGTACATGTTAATCATCAACATGGGTAGGTAGCAAAGAAGATTGCGTAGTGCCCGTAGTTGTGGTAGTAGCGCTAGTGGTGGCTGAAGTAGAAGAGCCCGAGGTAATCAAAATAGAGCGGCTGATGTTAAAGAAGTTAGGGGGAGTTGGCGCAGGGAGATCAGTGGATTTCCCACTTAAGGCAGCCACAACTGAAGTCATTTTAGGCCTTTTTCCAGCATCTTCTTGAATACACAATAGTCCGATGTGGATACACTTGACCACTTCTTCCATCGAATAGGCGTCATTTAGAGCATAATCTACCATCTCTAGCTCTGCATTCTCGTTCCACAACCTCCATGCCTGCCAAAACAAACGTTGTTCAATGTGAAAAGTTTATGCGACAATAGACTAGATTGAGAGTCAAGGATATGTAAGCCCCTTATATAAGTTCAGTCGGTTCCATTCTAAAATCAAATAGTAATAGAATGAGTAACTCAATGACCTTTAGGCCTGTACAAGTCCGGGCCAGCCAGCCCGGCCCGCTTAAATCACGGGCTTAGGCATTGACATTAGTCCGAAAGGCTCGACCCGTAAAATATGGGACCGGGCTTGGACAACGAAAAAAACCCGTCGGTCCGGCCCGGCCAGAAATTAATTTATATTTTATAATAAAATTAATATCATTTATAATTTATAATAATATTAATATATTATATATATATAATTTATGTTGCAGGTCGGGCTAGCCCGTGGACGGCCTGACCCGTGTGTGTGGATGGGCTTGGACAAAAAAATAGGCCCGAATTACCGGGATGGGCTTGGCCCAGCCCGTTGATGTGGACAAAAAAATTTTTTTAGCCCGGCCCGAACCCGCTCATGTACAGGTCTAATGACCTTCTATACTATGCAATTTATCACCCAACCTCCCATGTGGAAAGTCGATCATATTCCAACATTCAGCATGCATCTAGCCTAATCATTAAACATTACTAAAAATAAATTGGTGTGTTGTGCTTTGAAAAGATCATGCATGAAATGGGAGGCTTACACGATGCAACAAGGCTTCCTCAAGCAATGGGCGACCATCGAATCGATTCCTTTGACCGGTCACTATTTCTAGGACCATGATTCCAAAACTATAGATGTCCGACTTAAGGGAATACTGGCCCGTTAACACATATTCTGGAGCCATGTATCCGCTGCATGCAATTGCATCAAAAGGAAAGTTAATAAATATTAGTTCCAAAGATCCATAATATAGTAACAACAAAGTGGGTTACTAAGTAGGAATCGAAATCATTACTATGTCCCTGCAATTACTCCCGTGGAAGCTCGAGTTTGGTCAAGCCCTAATGTTTTCGCTATTCCGAAGTCTGAGATTTTCGGGTTCATGGCTTCATCAAGCAGAATATTGCTAGATTTTAGATCACGGTGGATAATCCTCAGCCGAGAATCTTCGTGAAGATACAAGAGCCCTTTTGCAATCCCGCATATGATATTAAATCGTTTTTCCCAAGCCAAAGAGGCTCGTTTAATTGGGTCTACAACAATGTTGAAAGCAAGTAGTTGGAAGTTGATCAAAATAAGAATAAAGCAGTGTTCATCCATGCATGACCTTTGAAATGTAATGTAAGCACTGTTCTAAAAATCCCTTCTAGGCCTCGTCTAGGCGCTGGAAGGTCCTAACCCGCCTAGCCGTCTAGACCGCCTAGGCCACCGTTCAGGTCGTCTAGGCGCTAGGCGGTCCCTCCCCACCCAGCGTCTGCCTAGCGTTTTTTAGAACATTGAGTGTAAGACATACCGAATAGAACTTTATCCAGACTTGAGTTTGGGAGATATTCGTAGACAAGAATCTTCTCTTTTCCTGAAAGACAGAACCCTAGAAGCTTGACTAAATTTCGGTGTTGGAGTTTTGCTACTAGCACCACTTCATTTTTGAACTCTAAAGCGCCCTGTCCAGAGTTGGTGGTGGTGAGCCTCTTCACTGCTATTTCTTGCCCATTTTCCAACTTACCCTAGTAAGAATTTAAGAAAGGAAATTAATATACATTTCTCTTTTTTTTAAAAGAGAAGTAGCATTTGACATCAATTAATCAATCTGAAGATTAAATCCTTAGGTTGCATATTATATACTCACTCTGTTTTGTAATGTTTGTCCGAAAGGACAACATTCACACAAATTAAGAAAAAGAGAGAAGAAAAAGTAACCAATATGCATGTTCGAAAGAGAAAAGGAAAGGAAATTACTAAAAATAACATTGAAGTAGATTTTTAATTAGATAATATGCGTAAAGATGATATATATATATATAAGGAAAAAAGTACGAAAAATGTTTTGGGATAATGAAAAATGAAAGTGGACAAATATTATGGAATAGAGATTACAATTTAAGCTTGATTGTCATCGATTACCTTGAAAACATCCCCAAATCCACCTTCTCCAAGCTTCTTATCAGGAGCAAAATTTTGAGTAGCAGCTCGCACTGTATTAAAATCCATTTGTAAGGATTCAGCAATAGTGATTTCTTCCATGTCTGCAACACCATTTTGTGGAAAAGGAGAAATCATTAAAATAGAAGTTAATTCAGATTGAATCCATCAATGGGTTTCAACATGTATGTCGATCAATTAAGCTCGAAGGAGAAGATTTTTCTTTTTATCAAACATATGTAGATTCAATCACAATTTTCTAATAAGAATAAGAGATCTTTCTTCATCAATCCCCTTCCCCATCATTCATACATTTATGTATTGAACCAAATAATTTTGTTGATTTGAGATCAATGATTGATACGGACCCGGTGTGGATCGCGTATCGAACCCTTGTTGGTCAAGGGGGTTGAGCCTAATCCGGTGTGGATTCCGACTCGGGATAAACGTGGTTGGTTGCCACGGGGTTGAAAAACGATAATAAATTGCAAAGGGATAAATTAATTAACTGGTTTTCATTGATTGATTGATAGTAACAACCTAAGAGGGTATTTATAATAACCCTGATATCTAGATAAACCCTAATTGCTGAAATTAAAAGATAACGTTACTTAACGGATAAAATCGAATCGCTAAATAAAAGGAAACATAATATTCCAAATAAGACCTAATATACTAATTATTCCAATATATTTTCTAGCATAATTATCGCGTATCAATTCTCCCCCGTTAAGAATCGACTTGTCCTCAAGTTGGAAATCAAGAAGAGACGTATGAAACGGATCTTGAAATTTAATCCGCCAAGGTCCCATGGCACACTCGTCAGCGCTTGATTCTGCAGCCTAAACTCAAAGTGTTGTGGACCCCCATGGAAACGAAGTAGACATGGATTCAGATCGAACTCTGCGACATAGGTCCTGGACAAGATACCGAGTCGATTCCGGTCTCCCTGTGGTAAATCAGACTCCGAAAAAGAAGTTCCCGAACCCAAAATATGTGCAGTAGGCGCGAGGGATGGGCAGGCGATGGTCACGGACGAAAACGCGGGCGCGGGTGTCGCCGGCGGGTGCGGAACGTCGACCGCGGAAGCGGGAGTCGCCGGCGGGCGCGAAACGGGGGCCGCGGGCGCGGGCTTGGATGCCACAGGCGCGGGATCTGATGTCGCGGGTGCCAGAACCTTGACGCCGAGCTCTGTTGCCGGGACAGGGTTTTGCGGCGGCTCTTCCACAACTGCGGACTGACGTTCCAATCGATCAAAAATCTGATGTATCCGACGACGACGATCCTCAGCTTCCATATCGATCTGACGGAGCTTCAACTCTAGATCTGACGGGCCAGGGTTTGGCGGCGTCGTGGTCGCACCTGCGAGAGGAATTCCCAGGCTAGAATAAAGTTGATCTGTCTGATGACGGTGAACCGCTAGCGCCTGTCGAGTTTTACGGATTTCCAATGACAGGTTTTGGATGAGTTCGCGGAGATTGGGGCGAACCGCGTTCTTGCCTGTAACATCGGACATGATGATGGTAGAGTTCAAGAATGAAAGCACCAATTGATACGGACCCGGTGTGGATCGCGTATCGAACCCTTGTTGGTCAAGGGGGTTGAGCCTAATCCGGTGTGGATTCCGACTCGGGATAAACGTGGTTGGTTGCCACGGGGTTGAAGAACGATAATAAATTGCAAAGGGAGAAATTAATTAACTGGTTTTCATTGATTGATTGATAGTAACAACCTAAGAGGGTATTTATAATAACCCTGATATCTAGATAAACCCTAATTAAAAGATAACGTTACTTAACGGATAAAATCGAATCGCTAAATAAAAGGAAACATAATATTCTAAATAAGACCTAATCCAACTAATTATTCTAATCTAGCATAATTATCGCGTATCAATTCTCCCCCGTTGAGAATCGACTTGTCCTCAAGTCGGAAATCAGGAGGAGACGTATGAAACGGATCTTGAAAGTTAATCCGCCAGGGTCCCATGGCACATGCGTCAACGCTTGATTCCGCAGCCTAAACCCAAAGTGTTGTGGACCCCCATGGAAACGAAGTAGACATGGATTCAGATCGAACTCTGCGACATAGGTCCTGGACAAGATACCGAGTCGATTCCGGTCTCCCTGTGGTGAATCAGACTCCGAAAAAGAGGTTCCCGAATCCAAAATTTCCGCAGTAGGCGCGAGGATGGGCAAGCGATGGTCATGGACGAAACGCGGGCGCAGGTTTTGCCGGAGGGTGCGGAACGTCGGCCGCGGACGCGGGAGTCGCCGGCGGGCGCGGAACGGGGGCCGCGGGCGCGGGCTTGGATGTCGCAGGCGCGGGATCTAATGTCGCGGGTGCCGGAACCTTGACGTCGGGCTCTGTTGCCGAGACAGGGTTTTGCGGCGGCTCTTTCACAACTGCGGACTGACGTTCCAATCGATCAAAAATCTGATGTATCCGACGACTACGATCCTCAGCTTCCATATCGATCTGACGGAACTTCAACTCCAAATCTGACGGGCCAGGGTTTGGCGGCGTCGTGGTCGCACCTGCGAGAGGAATTCCCAGGCTAGAATAAAGTTGATCTGTTTGATGACGGTGAACCGCTAGCGCCTGGCGAGTTTTACGGATTTCCAATGACAGGTTTTGGATGAGTTCGCGGAGATCGGGGCGAACCGCGTTCTTGCCTGTAACATCGGACATGATGATGGTAGAGTTCAAGAATGAAAGCACCAATTGATACGGACCCGGTGTGGATCGTGTATCGAACCCTTGTTGGTCAAGGGGGTTGAGCCTAATCCGGTGTGGATTCCGACTCGGGATAAACGTAGTTGGTTGCCACGGGGTTGAAAAACGATAATAAATTACAAAGGGATAAATTAATTAACTGACTTTATTGATTGATTCATAGTAACAACCTAAGAGGGTATTTATAATAACCCTGATATCTAGATAAACCCTAATTGCTGAAATTAAAAGATAACGTTACTTATCGGATAAAATCAAATCGCTAAATAAAAGGAAACATAATATTCGAAATAAGACCTAATATAACTAATTATTCCAATATATTTTCTAGCATAATTATCGCGTATCAATTCTCCCCCGTTGAGAATCGACTTGTCCTCAAGTCGGAAATCAGGAAGAGACGTATGAAACGGATCTTGAAATTTAATCCGCCAAGGTCCCATGGCACACTCGTCAACGCTTGATTCTGCAGCCTAAACTCAAAGTGTTGTGGACCCCCATGGAAACGAAGTAGACATGGATTCAGATCGAACTCTGCGACATAGGTCCTGGACAAGATACCGAGTCGATTCCGGTCTCCTTGTGGTAAATCAGACTTCGAAAAAGAAGTTCCCGAACCCAAAATATGTGCAGTAGGCGCGAGGGATGGGCAGGCGATGGTCACGGACAAAACGCGGGCGCGGGTGTCGCCGGCGGGTGCGGAACGTCGGCCGCGGACGCGGGAGTCGCCGGCGGGCGCGGAACGGGGGCCGCGGGCGCGGGCTTGGATGTCGCAGGCGAGGGATCTAATGTCGCGGGTGCCGGAACCTTGACGCCGGGCTCTGTTGCTGAGACAGGGTTTTGCGGCGGCTCTTTCACAACTGCGGACTGACGTTCCAATCGATCAAAAATCTGATGTATCCGACGACGACGATCCTCAGCTTCGATATCGATCTGACGGAGCTTCAACTCCAAATCTGACGGGCCAGGGTTTGGCGGCGTCGTGGTCGCACCTGCGAGAGGAATTCCCAGGCTAGAATAAAGTTGATCTGTCTGATGACGGTGAACCGCTAGCGCCTGTCGAGTTTTACGGATTTCCAATGACAGGTTTTGGATGAGTTCGCGGAGATTGGGGCGAACCGCGTTCTTGCCTGTAACATCGGACATGATGATGGTAGAGTTCAAGAATGAAAGCACCAATTGATACGGACCCGGTGTGGATCGCGTATCGAACCCTTGTTGGTCAAGGGGGTTGAGCCTAATCCGGTGTGGATTCCGACTCGGGATAAACGTGGTTGGTTGCCACGGGGTTGAAGAACGATAATAAATTGCAAAGGGAGAAATTAATTAACTGGTTTTCATTGATTGATTGATAGTAACAACCTAAGAGGGTATTTATAATAACCCTGATATCTAGATAAACCCTAATTAAAAGATAACGTTACTTAACGGATAAAATCGAATCGCTAAATAAAAGGAAACATAATATTCTAAATAAGACCTAATCCAACTAATTATTCTAATCTAGCATAATTATCGCGTATCAATTCTCCCCCGTTGAGAATCGACTTGTCCTCAAGTCGGAAATCAGGAGGAGACGTATGAAACGGATCTTGAAAGTTAATCCGCCAGGGTCCCATGGCACATGCGTCAACGCTTGATTCCGCAGCCTAAACCCAAAGTGTTGTGGACCCCCATGGAAACGAAGTAGACATGGATTCAGATCGAACTCTGCGACATAGGTCCTGGACAAGATACCGAGTCGATTCCGGTCTCCCTGTGGTGAATCAGACTCCGAAAAAGAGGTTCCCGAATCCAAAATTTCCGCAGTAGGCGCGAGGATGGGCAAGCGATGGTCATGGACGAAACGCGGGCGCAGGTTTTGCCGGAGGGTGCGGAACGTCGGCCGCGGACGCGGGAGTCGCCGGCGGGCGCGGAACGGGGGCCGCGGGCGCGGGCTTGGATGTCGCAGGCGCGGGATCTAATGTCGCGGGTGCCGGAACCTTGACGTCGGGCTCTGTTGCCGAGACAGGGTTTTGCGGCGGCTCTTTCACAACTGCGGACTGACGTTCCAATCGATCAAAAATCTGATGTATCCGACGACTACGATCCTCAGCTTCCATATCGATCTGACGGAACTTCAACTCCAAATCTGACGGGCCAGGGTTTGGCGGCGTCGTGGTCGCACCTGCGAGAGGAATTCCCAGGCTAGAATAAAGTTGATCTGTTTGATGACGGTGAACCGCTAGCGCCTGGCGAGTTTTACGGATTTCCAATGACAGGTTTTGGATGAGTTCGCGGAGATCGGGGCGAACCGCGTTCTTGCCTGTAACATCGGACATGATGATGGTAGAGTTCAAGAATGAAAGCACCAATTGATACGGACCCGGTGTGGATCGTGTATCGAACCCTTGTTGGTCAAGGGGGTTGAGCCTAATCCGGTGTGGATTCCGACTCGGGATAAACGTAGTTGGTTGCCACGGGGTTGAAAAACGATAATAAATTACAAAGGGATAAATTAATTAACTGACTTTATTGATTGATTCATAGTAACAACCTAAGAGGGTATTTATAATAACCCTGATATCTAGATAAACCCTAATTGCTGAAATTAAAAGATAACGTTACTTATCGGATAAAATCAAATCGCTAAATAAAAGGAAACATAATATTCGAAATAAGACCTAATATAACTAATTATTCCAATATATTTTCTAGCATAATTATCGCGTATCAATTCTCCCCCGTTGAGAATCGACTTGTCCTCAAGTCGGAAATCAGGAAGAGACGTATGAAACGGATCTTGAAATTTAATCCGCCAAGGTCCCATGGCACACTCGTCAACGCTTGATTCTGCAGCCTAAACTCAAAGTGTTGTGGACCCCCATGGAAACGAAGTAGACATGGATTCAGATCGAACTCTGCGACATAGGTCCTGGACAAGATACCGAGTCGATTCCGGTCTCCTTGTGGTAAATCAGACTTCGAAAAAGAAGTTCCCGAACCCAAAATATGTGCAGTAGGCGCGAGGGATGGGCAGGCGATGGTCACGGACAAAACGCGGGCGCGGGTGTCGCCGGCGGGTGCGGAACGTCGGCCGCGGACGCGGGAGTCGCCGGCGGGCGCGGAACGGGGGCCGCGGGCGCGGGCTTGGATGTCGCAGGCGAGGGATCTAATGTCGCGGGTGCCGGAACCTTGACGCCGGGCTCTGTTGCTGAGACAGGGTTTTGCGGCGGCTCTTTCACAACTGCGGACTGACGTTCCAATCGATCAAAAATCTGATGTATCCGACGACGACGATCCTCAGCTTCGATATCGATCTGACGGAGCTTCAACTCCAAATCTGACGGGCCAGGGTTTGGCGGCGTCGTGGTCGCACCTGCGAGAGGAATTCCCAGGCTAGAATAAAGTTGATCTGTCTGATGACGGTGAACCGCTAGCGCCTGTCGAGTTTTACGGATTTCCAATGACAGGTTTTGGATGAGTTCGCGGAGATTGGGGCGAACCGCGTTCTTGCCTGTAACATCGGACATGATGATGGTAGAGTTCAAGAATGAAAGCACCAATTGATACGGACCCGGTGTGGATCGCGTATCGAACCCTTGTTGGTCAAGGGGGTTGAGCCTAATCCGGTGTGGATTCCGACTCGGGATAAACGTGGTTGGTTGCCACGGGGTTGAAGAACGATAATAAATTGCAAAGGGAGAAATTAATTAACTGGTTTTCATTGATTGATTGATAGTAACAACCTAAGAGGGTATTTATAATAACCCTGATATCTAGATAAACCCTAATTAAAAGATAACGTTACTTAACGGATAAAATCGAATCGCTAAATAAAAGGAAACATAATATTCTAAATAAGACCTAATCCAACTAATTATTCTAATCTAGCATAATTATCGCGTATCAATTCTCCCCCGTTGAGAATCGACTTGTCCTCAAGTCGGAAATCAGGAGGAGACGTATGAAACGGATCTTGAAAGTTAATCCGCCAGGGTCCCATGGCACATGCGTCAACGCTTGATTCCGCAGCCTAAACCCAAAGTGTTGTGGACCCCCATGGAAACGAAGTAGACATGGATTCAGATCGAACTCTGCGACATAGGTCCTGGACAAGATACCGAGTCGATTCCGGTCTCCCTGTGGTGAATCAGACTCCGAAAAAGAGGTTCCCGAATCCAAAATTTCCGCAGTAGGCGCGAGGATGGGCAAGCGATGGTCATGGACGAAACGCGGGCGCAGGTTTTGCCGGAGGGTGCGGAACGTCGGCCGCGGACGCGGGAGTCGCCGGCGGGCGCGGAACGGGGGCCGCGGGCGCGGGCTTGGATGTCGCAGGCGCGGGATCTAATGTCGCGGGTGCCGGAACCTTGACGTCGGGCTCTGTTGCCGAGACAGGGTTTTGCGGCGGCTCTTTCACAACTGCGGACTGACGTTCCAATCGATCAAAAATCTGATGTATCCGACGACTACGATCCTCAGCTTCCATATCGATCTGACGGAACTTCAACTCCAAATCTGACGGGCCAGGGTTTGGCGGCGTCGTGGTCGCACCTGCGAGAGGAATTCCCAGGCTAGAATAAAGTTGATCTGTTTGATGACGGTGAACCGCTAGCGCCTGGCGAGTTTTACGGATTTCCAATGACAGGTTTTGGATGAGTTCGCGGAGATCGGGGCGAACCGCGTTCTTGCCTGTAACATCGGACATGATGATGGTAGAGTTCAAGAATGAAAGCACCAATTGATACGGACCCGGTGTGGATCGTGTATCGAACCCTTGTTGGTCAAGGGGGTTGAGCCTAATCCGGTGTGGATTCCGACTCGGGATAAACGTAGTTGGTTGCCACGGGGTTGAAAAACGATAATAAATTACAAAGGGATAAATTAATTAACTGACTTTATTGATTGATTCATAGTAACAACCTAAGAGGGTATTTATAATAACCCTGATATCTAGATAAACCCTAATTGCTGAAATTAAAAGATAACGTTACTTATCGGATAAAATCAAATCGCTAAATAAAAGGAAACATAATATTCGAAATAAGACCTAATATAACTAATTATTCCAATATATTTTCTAGCATAATTATCGCGTATCAATTCTCCCCCGTTGAGAATCGACTTGTCCTCAAGTCGGAAATCAGGAAGAGACGTATGAAACGGATCTTGAAATTTAATCCGCCAAGGTCCCATGGCACACTCGTCAACGCTTGATTCTGCAGCCTAAACTCAAAGTGTTGTGGACCCCCATGGAAACGAAGTAGACATGGATTCAGATCGAACTCTGCGACATAGGTCCTGGACAAGATACCGAGTCGATTCCGGTCTCCTTGTGGTAAATCAGACTTCGAAAAAGAAGTTCCCGAACCCAAAATATGTGCAGTAGGCGCGAGGGATGGGCAGGCGATGGTCACGGACAAAACGCGGGCGCGGGTGTCGCCGGCGGGTGCGGAACGTCGGCCGCGGACGCGGGAGTCGCCGGCGGGCGCGGAACGGGGGCCGCGGGCGCGGGCTTGGATGCCACAGGCGCCGGATCTGATGCCGCGGGTGCCAGAACCTTGACGCCGAGCTCTGTTGCAGGGACAGGGTTTTGCGGCGGCTCTTTCACAACTGCGGACTGACGTTCCAATCGATCAAAAATCTGATGTATCCGACGACGACGATCCTCAGCTTCGATATCGATCTGACGGAGCTTCAACTCTAGATCTGACGGGCCAGGGTTTGGCGGCGTCGTGGTCGCACCTGCGAGAGGAATTCCCAAGCTAGAATAAAGTTGATCTGTCTGATGACGGTGAACCGCTAGCGCCTGTCGAGTTTTACGGATTTCCAATGACAGGTTTTGGATGAGTTCGCGGAGATTGGGGCGAACCGCGTTCTTGCCTGTAACATCGGACATGATGATGGTAGAGTTCAAGAATGAAAGCACCAATTGATACGGACCCGGTGTTGATCGCGTATCGAACCCTTGTTGGTCAAGGGGGTTGAGCCTAATCCGGTGTGGATTCCGACTCGGGATAAACGTGGTTGGTTGCCACGGGGTTGAAGAACGATAATAAATTGCAAAGGGAGAAATTAATTAACTGGTTTTCATTGATTGATTGATAGTAACAACCTAAGAGGGTATTTATAATAACCCTGATATCTAGATAAACCCTAATTAAAAGATAACGTTACTTAACGGATAAAATCGAATCGCTAAATAAAAGGAAACATAATATTCTAAATAAGACCTAATCCAACTAATTATTCTAATCTAGCATAATTATCGCGTATCAATTCTCCCCCGTTGAGAATCGACTTGTCCTCAAGTCGGAAATCAGGAGGAGACGTATGAAACGGATCTTGAAAGTTAATCCGCCAGGGTCCCATGGCACATGCGTCAACGCTTGATTCCGCAGCCTAAACCCAAAGTGTTGTGGACCCCCATGGAAACGAAGTAGACATGGATTCAGATCGAACTCTGCGACATAGGTCCTGGACAAGATACCGAGTCGATTCCGGTCTCCCTGTGGTGAATCAGACTCCGAAAAAGAGGTTCCCGAATCCAAAATTTCTGCAGTAGGCGCGAGGATGGGCAGGCGATGGTCATGGACGAAACGCGGGCGCAGGTTTTGCCGGAGGGTGCGGAACGTCGGCCGCGGACGCGGGAGTCGCCGGCGGGCGCGGAACGGGGGCCGCGGGCGCGGGCTTGGATGTCGCAGGCGAGGGATCTAATGTCGCGGGTGCCGGAACCTTGACGCCGGGCTCTGTTGCTGAGACAGGGTTTTGCGGCGGCTCTTTCACAACTGCGGACTGACGTTCCAATCGATCAAAAATCTGATGTATCCGACGACGACGATCCTCAGCTTCGATATCGATCTGACGGAGCTTCAACTCCAAATCTGACGGGCCAGGGTTTGGCGGCGTCGTGGTCGCACCTGCGAGAGGAATTCCCAGGCTAGAATAAAGTTGATCTGTCTGATGACGGTGAACCGCTAGCGCCTGTCGAGTTTTACGGATTTCCAATGACAGGTTTTGGATGAGTTCGCGGAGATTGGGGCGAACCGCGTTCTTGCCTGTAACATCGGACATGATGATGGTAGAGTTCAAGAATGAAAGCACCAATTGATACGGACCCGGTGTGGATCGCGTATCGAACCCTTGTTGGTCAAGGGGGTTGAGCCTAATCCGGTGTGGATTCCGACTCGGGATAAACGTGGTTGGTTGCCACGGGGTTGAAGAACGATAATAAATTGCAAAGGGAGAAATTAATTAACTGGTTTTCATTGATTGATTGATAGTAACAACCTAAGAGGGTATTTATAATAACCCTGATATCTAGATAAACCCTAATTAAAAGATAACGTTACTTAACGGATAAAATCGAATCGCTAAATAAAAGGAAACATAATATTCTAAATAAGACCTAATCCAACTAATTATTCTAATCTAGCATAATTATCGCGTATCAATTCTCCCCCGTTGAGAATCGACTTGTCCTCAAGTCGGAAATCAGGAGGAGACGTATGAAACGGATCTTGAAAGTTAATCCGCCAGGGTCCCATGGCACATGCGTCAACGCTTGATTCCGCAGCCTAAACCCAAAGTGTTGTGGACCCCCATGGAAACGAAGTAGACATGGATTCAGATCGAACTCTGCGACATAGGTCCTGGACAAGATACCGAGTCGATTCCGGTCTCCCTGTGGTGAATCAGACTCCGAAAAAGAGGTTCCCGAATCCAAAATTTCTGCAGTAGGCGCGAGGATGGGCAGGCGATGGTCATGGACGAAACGCGGGCGCAGGTTTTGCCGGAGGGTGCGGAACGTCGGCCGCGGACGCGGGAGTCGCCGGCGGGCGCGGAACGGGGGCCGCGGGCTCGGGCTTGGATGCCGCAGGCGCGGGATCTAATGTCGCGGGTGCCGGAACCTTGACGCCGGGCTCTGTTGCCGGGACAGGGTTTTGCGGCGGCTCTTTCACAACTGCGGACTGACGTTCCAATCGATCAAAAATCTGATGTATCCGACGACGACGATCCTCAGCTTCCATATCGATCTGACGGAGCTTCAACTCCAAATCTGACGGGCCAGGGTTTGGCGGCGTCGTGGTCGCACCTGCGAGAGGAATTCCCAGGCTAGAATAAAGTTAATCTGTCTGATGACGGTGAACCGCTAGCGCCTGTCGAGTTTTACGGATTTCCAATGACAGGTTTGGATGAGTTCGCGGAGATTGGGGCGAACCGCGTTCTTGCCTGTAACATCGGACATGATGATGGTAGAGTTCAAGAATGAAAGCTTATTGATACGGACCCGGTGTGGATCGTGTATCGAACCCTTGTTGGTCAAGGGGGTTGAGCCTAATCCGGTGTGGATTCCGACTCGGGATAAACGTGGTTGGTTGCCACGGGGTTGAAGAACGATAATAAATTGCAAAGGGATAAATTAATTAACTGACTTTATTGATTGATTCATAGTAACAACCTAAGGGAGTATTTATAATAACCCTGATATCTATATAAACCCTAATTGCTGAAATTAAAAGATAACGTTACTTAACGGGTAAAATCGAATCGCTAAATAAAAGGAAACATAATATTCCAAATAAGACCTAATATGACTAATTATTCCAATATATTTTCTAACATAATTATCGCGTATCAATGATCCTTTGTTGGCTCAATTAAGCCAAATTTTAATTATTTACTTTGTATTAACCAACAAAAATGTGTATAAATAGTAAAACAGATAGACTTATAAGTTACCAATGCCTTCAAAATCATCAAGAGCCTTGCGATTACGCAGATAACACCATGTTCCCAAAGTCAGTGCCATGACAACAGATGCGATTATGCTTACAATTACTAGAATTCGAGATGATCTATTTCCACTGTGACCTGGACCAGCAGGTGGAATAAGATCACGACCTGCATTGACAAAGGCGATAAACATAAAATTCATTACTTTAATCCAATTAAAAATGTGAAAGAAAATATATCCACTACGAGAAAAAAATTGTTGGGCGACAAAAAAATTCGTCCCCCAAAGTGTTTTCCCTGTCGCCCTAGAGTTTGGGCTACAAAATGACTTTCGACACAGGTTCGTCACAAATTCTGATAAAATATTACCTATTATATAAGCCATTGAGTTACCCTCTTATTGTCAATTGGTTTAAGATAAAACTCTATTGGACTTCTGTGTTGAGTCAATTGCGCATGGGAAAGAAAAACTTCCTACATTGAAAATTGAAAGATAAAATGTCTAGAATATAAGCATTTGGGTTACTCCTATTGCCATATGGTTTTAGGATGAAACCCCACCGAGCTTGTGAGCTAGACCCAATATGGATATACACATGAATATGCCGATATGCACATTGGAATGTCCTTAAAGGCATCAATTCCTGGTCTACTTGGCATGACGTCAAGTGCAACTAACATATTGCAAGGCGAGACAATTAGACTTAAGGGGGCATGTGGAAGAAAAAACTATTTCCACCTTGAAAAATTAATAGATAAAATCTCTTCCACACACTTAGGTTAGTACTCTTCTTATTGCCAATTGATTTTATGATAAAATATCACTAGGTGTTAGTGCACAAAAATTCCGTCTTTAATGCACTAATTGAATGCTCCTTCCTCTTCCACTCCGCTCTCAATCTTCTGACCTAAAACCCGCAAAACAATGGACACAAGGGACGGGGACTCCCTAATCCCTAATCCACCTCCGATGCCTTAGTCAAAAGAGCGAATTTTCGTTTCGAGCATGGAGGTACAACGAGAGAACGATGAATCCCTGAATAATCGAGCTAAGAGAGTATTAGCCTATTCATGTTTTTTGAATATGCCAGTATGCACATGTGGCTCTTCCTACACGCCTAGGACATGTGTTTATAATGTAAGAAGAAGATCAGAGGGTCGACTTTCTATATCTCCTAGGGTTGCTTAAAGCCCAAGTTAGGAATATTCCCACCTTCTCCAAGTTTAATTCTATGATATTTGCATGATATATTTAATAATATGGAAAATAATAAAAATAATAATAAATGCGCAGTAATTTAAAAAATACCTTTTAATAGCGAAAATAACTATGGTAACTATATTTGTTTTACCCGCTCACACTAGGCTTGTGTGCTAGGACCAATGTGCATATACGCACAACCAAACATGTAGACCACGCAACCACATTAAATTAGTCTATTGAACTTTAATATACGTGGATGTGTGGACCCACATGTTATATTGACCAATAAGACTTCATAAAAAACAAACCAACCTAGGCAAAAGAGAGTTAAAAACAAATTTGTTTGGTATTCTGAATTCTTACCTTATCGAGAGAGAGAGAGAGAGAGAGAGAAAACCTTTTGGGTAAGGAGAAACGATAGGCTGGGACACAAGAGGCGGTGCAGCTACTACTGAGCCATAAAATCGGGTTATCTGGTACCGCATAGTACAACTGGAGGAGATGAATCTGCCACCTCCATATTTGGTGCAGAATTTGAGCAACCAGTCGGTCGACATACCCTCGTACAAACATTGTAAGCAAACGTCGGGGGAAAGGGTGGGGATGCACTGAGCCAACATATACAACGTCGATGACCCGTTGAACTCGAAAGGGAGATCAACTTCCATGGTGGAAAACTTGAGTCCGGGGGTTGTATCTGTGGCGGCTTGTTGGGCTACTTTGGTCAATGTGTCGTTGAGCACCTTGTTGAATTCGGCGGCATGGGAAGGTTCAGATTTGTACTGATACTCACACCACACCACATAGTCGTAGATCCATTCTCCAAAGAAGGGCTCATCGGAGAACTCGAAGATGCAATTGTCGTACCAAATCTTGGCCACTTTTTGGGTCGGGCAGCATTTTAGGATTCTTTCAAAGGCTTGTTCGACACAATCACTGCAGTTTTGGGCAGGGAGTTCGCCCTGGCAGAGGTAGGAGCCGTAGACTTGGTCGCTTCCTGTGCCTTCGGTGTGGTTATAGAAGGCGAGTTTCGAGGACTTGGACTCGGACACCATGTTGATGAGTAGCGCGTTGAGGTTTTGTTGGTATTTGCTAGCCGAAGAGTAGTTGCCATCTTCTGAGCAGTTAAAATTCATGATTTCTCCAGCTGAACAAGAGTACGGCAAGCTTAGAAAGTAGCAGCCATAAATGATCAGTACTATCACAAAGCAGCTTCCCGGGCTCCATGGGATCTCATGAACAACTCGTACCATATTTCTTCAAGTGAAAATGATGATTGATGGGAGCTAAAACTTTAAGTGGATGTTGTATCTTGCCTGCTTTAAATTCTGGGCCAATCGACCAAATGGAGGATTTGTGGGCTAATTTTCTTCGCGACCATTCAATGAAAATGAAAGCATTCGATCAAATGGAGGATTTGTAGGCTAATTAATTTTCTTCCCGACCCATTCAATGAAAATGAAAGCATTATACAAGACCTCCATTTGAATTATGGGTTTCTGTTTATTTTCTTGTGGGTCTTGCATGTCCAGGGAATCAAAATCAAATTTTTGGTAGGCTTAATTTATTTAACTAGATTAGATTTATTTTAGTTTTCATTTATATATATAATATTAGATTTATCTTAGTAGATTAAATTTATCTTGGCCTTTGCACACCAAGTCAAACGGTTAAACCTCAAGGATAGTACCCATAGGTCTTCGGTTCGGCTCTCATGGACAGTACCCTCACCAAAAAAAAAAGATTAAATTTATCTTAATTTTAACTTATTTTAATTTTCATTATTTTTTATTACATCTATTTTAGTTTTCAATATTTATTTATTTATTTTTGTTGGATCGTAAGTGTTAGTTAAGAGTTGGGAACATGCGTTGGAATGTTCCCAAGACAACGGAAGTAAAACAGAAATACACAAATAATTAAGCAGGATGGGACATAGTTCTTTTATAGAGGAAACCCACTACAACCAACTAGTTGTATAAATAAACTTCTACCTCCGCTTAGAGGATTTTAAATGACTTCCTTCTTTTATTGACAATTCCCTAAGCTACTACAAGACAAAGCTCAAGCTTCTCTGTTCAACATTGTAAACAAAGGGTCGGGGAAAGGTCAGGCATGCACTGGGCGAGCGTATACATATATGGTGAAGGACCCATTGAAAGTGAGGTTAACTTCCCTAGTGGCAAACTTTCTTAAGGGTGTGTTATCCGCGACGACTTGAATGGCTACTATGGTCAGAGTGTCATTAAGCACCGTTTTAAATTCGGCCACATGGACGTCTTCAAAGTTGTAGGGATTACACCAAATAATGTAGTCATCGACCAACTCTCCGAAGAAGCTCTCCCCTGAGTAAGCTCTCCCCTGAGTAATGAAGGAAGCACTTGTCTTACCGTATTTAGGCCTTGACTTGGTTAGGGCAGTGGCTGATGATGTCGTCATTGGCGTTCTTGACGCAATCGGAGCATTCCTGGTTGGATAGGTCGCCTTGGCAGAGGTAAGATTCGTAGACTTTGTCGGCTCCGATGTAGAAGAGTACTCATAGAAGCCGGTTTTAGACGACTCCATCCACAACTTGTAGAGCATGTCGCCGATGATTACTCAATTGGTACCATTTTATGAACATGTATAATTGTCGTTGAGGTTATACGCCGAGCAAGTGGCCAAGATTAATATTACAAGCCTTGAGAGATTTATTCAGACTTGTCGACCTTATGAGCACATTCAAGCAACCCGCCCAATATAGGAGTTGTCGATCCAATTGTGAGGGTTCGCTAAGCCTTGAGGGAGTTGTGTCCAAGTGTCAACTAACCGAAGCAGTTGTACTTGAAGGTGTGTGTTGAGAGTAATCCCATATTTAAAATTGGGAAATACAATTGTCTAGTATATAAGCTCGGGAGTTACTCCACCCATTGTCATATGGTTTTGGGTTGAAATCTCATTGGGTTTGTATGCTAGGTCCGTTACCGCACGACCCCAGATTATCAGTCCATCGAACTTTAATAAAAGCAAGAGAGAAAGGGAGAGCTGAAATGGGGGCAGTGCAAAAGAAGATCAATTTAATTTTAATTTTTTTTCCTAATAATTAAAGTGAAACAAAGATTAACTGATATTTGGAAAAGTTGATAAAGGGTACCATTGATAATTCATCTCTTTGGTATTCAACTCTGTGGATGTGGACTGTCGACTTTTTTGGGTCATTACTATAAGGTCGTCCCAACAAGGGTATTCAACACGCTCCCAACAAGGGTATTCATTATTCAACATGGTCCCAGCTAGTCTTCGGGCTTCTAGTTACTATAAGCTCATTCAACACTGTCCCAAACTGAAACTTCGTGGCATTATGATAATTTATAAGATCCTAACTGTTTAACTAGATGTACGAAGATTGTTGGCTACCCACTTGGTCTTGGTCGTTTGATCCGGCCGTAATTTTTTTTAACGTTTTTAACCATTTTAAAGTGTTTTATGGTATGCGGAATGATATAATCAACATGAGACCATAAGACATGCATTTTTCATATTAATATATAAACATATGAGACTTATACATGAACCTCAAAACCTTAAATATTGTATGAGTTGCTAAGACATGAACCTTGCATATAGGGATGACAATGGGGTAGGAATTTCCCATCGAAGGTGACGCAGACACGCGGTAGGAAGCGTCAAAGACTAGCAAACGCGAGTCTTGGGAACAAGGAATCATAAGCATGGAACCTTAATCACATGAAAACTAAAAATCCACCAAAATTTAAGAGAAACTCTTTATAATGAAAATTAATGATAAGATGTCCTCTTAGGGCTTACATATATATATATATATATATATATATATATATATATAGGTTTTGACTCAAGTGAGGACAACTGTTGTGGTAAAGACTTTTGCTTAAAGTGAGGATTAATCTCAAATATTAGATTTACCTCATCACTATATATTGGATGGTCAAGATTTCTTTTAGTTTTTTTATTTTGTTCTTTGTTTAAAAAAGCTTTAAAAATATAAATATGGTAGTTCAATTTTTATATACTATGAGTTTATTTTTTTATGCATCAGAAGTTTAATTTTTTATCTTAGGAGTTCAATTTTCTTTATTGTATGAGTTCAATTTTTATATTCTACGAGTTCATTTTTTATTGATGATAAGTTCAATTTTTATGTGCTTTGAGTTCATTTTTCAAATAATTCGATTTTCACATAACTAAAAAATATTTAAAAAATAAATGATTTTTTTCAAATATTTTTTTTACCTTTTTAAAATTATTTTCTAATTTAAAAAAAGTTTTAAAAATGTTGAATATGATAGTTCAATTTTTATATACTACGAGTTCATTTTTATACATTAGAAGTTCAATTTTTTATGTTATGAGATCAATTTTCTATATTGTATGAGTAGGGTTGTCAATTACCCACGGGTGACCGACTCACCCGTTTAACCCACCCGAAACAAACGGGTGAAAACCTAATCAAAGCGAGTTTAATTTTTTTATGTTACGAGGACTAATCTCAACCATTGAATTTGCTCCTTTACTTTGTATTGAATGGTAAAAAAAAATTCAATTTTTTTTTATTCCAAGTGAAATCTCATACCAGGAATATTGTTTGAGAACTCCATGTCCATACTAGGAGTGAAATGAAATCTCATACTAGGAGTGCAAGAACATATACACTAAGCTTTAAGTTAAAAATTCCTTACTTGGCCTGTCGTTTTCCCTTAATTTTTTGGATCCCTTCCTTCGAGGACAGTGCAACCTACACAAGCTGGCTTAATTGGTGATTGTCGAGCAAAATTATACCATAAACTAATTTCTAGCTTAATCGATCGATCAGTGTTACTCGGTGGTTCAAGATGAGCAATTGCACTATCGAATTAGAGGAAATCAAAGATGGCCTAAAACGTGAATATGAAAGGCAAGTAGCTTGGAATGAAGGTTGTATGTTAAAGTCTTTTCATGGTTACCTTACTCCCTTCTCTTCATCATGATCCCTTACGACTATAGTCTTGATAGTCCGGGCAATTTATTGACCCTTGTTTGGGCGGTACTCTTGCTGCATACTTATGGCAGTGTTGACAACTTTAATGCTCTCAATCTCGATGATCAGAGACTTAGTAGAGTGTTCTTCATTAAGGACCTTGTCCAAGTCCTTGAGTTGTTGTACGGATCCTTAGGTTGGTTCCCGACTTCTCGTAATGTTGATCATGTTCCTTGGTATGCTCAAGTCCTTGGTAGACAACTGCCTCCTGGCTCGAGTTGAGGCACTCGCACGTGGCGGCTTCGGTGGCACGGGAGACACAGTCGAAGCAGCGCATGGAGTTCACGTCGCCCTGGCAGAGGTAGACTATTGCGGTCCAATCGGAGATGGCGTATTGGAACTTGAAGGGCTCAGAGCGGGTGGCGGATTGCAGGGCCACGACGACATTGCTCACGTAGGATCGGAAACACGTGCTCGGTGGAGTTGTGTTGGCGTTGCAGAGGGCATTTGGTTTCTTGGGATATAGTGATTAAGATGAGCAAAAGCAAAGTTAGTACGTTTTATAACTTAGTATTGGAATACTCATCCCACGTCGAAAATATAAAGAGAAATAAGATACTATAAATAACCTTAGGTTACTCCTCCTATCGCTAATTGGTTTTAGAATGGAACCCCATTAGACTTGTGTGTTGGGCTTACATATGCATGACCCCCGATCCATCGGCCCATTGAAAATTTAATATGGTATCAGAGCACAGGTTACCGGCCACTGCCGCCTGTTTCCTGTGAGGTTGGTTTCGGTTATAAAGAGATTGAGATGCCCACCGATCACATCGGAAATTTAAAGAGAAATAAGGCAGTATAAATCCCCTTGGGTTACTCCTATTGCCAATTGGTTTTAGGATGGAACTCCACTCCTCCTATTGCCTATTGGTTTTAGGATGGAACTCCACTAGGATTGTTTACTAGGTTTACGTATGCACGTGACCCATGAAGTTTCACAAGGTTCAAAATTTTGCTATTCATGCTTTAGTAGTAGAAAATTCATGTTTTTGTGGTTCATGTTCATAATGAAAAGCGCGGAAGCAAGAAGATCAAAGCGAAACAAAGAGAAGCACACAAAAATAAACAAGAAAAAACAAAAACGAATTTATTGAATCAAATGGGGATAGAGAGGGGTAAAGAGAAGAACAGAAAACAAGAGTACAACATGATGAGATCCAAAGCGAGAAAGACATAGGTCAAACTAATCAACCAACCACGAAGGTCTCTAGGTGTCCTCTCAATCTCCCCCTGTTTAGATTGTAAAGGGAGCTTATGAAGTCGTCAATCGACGTCAAGCTCAGGCAAAGGAGATCGAGGCAACGTTCTTAAATGGTAAACCCTAGGATGTTTATCCACTCAACCCAACAAGGGGCACAAAGAAGAAAGAGAACCTTTTATATGGCTCGTCTCAAACCTAGCATTGCAACGATGTCGTCTAGTGTGATAGCTCACAGATTCGGACAATTAAGCTCGAGTATGCTAGTATTGGGCCAAACCATCTTAAGCGAGTTAGAAGGCCATTCCGATAAACTCACATACATGCATACAAATCTAAACTTAGAGAATTATACAAGTGTATATTATATATGCTCTACACACAACTTAGTAGCATAAGATTCGTGTTTAAGTGGTTCATGTTTATCCTTATGGAATTTATAGATAAGTCATTAAGTCGTATATGTTTTATGGTTTTATTTTCATACTTAATTGCATCATTATACATATATAAGAATGATTTAAACAAATTTAAAACGATAATTTTTTTACGGATGAATCGAACATCCGAAACCGATCAAACAGTTTTCACCTAAAAGTCTTTTTCATTTGATCAACTACCCTTTTCACAATTTTCCAAGAGTAATTAAAGCAAGGTGGTCCTTATTGGATCACATAATGTAAGCCGGCCATTTTTACCTTGTTAGTGATTCAACGCACCGAATCAGAATGGTTGTTGGTTGTCTATTTCGTCACTAGCCGACGAAACATCACTTGCGTGTAATTTTTTTGGTCTTGCCCTTTTGGCTCATCCGGTTCGATCGGTCGGACACCGCTCTACATTCGAATCGGATACTTCGTGGCCCCATTTTGGGGGAGAAAAATGTCTTCCATTGACTTCTTGAAGATATATATCCCATATCAAGAAATTAAAAATTAAATTGCCTAATATATACATGATTAGATTACTCGTTCGATCTATTCTCAATTGGGTTTAAGATGGAACCCCATAGACTATCCCATATCAGAACGAATTGTCTTGTATGTATATCCTTAAGTTACTTCTCTTATTGTTAATGGTTTTAGTATGGAATCTCATAGACTTATGTGCATGTGATAGACCTGTCGTGCATGTGTGCTAGGACGGTCTCCTCCTCCGTCTATTTTAGCCCATCAGACCTTGAAAACAAAAAGAAATAATGGTTGCTTTTGATTAATTGATAAAAGTCATAAAACAGTACCCTTCACTTTAGGAGACAATATAACTCAACTGACCACAAAGCCACCCTATTTATTTTCCTAACAATGTAAGATTACACAAAAAAAAAAGCAAAAATGTTATCAATCCTCATCAATCTATCGACGATTTGCTTGCTTTTCCATGGCATAAAATCCGCTCCAATCTACGTCTTCGACTTCTGTATGAACGTAACGTTCACACCCAACAGCACATACCAAACCAATCTGAACAAGCAACTCACCAGCCTCTCCACCAACACCACCGCCAACAAGAACGGCTTCTTCAACTTGTCCATCGCCGCCAGCGGCTCCACCTAAGTCTACGGCCTCTACATGTGCCGAGGAGACGTGGCGGAGAGTACGTGCTCCACCTGCGTCTCCTACAGGGCAAAGGACATCGCGAGCCGATGCCCAACGAGCAAGGAAGCCTATATATGGTACGGCGAGTGCAACTTATTTTACTCCGATGCCAACGTATTCGGATCGAGCAAGGAGGATGTTGATATGCCTTGAATATAATATTAGTTATGTTTGGGTCTCTCATAATCTGTTTGGGCCTTCGAACCATTATCTGTACTAGGATTTGTACTAGGATTTCTTGAGTCTCTATATAAACTCTTGAAATGCCTAATATTGTAACACTCTGAAATCAGCCTCCATAATAATATACACTTTCTCTGCCCGTGGACGTAGGTAACACACTGTTACCGAACCACGTAAATCTCTGTGTCGATCTCGTTTATTGTTCTCGTTCGATCTCTTGTTACAATAAAGGATCCGCGGGCGACGCTGTATAATGTGTATAACGTCTCCAACCCGAGCCAACTGGCCCAGTTCATCGGGACGGCTTTGGACGTTGAGATGGCTACCCAGGCTACGAACGACGTGTCAGGGAAGAAGTTTGCTACCAAGGAGGCGAAGCTCTCGTCGAATGACACGCTGTACAGCCTAGTGCAATGCACCCTCGACCTGTCGCCTTCAAATTGTGTTCATTGCATACAGACCGGGGTCTCTAATCTTCCTGCTGGCGCCCAAGGCGCCAGAGTTCTCCTTCCTAGCTGTATTGTGAGATACGAGCCGTATCCTTTCTACAACGTTGAGGTCGTTGTGGCTGCTCCTGCTCCTGCTCCTGCTCCATCTCTACCGCAAATTCTCATGCCTCGTGCTTCTAATAGCACCGACAAGGGTAATTGTTGGGGGTTCAATTGTGAATCCCACATCGAAATAGTAGTATAGAACTTCATTAGTGTTGAGATAAAAAGGTATCCCACCTCGGGATTTATGATAAAACTTGCCCTCCATAGAAATCTAGGTGTTACTCCTATTGCCAATTGGTTTTAGGATGGAACCCCATGGACTTATGTGCTGGGTCGAAAGTATCAGTAACATTTATATTTTGTTTTGCTTGCAGGACAAACGAATACCAGAGTGATACTTGGAATAAGTGTTCGTATGGGAGTTTTAGCTCTGCTTCTGGCTGTAGGGGTGTGTATACTCCTGACTGAGAAGGAAAAGAAGAAATCTGATGGCGTCGTTGCGAATAATTTTCATGAAAGTGGTAGGAATTCAAGGGGGTTGATCGATCAACTTCATCATGTATTTAATTTTAATTGGTCAGCTCTTTTGTGGGGTTTGCAGGTAGTGTGGATTTCACAACAGCCGAGTCGTTGCAATATGATTTCAGTGTACTTGAATCCGCCACAAACAAGTTTTCAGATGGTAACAAGCTCGGACAAGGAGGATTTGGTGGTGTCTATAAAGTATGGACTACCTTTAATTAGATCTTCTTAGTAAAATATTGAATCTTAAAATTTGTTTGGGAAGATATCTGATGTTTTCATTTCAGGGTAAGTTGTCAAATGGAAAAGAAATAGTAGTCAAGAGACTGTCTCAGAGATCAAGCCAAGGAGTTCCGGAATTCAAGAACGAGGTTTCTAATAGTCAAATTTTCACGTGATTAATTCCCTATACAAAAATCACCTACCTACCATGCAAATGTGTCAAGTATTCCGTGCCAGTAGATGAACTCGCACAGGGGTATGTACTTGTACACGAACCCGAACTCGAACGTTGAATCGAGTTGAAGAAATTGGGAGGAGTTGGTGCCGGAAAATGACCTAAGACGTAATCTACCAACTCGAAGGCTGACCCTTCGTTCCAAAGTCTCCATGCCTATTCATATGCAAATTCATTGTTTAAATTTCATAAGCAATACTTAGTTATTCAAAAGACATACAACTTCATCACCCAGTATAGTCCCACTCAAACGAGATTTGAGGGGTCAAGATTGGGGTAACTATAACCTGAACGTGTCAGGAGGATGCATCCGACAGAGCCAAAAAAAACTGAAATTCAGCTATGTAACAATAATAGCTCAATTTAATTAGAATGTACCAAAATTGATATAGAGCTAAATCTATCTCAAAAGCACTATATAACTAAATTTAGTTATTCAAAAGAGAGTTTCTAAATTTGAGGCTTACGCGATGTAGCAGTGCCTCTTCTAGCAACGGGCGACTCATGTAGTTGTTTCTTAGATCGGTGACCATTTCTAGAACTATGATCCCGAAGCTGTAGATATCTGACTTGACTGAATATTGGCCTGTTAGCATGTACTCTGGAGCCATATATCCACTACATTTCGAATCAATGGAATTATTTAAGTATATGATACACATGAGATCTATAAAGGGTGTGCCTTTTGAAGTTCTTACTATGTTCCAACGATGGTCTTAGTGGCGTCTTGAGTTTGATCCACTCCAAAAAGCTTTTCCATTCCGAAATCCGATATCTTTGGATTCATGAAATCATCCAACAAGATGTTGCTAATCTTGAGATCGCGATGTATGATCTTTAGTCTAGAATCCTCGTGAAGGTATAATAACCCTTTTGAGATTCCTGAAATGATCTTAAACCTCGTTTCCCAGTCTAGAGCTTCCCGCTTGATCGGATCTATGCACATATATATAGTTCATATATTCTCATTAACCATTTACTAATTTAGTGATTTCTTATGAGATTTGTTTATAGGAGAGTTGAAAGACTTACCAAACAGTACTCTATCCAGACTCGAATTTGAAAGATACTCATAGACGAGAATCTTCTCCTTTCCCGAGAAGCAAAATCCCATAAGCTTAACCAGATTCTGATGTTGAAGATTCGCAACGAGCAGTATCTCAGTCTTAAACTCTGCAATGCCTTGTTTAGAATCTCTTGAGAGCCTCTTCACTTCTATAACTTGTCCATTGTCAAGCTTTCCCTATAATAAATTTTCTCATAAATTAGTCCCAGCTAAAAACATTGGCTTTATTTCAATGAACAAAAACATCGTCATCATCAGCATTGACCCAGTGAGGCTCCGCTACAGCAGAATGTGGGAGTTAAGATGTGGGTAGGGTTACGCCGGAATCCACCTTGTCCAAGCTTATAAACAAAAATTACACAATAGTAAATAGTTACCTTATAAACCTCTCCAAATCCACCTTGTCCAAGCTTCTTATCAACAGCAAAATTGTGGGTAGCACTTCGGATTTTGCTGAATTCAATTTGCAAGGAGTCTGCACTTGTAATTTCATCCATTTCTGTGTACATTCACGTTACTAAAATTATAAGCAAGATGCCATATCTTAAGCATCAAATCAAACAATTGATTAGTGCAATTGATGAAAGGAGATAAAGATTATGCATAATCAAGAGTTTAATTACCTGTGGAAGCTTGCTTGGCCTTCTTCCTTCTGTAAGTATAAAACAATGCACCTGAAATCACCAACAATATCACTGCCAAAGTGGTTCCAAAACCCGCAAAATCTTCGATATATGATGGCCTTGTCCGTTTAGGATGAATCGTTCTTCGGCCTGCTCATTAGCTCATACGATTAATGTTTATTTCACATAGTTGAATTCTGCAAAAGTGTTCTTTGTGATCGTGAGCACGTTGAGCTGCTAGTTTGTGTGCAGAATACAAACGATTAGCATATATATGATGATGCAATGTATGAAAGTGAAACGTTTATTTTGGTAGGTCACACAAGCAAAAGATTTGGAGAAAAAATCCCAATTTTATATTAGGGTTTCAGTTTCCCCAATTCCGTCCTCAAATTAGGGTTTCCTTCACTGCAGATTTTGGGATTGTATAAGATCTTCTATGCTAGCTTGTGGTTGGTTCATCTAGATCGGTGGGTTCAGGTTTCCATAGAACCGAACCGAAAAAACTGCTTGTTCCGAAACTGGGGTGTTATGTCAGTTCCGATTCTTCGTTCCTCGGAACAAGAGAACCGGCAGTTCCACCCGTTTCGAACCGTCGGTTCCGAAATCGCCTGTTGAATCCCTTTAAAAAATTAAAAGTAATCATTTAAAATGCAAAATTGCGGTCACAGTTTCAAAACAACCGCAACCGCAGTTTTGCATATATTTTCACGTTTATTTTTATCTTTTTAAGGGTTGGAACCGGAACCGAGGAACCAGAGGTTAGCAGGTCCCAATTCCGGTTCCATATTTCTGGAACTGTGGAACCGTCGATTCTGAAACCAGACACGCGTCTAGATTCATCTATGGGTTGATTGAATATCGTTTGGTTGCTTTATTTGTTTAGAATCATCATAATTATAACCTAAAACGGAGGTTAAAAAATTATTAAACAACAAGTGTCACTTTTAGATTAGCCCACACCATCTTTTTTTTTAAATAATCTTTTATTTTTGGATATGATAAATTCTTATCCAATGTTTTTAGAATATATGATGGACAATTCCATTATTAAACAATCTTTAGACAATTTCATTATTAAACAATCTTTTATTTTTGGATATGGATAGGAAGATCATTATTTAAGCAATTATATGATTATTTTTCTCAGATAATAAATATATTTGAAAATATTTTATTATTAATATTTTATTTAAGAAAAACTCGTACAAGGTACGGGAATACATACTAATAATATATACGTAATACACGACACTTGGAAAAATAAAAAAAAATCACATTATTGAATAGGATGTGTGTGGAAGGGAAAGCGAAAAAAATATCGGTATGACTATTGGTTTAGAATGTGCTTTGAGGGAAAGGTTAATTGTGATTGGTGAATGACTAAAGCTTAATTAGGTAGAAGTGACCAAACGTAGCAAAATTCCAAAGATTCATCTTTTTATCAAGAAAAGTCCCAAAGATTCGTAGTTAAACCGTTCAAATCCAAAAACGAAGCTACCCCACTTCGTTTAAATAAATGGCAGACATGCAACCAAAAAAGTCTTGATTTCGATAGCAATGATTTTTTTTAATACAATTCGAGCATGCATACAAAAGTGAAAAGTCCATTCTTGATTTGGATGGCTATGAAAACTCAGTTCTACGATATTGACTTGGAAAAAAGATGTAGCACTACTCGACTTTTCTTGTACACTTTTATGCGAAGTTGAACTTACAGTTCGCAAAGTAGTTTAGAAAGATCAACGTACAATGACATGGTCCTATGCAAATTTTCATCTTTTATAGCTTACAAGCTCTTATTAATTAAAGTTTGACCAGCTGATCGAATGTAATGTTTTCAAATTTTGTAATCAATGTTGAGAATAAATGCTATCCCGAAATTTAAAGAAAACTGGTTTAGTATATATACACTTGTATTATTTATTAATTAATTGGTTTTAGGATGCGATTCACTGAGCTTATGTGTTATGTTTATTGATTATCGCATGTGTGCTTGTACCGATATATACGTCCTCAATCTACCTACCTATCAGCATGCAGATTTTATTTACAGTATCAGACCAGGTTTGGTCTTGGTCCCCTCCAAATCTACCTTCCGTTGGGTTTGACAAGTTACTATTACTCGTCCATTATTTACCTTACTTAAAGGGTCAACTGAACATCTCAGTTACACTTAAAGGAAGTGTTAAGAAATTCTAAGAAAACTAGTCTCTAGTTCAAACAATAAAATCATTAATTCAATATATAGTTCAAACAATAAAATCTCTAAACTATTTACATAAACATGCATAAATTAAAATTTTGTAAATGATTTACTTGTAATATATATAAAATCAATATACCTCCTGGTTGACCTCCTATACTTGAGGTAAAAGGAGCAGCATCGGAAGGCGGTGGTGTCATCTGTCCACGGCCGGGGCTAAGTCGACTAGCCCCAGCCACGACCGCAGCATAAGCATGTCGCGACAACTCACCATCGTAAAATCGATACGTCTCGAACCTAAAATTGCAACTCAGAAACATGACTCTCCCTCCCGCCATTCCTTCCAGAATCCTCGACGCACACTCATGAACACACAATCTACAATCATCCGGATTCACGTCCCACGTGCATTCTCCCACGGCATAAACCGTCGTCGAATCCGTTACATTAGCCGCGTCCGTCGCAAACTTGGCCCCATAGTTACTTCCGCTCAATCTCAACGTTTTCAAAATCGCCTCCTTGACTTGCTCACGCGCTTTGGAGAAGCGCGTGACATTAATTGAACCCGGGTCGAGCCTCTCGTAGAGCGGATCATTGAATGGAGGAGAGCTTTCCGAGTGGCCGTAGAAGTTCTGGTCCGAGTAGCGAAACGTGCAAACCTCTCCATAGACCACCGTCTCCCGGCTCGAGTTGAGGCACTCGCGCGTGGCAGCTTCGGTGGCGCGGGAGACGCAGTCGAAGCAGCGCGTGGAGTTCACGTCTCCCCGGCAGAGGTAGGAGAGGTAGACTATTGCGGTCCAGTCGGAGATGTCGATGTGGGACTTGAAGGGCTCGGAGCGGGTGGCGGATTGCAGGGCCACGACGGCGTTGCTCACGTAGGATCGGAAACGCGTGCTCGGCAGAGTTGTGCTGGCGTTGCAGAGGGCGTTTACCTCGGCGGCGGTCGTGGTTTCTTGGGCTATGGTGATTAAGATGAGCAAAAGCAAAGTTGTAGTGATTTGTTGTACTCCCATGATTTTTGTATTTGTTTTGGAAAGTGTATATACGTGTCAAAATGGTTGAGTATAAACTACTTTATATATTGTAGGATCGATGTTAGTCTAAGACAGTCGGGAACTGTTCCAGTGACAGTTCCCTTACGCAGCGGAGTAATATAGAACAAGACTAAAACAGGAATTTAAAGCTTGGACACAGTTCCTTATAGAGGAACCTCTTTAGCCAACTAGCTAAAGAGTAAACCTCTACCTCCCTTGGAGGATTTTGAACACGCACTATATTCTATTGATATATCTCAGGATCTACAATTCAAAGTCGAACTTCTCTATTGCTTGCAATCCCGCTCACAAACAATACTAACAACTAAGACATAATAGTTCCTAGATCTAAACACAAATGAATATAGAGAGTGAACCTTCTCGTTCCTGTGCAGTTCCCTTTAGCACAGGAACCTCCTTCTTCAAGCTGATGAAGAACTTCACGCAGTCTTCATCACTTGATCTTTCCTTCCTTGAACTTCTGGTTTGGATATCTTCTCTGAATCAGCTCGGGCTCTCGATCTCTTTCTTTCCTTTTGTAGATCTGGTTTTCGATGTGCGAGAGCTCAATTAAACCTAGCGGCGTCGCATTCCTTTTATAGAGTTTCCATTTTTAGTTCTGACGCCTTTGCCCTTATTGTGTTGGGAAGTACGACACTATTCAAAAAGACTAGCGTACCCTTCTTCATCTCTATTCATTCGGAGCTTTGGCTTGCCGCCCAAGACAATAGTGAAAAGTCTCTCTTGTCCTTTTAATTACTTGCCACGTACACAGGTGACTTGATGGGGAACGTTTCCCTTTGCTTTTCTTGTAAACTTGCTATCTTTCCTGAGATCGCTTATACAGGGAATTAGTTCCATTTGTTTGTCATTATCAAAACTTCGATTACTCGAAATAGAGAAACCATTGTTCCAGTGTTAGTTCCCTAACACTGTTCCAACAATTTCCCCCTTTTTGATGATGACAAACTTTCATAAAAATGCAAGTGTTAATCATTCAGGGAAGATGTAAGATAATTAAGCATCAATGACACAGACAATTCTTTGTAGATACTTAGTTCCCCCTGAAATGGACAAGCAGTTTGATTTTCAAGATTTTTAAGCTAATAGTTCCCCTTCAGCTTATGATTATTTATTCTGTATTCTCTTAGACAACGCATCTCTGCATTTTTCCACTTTTCCCCCTTTTGACATCATCGAAAGACAATCAAGTATAAACATTCAAGAACAAGCAAGTAAAGCACAATCATAACTAAAGAATGATAGCAAAATGCAATTCATTAAAACATCGTTCAACAAGTACAGAAACAGAGTTTTAAGAGCATCGAAGGAGGGAGAAGACAGCTATGGAATTTTCTTGTAGGGGACTTGTTCAAGGATTAGAGGAGGAAGAGGAGGAAGGAAGCTTCTTCTGAATATCCTTAAGAGTAGCAAGGATGTGGTCATTGGTTCCCTTCGTTTGTTGAATGTCGAGAAGGACATCAAGTATGCGCTCAGTGACTCCACACAGACGGTTGAGAGCTTGAAGGACAGTTTTCGAGTCTCCCTGTTTAATGAACACAACAGGAGAATCTTCTTCTTGTGGTTCCATGGAATGCTTCATTCGTAGAATGTTAGCCATATCCATCTCTTGTCCTAGCTCTTCTTCCTCTTGAGGATGGTATACATTGTTCCTCTTCATCAGTTCCTTCACCAATGCTGCATATGGAAGGGCGTGAGACTCCTTGGCAACACATTTGCACATATGCAAGATTATTATCTTGGGCAGATTGATGCGCTCTTTGCGAAGGAACAGATCCAGGAGAATGGCATCAGTTGAGTTCAGAGTTGTTCTTTTCTCCAGTCTTGGCGTCACTACCCTAGTGATAACTGGTGTGCCATCTTGCCCACTTGACTCAAGCTGTGAGTCAGGATCTCCTTCCCTTGTTAAGGAACATGCCCTAGAAGCCTTTGGAGAATTGCTTCTCTTCCATCAGAATCTTGCCATGGGCGTTGAGGAAGCATATCAAAGCCTTCTCCAAGAACTTGGAGAATCTTCTTGATCTGGGCAGCGGTGAAGGTGAAGTCATCTTCTTCTGTCTTCCATCTTATTATGGGGTCAAGCTCAGTTCCCTTTTGGAGGGAGAATTTGGAGTAGAAGTATCTTATTTGAGCTTGATCCACCATTGCCGGTTCGGAACAGAGCTTATCCCATCCTTGAAACTGGATGAGTTCCTGAAGCTCGTTGAACTCGTTTTCTTGTAGGAACTCGGCTGTGATGACTAGAGGAATGACCAACTTCCTCTCTTCTGTTTTCTTCTTTTCCTTCTTTCCTTTCTTCTTCTCCTTTTGTTGAGGCTTTTCTTCCAGTTTTTGTTTCTTGGAGCCTCTTGTTGAAGGACGCCCAGATGGCGGTTCCTTGTACCCAATTTGAAGGGCAGGCTCTTGATATTCCTCCACTTCATCGTCGAGGCTTCAACGGTGACGATCTCCGTTGATGGATGAAGAGCGTGGAGTTGCTCAGATTGTAGAGGTTGTAGTTCCTCGTCATCTTCTTCTTCTTCTTCTACTTCACTCAGTTTTCTGAGCTTTCTCTTTTTGGATCGTGGAGCAGTTGGGATTTGTGGGAGAGAAGTTGAAGAGGAAGGGCGTTTTGGAAGAGAGGGAGAAGATTGAGTTGGTTTGTTGGGTGTGGTTCTCTGGGAAGTAGGGAACTCCTCTCTCTCAAATTGAGAGATGGATTGATCGAGATTAGAGAGATCCAGTTCCGTGTGAGATGGAACTTGGATTTGAGGAGCATGTGGAAGAGATGAGGGAGCCTGGGTTCTTTGGATTTGAGGAGTAGGGTTGTGAGAGGTTGAGGCGAATGGATCTGGCCTGCGTTTGGGAGAGAGATTATCATGAATCTGAGTATGGTGTTTGGGAGAGGAATGAGAGGAGGCTTGTAAGAGCAAGGTAGGATTGGAATCATGGATTGTGGTGGGAACGCCCTCGATGTTCAGAGTGAGTGTTGAGTAGCCATCCAGTCTCGTAGTGAGTACTGGAATTTCAGATCTTGGTGTTTGGGGTGGTGATTGGGGAGGTGTAAGACCAGGTTGTCCGTCTCTTTTTCTCAGAAGAGAATAGAGACGTTCTTTGACATCAAAGATGTACTCGGGTTCATGGTGGTCGAGGTCAAGATCGGTAAGAAGCATTTTCTTGAGAGTTTCAGGGTCATGGTTGAGAAGATGCTCGATGAGTGGGTTCTTGTGATGGACGGAGAACTTGATGATGGGTTGATTTGGGTTGGCCATTTGAGCGTATGGAAGGAGTTGCAGAGAAGGATTGGAGATGGAGATTTTCGAAATCTAGGGTTAGGACAAGGAGATGGAGGAAGACGATGAAGAGAAAGAAAGGAGGGGAATGGGTTAAGTAGTAAGAAGAAAAGAAGTTGAAAGGGCGAGAGTGGGTACCAACCTTTCCTTGAAACTAGCAATTAGTTACTCCAACAAGAATCCGAAGAGATTTGGCTTTCTTCACGCAAAGATCTTTTCCTTTTCAACAGTCTCAACGTGGCAACATATTAGCACTGGTAGAGAGATGAACGGTTCGGATGCACTTTTCCCTTTCTACAGCCTGTCGCTTCCTGAACCAGTTTCCAATGACCTTTCTCTTTCCAATAATGTACATGAGAGACGCATTTGAATTTCAAACACCCTTGTAGTTCCTTTGAGAATTGAAGCGGTTCCTTTCCTTTCTAACTCTTCTTTCTATGAACAAGTAAGACTAGGCCAAGTTTGGATATGTAAAGGATTTTTGTGAAAAGATCAAAAGAAATATCCAAACTAAACAGGGTTATGGAAACAAGTGATGTTGTCATCCAGGTAATTAAATCCCGTAAAAAAAAGGTTTATTCATTGAGGCTCATAGGAAACGTTTACCTGGATGGGTTTGAGGGACAAGTCTTATGATCAACCATCATTTCCGCTTATAGTGAGGGACATATAAGATCAGGTTGATCATTTTGGGATGAAAATAAACAAAGTGCTCTTAAGGAATCAGTTCCCATACCTAGTTATGAACATGTTTTATGCAAGTTTGCAATTATTGAAAATGAAAGTTGCTATACCATGCAGTTCCCTAGCTATATTGATATCTAACTAGTCAATCATGGAGGGAAAAGATGGACCGGGACTTGTTTAATTTAAGAGAATCATCCCTAAGAGCATACGAAGATGCTCAAAGGGTTGTCTGTCCAAGGCCTTGGTAAAAATGTCAGCAACTTGTTCATCTGTCCTGCAGTGAACCATCTCAATGGAACCTTTCTCTACGTGATCACGCAGGAAATGGTGCCTAACCTCTATGTGCTTTGTCCTAGAGTGATGCACTGGGTTTTTTGAGATGTTAATTGCACTAGTACTATCACATTTAATAGGAACAGTTTCAAGAGACATACCATAGTCTTTGAGTTGATACTTGAGCCATAGGACTTGTGAACAACAAGCAGCTGCGGCAATGTACTCAACTTCAGCAGTGGAAAGTGCCACAGAGGATTGTTTCTTGGATCCCCATGATACTAGACAGTCTCCTAGGAACTGTGCCATACCTGATGTGCTTTTTCGATCAATGAGATGTCCTGCAAAATCAGCATCTGTGAAGGAAACAAGTTCAAAGGAACTATTCCTAGGATACCATAAGCAAAGATTGTCTCTCCCTTTGAGGTAGCGAAAGATCCTTTTGACTTCCTTTAGATGTGATTCCTTAGGATTTTTTTGGAACCGTGCACAGAGACAAACAGCGAACATGATGTCTGGTCTACTCGCAATGAGATAGAGTAGGGAACCAATCATTCCTCGAAAGAGTTTTTGATTGACACTGGTTCCTGTCTCATCGGCATCAAGTCGTGTGCTAGGTGAGATTGGAGTGTTGATTGGCTTTGCAGTGTCCATCCCATATTTGGATAGCATTTCCTTGATGTACTTTTGTTGATGAATCTTGGTTCCATCTTTTGTTTGAGAGATTTGAAGACCTAGAAAGAAGTTGAGTTCCCCTACCATACTCATCTCAAACTCACTACTCATTTGTTTCTCAAATTTTTCTGTAAGCACAGGATTAGTGGAACCAAACACAATATCATCAACATAGACTTGCACAATTAAAATGTCACCTGATTCTTTCTTCAAGAAGAGTGTCTTGTCTATGGATCCTCTTTGATAGCCTTTGGATAATAGAAATGAAGCAAATCTATCATACCAAGCTCGAGGAGCTTGTTTGAGGCCATAGAGAGCCCTTTCAAGAAAGTAGACGTGATCAGGCTTGTCATCGTCTTCAAATCCAGGAGGTTGCTTCACATAAACTTCTTCTTGTAGATAGCCATTGAGAAATGTTGTTTTGACATCCATTTGGAACAGTTTGAACCCTTTGTATGTAGCAAACGCAATGAGTAGTCGTATTGCTTCAATTCTGGCAACTGGTGCAAACGTTTCCTCATAGTCGATTACCTCCTCTTGATTATAACCTTGGGCCACTAGTCTGGCTTTGTTTCGGGAAACATTGCCTGACTCATCTAGTTTGTTGCGAAAGACCCATCTAATTCCAATGACATTCTTGTCTGATGGTCTTGGAACTAACTTCCACACCTTATGTCTCTCAAACTGATGAAGCTCATCTTGCATTGCTTGAATCCAATCTGGATCTTTGAGTGCTTCCTGTATGCCTTTGGGTTCAACAAGAGAAACGAAAGCATTAAATGCACAAAAGTTATGGAGAGAGGAACGAGTTTGTACTCCCTGTTCCAAAGGTGTGAGGATGTTGTCAATAGGATGATCTTTTCTCTGATGGTAGTTCCTTGGTTGAGGATGAGTTGGTCCTGGGATTTCTTCTTGAGCACTGGAACTATCTTCAGATGTATCTTGTGGAACCACACCATGGTTCCCAGAAGTGGATGCTTCAGCTGTTACTGGTGGTTGTTCCTCTTCTTCAGGAAAATGTGTTGAGGGATCATCGAATTGGTCCATGGTATCATTCTCTTCATGATCATCTTCAATGTTTGGCTCTTGTGGAGGAGAATCACTTCCATTGATGTACTCAGAGTCTTCTCTTCGAGGCCTTGTACTGTCATCCTTGTTTGGCAGTTCCCTTGCTGATTCTTCTGGAATAGTGAATGGTTTCACTATGGAACGAGAGAATGGATTTTTGGATGATGATCCGTGACTGATAAGCTCTTCATCAAATATGACATGAATACTTTCTTCAAATTTCCTTGTCCTTTTGTTGTAGACTCGGTATGCTTTGCTATGAAGAGAATATCCAGTGAAAATTCCTTCATCACTCCTTGGATCAAACTTTCCAAGAGCATCCTTCCCATTGTTATGGATGTAACACCTACAACCAAAAACTCTAAGATGGGAAATATTTGGCTTTCGGCCTTTGATTAGTTCATAAGAAGTCTTAAGCAATAAAGGTCGAATCATAGCCCTGTTAAGGATATACACCGAAGTAGAGATGGCTTCAGCCCAGAAGTTGGATGGAACTCCACTCTCCAGCATCATGGCACGAGCCATATTCTCCAGTGTGTGATTCTTCCTTTCAACAACTCCATTTTGTTGTGGAGTCCTTGGTGCAGAAAAGTTGTGAGAAACTCCATTTTCATTGCAAAAGTTGACAAAGGATGAATTGTCAAACTCTGTTCCATGGTCTGAGCATATGGACTTCAGCTTAGTTCCCAGACTAACCTCTGTCTTTTTGATGAACACTTCAAATTCTTTAAACACTGTTCCTTTGGAAGACAAGAAAATAACCCAAGTGAAACGTGAATAATCATCTATTATAACAAACATGTACCTGCTTCCTCCATAGCTACAAGTGTCCATCGGTCCACACAGATCCATGTGTAGCATTTCCAGGGGTTTGGAGGTGCTCACGTTTTTCTTAGGTTTGAAGGAACTTCGAGTCTGTTTCCCTCTGGAACAAGCATCACACATTTTTGCTGATTCTGGGCTTATCCTTGGCAAGCCCACCACAAGATCTTGGAGAAACAACTTCTGGATGAGATTTAGTCCTGCATGGCCAAGACGTCTGTGCCAAAGATCGGTGTCATTTGTAGAGACTGTGAGACATAGCTTTCTTGGAGGTTGAAAGTCTTGATCAACAATGTAAACATTGTTGAATCGTTTCCCTCGAAGAATCACTTTGTTAGTTTCTTTGTTCACAACAAGACATTCATTGGAGTCAAATGTGACTACATTGTTCCCTTGATCACAGAGTTGTGCCACACATAATAGATTGTATCCAAGATTTGCCACAAGATTTACGTTGTTGACCTTGATCGATTTGTTGAGCTTTACTTCCCCTGAGCCTTGTATTGCTCCTTTGTTTTTGTTGCCGAAGGACACATTTCCTCCTTCAACTTGGGTGTTAAGCGAGATTAGATTGTTCCTGTTCCCTGTCATGTGGTTGGAGCAAGCACTGTCTATAAACCACATACAGTTCCCTCTCGCTTGCACATCCTCTTGAGGTTCCTTTGGATCTTCATTGATTGCCATGGCACACATGTTTGGTGAATTCCAAGATTCTGGATCATCATCATCTGAGTCATCCCAAGTTGCTATGTAAGCTTTGTTCCCAGACTTGTTCTCATCATTTCCCAGGGGACAAGCTTTAACATAGTGACCCTTCTTGAAGCACTTGAAGCATGTGATGTCCTTTGCATCTTTGTCTCCTGATTTGTTGTAGTCTCGTGAGGAACTGTTCCCTCCATAGTTCTTACGGAACTTTCCCTTCTTGTAGAGGTTACGTAGTGCCTTTGTGATGAGCACTATGTCATCCTCTTCCTCATCTTCAGACTCTTCACACTGTTCCTGGACAGACTTAAGCACTTTCTCCAATTTAAGCGCAATTCCCTTTTCAGGTTTGTCTTGTGCTTTATCGGAGTTCCTCCTATTCTCATAGGATTTCAGCTTTCCAAAGATCTCATGAAGCATGAGGTTCCTGTTGGATGTATTTTCTCTGAAGGTTGTTCGATCATGAGCCCATTCTCCAGTGAGACCATCTATCACCTTCTTGACCTTGATTCGTTCGGTGACTTCCCTATCAGAGATTCCCAAGTTCTCAAGCTTAGTGACTAGTCCTTGAAACCGGAACTGGTACGATGATATTGTTTCTCCAGGTTCCATTCTGAAGTTGTAGAACTCTTGTCGAACATCCATCTAATGATCTTCCTTGAGATCTGAGCTTCCGATATGCATTTGTTCAATAGCAGCCCACATCTCCTTGGCGGTCTTTAGATTTCCCACCTTGGCTGAATCGATCTCACTCATGGAGTAGTTGAGATACATCTTTGCCTTGTAGTTGGCTTCCATGCATTTCCACTCATTTGGCCCCCACTTCGTGAGATCATTCTTGATCTCTGGATTGATGGTGAAGTTCCCTCTCTCGATCACAGCCCATGCCTGATAGTCATGGCTCTTCATCCAATCCATCATCAACCCTTGCCATCGTTCAAAACGGCCTTCTATCAACCTTGGTGGTTTGTCACTTCCATGTCCAACGGCACTGAGTTCGGAAGACATTCCTGTAGACATCCTGCGAGTTTTCACAGAAAATCTAGAGCCAAGCTCTGATACCAATTGTAGGATCGATGTTAGTCTAAGACAGTCGGGAACTGTTCCAGTGACAGTTCCCTTACGTAGCGGAGTAATATAGAACAAGACTAAAACAGGAATTTAAAGCTTGGACACAGTTCCTTATAGAGGAACCTCTTTAGCCAACTAGCTAAAGAGTAAACCTCTACCTCCCTTGGAGGATTTTGAACACGCACTATATTCTATTGATATATCTCAAGATCTACAATTCAAAGTCGAACTTCTCTATTGCTTGCAATCCCGCTCACAAACAATACTAACGACTAAGACATAATAGTTCCTAGATCTAAACACAAATGAATATAGAGAGTGAACCTTCTCGTTCCTGTGCAGTTCCCTTTAGCACAGGAACCTCCTTCTTCAAGCTGATGAAGAACTTCACGCAGTCTTCATCACTTGATCTTTCCTTCCTTGAACTTCTGGTTTGGATATCTTCTCTGAATCAGCTCGGGCTCTCGATCTCTTTCTTTCCTTTTGTAGATCTGGTTTTCGATGAGCTCAATTAAACCTAGCGGCGTCGCATTCCTTTTATAGAGTTTCCATTTTTAGTTCTGACGCCTTTGCTCTTATTGTCTTGGGAAGTACGACACTATTCAAAAAGACTAGCGTACCCTTCTTCATCTCTATTCATTCGGAGCTTTGGCTACTTTATATATAGCTTTAAAGATTGAGTCAATATAGTTGTATGTGCAACAACGTACTAGTACTTTACTCTTTAGACTCGATCGTGTTTGTTGGAATTTTATTGCATACTTTTGCTAGCTTCTCCTATTACATATATTAACGTGCACGTTTGGATATGTAAGCATCTTTAACTTATACGATATGCTTGAGTTAATTAGGGTTGTAATCGAACCGAGTCGAGCCGAACTTTGAATTGCTAACCTCGATCGACTTGGTTAAAAATGGGCGAATTCGAGCTTGGTTCAAGCTCAAAATCTTATTAATTTGAGCTTGGTTCATTTAAATGCTTAATTACCGAGCTCGATCGAGCTTAGCTCGCAAGCATTTCATTTAGTTTCTTCGTGAGAAAATTTTGCGAATAATTCGCTTACTTGATCATGTATACAGGCAAATCAAATTATCTATACAAGCACATCAAATTAAAAATTAAACTACGTAGCTTGAGAAAGTCTGCTAAAACTATAAGCTAATTTTACTTAAAAATTTATATTATATATAATAATATTATTGGAGCCTATCCATAAATGTATAATCTAGCTATTTTGTTATGAATTTATAATCGAGCTTACTCATAAACACACACACACATATATATATATATAATCGAGTTTGCTCATGAACAAATGATCCGAGTTTTCTTGTGCTCAAGCTCAATTCATTTATCTTTCGAACCTTAAAATTGTGCTCAAGTTCGAGTTGTTTACAAATTAAACCAAAAACGAACAAGACTTAACCGAGCTGAACACCGAATTGCTCACGAACAGCTTTATTCATATAGTTAATCAACTAAAAGAATTAATCAAAACTTCGTTAAACAAAACACTATACATTGGAACTTTTTATGGTGAAGAGAACTTGTAGTTGATCGTTACTTTTTAAAGGGTGTGTTAATTTGCTTGATTTGAAGTTGTAGATTATATTAAGTTTAACATCTACTTCAAATTTATGGTGCACATGAAAAAGGAGTTATTTTTATAAAGTAAATTTGGTTGCGTTTGATTGTGTAAATTAGTCTATTAATACTTTATTTCCATTTAAATGTACTTCATCTGGTGATTAAATGAATTTGAATGACCAAGTAAACACGCTCTAATTAGTGCAAACAATTAACTAGGTCATATAATTATTACATGATCGAGATACTTGATACCCACGTACAAAACACATGAGACTCCTAAAGTAGAGCCCACGAACATGACATTTGACAAACGTTGATAAAACAATAAATCATGCACCCTAAAGTAATTCAAATTATTTCAACCAAAAAAAAGTAATTCACATTATGTTCATAATTCAAGTTTGGGGCGACGACTAGTAGTACGTCAAGAGAAGACTTGGTATTTAACCTGAGTGGGCCCAATAATGATGGGCTCCACGCGTGAACTTATATTTTTACGTGAACCTTATTTTTTTACGCTAAAATGGAAATTATGAAAGATATTACCACTCAAATTGACATTTTTTTCAAAACAATTTTAAATGCAAGTAAATTTATTAAAAATTCTATAGATAAAATTTACAACATTATAATAAATTAATTATAGAAAAATTAATAAAAGTATACAAACAATAAGCATATTTGAAGAGAAAAAATGATTTTAATTATTAATTTTTCAATTATTTAATAATTGAGATTTTTTACCTCTATTTATAGAGTTTTTTTTTTCTAACTTCACTCGAACTAAACCCTAAAACAAACGATACATAATTAATTGTATTATGGATTTTAACGAGTTATATTTCTTTGAACTTGTACTTATTTGTGTATAAATTAAGGATTAGGTGGCATTTAGTTGACTATTTATTTGTTATAATTTTTAGGTAATTAGGCAAGAGTTTTCAAGTACTTTTTTTGCTGGTGTTTTTTTGGGACTATTCTAAAAGTTGACTGGTTGTAAACTTTTTGTTTGACCGTGAATGATTTGTCAGTTGTGTAATTCACTTGCGTTGTGACTTGTTAGCGATTGAATAAATTGTTAACATGACCCCTAGATTTGGAAAATTATGCAGAAAACTCTCTTTATTTAAAAAAAAAATCATTGAACCATCATTTGTATACATGTTTTGTTCAGATTGTGAAACAATAAGCCTAATTTCATGACAAATACAATCAAAAAATTTAAGAGATTGGATCCTCGATCGATCAACGAGGATCTACTTCAGTTGCTGTGGCAATGTTCACAGACGAAGAGCTAGACCTGTCTGATTTGGTACGGTGAGAAAACGCCGGGTTCCGAGGCTGAGGAAGGGTGACTAACCGACGGCTCAGCGTCAGGACTATCTTTGACATGCTTGGCCTTGCATTTGCGTCCTCTTGGACACACAACAAGGCCAAGTGAATACATCTTAGGACCTCTCCCTTAGAAAATGTACCCCCTCTTAAGGTTGGTTCCATGATCTCCAATGCCTCGTCGTTTTTCCATTTCTTCCAAGCCTTCAAATTTTGAATACATTAGTTAGTACTTTCCAGTATCGAAGATTTGAAGAAATAATGCCTAACATATAAGTCTATGGATTACTCTTTCTTTCCTATTGTCAATTGGTTTAGTATGGAACCGTGGACTTATGTATTGAGTCTAACGCGCACTGACGAACATGTGGGCTGCGACATTATATTGGTCCACCGGACTTTAACAAACGGAAATAAATGTAAGTGCGAAATTGGATTGGTATTAAATGGCTACTCACATAGCTCATGAGATGCTCTGGATATTCTGATTGTCGAAACTTGTTGATCTTCTGGCCACTTATGATCTCCAGAACCACTACCCCGAAGCTATACACATCCGATTTTTCCGAGAATTCCCCCTTTGACGCGTACTCTGGAGCCATGTAACCACTGAACAAATAGTGATTGTAGGTTGGTTAATGAATTGTTACTTACTACAACAAAAAAAACTTAACACTCACAAAGTTCCGGCGACTCTCTTTGTCTCGGCTCGTGAATCTTGTATCCCTAAGATCGTAGCCAATCCAAAATCAGAAATTTTGGGTGTCATATCGGCGTCCAACAAAATGTTATTGGGCTTGATGTCCCGGTGTATTATTCTAAGCCTCGAATCCTCGTGCAAGTAAAGGATTCCACGAGCGATCCCCCTAATGATATTATAGCGCCTTGTCCAGTCTAATTGAGCTTGGTGCTCCGGATCTGATCGAACATTCGCATTTATGTAACAATTAAATTAAAGGAAAGATCGATATATGGTATTTCCTATATGATAGAGAGGAAAAGTAGATGCACATTACCCGTCAAAAAGTAGTCTAAGCTCCTGTTGGGTACAAACTCAAAGACAAGAAGTTTCTCATTACTTGCCAAGCAAAATCCCAAAAGTTTTACGAGGTTCCTGTGCTGAAGGTTGGCTACCAGAGTAACCTCATTCTTGAATTCGGGTGCACCTTGACTAGAGCGTAGAGAGAGCCTTTTGACTGCTATTTCTTGTCCATTTGCCAGCTTACCCTAGAAGGTTATCATAGAAAAAATTAATTCCCCAAGAATCATGCTTTCTTTGAACACCATATTATGAAATTTAAGGGTCTGCTTGGATCGTGTTTGATAATGCATTGTATATGTTGCATTATAATGTGGAATTTGATGCAATTTTACATTCATGTATTATAATGCAAACATATCTGGCGCGATCCAAACAGGCCCTAAGTAGGAAATGAGTTGTCTCCAGAGATTAATTATCTAGCTAGTTGTTATTTTTTTTTTGGTTGAATCTAGCTGTATATTCATATATTCAACATTTAATGTGGTCGAATATCAAATGTTGCCCCGTTCAAATTGGAGTATTTTATACTCAAATACTGACAATGATGTGCCAAATAACTAAGTAATACCCTATAGACGGTGCCAAATCCTCCTTCGCCAAGCTTGTTAGCAATTGAAAAGTTGTTTGTTGCAACTTGAAGCACTTGAAATTCATATCTCAAGATTCAGCAGATATGAAATCATTACTGGCTGCAAAAAAAAAAACCACATGCAATATCTATTCTTTTAAGAAATTGGATAAGCAAAATCAACAATTTGTACAAATTAGTAAGGTGAATGCCCAACATAAAGTTCTTACATATCTCTAAACCTGAAGCGCTTGCATCGGGCTCATTCCCTCGTCTCTTACTAGTACTCAAGCCGTGTAAGTACATGGCAACAACAAGCGACATAGCAACTAATGTCACCGGAACAACTATTCTAACAATCACCACCTTTGTCGATGACCTCTTCTTCCCTGCACCAATTGCAAATTAAGAAGTTGTTCTACTAACTTTTTAAAAAGTAGACTGTCAAAGTCTGGTGGGTTAATATAGACGAAGAGAGGACCGTCACAACACACATGTGCGACAGACCAGCATATAAGCTCACGGGTTCCATCCTAAACTCAATTGACAACAGGAGGAATAACTCAAAGATATATATAACTTATCTTCACACTCCTCCTCAAGTGGCAACTAATCTGCAGAAATGGCAGTATCAGTAGAATCCGATGGCTTGAAAACTGGCGGCAGAGTCGGAGGAGCAGCGAAGTTGTAGAAAGGATACAACTCGTATCTCACAACACAGCTCGGAAGGAGGGCCTTGACGCCTACCGAGGGAGAAGGAATGAAAGAGACCGCGGCGTTGATACACCGAAAGCAGTCGGCGGAACGGAGATCGGGGGTGCACTGCACTAGGCTGTAAACCGTCTCCGACGATAAATTGAACTCCTTGGTGGCGAACTTCTTCCCGGGCGTCGTGTCGTTGGCGGCCCGGGCGGCCATCTCACCGGCCACGGTCGTCCTAAGGAACTCGGACAACTCGCTCAGGCGGGAGACATTCGTGGGCTCGTAATCCACGACCCACGGCCTCTCTTGAACTGATCCGAAGATGTCGGTTTCGGAGTAGAGTAGAGTGCACTCGTCGTACCAGATCACAGCATGCTTGCTATATGCACACCGGGCGGTGGACACCACGTCGTCCGTAGCGAAGGAGACGCACGCGGCACAGGTGTCCGCCGCGACGTCTCCGCGGCACAGGTAGAAGTCGTAGACCGTGGTTGATGAGCCGCCGGTGACGGTGTAGTTGAAGAAGCCGCGCGCGCTCTTTGTTGGAGGTGGACGAGAGGGTTGTGAGGAGCTTGTTTAAATTGGACTGGTACATGTCGTTGGGTGAGAACATTTCTGGACCGCAGAAGTGGTAATCGTAAATTGGGGCGATTGGGATGCCATGAGCAAGCAGGCTCATCGTTGCAACGATCAAGATTGAGATCATTGGGACCGCCATTTCGATCTTAATGTAATTTGTTCAGTTTAATTCCTTGTTTCCATACTGTTGGGAACGTTAAACGCTGTACGTGTGTTTTAATTATTAAGTTGATCAATACAAATACGAATGAACATAGCAACTACATGCAGATGTGTGCATCTAGTTTTTTTTAAGGGCACTGCGCATAAAAGTCGATTTGGAGACATCTCGGTACTATTTTTGAAGGTTAACCGTTTTACTAGATGTCCGAAGTCACCTATGGTTCTTAATTGTGTAATTTTTATGCTTTGAGATATCTAGTCAAAGAGTAGGACTAAGATAGTTTTTTTTTTTTAATTAAAGGACTTTAAGATAGCTAGTACAATGAGTTTTGTGTTTGACTCTCATACACACGTTTGTTCTTCACCAAAAAAAAATTATGTAACTTGTGTAATTTAAGATTTTATTTTGAGATGGAAAAAATAAAATTTCCCACAATTCTCAAATTAATTGATCGAATTGCAACTTACAAATTAATATTAAATATAAATTAATTAGAAAAATTGAAATTAGGGTCTACCACGTACAATACTATCGACAATGATACTAATTAAAACATGTCAAGTTGTCGAACCGCGCCTCCAGTCTCTTCTTGTCGTGCTTCTTTCCAGCCTCCGCTAGTTGTAGTTGTCAATCTCGTCGAGCTCTTGCTCACTCCTGCCTCTCAATTCTCTATTGCAAATTGGGAACGAATGGTATAATGAGAAAATTTTAGGACTAAAAGTCAATTTAAAGAAAAATTAAATAGTCAAAACGACGCCATGTTATTTTTGCCCCAGTTTTCATCAAGGCCGTCATCCTCCTACATTTAATAGCGACAAAGTTGCACACTTTGTCTCTTCTTTCTCTAGTCCTCCTCGTCTTCCGTTGCTCGCCTCCACCTTCGCCCCAGACGGCCGAACCATACTGTAGAGGCAAAATTTCAAAAAAAAAAGGTATCCCTGCGTAAACTAATCGCTCCTTCGACCGGATGTGGAAGTGGGTCACCACTTCCTAAATATGTCTATATTAATACATATAAGATCAAAATTCATATTCTAATACAAAATTTTAAGCTAATTTTAGTAATTTCTCCATATTATCAATGTTTGATTTTCCAAAATCAAAATAAATTGTCAATTATGAATTAATTTTCAATTCAGTTAATATTATTCGTGTAGTGTTCATCAAATTAAGATCCATTTAGGATTTCATATCCTCATCCATAAGAATATCATAGATTGTTCTGGACTAGGCCTAATATATTTTTCCTACTAAAAAAAATATCTAAGTTGACTTAAAAGTCAATGAAATCTAATATATATACACGTATGTGGTTAATATTGAAGGGAGGCAATATTTTCATACCCAATCGGGCCCCTTCCTTACCTTGCAAAACACGTTGTGACGAAATAGACAAGCAATTCCCCCGATATTTGATTGGCTATCTTGGGAGTTGGGACCTAAATCCAATTGCTAGTTTTAAGATCGGTTTTTCTATTTTATGTCCTAAGGATATAAGATAAGAATTTAAATGTAAAAATTAAAACCTTATTTAGGAAAACATAAATCCTTTTAAAATATAATTAAAAAAATTTAAATATAAAATTACTACTTATCTTTCTAAAATTGAGAATCTTCAAGGACATAAATTAGAAAATTCGTTTTAAGATTGATCCAAACAAGTCAATGGTTATGATCAGTGCACATGGTTGACTAGTTTTTTCATGGTTGCATACCTTTTGTTAACTTACAATTTTTATGATAAAATATCGAGTATTAGTAAATTTTATAATTTGTTTCCAGAGTATTGTAAATTAAATAAGTATAATTAAAAATAATGAAATCTTAAGGGAAAAAATAGCAACGAAGTTAGCATTAGAAGCAAGCGTAAAGATTCGACAAGTAGATATTAAACGTTAAATTTATATGGTATAATGGTATGGTATTATATTACGATATAATTGATCAATTTATTTTAAATTAATAAATAAATTATTATTTAATTTAATGTAAAATATTAAATTTAACTAATTAGGATCACACGGCTGTAGAAAATTAAACTAATGGAGCTGTGGAAAACAATATACAAAAGGATTATTAACGTTGAAAAAGTCATAACATACATGATGTTAAATTTCACCAATAATATTTCATGACGTTAATTTTTTTTGGTCGAATATTTCATGACGTTAATTAGCATGACATGATGGCATACGGAAAAGTCGACACCATTTTCCGATTAGTGACCCTAAAAAATACAAGAACCCCCCTTATTGTTTATTCATTTATTTTTGGTTTTTGAAAGGTTGTACAAATTAAGTTAGGGAGACAAATATCTCAAACCCGTACACAAACTTATAGACAAAGAACCTATTTTAAGTGCTCTATGAGTCTTTGAGTTTTTCATATCCTTAGACTGAGACGTAATCCCCTCACACTAATTTTTTTTTAACAAAAAAAAATACTCAGAGACATAGAACCAGAACAAATTTTCCCAGCTCTTTCTCTCTTGTTACTTTCTCTCTCGTCCTAATTAATCAATTCATCCATTAATTTTCGCACTATGATCACATACACAAGTCTAACGTTTACAACTTTCTTTTTTTATTTCAAAGAGAGGAACTATTCTCCATTTTTTCTAGGAGAGTTTTATTAATAATAAAAAGGGAAAATTATATTTAACCATCTTTTATTTTACCTTTGTTATAGTTAACCACCCTTTATATTTTTTCTACACTTAACCACCCCTTATTTGTAAATGTGTGCATTTAACCACCCATTTTGATGAAAAACGTTATTTTTTCCGTTAATTAAAGTAAATTACATTTTGCCCTTCTTTTTTAATTTTAGTTGCAATAAATAAAAGAATTTACAAATAAATTGACCTGAAATGTGATTATCATTGGATTTCGGCCTACATCTCAACCTTTTCAATCTCGAGTCGCCGTTCATCAACTTAGATACGATCGACTCCAAAGGACGCTCAGAGTCGTCAGAATCAGATCCAAAACTCATGGTCTTTGCATCGGCGAAGTCGTGGTTCTTCTTTGCCATTGGAGGGAGGGAATGAATTATTATGGAGGAAATTAGGCCAGGGTTGCAAAAATCGACGTATTGGAACTTGAAAGTGTTAATTATGATTTTTTTCTGTATTAATTTATTGTAAATAAATTTTAAAAAGAAAGGGAAAAAACATAATTTACTTTACTTAACGGAGAAAATGACGTTTTTTGTTAAAATGGGTGGTTAAATGCATATAATTACAAATAAGGGGTGGTTAAGTGTAGAAAAAAATATAAAAGGTGGTTGATTACAACAAGTGTAAAATAAAGGGTGGTAAAATGCAATTTCCCGTAATAAAATGAGCTAAATAGCAATCTGGAGAATAGCTAGGAAGCATTGCAACTTTCTTATTTGACCAAATGATGACAAACATTACAAATAAGACACTTTTTTTTGGGCTAGAGACGAGAGTGGTAGGGAGGTCACAAATTTAAAAAGACAAGTTCCAACATCGATTGGTTTTGAGCCTAGGACGCCCGTAATGGGCTGACAATTAAACTAAACAAAGAGTGAAAAAAAAATAACACTTGAAAGTTTACAAACACAAATTTTGAGGGGACCTCATCGGGGACCAACTTCAGAGATTGAGACATCGTTCACAGACACGGGCAACGACTTGTTGTTACTGCTTGTTGACTTATCCCACAAGCCCGAACTATACGCTAGTTCGGTCCTTCCAGTACGCGAATTATAAAACGCCGGATTACTGGGCACAGGGAGGGTGACCGACTCGCTGCTGAGCATCAGGACTATGGTTGACATATTGGGCCTTGCTTCGATCTCCTCTTGGACGCACAGCAAACCCATGTGTATGCATCTTCTTACCTCCGTCGCTGAATATGAGCCATCAATCAGGCTCGGGTCCACGAATTCCATGGGCTCGTTCTCGTTCCATTTCTTCCATGCCTACATAATCGGTAGACGACCCAAAACTTAAGCCAATGAGTAAGGGTTGCATAATCAGTGAAAATGATTCACAGAAAACTTTACTTTTTTTGCCTTGAAATAAGTAACTAACTTTTACATTTTTAGGTAAAAAGTAGTACTTTTCATAAAAAAAACATGACTTTTTTAAATATGTGGAGCAAGCTTAAATTCAATCTTAGTTGAGATCAAAATTGTGTGCTTACGTAGCTAATGAGATCCTCTGCGTAGCCTGATAGGTGGAAACGGTTGATCTTCTTTCCGCTTATGATCTCCAGAACCAATATTCCGAAGCTAAATACATCAGACTTAATTGAAAATTCCCCGCGATATGCATACTCTGGAGCCATATATCCACTGCGAAAGTTTGTAATGCCAAGTTTATTGGTTGATTTCAGCCTATATACCAAATGTTCGATCAAGAAGGAAATTAAATGAAAAAAAAGGACTCACTATGTTCCCACGATTCTGTTTGTGTTGCCTTGTGACTGCTCTATACCGAAAATCTTGGCCATACCAAAGTCTGAAATTTTCGGGATCATTTCACTGTCCAACAAAATGTTACTAGGCTTGAGATCGCGATGTATGATTCTGAGCCTTGAATCTTCGTGGAGGTAAAGCATTCCGCGAGCAATTCCTCCAATGATTTTGTAGCGGGTAGTCCAATTTAATTGGACTTGCTTCTCAGGATCTGCACGCCAATCGATCATATATATGATCTTAATTGTAATATCAATATATGATCAAGAATAGAGGAATGTTTGTGTTGTATAGATTACCGAATAAAAAGTAATCTAAGCTCTTGTTGGGAACATATTCATACACAAGCAGTTTCTCATTCCCTGCCAAGCAAAATCCCAAAAGTCTAACGAGATTCCGATGCTGAAGCTTGGCTACTAACAAAACCTCGTTCTTGAATTCAGGAACACCTTGTCCTGAGCTTTTAGAGAGTCTCTTGACTGCTATTTCTTGTCCATTTGGCAGCTTACCCTGGTAAATTCCCAAGAGTATGATTTAGAATTATACTTATAGTTCACTTCTGTTATGTCCCGGGGACAATAACATGTGAATTTGATAGAAAGAAAGAAGAATTAAGGAAAGGAAGAAGAGATTTAGGAGAGAAGAAGAATTAGAGGAAGGAGAAGAAGATACAGGAAAGAAAGATGAGAAGATAGAAATTCATTGTTCATTATCTGGTTGATTCTTACAGAGAGAGTTTCGCCCCTTTTAATATGTTTTCACATATTTACAATCAAGTCCATGCATTTCCTATATTATACAAAACATCCCTTATTTCCTTAATGACACAATCATGCCCAATCATTACAACTTCATATGCCACCGTTTTTACTAGGGCTGGGCAAATTCCGATCCCGACCGGATTTTTGGACCGGACTGAGATCGGGCCAAGAGTATACCGGTCCGGTCCGGTCCAGGTCTGAACCGACTTTTTTTTAAAAAATAAAAATATATAAATAATATTTCTTATGTTATAAAGTTTATTTTTATCAATAAAATTTCACTTTTATGCATATACTTCATAACATTATATCTTTCATAAATAATATTTTAATTTTTTTCAATAAAAACATAATTTTTTCTTTAAAAATTAATATTTTCTTGAAAGAAAAAATATCCCGGTCCAAAAGTAAACTGGACCAGGATCGAGACCGGACTGGACCGAGAAATTCTGGTCCGGTTCTCAATCCAAAGATTTGGGAATTTCGATCCCAGTCCGGTCTGGTTTTGGACCGTTGCCCACCCCTAGTTTTTACACGGCTTAAATTAGTCCATACCTTATAGACACTACCAAATCCTCCTTGCCCGATCTTGTTAGCATCTGAAAAGTTGTTTGTGGCAGATTGAAGAACGCTAAATTCATATTGCAATGATTCCGCGGACTCTGTGAAATCAACACTTGCTGCAAGCAAACCCACAAAAGAGGAGTCACAATAAAATTATTATTAATAAAATTTAATTCTTGGTTCCGTCCCTATCCTTAGATGATCAATTCTTACCACTTTCGACGCTATTTGCAACAACGCCATTAGGTTTCTTCTTTGCCCTCCTTGTCAAGACTAAACACACCCCTACAGCCAAAAGCAGAGCTAAAACTACCACAGGGACAGTTATTCCAACTACCACCTTAGCCGTTGTATTCTTTTTTCCTGCAAGCAAAGCAATCGATGTCAAGAATCGGGTTTGAATCAAGAATATTCGGGTCGGAATAGGTTTCACTCATAACCATCTCAAAAATAAAAAGATAAGCTCATGTGTAGTTTGATGGAACGAGAATGAGCCATATCTAAACCTTATTTCATACCAAACACCAAAAATGAAATAGGTTTCACTCATACCCGATTCCTCTTTCCAAGATACAGAAACAAATGACCTACCGGACTTTAACACTTACCGTAGCTGGAACTATTAGAAATCGACGGTGTAGGGAGTATTTGCGGTGGTGACGGAGCCGGAACCGGACTCGGAACCGCCGTAAAATTGTAAAAAGGATACGTCTCATATCTCACAATACAACTCGGAAGGAGCACTCTGGCCCCTTTGGCGCCATTCGGAAAGTTCGAGACCCCGGTCTGAATACATCGAACGCAATCGGCCTCGGGCAGGTCAGGCGTGCACTGAACCAGGCTATACAACGTCTCGATCGACGAAAGCTTCGCCTCCTTGGTCACAAACTTCTTCCCGGACGTGTCACTCGCGGCCCGCGACGCCATCTCGCCGTCCATCGCCGTGGCGAGGAACTGCGCCAGCTGGCCCGGGTTCGATATGTTCATGACGTTGTAGAAGAACACCTGCGGATCCTCCTGATCCGACCCGATAATGTTGGAGTCGGAGTAGCGTATCGTGCACTCGTCGTACCAGATCACGGCCTCCTTGCTCCTCGGGCACCGGCTCGCGACTTCCTTGACCCCGTAGGAGACGCAATCGGAGCACGTGGCCACGGTGACGTCCCCCCGGCACATGTAGAGGCTGTAGAACGGGGTGGGGCCGGTGGTGGCGACGGAGAAGTTGAAGAAGCCGTTCTTGTTGGCGGTGGTGTTGGAGGCGAGGGTTGTGAGGAGCTTGTTGAGGTTGGCTTGGTTTGTGCGGTTGGATGGGAAGGTTTCGTTGTTGCATATGTGGTAGTCGTAGGTTGGGGCGGATTGGATGCCATGACAAAGCAAAGAGCTCGTTACTAGAATGATCAAGATTGAGAGCATTTCTTCTTTCTTTTTGTGTAAATCTTGTAGGTTAAGACTTAAGATCGAGTGTTTGCACACATATACTAGTTTTTATATATATTCAAAAATGAAGTCAATGCGGACTTAACGTTCATTTTTTGATTTTTTTTCTCTCAGACCCGTTTGAATGCGCGCGGCAGACAACAGCTGGGCTCGAAAATTAATGTGTATTTGAATCATAGGAGCTGGCAACCGGTTCATATTAGTGAATGAACCTAGACTTGTCAATCGGGTCGGGTCGGGCGGGTTCGGGTTCGGTCAAAATCGGGTTTCGGTTCGTTATGGATCACGGGTCGATCGGGTCGGGTTGTAGCGGGTTTTCGGTCGGGTCGGGTTGACAAGCGGGTTTAAAATCTCCTTTATTTCTTATGATTATTAAAATTAATTTTTAATTAAATAATAATATTTAATTATAATTTATTATTTTTATTTATTTTAATAATAAAATATATTATAAGTTTCAAAATAAATTTAAAAAATTATATAAATATACTAAATCGGTCAACCCAACGGGTTCGGATTCTACCGTGTTCGATTTATTTCGGGTTTCGGGTTCAAATTTTCGGGTCTTGACCCTAAAATTATCGGACGGATCGGATCGGGTTAGCGGGTTAGGTCAGTTTTTGACAAGTCTATGAGTGATGTTATCGCTGCTTTAATAAAAGAAACAATACAAAATATAATTTTAGAAAGGTCAGATCGATGTAGGCTGTTTTGAGATTTTAATTTTGGAAATAGGGTAGTTGTAAGAAAAAATTCGGGAATATTTCAAGAATTTTGAGCATTTTTTTCACACCGAACCTATCTCAAAAATTAAAATTTCAAATAGCCTACGTCGGATGGTTTTTTACTTGAATCGTAACAACGGATGATGAATATATATTTTTTCAGTTAAGTAAAAAAATTACCTAAAAATCATGTGTTAATTATATAATTCGATATAATATGGAGTTTAAGTATTTTTCATGAAATGAAGTTATAATTTTACTAATTTATTTATGTGATGGTCTGATGTCTTCTGATTGAAGTGAAAGCATAGTATTAATTATCACGAAGTCTCTGTTGCTACTCTAGTAAACAATACCTTTGAAAAATCCTAAAAATGAACCAAAACTAACTTACTAACCCGTATTTGTCGATTATAAATGAACCTGCTATTGGGTCATCGGAGAGATTGGATATGGAGTTTTGACCCTCCAATTATAGCGAAGTTAGAATTGTCAATTATGAAATAATATTCAATATCACAGTTGACTTGAAGTCGTCTATATGGATATTTTTCTTCCACACTTTGCGTGGCTAAGAGCTAGGAAGACGGTTTTCTCCTACCCAAACCACACGCAAGTGATGCTTAGTCATGTTCTTCATTGTGCTGGTGACGAAATTGACAGGCAACCACCGGGAAAGCCTTATGCATGTTATGCAATCCAATTAGTATTTGTAAACTAACTAGTCTATCTTGCTTTAAATACTAATGGAAAATTGAATGGTATACACATGTTTCTCTTCCTTATATAAAATCAATTGTGTATAAATAAGGGTGTCAATTGGGTGGGTAATTTGTTATGAATCGATTAAGGGAGATTAAGGAAATAGAGTTTGAGAAGGAAGAAGAAGAAGATTAAGAGGAAAAGAGAGATTAGGGTAAGAGAATAGGTAAAGAGAGATAGAAAGTAATTCAGTAATTGTCCAAGATGCCAATCAGATTGATTACACGATGGGCCCTTTTAAGGCTTCTAAATACTTTTAATCAAATTACATTCTAAGTCCACTTATTTCTATTATTACAAGATATGACATAATTTTGGGTATTTTGAAAATCGGGTCAAATCGGATTGGACTATTTTGGGCCGGTTGTTCAATTAATCAGGTCAATTCAGGTTTTCGGGTCAATTTCGATCGAGTTATTCGGTTCTCGGTCCAACTAGTTTTTTGAAGGCCGGGTTTTGAATTTAGTTAGATTTCAAATGAGTCGGGGTTCAGATTTGTCATATTCCGAATTTAGTTGAATATTCTATGCGGCATGTCATTCTAGGATCTGCTAGCTGCCACATGACATTCTATGATAAGGACACTGATTTGTAATGTTGGTGGCTATGGCTCAACCATATTCCCAAGATAAATGATTTTGCTTCTACTCACCATAAATAATTGCTATGTTATCGCCTTATCCCATTCATCAACAAGAAAAAGAAAAAATGGCATTCTTCCCCATCACAATCTCCTTCTCTTTACTCATAATCTTCCATTTATTTGGTACTTCACAAGGCATAGTCGGCTCATGTTTAGCCAATTACACATTAACCATCAACAACCAAACTCATTTAATCGACGACCCATACCGAACCAACCTCCTATCCCTCTTCGCGAACTTCACCACCTCCTCCTCAACCTTCTACAACACCACCGCCGGGGACCCCCCAAACAAAGCCTACGGCCTCTATCTCTGTCGAGGCGACACCAGTACAGACACATGTCGCACGTGCGTCACCTCCTTAACAGACTTGGTCGATGATGGTTGCAAGGAGGGTGTGGCCTTCGACAACAAATGCATGATCCACTACGCAAACTACTCGTTCTTCGGCAAGGCCAACGACGAAGTACTAGGAGACGTGGAGGGCAAGTTCGTCGAAACGCGTACGCTATCTCTAGCGTACAATCAAACCCTGGACGCCGTGCTTCAGGGAGTTATAACTGATGCTGCCTCCAGCGAGACGTTTTATGCGACCCGGGAAGGTGTGGTCAATGATGATCAGGGTGGGCACGAGACGGTCTACGGGCTGGCTCAGTGCACGCCGGATATCGATAGAAGCGGCTGCAGAGGGTGTTTGAAGGCTGCTCGATCTTTTCTCCAACCCAACTTGACCGGAGCTTTAAAGTTGGGCTTTGCTTCCAAGTTGCCAGCTGAGGTACGATAACGCTAGCTTCTTTGGAGTTGGCCCGGCCAAATCGGCGCCGCCCACTGTTTTAGCCTTTCTAGTCGTCACTTTGATTATGTTTGTCATTTAGGTCCCGTTTGGTTTGTCGTGACATATGAAAACATAAACGTAAACGAAAACGAAATGAATCTAGACCATTCTAGTGTCATAATACATTTATATAATAAAATCATCCAAGAAGAATTTGTCCATTGTAAAAGTGAGATAGAAGAGAGTGATTCCATCATTTTGTTACCCACCTCTTGGTAGAGGAATGATTGAGATGGAGCAAGCCCCTTGGTGGAGGAATGATTAAGGTGAGCAAGCCCCCTTTGATTTTTTTTTTAGCAATGTATCATGACAATAAAATGGACTACATTCATTTTCATTCCGTTTACGCTTCCATAATTTGCAACCAAACGGGACCTAATTGGTAATTAGTTTAAATTTAGCAAATATATAGTATGGAATTGGCAATTGCATCCTCGAAGTTAAAAATTAAATAAACTTTGAATCCCATACATACACTACTTGAGCTTCTAATCCTTCTACGGAGTATATCATAACACGACGGGTTTTTTGGGTGGAGCTTAACGATTTTCTTAACGGTTAAGACCTTGTATTTGAAAAAGATAATATATTAATTAATTTAAGTATTTTAAGATCGGACTTGTATTGCTCCACACAACCTGGTTGTATTGCTCCACATTGGAAGAGAACAATATGTTGTACACGTCAAAATAAGGAGATTCTTCGAGAACTCCGAATATGGGATAAGTTGAATAGCGAATCATACAATCATCAGACCAAGCAATCACGGTCACACATGCGCGCTCTTAAGTTTGTCTATCAGGATCAATTAGCATGTATGGAAAGTTGTTACCCCGACGTCTCCTTGGCAAAGTGATATAAGATTGACGGAGTCAGGGGACTTGCCTAAGGAGAAATTGTAGAAGCTGCAATTGCGATTGATCGTGGTTACTCGGGACAGGAGTGAATCAAGGTTGTTTCTGTAGGGACTGGTAATGGTGTAGTTGCCATTATCGTTGTCACATATGTGTCTCTGTACAATTACCTGCGTGGCAACGGGAGGATCCGTTTGCTCAAGTAGTAATTAAGAGCAGTGTAGCCAAGGCCTTTAGCGTCATCACCATGGCCTTTAAACGGTTTTCTCCATTTGAATTTTGAATTAAAAAGAACTTAGAATTTCCACACTTGAATTTTGGTTCATGATAGAGCTTGAAAGACGGTTTTCTCCCACACAATAGTTCATAGGCAAGTGATGTTTAGTCACTCGAGGGAACGGAGAGTATCGTCTCGAGGGAACACGGAGAGTACCGCCTTTTATTCTAAAAAACAAGTGATGTTTAGTCTTGTTCAACGGCCGACCCATATTCAACATAGTGCTGTGACGAAATAGACGGGCAACAACAGCCCATTGGTATGTTACGAAATTATCACTGGCTTAAATAATTATGTGACACAACTTTCGGAAAATTGAGAAATATATACAGTTAAACCGGACAGATAAGGTAAAATGGACAATATGAATAAAAGGTTAATTTTGTCTTATAGACCTCCAAATTGGCTCGGGTCGGGTCGGGTAGGGGTTTCAGGTTCGATTATTTCGAATTCGGGTTGAATTGGCTTTAGGTTGTTATAAATCACGAGTCAATCTGGGTCAAATCATTTTGGATTTTTGGACGGGTCGGGTTGACCAGCAGCCCAATTACATCAATTTTTTAGATTAAATAATAATATTTAATACTAAATATTATTTCTATGTATTTTAATAATATAATATATTATAATTTTAAAAAAATTATACTCCCTCCGTTCACAAATACATGTCATTTTAAGATTTCTCCTAAAAATTAAGAAATCATGTGATTTGACTTATATACCCTTAATCTTGTTGAGATCTTTCCCTCTCTGTTATATATTTACGTAATTATTTTTAATTGATGAGGATAACATCGGAAAAAATGTGATAAAATATGTCACATTGCAAGTATTGTTGAACAAAACAATCATGCTAAAACGACGTGTATTTCCGAACGGGGGGAATACGTACATTCTTTAAATATACAAATTAAATTCGTTAATACACCGGGTTTTGGGTTTCAACCGAATGAATTTCAGGTCAGTCAGGCTCAATTTATTTCGTGTTAAGTTTAGATATGCGGGTTGGCCTCGTTTGGTTAGATTCCCTGGTAATCAGGAATGGTTGAATCTAGTATATTGTTTGGTTTACCAAAATCTAGAATCGATTTCATTCCCAAGAATGGCTCATTCCAAGCCTGCAGGCAAAATTGATTCCAGGCTTCCAGCACAAATTGGAAGGTATCATCTAGTCCAAAAAATTTTAACTTTTCATCTTAAACCTTAAAATCTTAAAACACCTAAACCTTAAATAATAAATTCTAAAATTCATAAACCCTAAATTATAATGTCTCAACAAAAATTTTAAACTATAATTTTCAGGAATGATTCATTCCGACAGTATATCAAACAACATGTCACATGATTGGTTCATTCTAATTCGTGATTCCATTTTAATTTCTGATTCCAATCCGATTCCAACAACATACCAAACGTGGCCTTAATCCTAAACTTTCGGGTTCGGTAAAACTTGTGTTGTCGGGTTCGGTCAAACTAGTCTTATAGAATCATTTCAACTAAAAATTTCATACACGCAAGAGTAAAACTACTCCTCATAAAGATAGGCCAAAGGAGACCCAAAACGTAAGACCCAAAGCGGTCAAACTAGTGTTCGGTCAAACTTCTCCTTTTGGACTATCTCCTTTTAAACTACACACGGAAAAAACATATCACATGATCCAATGGACTAATTCCAATCAACTAAAAAAACAACGGAACGAATACAAGACCCAAAGAGGCAAGAAACAACGCTACCGAAACGCTCGGAGGATTCCCGGCGGCGGCCGCCGTACTATAAAACGAGACATTATCGTACCTCAACTGACAACTCGGGAGCATCGCCCACGCGTAACTCGTCCTCCCACTACGCGCCTCAATCGCGCCAAACGCGTCGTTCAAGCACGCGCTACAATTCCGCCTACTAATATCCGGCGTGCACTGAGCCAGCGCGTACACCTTCCTTCCCTCCTCGACGTGCCCTTCCTTGGTCGCGAACAACGCCGTGCTATCAAACGCCGTCTCCGCAATCAGCCCCGGCACCACGGCCGCCAGCGTCCGTTTGTACTCGGCGAAGTCGGTGGAGTTGGACTCGCTTCCGTCGATCGACGCAAATTCCCCTGTGGAAGAAAATAAGAAACATACATGCCTACGATATAAGTACTTGGTTACTCATGGTATCGCCAATTGGTTTTAGGATGGAACCATGAGCTTATGTGTTAGCACCAATGTTCTAAAAAACGTTAGGCGGAGAGGGACCGCCTAGCGCCTAGACGACCTGAACGGTGGCCTAGGCGGTACTAGAAGGGTGTCTAGGCGATCTGAACGGCTAGGCGGGCTAGGACCTTCCAGCGCCTAGGCGGCCGGGGCCTAGAAGGGATTTTTAGAACAGTAGTTAGCACGGACAGACGGACGGACGTGTAGACTGCCCATGTTTATATATTAGCCTACCGGACCTCTGGGTTCGTAGGTACCGACGAACGAGTAGTTCGCGAAGCGGATGAGGCAGTTTTGCGCGCTATACACGAACCCATCGCTGCAGCCCTGGCTCACGAGGCTCGACGACGTCGAGATTGAGTCGGTCAAGGCGGTGACGCAGCTGCTACAAAGCTTTAAAGTGGCGTCGCCCCGGCAGAGGTAGACCGCGTAGGCTTGGCCGGCGGTTGTGTTGTAGAAGCTCGAGGTGGCGGCGTGGGAAGGGAGCTTGTTCAGCACGGTGTAGAGGTTGTCTATGTATGTTTCGTGTGGGTAGAAGTTGTTTAGGCATAATCCCGCGAAATTTAATGATCCATACGAGATCGCGGATTTGGAGAGGAGTATGGTGATTAAGAGATTAATCGTGGTCAAGTATGATGCCATGATAGGAGAAATGTTGAATTTGTTGTGGAGAACTAATTTATGTATTCATTGAAATGAAGAGTTTAAATACAATAATTCAACTTGAAGTATTTTTTTTTGGTGGAAATTCAACTTGAAGTATAATATATATACGAAGGTGGTTTGGGCTATTATTAGTCAAATATATTATTTGATCCTAAATAATTGTCCACAATATTTGTTTGATTCTCATTGTCTTTTTTGTACATATTGTAACTCGTACAAAGCAATTATTGAAGTCCGTGGCCCAATATTGACAGAGGAAGTGTTTGACCTATTCGTACATGTGTGGATGAGGATGGTTCTAGTATATATGATTTCATACTAAAATCAATTGATAATTTATGTCTCAAATTTTAAATGATGTTTCATATTAAAATTAATTGACAATTTATGTCTTAAACTTTTGATGTGAAATAACTTCTTTACAATAATACAATCGTTCAATTCTCTCAATTCTGTATACCAAGCCTAGATTTGTATACCATACATAATTGAGAGAAGAGGTGAGAGAGATAACGAGGAGCTAACGAAGAAGACAAGTGAAGAGAAGTTAGAAAGGATGATAGTTAGGATGAAAGGGCTGACACTTGTAAATTGAAAGGTTAATTAGGAAAAGAATTAGATGTCAATTAATTTGATGTCATTTCATAAATTTGTGTGCCACGTTATAAGTTTCACCAGAAAATAAATTTTCCTATTTATTGTTTTGGGTTAATATCGTAATAGTTTGTATTATTATTGATTCAAAGCGGACACTTGGTATTATTTCTAGTGATTTCTTAACTTTATATTATTTTAGGTTAATATCGTAATAGCCTATATTGTTACCGATGATCTTTAAAGTTCGTATTATTATTAGTTCAAAGTGAATACTTCTTATAATATTTTTCGTATTACATATTAGTACTATTATTTTGTAGTGGTCCATGTCATATATTTCGTATGTAAGAACACGTCCGAGCCACGAACTTTCTTCAATTTGAGATAGAATCATGTTTATAGATAGTTTTGTTCAAATAGCAGCTTTGTTCTGAAAATCTCTTCTAGGCCCCGTCTAGGTGCTGGAAGGTCCTAGCTCGCCTAGACACCCGTCTAGGACCGTCTAGGCCACCGTTCAAACCGTCTAGGTGCTAGGCGATCCCTCTCCGCCCAGGGTCCACCTAGCGTTTTTTAGAACATTGAATAAACAGTAAGCAGTTACAAATGTGCGGGCACTTTATTCATACGTACTAAGACGGCATTATCATATACAATACTAAGCCTTTTGCTTTATTACCAAATAAAAAATAAAAAGAATAATACTTTTACCGCGTAAATATATGATCTAAGCAATTTATAGTGACAAATTAACGAACAAGAGGATCAAAGTGGCGACTAGGTAGGCCGAAACAGTTTGCGGCGCCGAATTCGAGCTGGCCGGGCTAACTCCATAGAAGCTAGCATTATCGTACCTCAGCTGGCAACTTGGAAGCACAGCCCAAGCCGCCTTCGCAACTCCGGTAACGTTTCCTAGTAGATAAGACTGCGCCGCCTCCAAACACCCACTACAACCGCTACTATCGAGATCCGGGGTGCACTGGGCCAGCCCGTACACCGTCTCTTGCTCACCCTGACCACTAACCACATCCGTCCCAACTGCATATGCCGGTGCCTCAGAGGCGGCGTTGCTCATAACTTGAAGCAGTCTCACTAGGGTTTGGTTATACTGCTGAGAGGCCAGGCCCTTGCCGACTTGGACTCCTAGTACCCTGTCGTCGGCCTTGCCGAAGAACGAGTAGTTTGCGTAGTGGATCATGCATTGGTCGTCGAAGGCCGCGCCCTCCTTGCAGCCAGACTGGGTCAAGGTCGTGGTGACCCAGTCTGTTAAGGAGGCGACGCATGTGCGACAGGTGTCTGTAGTGGTGTCGCCTCGACAGAGGTAGAGGCCGTAGGCTTTGCTGGGGGAGTCGCCGGATGTGGTGTTGTAGAAGGTTGAGGAGGAGGTGGTGAGGTTCGCGAAGAGGGATAGGAGGTTGGTTCGGTACGGGTCGTCGATTAGATGAGTTTGGTTGTTGATGGTTAATGTGTAATTGGTTATGCATGAGCCCATTAGGCCTTGTGAAGCACCAAATTGGCTGATAATTAGGAGTAAAGAGAAGAAAATTGTGATGGGAAAGTATGCCATTTTGTTTTTGTTGTCGATGGATGGTGATAAGCTGAGATGGAATTGAGTTAACGTTCACCCAACAATCATTTATAGGCAATGGAGGGAAAGTTGGATTTTGATGCTTTATTTTCTGTAGAGAATTTTCCAAGAAATGATAGATGTGATATGTTTGACCGTTTCCATGCACCCACAAAAAGGAAAGGTGATGTTTATTTATTTAAAAAAAAATAAAGATACGTGCAAATTACAATCCGATATGTTCTGGTCAAGCGCATCTGCGCATAGCTCAACGGTTGAGTCTCTTGTTTATGTGTAAGAGGTCTCATGTTCGAGCATCCAAGACCAGTTCTCACTTATTTACGGGTGCTCTAGGCTAGTCTAAATAGTACTTGCACTACCCTAAATTCTTACTACTATATTACAAAAAAATACAATCGTCAAATTTGACTTTTGACTTTTATCTTCTATTCTAAATAAGATTATTTTCTAAAAAACACCATTTTTTTAAAAAAAATATAACGAACTGAACCGGCAATTTGAACAACCTATTCCTTACCATAGAACAGGTTCGAATACTTTGGATATTTAGTCAAGCGATTAAAACTTTATGACAATATATTATAAGGCTTTTATTTCGACTCTTACGGACAGTGAGCCGGTGAATACGACCAAAAAAGAAATAAAACAGGTTCGGAACTTAAGCCGTTAAAGGTAAGAATTGAACCGGTTTCGATTGACTTGGTCAAGTTCAATTCAACAGTTGGTGCGTGAACCGTGTACAACACAAACTTTGTAAGTGTGATCATTTTCGTTTTTGTTAAATGCCAAGTGATTAATTTTCAGACTTTGCATTGAGAGCTGTTCTTACGTACCACCATAAAATTTGGCCAATTCAACCATGCAACTTATCTACGGGGGTGTGCCTCGCACGTGGTTTGTTGTGATAAACGGAACGGAGTAATTCCTTAACTAGTGTTATTCCCGTACCTTGTACGGATATATTTCAAAATAATTTTATTTCTAACTTATTATTCAAATATTTATTCTGAATAAATTTTCACGATTGAATCTTATTTTCTTTAGTTATAATAATTATAAAATTTTAATTTGTTTAGAAAAAAAGAGTGGATGGTAATTTTTGAGATATTGGGAAAGTGGTTAAGGTAAAAGTGAATAAAAAATGAGAAATCAAAAATCAAAGAATATTTCAAATTTGCCATGTGGCTCAAATTTTTACAAAGACTTGGTTTTTGTTTTATATTTGTACTAGGGTAGATTACTCCCTTAATTGTTAATGTGTTTTTAATGTATTGCTCATTGATATTTACCAAGGGTTTTAGGATATAAATTTGTACATGTATTTAATAATTTATATAGTTTTTTGAAATATAAATATAATTTTGGAATTTTTTATATCAATTTAATATTTATATAGTTAATTAAAATACTAAAGTAAAAGACAAATATTAAATAGAAGATTTGCATCGTATCCAAGTTCCGGTCCGGGTCAAACATTTAGTGTTTCCCAAAATTAAATAAGGTAACTATGGGATAAACTATCGAACCCAAAATTCTTCCAGTCCGATTTATCTACTCCCTAATTATACTCCCTTATTTTAAATGGTTAGAATATATTTTTTAATATTTTACTAATATTTTTTTGGTCAAAAATATTTTACTAATATTTAAAAGTCCCAATTACATTGTAAAAAAAATATATTTAGGGAATAGAAGATTTTGCCTCTTCTCCCTCCAAAGGTTGAACTCGTCTCTTCATAAAAATTCAAAAGTCAAACTTGACGATTGCATGTTTTATGGCATTGTCAATGCCTAATTCTAATTCGCAAGTATTCATGATAGACAACATCAGTTTCCCTTTTTTGGAGGGAAGCGGTCTAACAAATCATATCTATCATTTATTGGAAAATTCTACCATAAAGCAACCAAATCCAACTTTAATTTCCTTCCATTCACTATAAATTTATATAATCGTTGGGCGAACGTTAACTCAATTCAATCTCCATATACCCTTAATCAACAACAACAAAAAAAATGGCCTACTTTCCCATCGCAATCTTCTTCTCTTTACTCCTAATCTCCCAATTCAACACTTCACAAGGCCTAATGGGCTCATGCATAACCAACTACACATTAACCATCAACAACCAAACTCACTTAATCGACGACCCGTACCGAGCCAACCTCGTAGCCCTCTTCGCGAACCTCACCACCTCCTCCTCAAGCTTCTACAACACCACCTCCGGCGACTCCCCCAACAAAGCCTACGGCCTCTACCTCTGTCGAGGCGACTCCACTACAGACACTTGTCGCACGTGTGTCGCCTCCTTAACAGACTGGGTCACCACGACCCAGTCTGGCTGCAAGGAGGGCGCTGCCTTCGAAGACGAATGCATGATCCGCTACGCAAACTACTCGTTCTTCGGCAAGGCCGACGACAGGGTCCTTGGAGCCCAGGTTGGCAAGGGCCTGGCCTCTCAGCAGTATAACCAAACCCTAGAGAGCGTGCTTCAGGGAGTTATAACTGACGCTGCCTCCAGCGAGATGTTTTATGCGACCCGAGAAGGTGTGGTCAGTGATGATCAAGAGACGGTGTACGGGTTGGCCCAGTGCACGCCGGATATCGATAGTAACGGTTGCACTGGGTGTTTGAAGGCGGCTCAGTCTTATCTACTAGGCAATGTTACCGGAGTTGCGAAGGCGGCTTGGGCTTTGCTTCCTAGTTGCCAGCTGAGGTACGATAATGCTAGCTTCTATGGAGTTAGCCCGGCCAACTCTAATTCGGCGCCGCCCACAGCTTTTCTAGCCGCCACGTTGATTCTTTTCTTCTTTAATTGGTTAATATAAATTCATGAGATCATATGTTTATGCTGTATAAATATTGTTTATTTATTTTTGTAATAAAGCAAAGGCTTAGTATTATAAGCTAATGACATGTTAGAATAAAAGAAGTAAAAAAGAGAGCTTGGAGGGTAATTATTATGAATAAAGTGCCCTTACATACATTTGTAACCGATTATTCTTTGAATAAATATAAGAGGGATTTGTGTGGAGTATTATAAATCTAAAGGGGGTATTTGTGCTTTGCTGAAGGTAATTTGACCCGCAAAAAATACTAATTTGACCCACGACATGGTAGCGGGTTGCCCCTTTTAACCCGTTTGACTAAGTCAACATGGTCAAAAAATATTTTTTAATTTACCCACAAACCCAATTTTGTTTTAATCTGTCGGGTATGTAGTTTAACTCGCATATCCAATTATTCAAAAATATTTTATATATTAATAAAATTATAAATAATATAAATATTTTTTAAAATATTACGCGTTGGGGTCTACTCACGACCTACGCAGATTTAACTCAACCGAACCCGAAAACTGAAAAACTCGTGCGGGTCATAGGTCGACCCATTACCTGTCAATTGTGGGTCGGATAGGTGCGGTCGCGAGCGTATTTGTGCGTTTGTTGAAGATAACCGTTTATTTGCATGCATAGCTAAAATTGGATATCCGCGAACTTCTCCCTTTAGAAAATTCAAAAGTCAAACTTGTTCCTTTAGAAAATTCAAAGGCATGCGTAGTTTTGCCTCGTCACACCTAGACAATAATATGCATATATCACAAAAAATATTTGATCTACAATTCAAACCAATTTGATCTACAAAGAGGTAATTATTCCCGTCCATTCAAAATAAGGAACTAATTGACCAATTAATTACATTATATTCAAACATTATATTCAAACAAAAACTACTAAGTGATTTACAATAATTATCTCTACGTACAAGCAATTAATTTGCAAGAAACTCGAACCACACAACGCAATACAACACAACAACCCACGACAAACTTACCCTCCCACCCTCAAACACAGACCGGAAGAGCCTTAGATCAACCGGAGCCGTCGAGCTGGCGGCGCCGAGCTCATAGAAGCTAGCATTATCATACCTGAGCTGGCAACTCGGGAGCGAAGCCGTGGCATCCAAACTCCACGCACACGTGGACGACTCCTTAACAACCTCAAACGCCCTCCTTAAACACGCACTACAATTACTCCTTCCAAGGTCGGGCGTGCACTGAGCCAGCCCGTACAACGTCCCGTCCTCCGAATCCAAGCTGACCTCCATGGTCCCAAACGATGTCGTGTTGTTTGACACAGCTTCCTCTATAAGCTCCTCAACCATACCTATTGTAATGAGAATGATAAAAGCGGAGAAAAATACAAAGATTTAACACGATTCACTAAAAGTACGTTAGCTACGTCTACGGACAGAGAAACTTTATTCTTATTATAGAGATTAAGAGAACATATAACAATAATAAGACCTTTTGAGTATATATAGAGGCTCATGAAACCTAATCAGATTATGGGCCCAAAACTGATTATGATAAATCATGTAACAGAAAACATAACATATAGTATGTTTTGGCAGTTGGGTGCTGCCCCCAGCCCACCAACAGGGGTTTGTTGACCCCTAGACCCCCGACTCACTAACTGGTCAGCGAGACCATTGTTGGGGGCCTCTGAGTCCTTGCCAGGGGCTCCCCCCTAGGTCCTTGATGTTGTCGAGGGCTCCGCCATCGAACCCCTGACGAGTACCGATCAACAACAAAATATGACATATTAACAATACCTTCCAAGGTCCGATTGAACTTCTCCAGGTTAGACGAATTGACCCAATTACCACACTCGAGTATGGTCTCTCTCGTGTCGAGTTTCGAGAATATCGAGTAGTTTGCATAGCGTAGCGTGCAAGTTTCTCGGTACGTGATGGCCGCTTTGCTGGAGGGGCAGTGGTCGGAGAGCGAGCTCCGAGCGGACCCCACACAGTCTAGGCAGTGGTTTAGAGTGATGTCGCCGCGACAGAGGTAGAGGCCGTAGACTTGGTTGGTGGTGGAGTTTCCGTTGCCGGTGGTGGTGCGGTGGAAGCCGGAGGAAGAGGAACGGTATACGAGGTTGTCGAGAAGTGTTTCGAGGTTGGATTGGAAGGTGTCCTCGTTGGTTTTGTTGTAATTGTTTATGCAAATTACGCACTGTGTTGTAACGAGTTTGCATAAGAGGAAAGCAATGGAGATTGTGAGAAGGAAATCGGCGGGGTTGATCATTTTCGTTGAGCAAATCGAGCCATTGATTGATCATGTATTGTTTATTTCATGGATGAAGCTTAATCGGGCCGGCGTTACATACTTACATGTATATATTATAAGTTAGGATCATGTTTTACTTTTTATATAATTTTTTTTTTTTGCGTGTGATATGGTTAAGGCTTGTTTATTTTTTCAGGACGTAATTTACCTCGCATGCATGATTAATTTAATCTGGAGTTTATTACTTTTTTTTGGTCAACTCTTGACTTTTCTTACTTCTACACGAAGTTTGGAGTGCTTCGGAAGAAGACAAAAAAAATCCGCAGTTTTGTTGACCGTGTTAATAATTTTGACCACGGAAATAAAATGTACGGAAAATCAGAAAAACGGCTTTGAAAAACGCCAAAACAAGGAAATTGAACGGTTAAACGCTCTCTTTGGAAATAGGCTTTGAAGTCACGTGTGGATGAGTGGTTCAACGCCGTCATCAACGGCGGCCCCGGCAGCGCTGCCTCCGGCAGCCCCTGGGGCAATGGCTGTAGATACTAGTCCAGGCGCAGCTGCTCAGCGTTCCTGGAAAGATTTGGTCGTTGGTGTGAATGGGGAGAAACGTATGGTTCTAGAAGATAGCTTCCTGGAAGGCAAGGTTGTTCTGTCGTACCCCGATGGTGAGGATAGCGACACCGTTTTTAACATCGATACTGAGGTTTTGAAGACTTTGGCCTCGGTATGGGAAGGCTCCTTGATTGTGAAATCTTTGGGTACCATGGTTCCCCATGCGATTATGGAGCGGAAATTGAAAGAGATGTGGAAGCCGGGGGGCAAGATATTTGTAGCTGATCTCCCGAATGGATATTATGTTGTTAAGTTTGATGCGGAAGGAGACTATCTGAAAGCCCTAATGGGTGGTCCTTGGATGGTGTTTGGTCATTACTTACTTATTCGTCCTTGGAGTCCAGATTTCAATCCGTTTACGGATATCATCACAACGGTGCCGGCTTGGATCCGAATTTCTGGTTTACCAATGATTTTGTATGAAGAGAATATGCTTTTGAGATTAGCGGCAGGAGTTGGGAGACCAATCAAAGTTGATCACAAAACCATGTTTTCTAACCGTTGTCGATTTGCTAGAGTTTGTGTGGAGGTTGACATCACGAGACCGCTCAAAGGATCAATTACTGTTAATGGAAGTCGCTTTCACATCGAGTATGAGGGGTTGCATTTAATTTGTACCAATTGTGGACGTTATGGGCATATTGTTCAGCGGTGCCCCCTTAATCAGGCGAGTAGTTCGAATGGTGCTAGTGCCTCAGCTAGTCTTCCGTTTGCACCGGCTAAGCCTAGCGCTGGTCCGGCCGATGGAGAGCCCCGCTATGGTGATTGGACAATTGTGTCTCGCCGGTCAAGACCGAATCAAGGAAAGAAAATATCTCAAGATTCGGCGGAGAAGAATCAGGGGAAAAATCGATTTGCAGTTTTGGAAAATTCGAACGCCCATATGGAAAAAGAAAATTCTGGTAAGATTACAGTTGAGGATAAAGGGAAATCTTTTATGACTGCAGAGGTGGAAAATAAAAAGATTGCTATGAATGCTGAGATGGAGAACAAGTCGATGGGGCCCAAAGAGGTTGACCTGCGATTTACAAAAGGCGTTAATACTCAAGAGGTGCGTTTGAAGTCAAAAAATGGTAGGAAAAATAGGAAACCCCGTAGTGGGCTTGTTGCGGAGGGCCCAGTTCCGACAGCCCAAAAAAAGCATGCAGCGGGGAAAAGGGCTAGAATTGTGGTTGAGCCCAATGTGACCTTCAATCCCAAGCCTCATATTACAGAACATCAGGAAAATAAAAATGCTCAAGACACATGCATGGAATTAACGATAAATCCAGAAATACAGCAACAAGAATCAGAGGACCACTCCCGAATCCCTAGCTCAACTGGTGGTAATGATGAAAAAATGACTTGTTTGGCTGGTTACAGCCAAGCGAGCCAATAACCCTTTGGGTTGGGTTGCCTTCTCTTCCAATCGGTTATTATGAATTGCTTATTTTGGAATTGTTTCGGGGCCGGTAAGCCTGGTTTCCGACGTGCAACTAGATACATGATCCGTCGTTACAATGTTGATGTGTTGGCAATTTTTGAACCTAGAATTTCAGGGGATCAATCCCGGGATGTTTGCCAACGCCTTGGGTTTTCAGGGTGTGTCCGGGTTGAAGCGATTGGGCTCTCAGGTGGTGTTTGGCTTTTATGGAAAAAAGAGCGTGTTTGTCTTCATGTTCAGAAAGCTGCTTCAGATTTCATTCATGCTGTGATTACTAGTGGAAGTAATAGATTTCATGTTGTTGTTGTCTATGCACCTCCTTCTGTGGGACGACTTCGACTCTTTTGGAACGAGCTCACATATGAACTGATTGGCATTACGGAACCCCTTCTCGTGGGAGGTGATTTTAATTGTATTCTTCACACTTCTGAGCGCCGAGGTGGTTCGGGTCTTTTATCGGGAGACTCGGAGAAATTCTTGCAAACAGTTAATGATACAGGTCTAGTGGATTTGGGCTTTACGGGACAGGCTTTCACTTGGACCAGGGGTAATTCAGAACGTACACTTGTTGAAAAGAGGCTTGACAGGGTTTTCTCCAATATAGTTGCACGTCTATTATGGCCGAATGCTCTTGTTAGGCACTTGCCTAAATTTTCGTCCGATCACTCTCCGTTACTCTTGAATCTTGAGCCAAGTTCTAATGGTAATAGGAGACGGCGTCCTTTTCGTTTCGAGGCTGCATGGCTCACTCACCCTGATTTCTTAAGTTTTTTAAGTGAATCTTGGAAATTGGAATGCAACTCCTTGGAAGCGTTATCTGATTTACGGAGTAAATTGCTGAATTGGAATAAAACGGTTTTCGGAAATATTCAACTCACTAAGAATTCTTTGATGGATAGACTTGATGACATTCAGAAACGCCTAAGTGCTAGACCCTCTGAGTCGTTATTGCAAGCTGAAAGTGAAGTGAAGAATGAACTTGCTATGACTCTCGAGCGGGAAGAACTTTTGTGGCTCCAAAAATCGAGGGTTCAATGGTTACAAGCGGGGGACCGGAACACACGCTTCTTCCACGCCTCTACTATTATTCGCCGACGTCGGAATAGAGTGGAATCTCTACGGGATATGAGTGGCAGGTGGATGTTTGATAAAGTTGAATTGGAGAATTATGCTGTAGATTTTTTTAAAAATCTTTACTTGCTGCGTGATGAAGATAGAAGCCTGATTCAGTGCATTCGTGGGGTCTTTCCGATATTAACTAGGGACTGCTGGGCTCCTTTGGATAACCCGATTAGTGCTGATGAGATTTTTAAAGCGATTAAAATGATGGGGCCGCTTAAAGCACCGGGTATAGACGGATTTCAGCCTATTTTTTTCCAGAAATGTTGGCATGTTGTCGGTCGCTCTGTGGTTGAGTCTGTTAAAGATTTCTTTAGAATGTCGATTATGCCGGAAGGGTTGAATGAAACGCTAATCGCCCTTATTGTTAAGACTGATGAGCCTGAGATGATTAGTCAATTTAGGCCTATTAGTTTATGTAATGTTGTGTATAAGATCATTACGAAGGTCTTAGTTAATCGGATGCAACTAGTACTCCCTCGACTTATTAGCCCTATGCAAGGGAGTTTTCTACCCGGCCGTTTGATTCAGGATAATATTGTGTTAACCCAGGAGGTCGTGCTTTCGATGAAGCGCAAACAAGGAGTGTCAGGGTGGATGTTGTTGAAATTAGACCTTGAAAAGGCTTATGACAGATTGAGATGGGATTTTGTTGAGGACACACTCCGAGAGGCGGGTTTCTCTGAGGTTTGGATCTGTTGGATTAGTGTGTGTTTAAACTCTACCTCTTTTCGGCTTCTATGGAATGGAGAAATGATTGATAGATTCACTCCTTCTAGGGGCATTAGACAGGGAGATCCGTTGTCCCCATATTTGTTTGTTTTGTGTATTGAATGGTTGAGCCACATTATCTCAAAAGCTGTTGCGGATGGGAGGTGGAAACCAATACGGCTTTCTCGGGGTGGCCCGGCTCTTTCGCATATCCTGTTTGCGGATGATATCATGCTCTTTGCAGAGGCCTCCACGGATCAGTTGACCGTCATCCGTGAGTGTTTGGAGGAGTTTTGCTCGGCGTCAGGCCAGAAAGTCAGCCCTGCCAAGTCAAAAATCTTCCTATCTCCGAATGTTCATTACAGGCTTGCTACAAGGCTTCAACGTGATAGTGGGTTTGAGGTCACAACAAACTTAGGCAAATATCTTGGTATGCCCCTTTTCCATGATCAAGTTAAGACGACAACTTTTGAGCCACTTATTGAAAGAATTAACACCAAGCTTAGAGGATGGCAAGGTCGTTTCCTTAGCCTTGCGGGTCGGGTTACCCTTGCCAAGTCAGTCTTATCTTCTATGTCGGTTTATTCTATGGCAACAGTTGTTCTCCCTAATGAAGTTTGCTCGAAAATCGATGCTTTGACGAGAAATTTCATTTGGGGTGGCAGTGATGAAAGGAGACGTGCTCATCTTGTGAATTGGGATCATGTTTGCTCGTCCAAATTAAATGGTGGCTTGTGTCTGAGATGCATGAAAGATCTAAATTTGGCTCTTATAGGGAAACTAAGTTGGCGCTTTTTGACTGAGAGCAATAAGTTATGGTCTGATGTGTTGAGAGCCAAATATATTAGGCCTTCTTTGATTGATCGGTCACATAAGTCATATGTTTGGAAATGTATTGAAATAGGTGTTAACCAGGTTGTGCTACAGGGAGCAAGGTGGTGCCTGGGTAATGGATCAGTGATTCGTTTTTGGTTAGATTGGTGGATTGGTGATGCTGCTCTTATTAATATTGCCACCCATCCAATCCCGGAGAATTATATAAATCAGCCAGTGTTTTTTTTTTGGATTAACGGCACTGGGTGGAATTGGCCTCTGTTTGCTGATTTTTTGCCGAATGAGATGCTTCTTCGACTGGCTTCGGTTGCTATTGCTGAATATTCTGAGCTACCTGATTTTTTAAGCTGGAATGGTTCCTCATCTGGACAGTTCACTGTCGCTTCAGCCTACAATCTCATTCGTGCGGATCGCCATCTGCACTGTGCTGATCGGGTTATTTACAATTGTTTATGGCGTATTCAAGTTACGGAACGTGCTCGCTTGTTCTCTTGGCTGATACTCCACAATGCGGTTCTCACCAATCAGGAACGAGTTCGACGCCACTTCGCCACGAATGCTATTTGCTCTTTATGCTCAAACGAGGAGGAGTCGCTGATTCATCTCTTACGTGATTGTGCACTCACAACACGTTTTTGGGAGGATCTTCACCCTCCTCTTGCCAGGGCAGTTTTTTTCGAGTCTAATTTTGCTGTTTGGATTCGAATCAATCTTACTTGTGATTTAAAACATAGAAGCGGGGAGAGTTGGGCTTGTATTTTCGTTACGGCTCTTTGGTGGTTATGGAAGTGGCGTAACAAGTATGTGTTTGAACATGTTCCATTCGCAGGTAATAAATCGGGCTTTGTCCTGGATAAAGTGGGGGAATATTCAATGGCACTTAATTTTTCTTGAACACTTCATGATGTGCCGAGAAAGATTGAGCATTACATTGGATGGGAACTGCCCTTGCAAGGTTGGGTCAAGCTTAATACGGATGGTTCAGTTAGACATGATGGAACAGCAGCGGCGGGAGGAGTGATCCGAGATAAGAACGGTAATTGGCAGGTGGGATTTGTGCATAATATTGGTATGTGTACGGTCCCCATGGCCGAGCTTTGGGGCGTGCTCCAAGGATTGCGGTTAGCTTGGGATCGGGGGTTCAGGAGGGTTAACTTAGAATTGGACTCACAGTTAGTGTGTCTTCTTTTAAGTCGACTTGTGGATTGTTATAACCCCTTATTTAGCCTGGTTGCTCAGTGCCAAGGCTTCATTAGAAGAGACTGGATTGTCCGGTTTCGTCATATTTATCGGGAAGCGAACTCTGTGGCAGACTTTCTTGCTTCTTATGCTTTTTCTTTTAATTTAGGATTTTTTGTATTGTCTGACCCGCCGGAGGGTGTTTTATCTTTTCTGTCTGATGATGTAAGGGGTCGGACTATCCACCGCTTGATTACTACTTAGTCCACTTTCTTTATTAATAAAATTCCCCCTCGAGGGGACGGAGAGTACCGCCTCTCCTCCAACCAAAAAAAAAAGAAAAACGGCTTTGAATATATACGATAGTATATCTTGAATATTTTTTTGGTCAAGAGTATATCCTTAACTTTGATCAACATTGAATGCTTTACTTATCCAATGGCAAATGGTGTATAACCTCGTATTAACTTTGTTTTGAGGGTCGAAAATTTTAATTCCATATTTTAAAGTGCAACAGAAGACTAATTAACTAGATAAGGATGCATTTTGTCCGGGTCGGCCGGCGCGCCGGGTAATCGAATATACTTAATTTAATTCTTATGAGAAAATGTCAATCCATGTTATACTAAATTTTCTTGCCTTTCGCTTGCCTTATTAAAACTATGATGAAAGTCGTTATCAAGCATTTTAACCAATAATTCAAAATTTTAATATCACTAGACTCAATCCGGTTCTTCTATCATTCACGGTACAACCTACTATGTTCCACTATACTTCATTTAATTATTTAAATAATCAAATAATGATAAAAATTTTTTTTAAAAATATATTTATATTTTAAATATTTATTCTTATATATTTATAGAGTTTTATCATACAAATTTCTTACCAATATTTTAGACTAATTGAGTATTGATGCTTTTATAACTAACACATAAATCTCTTGATTGAACAAGCCAACGTATAGCTAGCGCCGGCTGGCAACATATCAATTGTATAACAATTTGACATTGACGTTCATGTATATGTATGGAAGATTCAACCAAAAACGAATTTATATACATCGTAAATATATTACAATCATCTCCGATATGGCAATAATCGACCGATACAATACTTAGGACAAGTTTAGATTACGCATTATAATGTAAAAGTATCTATTTATAATGCGCAATTAAAACATGTCCTTAACTAAGACCATATAATTCTTTATAGTACACATGCATAAAATAGGAATACGTTATTTATAGAATTATAGTATATGAATCAACAAAGCATGATCAAATTAATTACAAACAAGAGGAGAGTCCACGTGGCCGAAGCAGCAAGAGCATTCGAATTAGCAGGAGTACTACTTCCCACGACGCCATAGAAGCTAGTGTTATCGTACCTCAATTGACAACTCGAAAGAAAAGCCCAAGCATACGTCCTCCCCACGCAACACCTCTCGAGGTGCGCGTACGCTTTCTTCAAACACACGCTACAATTCCCTCCTCCAATATCCGGCGTGCACTGCCCTAGCCCGTACACCTTTCCGTCGTCGTTGTCTCCACCCACGCTTTTCTCCCTCGTCGCAAACAACAATCCGTCGCTATCTTCAACAACGACGGTTATAAGCTCCCGAACCAACTCCCCAACGGTACGGCTGAACTCTCCAACATCCGTCGCGTTAACCGCGCTATAATCTCTTGCTAAGACGTCGTTATCTCCGTCGCCAAAGAAGGAGTAGTTTGCGTAGCGTAGCATGCAATTCTCATTGAACGTCCAGCCACGGTAGCAACCGTGGGTGTTGGCTTCGTCGGTTAAGTTGGTTATGCACGAGTGGCAGACGTCTGAGGTGGCATCGCCACGACAGAGGTAAAGGGCGTAGGCTTTGTCTGGGGACGAGCCGAGGGTTGAGTTGTAGAAGCTCAGGGAGGCGGATCGCGGCGGAAATTGGCTCAGGAGGCTTTGGAGGTTGGTTTGGTACATGTCATTATTGGTCTGGTTGTAGGAGCCTCTACATGTGCTTGAGATTACACTTTTAGAAGAGCCCAATTTGCACAAGATCAGTAAGGACAAGAAAAGTGTAAGGGGAATGTGTTTGAGATTGGTTGATATCCGTGGTAATAACATTTTCGTTGTTGATCGAAGACCGTGATATTGGTATAACCCGGCCAATTACGAGATAACAGCCATCCTATAGATATACTTAAGCCGATGATTATATTAATGAATTAATTGAATTGGTCCTTATACGTGTAAGTGGCTGGATGATTGTACATTTGTACGTTATGTACAATCCTAATATATAGTTTTTTTTTCTCACCATATATAGTTGAGAGTACGTGTGATATATATACTATATGATTATTACAATTATATATGGAGAAAGGATGGATAAAATATAGACATTTATTTAAATATTAACTAGCTTTTTTTTATAAGGGAAGGAATTAGGAAAATTCATTCTAAGAAGAGCTAGATGGATTACATTAGAGCATTCTAACAGATGAGGTCTATAGAAACTGGGTCGAAAATAATCGGGAGTGAGAAGATACGTCGAAATTATACAGTGATGTAGTCTGCAACAGGTCGAATTGGCTTTTCGAAAGATGTAAGAAAGACTTCAACGTAAAAAATGATCTAGCAGTCTGCACAAACTTTCGGAACACCCGAAAAAGAATACTGGACAAACGAGGGAGTATTTTTTTTGGTAAAAATGCAAAATAAATTTCAGAAAAGTCTGTTAAAAGCTGAGTATGAGTAAATTTATTTATTTATTTTGGTGGAAATTTATTTTATTTATGTGTGGACCAAGAAATTCTAAAATTATCAATTAAAAATGATCTAAATTCCTGACCTTATTCTCCAAAAGCTATAACTGATAAATTAATAATTGCTGTACGAAGACCTTTACAGCACGTTCAATAGTTCTGATCGTACCCTTCTTGTCGGCAATTATTGATTAGTCTTTATCAAAATAAATAAATTACTCCTATTGATTAGTGGAATAAATTCATTCATCGGCTATTGGATTGGAGTATGTTCTAATCAAATATAAATATAATTAAAAAAATTAAAATTAATAATCTGTCAAATGTTTTATAAGTGTGATTCTTATTCTATATTGATATAGGATAAAAGAACCGATTATAATAAATATATATATTGTCAATATATATATATATAATATATTGTCACTTTAATTAGGGTTCATTTTTAATTTAGAGTTAAAATGTAAGTTAAATTGGGTTTATATTGTTAAAATGAAGAATATTTTAACTCTATGGATGTTCTTGTGGTAATTGAAATGCTTTTACAATAGTTTTTACTAGTTGAAATTGTAGGGGAAAAACGAGGTTGGTAAATGAAGTTAAAATGTGTTTATCTAAACTAGTTTAAATTTAATTCACCTTTTCTCCTCTTTTTTTCAACACACATAAATTACAATTTTTTTGAACACTATGTATCTTATATAAAAAAAAACATAAACATATCATTTCAACTATTAATTTCATAATATAATATTTCTGAAATGGTTTTTTTTAATTAGAGGGAGAGTCACAACATTTTTCTATTGGATTACAACATTGTTAAATATAATTGAGTTTATTACATTTACTCGTGAGTTGTTACATTGAAATATTTATTGTAAATCTAAAAACAATTACATAGTATTAAATATAGGAGTATTCTATTTTAAACTTGTCTTAATATATGTGCAAAGTTCTAAAAACTACTTAAATTATGAAACTGAGATAATGAATATTACTTTTTTGTCCCAATTAATAAACGATATTTACCAAACAAAGTTATCAAAATTCAAACGACACTCATTTTTATCAAATGAGTACTTTTTTTTTGTTTCATAATAATTTATTGTACCTTCTCTCTCAAAAAAAAGAATAATTTATTGTACCTACTCGTTATTCATTTTAGTATAGTTAGACAAAAAAATTGGACTTTTCTTAAATTAGTAAATGCTATAAGCACCACACTTTATAACGTCTAGACTGAGTGGCGAAATCCTTAGAACGATGGCTTCAATGGAGATATTACAGAGCCTGCTTTTCCGGCCACCGCCTTCGATCTTCGTGACGGTAATGACGGCGTTGATCCCCTTGGGGATGATCCACGGCGGATTCAGCGAGATGAAGGGGAAAAACTTGCAATACTCCAAGATGGTGGGAGTGAATTCCGAGCGCAAAATCGCTAGCAAGATCGGAATGACAATTTTCTACTTGCCGGCGTTTCTCTTCAGCGTCGCTTCGTTCTTCATTTTCCCGACCTCCGACGACACTGATCGGTTCTTCCTCCTCCGAGCCGCTTTCGTTCTCCATTTCCTCAAGCGCCTTCTCGAGGTTTTTGATTCTATTCAACTATATATATATATTAGTCTCCCTTTCAATTTATAATTTTAATTATTATGTTGGATTGGAGTTACTACCTAGTATTAGACCTAGTCCGGTTCCACCGGAACTAGTGGAACCGGTCAGTTCGGAACCGACCTGGAACTAGAACTGTCGGTTCGGTTTCAAGGGCGATTATAGACCTAGTGAAAACCATTCTCGGAACTGTGGAATTGGATGGATTTGCATTTTGTCTCTTTCAAATAGGTTTCGGTTTGACACCGGCCTCAGAATCGACCGGAACCGGAAGCCGGACCGGAACCATGGAATTGGCCAGGCTCCGGTTATAGTGGAACTGCCGATACCGGAATCGGACTCAGGTCTACCTGCTATCAAGAACTTGAATAAATTAATATACATTCTTTTTTTTTAGAAAATTAATGTACATTCTTGTCGGAATGTTTGCTGAACTCGGTATTCTGTCCAAATTCCGTAGCTACTACGTAGTGATAGATGTATAACTTGGCATCATTTCCTATGTTGCTTGGAATTGATCAATAATGTATGAACTTTGGAATAATCATTTCTTTTGGAATACTTGTTTTCTGATTTCTTAAGTTAGTGGGTAACTTAATTTTAGAAGTGAATTATATTGAGTTCTTTCTTGTTCACTTTTCTTTATTAAAAAAATACATTTCATATCCTTCTTCATTTCCCACCTTTTTTATAGTGAAACTTTCTTTTTGTCGATTTAAAGGGTGTTTTTTGCTCACAAAATTTCCCTCTTTTTGTCTTCTACACTTTCTTGATGGTACAATTTCATTGGGAACTTGAGCTAGCATGACTTGTGAGAACAATACATATATGTGTTACATAATTCTACGATAAAGCTTAATGCTAGGGTTTGCTAGCTAATGCATGTGTGTCTCTTTATCTTGCAGACTTGGTTTGTCCACAAATACAGCGGCGTTATGACAATGGAGGCGGCCATTTCCGTTCCCATAGGCTATTTCATTTCCGTTTCCATAATGATCTACGCCCAGTATCTGTCCACTGAACTCCCAGAGCCCTCTATCAACACGACATATGTCGGGTTATTCTTGTTTCTGATAGGAACATGCGGAAACTTGTACCACCATTACCTTCTCTCGACCTTGAGAAAGAAGGGCGAGAAGGAGTACAAGATCCCCAAGGGCGGGTTATTTGGTCTAGTGATATGCCCACACTACTTGTTCGAAGTGGTCGCGTTTTGGGGATTCGCCTTCATTGCTCAGACTTGGTTTGGTGTGGGTTATGCTCTTGGCACAATGGCTTGCTTGATGGGGAGGAGTCATGCCACTAGGAAATGGTATGCTTCCAAATTTGATGACTTTCCTCCACATGTTAAGGCTTTCATTCCATATGTTTTCTAAGATGTAATCATTACCACTTTGTAATAATTCATGTTGTGTAGTGTACAATCAATCAACATGCCTATCCTATTGGGGACCAACAAAGATGGCATTGTAAGTGGATTATCGTCTTTTGATGGTTTTTGTGTATGCCCGGTTCTAGCATTTTATAGATCCTAATGCAAAATAAAAATTAGGGGACCTCACCCATCAACTGATGATTCGGCTGGGTAAGTCTTATTGGTAGTACCCAAGGTCCCAGGTTTGAATCTTTCTCACTGTGTGGGTATCGTGAATTTACCCCCGGGAGGCTGTCGAGCAATTGACAACGCGCTTCCGAGCGTGGGCCCACACGCACGACCGACGTAAGATTAGTCGGGTGCTAGTAGCCCGGGATACCCACGAGAATCTAAAAAAAATTAGGGGATCTTAGGAACAAATAAAATTTGTAATGTACCTAATTTTCTAGATATTGAAAACTATTACTATTTCTCTTTAGATGGACCATTTATTGTTCGTGTGTCATGGCGATCGTCTTATGTTACCTATCCAATTAGCCCCAAGTCTTAGTTTTTGGGTGTACGTGGATGGTAGTTTTCTAATGGGAATGATTTTTCTATAATTTTCACAATAAACGTGGCATTACGAAAATTTTATTTGAAATTAGAGCAAGGATTAACCCATTTCCATAACTACCCTTCATAACCTACTTGAACTAATAATGAAACCCCAATTTTACATAATTTATAAATTAATCCCTTCATAACTACCCTTCCTCATGTCACCATCCGCCGGCTATTGTAAGCCACCGTCGACCTACTCGCCGCAAGCCATCACCGACATCCCTGCTCTTCTCTCAGGCCCTAATCACCGACCACCAAATCCCTTCCGCTCGCCTCTAGCCACCATGACTATATCCCCACCGATCGCCACAAGCCACTGCCGATTGGCCTTCCCATCACCAACCTATACTAATCCTAATTTACCCCCAACTCGATTTCAATCCAAATATATACAAATTAAATACAATATATCATCAATTTTGCCTTCTAATGTAATTAAGTTTAATCGTCTATTTCGTTCAAATTCATATAAATTCCTCAATAAAAAAACAAAACCCTAAAATCAATTATAATCAATAATTTAGTTAAATCTTTTGAATTTAAGGCTAAAAACTAATTAAAGGTAGATGCTAATTAATAAATAATTTGAAATAGTCTAGAAAAGCTCTTCGATTGAAGGCTTTAATGGTTGTAATTGTATACTAGTATTACATGAGACGGAGAGAAGGGAGAAAGTGAGTTTAGGAAGAGCAGACTGATTTGCAAAATAAGGTAAATTTGGAGTGTTTTTATTATTTTTATTGTGTTATAAATAACATAACCCTTAATTTATATATATGCATACTTTGTGATTCTTGATCATTACAATATTTCCCCAAAGATTTATATTTCAGCATTTACGCCCAGAGTAAAAACAAAGTTAATTATTTTAATTTACTTATTAAATGAACTCCCCAAACATTTTTGGGAAAATCATTTTGAGATTAATTGCAAACCTAGTATATATTATTACTAGCATAAACCTGTCGTGCCATGCACGACAATAAGTTAAATATTATTAATATTTTATTTAAGTGTTAAGGGAATTAAGAAAAAATATTTGATAATATTTTAAAATACTAAATCTATTTTATTGTAGTGTCAATCTAGTTTTAAATAATTAATTTTTAAAAAGATATTAGACATTATTAAAGCAATTTTATATATGAAATATGAATAAAGTAATTTTTTTTTAAAAATCTGAAATAATATTGTAGTGTTAGGCTAATTTTATATAGTCAATCTTTAAAAAGATATTGGAGATGATTAAGATAATTTTATATATGGAATACTTGTAAATAAAATAATTCTACATTATGTAATAATCAAAAAATGAGATGGGCATAAAAGTAATTAGCCAAATTAATTTGCTTACGTGGCATAATTAGATGAACGACATATAGGATAGAGAGATTCGACTTTAGTTATAGTATATTAATATTAATGATTGGTTATTCAAGTTATAAAAAGGATTATAAATTATAATTTGTCTCCGCACAGAACTTTGACTGTGTACTAGTTGAGTGTGTTAAGCAAGTTAGATGGAGTACCATTGTACGTGGTCTATATTCTTCATCCTGGATGGATGGTCAATATTCAATAACCTGGTTATGCACATATGAAAGTGTGCTTATTAAAAAATACATTTATCATAAGTCAACACTTCGTATTAATTGTGCTTTGAATTAGAACCATTTTAAATGCGTGATAGTGAGTGAGAGGTGCTTCTAATAAATTACTAAACCTTACATTTGACCAAAAAATATACTCCGTATTATATTTTTTTAATCGGAAAGAGGTGACTATGCGCTAATCGATCTAATAAACTTTGAGCACCAATCCTGCAGTATGGTTTGATCATTTGAGATAGGGAAAAATCATCGTTTTTGCCATGTCTACCGCGCGCATATACATCAATAAATCCCCTCACATCTTCATATGGCAATATATTCATTTTTTAATTTACGTATTCATATTTTTATATTATTATATTTACAAAGTTTTCTTAATATTTCATCTCTTCTTCATGCTTATAGAGTTGTATTTTCATGTTTTCAAGTTGCATATTCCTAAAAATATATAACTCAAAAAATAAATACAATCATTCAAAATCATACATATACAACTTAAAATCATAAATACAGATTGGTTCACACCGATTATACAATAATAGTAATTTTATCTGAACTTAAATCAAACACATAAAACAATTGGACAATATTAGTCAAAGATTAACCAATTAATGAACAAGAGAGTTAGGAAGGGTAAAACAAGGGACGGCGCCGGATTAGAGGTGGCACCTCCAAAGAAGCTAGCATTATCGTACCTCAGCTGGCAACTTGAAAGCATAGCCCACCCGAATTTCACATCTCCCGATACGCCTTGTTCGAGACACGACCGAGCCGCCTTCAAGCACCCGCTACACCCGCCTCTACTAATATCCGGCGTGCACTGAGCCAGCGCGTAAACCGACTCGTGCTCATCGACATCCGCCTCCAACGTAGCAAACAAGTTAGTGCTATTATACGCGGCGTCGCTTATGACTTGCTCCACCGCACCCGCGAGGGTCCGATTGTAACCTTGGGAGATGTTAAACTTGTCATAACTGTATCCTAAAGGTCTGTCGTTGGCCGTGCCGAAGAACGAGTAGTTCGCGTACCGGATCATGCAATAGTCCGCGTACGCGACACGCTCCGTGCAATTGGCGTCGTAGGAGGTGACCCAGTTGGTTAAGTTGGTCACGCAGGAACGATAGAGTTGTGGCCTGGAGGTGATGTCACCACGGCAGAGGTAGATGCCGTAGGATTTGTAAGGGGATTCTCCGACGGTGGTGTTGTAGAAGCCCGAGGAGGGGGACCCGGAGGCGCTTGTGGAGGTGAGGTTGGTCAAAAGGGTTTGGAGATTGAGTTGGAATTTGTCGTCGACTAGTCCGGTGCGATTGTTGATGGTCTCGGTGTAATTGGATACACATGAGCTCATGAGGGTTCCCGTGTTCGTTGTATCGGAAGCAACTGATTTGCAAAGGAGTAAAGAGAAGAAAATTGTGGCAGGGAAAAGGCTTTGATCGATTGATCGGGGTCGAAGTTGGCGTGCCATGTTTGTTCGTTGTTGATGAATGGGTTTAATTGATCGATGATCATCTATTTATGTTATTATATATACTAGACAAAATACATTTATTATAAGTCAACGCCTTTTATTTAAATGTCTAAATTTAGACATTTTTTAAGTTCGTGTTTTTTTTTTTGGTAAATTTTTAAGTTCGTGTTGATGTGTGGCGTCTACTATTATTTTTTTTTTGGTAGAAGGAGAGGCGGTACTCTCCGGTCCCTCAAGGGAGCGTTTTATTAATAATAAGAAAAAGGGCTAAGTATTTCTCAAGCGGGGGATAGCCCGACCCCTTACATCATCATAGAGCAATAAATTAATCCCCTCAGGCGAGGCAAGCAATACATGTAAACCAATCGGAAAAGAGTGCGCTCTAGACGCAAGGCAATCTGCAACAGAGTTTGCCTCGCGGTACACATGTCGGAATCGGATATCCCAACTCCTACTAGAAAAGCCTTGGCATTGTAAAACCAGGCTATACAACGGATGACATTTCTTAATACTAGAGTTCAACATATTAATAGCTAATTGAGAATCGGATTGTAAAATAACCTTCTTGAAGCCTTTCTCCCACGCGAGCTTCATTCCGTTAAGCATGCCTCACAACTCCGCCATAGGAACCGAGCACACACCTATATTGTGGACGAAGCCGCCAACCCAATGCCCATTGTTGTCTCTTAGCACACCTCCCGCCGACGCCGTCCCATTCTCCTCAACCGATCCATCAGTGTTGACCTTAATCCACCCCTCATCTGGTTTTTCCCAACACACCTCCTGCAAAATCGTATTTCTAATGAAATTTGGCAAGGAAAATTTACTTACAGCGAGGTTGTAATCATTAGTAGCGCTCTTGATGAACTCAGCTTTGTCCGTGACCGTCACCGTCTCATTGAAAACTTTGGCGTTTCTCCACTTCCAAATCCACCAAACGGTCGTTGCAAATAGCGAATTCCACTCGACACCATCCATGCTCCAAGTATTAGCATTTAAGAAATTGATTCTCAACCAGGTTGCGAAAGAATCCTGAAAAAACGAGGCATACCAATCAGTAGCACGGAGATTAATCCAAATACAGCTTACCTGGGGACAGTCCCGAAAAAGATGCTCAAAGGATTCCTGGGCGCTATGGCAGTGTACACAATCTGTGGAAGCACTCAGATGGCGTCGGTTGAGCTCCAAGTTCGACAAAACACCCCCTTTGCACATGAGCCAAGCGAACGTCTTCACACGTTCTACAGCTTTGATCTTCCAGATTGAGCGGTAAACCGGGGCGTCGATCTCAATTCGGTCGATATCACCACGCAGCAAACTGAAGCCAGTCTTCACAGTATAAGCACCGTCAGAGGAGAGGTTCCAGCACAGCTCGTCTTCATTGCCATCGGGGGGATCGTTCAGCGTAATAGCAGCAAGGCGCAACAAGACATGGGCAGGCAGAAGGTGCGACAGGGCGGTCCAGTTCCAGCCATAGTTTGCAATCCAGTAGGTTCTCACAAGATTGTTATTAATCAGTATTTCGTATTTAATTAATTTTTTTCATGATAAACTTTGAATCGCGGTCGGTTTGACCATTTTAGATAGAAGAAGTCGTGTAATCACGTACTATTCTTTAATTTATGGATGACTGGATTTATAAATTACTTTCACCTTCGTACCAAGTTACCAACATATATACGTCCTACCGTATTTATATTCTTTGATGACTATTGTTGGTCAAACGATCAAGATTGACATGAAATGTTCAAATTAGGTATACATATTATTTAATTTTAAATGTACGTGAATTGTTTAGATCTGGATATATATAGATTGTTTAAACTTGGACATAAAGTTTCCTTTGAAATTCATTAAACTACTTCATGAGTGAATAATAATAATAAACTATAAGATATAAATCAATTAATGAGTGAAAATAATTAATCATACAATGTCGCAATTTTTTTTTAAATAAATATTTTTCTATACAAAACAAATAGGCTAAAAAGAATTAATCTTTGAGACGAATGGAGTATATATACATTACCACACCATGTACAAGACAACAACAATACATATAATTTGACAATGTAAATGCAACAATTATACGTAAATAATAGCACAATGGATCAAAACAAATTCAACAAAAGGAAACCCAAACTGACCAACACCAAGCCACCTCAAGCAGCCTGATAAGAAATCGAGTTAGCCGGAGGAGGAGCCGAGCCGGCGGCCTCATAGAAGCTAGAGTTAGCGTACCTCAACTGACAACTCGAAAGCCGAAACCAAGCCGACGTTTTATCTCCGCAACATCCCTTAAGAATCCGCAAAGCCCTCTTCAAACACGCGCTACAATTCCCTCTTCCAATATCCGGCGTGCACTGAGCCAGCCCATACACTTTTCCGTCGCCAACTCCCACGCTAGCCTCCCTCGTCGCAAACAATCCGACGCTATTGAAAGCAGCGTCGGATATAAGCTCCCCAACCATACTCATTAGGGTTTTGTTGAACTCTCCTACATTCGTCGCGTTGACCCATGTTACCGTGTAACCTAAAGAGAAGCAATGAAATATAGCTTTACTTGTACAAGAAATTCTAACAAACCTTGGGAAAGATATTCAAGCATATCTTGGGTAAGATAAAAAGTTAAAAACTAACTTAGACCTCGTTTGCTTTCTATACCTCTTACATAGAAAATGGGTTTAGAAATAAGTCAAAGTCATACCAGTATATGCTTTAACTGTGAGAATGAGAATGAGTGATTTCTATACCAGAAAATTGCACTTGAATTCATAACCAGTTCGTATTCCAACCCTATTTCTAATTCTAATCCGATTTCTAATATAGAAACAAACGGGCACTAAATGACTTTTCTAAAGAAGAGATAACAACACTATACTATATTTTTTCTAAGTTCTAACATTACCTAGTACTTGATTATCGAACTTGCCGAAAAACGAGTAGTTCGCATAATGGAGCATGCATTTGTCCATGTACCCGAACGGCCGAACCCCTCGTCGCAAGTCGAGTCTAAGTCGTCGGAGATCCAATTGGTTAAGCTGGTGACACATGAGTGACATAGCTCTGACGTGGCGTCCCCTCGACAGAGGAAGTGGCCGTACACTTTGTCAGGGGAGGCGCCGACGGTGGAGTTGTGGTAGGTGAGGGTGGAGGCGGTGGTGGCCAAGTTGGTCAAGAGGTTTTGGAGGTTGATCCGGTATGTGTCTTGAGTGGTTTGATTGTTAGGACATATTGTGATCATGCCATCGGAAGAGACCGATTTGCAAAGGAGTAATGTAAAGAGGATTATGATGGGAATGGAATTGAGATTGATTAATGTGATCTTGGGTCGAACAAGGGGTATCATTGTTATAAATTTGTTGAATGAATTGGATGGTGGGATTAATTGGAAGATTATCAAAACAAAGGCAACTAATTAAGAATCGTTTATAATGAAGTTAGCTTGAAAAGTAGGTTGACTTTCTCTAATTTCTTGACCTAGTCAGTATGTACAAAGTTGAGAATACGTGTATACATTGTGTTTTGATTAATGTGACATTGAGAATACGTGTAGTGTACGTGTATTATTAGTTTGGAATCATTGGAATTTTGAAAAAAGATTGCTCATCTGATGTTTTTTTAGTATAAATTTTTAGAAGTACATTCATCCTAAAAATTAATTCGTAATAGGAAGAGTGACTCAAGAATTTATATAATTAATATATTTAATTTTAATTTTATGTGAGAAGAGTTTTCTCAACATATTATTTATGTCTAATGATTTTCTAAGCAATGATCGATAATTATATGATCCTTTCTTCCTCTCCACTTCCTTGACTAAACTACTCATGAATCAATTAAGTACCATAGGCCAACCACAATGTTTAATTAATCATTTTGGGAGTAATAATTCATCATGAATGTTTTGCCGATAACATGCAATCTCAAGTTTATCATGAAAATGACACGACTTCTTCCATCTAAAATAGTCAAACTGACCGCAGTTCAAAATTTATCATGAAAAAAATTAATCAAATACTCTACTGATTAATAATAGTAGACGCCTTCTACCAAAAAAAAAAAAATAGTAGACGCCACACATCAATACTAACTTAAAATGTCTAAATATAGACATTTTAATAAAAGGTGTTGACTTATAATAATTGTATTTGTCTAGTATAATAACATAAATAGATGATTTCCACCAAAAAAAAATATAACATAAATAGATGATCATCGATCAATCAATGATCACTATCCAAATATATTTACAAGCTGCGCGATTCAAACCCATTCATCAACAACGAACAACCATGGCAGGCCAACTTCGACCCCGGGGCGATCAAAAACTCTTTCCCGCCACAATTTTCTTCTCTTTACTCCTTTACAAATCATTTGCTTTCTTGGTCGACACCACGAACACGGGCTCCCTCTTGAGCTCATGCTTATCCAATTACACCGAGACCATCAACAATCGCATCGGACTTGTCGACGACAAATTCCAAGTCAACCTCCAAAACCTATTAAACAACCTCACCTCCACCAGCGCCTCCGCGCCCACCTCCATGGGCTTCTACAACACCACCGCCGGAGACTCCCCTTACAAATCCTACGGCATCTACCTCTGCCGTGGCGACATCACCTCCAGGCCACAACTTTGCCACTCCTGCGTGACCAACTTAACCAACTGGGTCACCTCCTACGACGCCAATTGCACGGAGCGTGTCGCGTACGCGGACTATTGCATGATCCGGTACGCGAACTACTCGTTCTTCGGCACGGCCAACTGACAGACCTTTAGGATACAGTTATGACAAGTTTAACATCTCCCCAGCTTACAATCGGACACTGACGAGTGTGGTGGAGCAAGTCATAAGCGACGCCGCGTATAATAGTACTAACTTGTTTGCCACGTTGGAGGCGGATGTCGATGAGCACGAGACGGTGTACGCGCTGGCTCAGTGCACGCCAGACATCGGTAGAGGCGGGTGTAGCGGGTGCTTGAAGGCTGCTCGGTCACGACTCGACGAAGTTGTATTGGGAGATGTGAAATTTGGGTGGGCAATGCTTTTAAGTTGCCAGCTGAGGTACGACAACGCTAGCTTCTTTGTTGTCAGCTCGGCCACTTCGAGTCCGACGCCGCCCCTTGTTTCAGCCTTCCTTGTAGCGACGACTCTCTTGTTCATTAATTGGTTGCTTTTTTTAATTAATTAAAGCAATGATGCTCAATTATGTACTTTTGATTGTGATTAATAAGAAGATTTTATGATTTTGAACGATCTACTTATTTTATTGATTGTTCCCTAGTTACATATGTAAGATTTACACTTCTCTGTTCATAGCAGTTCTTCTTAGGTTCAATGAGTAATTCTTATATCGGAAAATTACACTTGAGTTCATACCCAATTTAAAAGTAGGGTATGAGAGATTTCTAATTCTAATTGGATTCCCGACATAGAAACAAACCTCATGCCCAAAATGATTTTGCTAGAGAATAAAATACTATAATATTACCTAGTATTTGATTATCGAACTTGCCGAAAAACGAGTAGTTCGTGTAGTGGAGCATGCATTTGTCCATGTACCCGAATCCCTCGTCGCAAGCCGAGACTATGTCGTCGGAGATCCAATTGGTTAAGTTGGTGACACATGAGTGACATAGCTCTGACGTGGCATCCCCTCGACAGAGGAAGTGGCCGTACACTTTGTCAGGGGAGTCACCGACGGTGGAGTTGTGGTAGGTGAGGGTGGAGGCCGCGGTGGCGAAGTTGGTCAAGAGGTTTTGGAGGTTGATTCGGTATGTGTCTTGAGTGGTTTGATTATTAGGACATATTGTGATCATGCCATCGGAAGAGACCGATTTGCAAAGGAGTAATGTAAAGAGGATTGTGATTGGAAAGTAATTGAGATTGATTAATGTGATCTTGGGTCGAACAAGGGGTATCATTGTTATAAATTTGTTGAATTGGATGATGGGATTAATAGGAAGATTATCAAGAAAAGGTAACTAATTAAGAATCGTTTATAATGAAGTTAGCTTGAAAAGTAGGTTGACTTTCTCTAATTTCTTGACCCGGTATATATGTATATAGTTGGGAATACGTGTATTGTATATTTTGTGTTTTAATTAATGTGATCAGTTGAGAATATACGTGTAGCGTACGTGTATTATAATACACGTCCATTTCGCATTTACAGATTCAAATTACAACTTTGTGATAATCGAACCATTAATATATTGGGGTGACTTACCTGGCCATACACATGATAATCAAAAACTTGGATTATTTATGCCTAATAACTTTCTAAGCAATGATCGATAATCATATGATCTTTTCTTCATCTCCACACCCATCAATAGTGTATCAACCATAGGCCAATGCCATCTTGACCATAATGTTGAGGAAAATAAGTATACATTGACAATAGGAATAAGTATATCACACATTTGAAATCTAAAGTGAAATCAACCAGTATACATCGATCCATGTGAATAAGTGCGTTATGACTTATGAGCCTAGCGAATAACTGCGTTATGAGTGCGTTATGACATCTGGAATCTAAAGTGAAATCAATCAGTATGACAGTATACATGATCAAGATGAGTCGTTAAACGAATAACTCTGATACCATATTAGTTCAAATAGATTTCATCATAAAACCAATTAACAATAAAAGAAATAATATATTGAATTATATACTAATTCAGTTTACTCCCAAGTTTTAGACGTGAGATAGATATTCAAACAATAATCAAGCAATATTGTTACTCGATCTGATCAACAAAGCATCCGATTAACGAACAAGAGACTCCAAACAATTAAGAAGGCTGAAACCGGTGTCGACGATGCAAGATTCGACAGCGCCGCCAGGCTAACTCCATAGAAGCTAACATTATCATACCTCAATTGGCAACTTCTATACATACCCCACTCCGCCTTTGCATCTCCGGATAAGTTGAATTGCATATAATCCCGAGCCGCCTTCAAACACCCACTACAACCGCCTCGATCGATATCCGGCATACACTGAGCCAACGCATAAACCTTCTCGCGCCCATCAACCGTCGCTTCCAACGTCGCAAACAACTTTGCACTATCATAAGCGGCGTCCCTTATAACTCGCTCAACCGCACTCTGTATGGTCCGATTGTAAGATTTCGTTTTCGCGTACTTACCAAACATGTATCCTATAGCATAATCGTCCGCCTTTCCGAAAAACGAGTAGCTCGCGTAGCGGAGCATGCAATAGTCCGCGTACGCGACGCTCTCCGTGCAATTGGTCTCGGGGTCGAGGGTCGAGATAACCAAGTTTTTTAAGTTGGCGACACACGAGCGGCAGAGGGGTGACGTGGCGTCGCCACGGCAAAGGTAGGCGCCATAGGATTTGTTAGGCGGTTTTCCGGCGGTGGTGTTGTAGAAGGCTGAGGAGATGGCGGCGCTGGCGGAGTTGAGTTTTTTCAACAAGGATTGGACGTTGGCTTGGTATTTGTGGGCGTCGGCGCGCCCGGTTTTGTTGTTGGTGGGGGTGTTGTTGTAATTGGATACATATGCGTTGAAGAAACCGGTGTTTAAAGTATCCGTAGCAACGGAAATATCCGTTGCAACAAGTTTGCAACGGAGGAAGGAGAAGTTAAACCAAACAAAAAAAAAGGAGGAAGGAGAAGAAAATTGCGGTGGGGAAGGCTTTTAGATGGGGTCGAACGTGGCTTGACATGGTTAATTTGGTGTTGATGAATGCGACTAACGGCAGATCTAATATATTAATCGAGCACGTAGCTTGAACTTTATGTTATCAGATTAACAAGTGGGCTTCATCATTTGAGATCGAAGAAATGTTGTGCTAGCATGAATTGATTATTTAATGGATGAATTATGAATATGTATGGATTGAGATCAGGTGAGGAGGATTTTTACTGCAGATAATTAGGAGGATCATCAATCATTAGATCTGGCTTTCTAAAGGGTGAGATTAATTGATAATTATACCAATAACCAATTGGTCTAATGGGATGAGCTGCTAGGCTCCTTAAGCGTTTGTTCAGGAAGTTCGAAGTTCGAATCTTCTTGGTGACGTGTATGGAAAAAATGGAATTGGGAGGGTCGCCCCCAGCAATGGGCCTCTGTAGTACCCGGTTCGGACGTAAATTGGCCCCGGCTAATCAAACCGAGCGAGAGATCAAAAAAAATATTAATTGATAATTATGATTTTAAAAAATAGAGAAATCAAGTTACGTAATTCTAAGATCTGACAATTTTATTTATGAAAAAAATAAACGTGAAATCAACTTGTTCATTCTTCTTCTTAGTGAGTCGTTTGATAATCAATATCTTTCTATTTCTCCATATCTTACAAAAAAAATGACGGATATAAAAGACGATAATCTTATTTCTAAACTAATGCTAGCATGTGAACAACAATTCATTATTATTAAATGAACATTAACAAGTGGGCTTGATCATTTGAGATGGAAGAAATGTTGTGCTATCATGCACTGATTATTTAATGGATGAATTATGAATATAATACCTATTATGTCGTGAATCCATCAGATTACACCAAATTCCTAAAATCTCTTCCTAATATCTCGACTCTTTCTCCATATATTCAGTTTTTAATTATAACATCCATATTAATTTACTCTCGTTATTCTCTCTCTCTCTCTCTCTCTCTCTCTCTCTCTCTCTCTCTCTCTCTCTCTCTCTCTCTCTCTCTCTCTCTCTCTCATTGCTTCCATTCTCAATTGAAAGAAATCGTTCATACCAGGCTACCAGCGACAATCTCGATCATTTTCTCCAAGGCTCCTAATCGATCGTTTGCCCATATTTTTTTCCAGAAATTAGTAAGTTTCTTCTAGTTTTATTCATTGGTGTGGATTTTGATTTACCATACATTCAATTTCACATTCTTCTCAACTTTAAATCGTTTTCACAAATTGATATTCGCACATCTAATGTTCACATAATCTTTTTTTAGAGCCTATATTTTAATTTATCAACCATTCAAAGACAAAGAAGAACGAGTAAAGCCAACGAAGACGGTTGAAAGCATGCGTAGTGCACATAGAGATAAAAGATTGAAGTTAATATTCCGATATATTATACACACATTTGAGGTTGTGTACTTAATATTCGAATAGTTTGTACACAAGTTTGAGATTGTGTACTTAATATTCAGATATATTATAGATTTTGTACTTAATATTCAGATATATCAAATACATATTCGAGTTTTGTTTTACACATGTTCAAAACTGTGAATTTAATATTCAGGTATTTTGTATACATATTCGACTTATTTTGTACACATGATAAAAAATTTAAATTCAATTTTCAGATATATTGTACACATGCTCGAGATTTTATACTTAATATTAAATTATATTGTATACTTAATATTCGAGTTATTTTGTTTGCATGTTCGAGAAATACTGCACAATATTCGATTATATATTTTACTAATTCAGAATTTGAATTAACATATTCTCAAAACGACATGTGGCAAAATTCAAGGTGACGTATTCTCAAAACGACATGTGAAAAAATCTGAGGTGGCGCAACGTGGAGGCTTCAAACCTTATTGCTTATATATATATATATATAGTAGATTATGAGCAGATTTTGACGTACAGGTGATTTTATTAAAAAAAAATGTATGTACCGGTATAAAAAAGTACATCATTACAAAAAACATTACATAATCAAGCAATATTATTGATCTGATCAACAAAGCATCCAATTAACCAACAAGAGACTCCAACTAACAACTAGGAAGGCCGAAACCGGGCTCGACGATGCAAGATTCGACGGCGCCGCCGGGCTAACTCCATAGAAGCTAACATTATCATACCTCAATTGACAACTTCTATACATACCCCACGCCGCCTTCGCATCTCCGGACAAGTTGAATTGCATATAATCACGAGCCGCCTTCAAACACCCGCTACAACCGCTTCTATTGATATCCGGCGTACACTGAGCCAGCGCGTACACCGTCTCATGCTCATCCTCGACATTCGCCTCTGACGTGGCAAACAACTTGGTGCTGTTATACGCGGCTACACGTATAACTCGCTCAACCATACTCTGTATGGTCTGATTGTAAGATTTCGTTTTCGCGGACTTACCAAACATGTATCCTATAGCATAATTGTCCGCCTTTCCGAAAAACGAGTAGCTCGCGTACCGGACCATGCAATGGTCCGCGTACGCGACGCTCTCCGTGCAACTGGCGTCGGGGTCGAGATAGCCCAGTTGGTTAAGTTGGCGACGCACGAGCGGCAGAGGGATGACGTGGCGTCGCCACGGCAAAGGTAGGTGCCGTAGGATTTGTTAGGCGGTTTTCCGGCTGTGGTGTTGTAGAAGGCTGAGGAGGTGGAGGCGCTGGCGGAGTTGAGGTTGTTTAACAGGGATTGGACGGTGGCTTGGTATTTGTTGACGTCGGCGCGCCCGGTTTTGTTGCTGATGGTGTCGTTGTAATTGGAAAAACATGCGCTGAAGAAACCGGTGTTTAAAGTATCCGTAGCGACGGTAATATCCGTTGCAATAAGTTTGCGAAGGAGTAAGGAGAAGAAAATTGCGGTGGGGAAGGCTTTTGGATGGGGTCGAACTTGGATTGACATGGTTTAATTTGTTGTTGATGAATGGAACTACTAACGGCAGATCGATCCAATATATTGAGCACGTTAGCTTGGACTTTGTGTTATCAGATTCACTATTAATTAATTAATTAATTAGTCAAATGCTCAAGTTATGAAATTAACAAGTGGGCTTGATCTTTTGAGATCGAAGAAATGTTGTGCTATCATGCATTGATTAATTAATGATCGAAGAAATTATGAATATATATACTTCCTCCGATCGGTAATAAATGTAGTAAAATCTTTATATATACTTTTTTTTTTATTATCACATTTTAAATATTTATCATTTTTTTGCAATAGATGAAGAGTATTGATCAAACAAAATAACTTTTAATAACTATTCTCATAACTCAATTATAATTAATTAGCTAAAAACCTTAAACGACACATAAAATTGATAAAAATTCAAGTAATAAAATTACAGTTATAATTAATTGCCTAAAAACCCTAGCTCTAGATGAACCACTTTAGCTAGTTCGTTAATTACATTTTGAAAATTGCTCAATCGTAAGTCAAAATCTTGAATTGATTTTAAACTGGTCTAAAATAAATACTACCTAGTCAAGGATATTGGTAAACACTAATTAATGTCCGTGTTAACGTCTAGGCTACTTGCTAGCTAGCAAGTACGTAATTAGGATCGGATCATGTGCATGCTTTGACTTGCCCATATATTATAACCACAAAATGAGTTCGATCGATGAATCGTTATAAAGTCAAATATCACCACTTGGTTTCTTTATTTGATTAATACAGTAGAGCTATCTTAAGATTCGTTCGACATAAGATTTTGGAGATTTTTGAAAGTTTAATTTATTTAAAATCTATTTAATATTTAAATGGGGGGTTCTCGCCCTAGCCGCCGCCCACACTACCATCCTTTGGTTGGAAACGACGTCGTATTGTTCATATCAGCACACAAGTAGGTTGACTCAAAATATATACTGGCATGTTGAGCGAACTTTTGACATCGAGTCTAGAGAGGTTGTTACTTTGAAATAATAGGATTTACTTAGAAGTTCTTATACTCTTAAGAATTTGCATAGAATGAAGGTGCGCGCAAGACTAATTCATATGTTTAAGAACTCTAACAACATTTGAATAATTCTTATCTATTAGCAATAATAATAATAAGAACAATAATATACATAACTAACTATTGCTATCATATATATGCTACGTACACAGGGTACGCTTTAGCTGCATAGTTGTTATTGTGCTTAAGCTTTTAGGTTAAAAGGTAGATCGAACCCGACACATCACCCGTTTTATATCTCATCTCATGAGACTTATGGAATCTCAAGGATACTTTATATTCACATGTATAAGTACTCTTCTATATATGTAACTTATCGTGCGTCTAGTTGAGTGACTGATGCTTCGTTCGTTGAATATGTAGCCGACTTGCTCCTTGACTGATCTGATCCGAACTCCTCTCCCGATTCACTCTTCTTCATTCTTGAAACAAAGAAATCTGGTTGTTGTGGGTCTGGCAAAGTGTCGAAAGACGACGACATGTTGAGCATGTGAACAATTGTTGCCATGGTAGGCCTCTTATCCACATCCTTTTGTATGCATAAAAGCCCTATATGAATGCACCTCTTCGCCTCATTCGAAGAAAGCGCTGAGAGATCCTTCAATGTCGAATCCATGATCAACAAGGGCGTGCCCTCGGCCCAATTCTCCCAAGCCTACAAATCCAAGATTAACAAATGCATTGCTTTAATTAGAATTGCACATCACAGAATAAGAGCCCGTTTGTACCAGGAATCGGGTTGAAATAGGTTTCTCTTATACTCATCTCAAAGAAAAGACTCATCTCAAAGAAAAGGTATTATCTCATTTGAGCCATACCTAAACCGTTTTCATAACAAACAACAAAAACAGGATAGGCCATACCTAACCCGATTCCATATATCCTAGGTATAGAAACAAACGGGCCCTAAACAAGTATGTCAAGACTAGAATGTTTTGTTACCCACATAGCTTGGAAGGTCTTCGGCTAATCCTGTTTGGTGAAAAGAACTGTTTCTCTTGCCACTTACAATCTCGAAAACCAGTATACCAAAGCTAAATACGTCCGATTTTGTCGAGTATTGGCCTTTGGTTACGTATTCCGGAGCCATGTAGCCACTGCCATAGAGATCATTCATACCCAACATCAAAACATAATATAGATCAACAAAACTAAGCAAAAGGAATTGAGAAATTAGGACTTACTGTGTGCCTGCAACTTTCTTTGTCATGTCATGGGTTTGATCCGCTCCGAAAATCCTAGCCATGCCAAAATCCGCAATCTTAGGGTCCATAGCCTCATCCAACAAGACATTACTAGCCTTGAGATCCCGATGAATGATCCTAAGCCGGGAATCTTCATGGAGATAGAGGATTCCTCGAGCAATCCCACCTATGATTCTAAATCGTGTTGGCCAATCCAATTGCCCTTGCTTTCTTGGATCTATGTTGATTAAAAAACCAACATCACAATCTAAAAATTTTACAACTCTTGAGGCTTTTAAGCTTATAGAATGGTTTTATACCGAATAGGAAGTGATTGAGGCTGTGGTTCGGCACAAACTCGTACACAAGCAACCTCTCTTCTCCGGTCAAGCAGAACCCGAGTAGCCTCACTAGGTTCCGGTGCTGAAGCTTGGCTAGCAACACCGCCTCGTTCTTGAACTCCTCTTCGCCTTGTTCCGATACCCTTGACAGCCTCTTAACCGCAATTTCCCGCCCATTTACTAACACACCCTGAAGATATTTAATTAACTAAAATTAAAGCAAATAGTTGAATTCTTATTATTCAAATCACATTATTATAACATTGTACCTTATATACGCTACCAAATCCTCCTTCGCCTATCTTGTTATTATTAGAGTAATTCTGAGTTGCATCCTCGAGGGTGCTTAAATCGAATTGCAAGGACTCAACAGTTGTGAAATCGATTCCTGTTCCTGCATAAATCATACGAAATTCAGAAGAAGAAGACTAAACATTTGAATTGCCTGAATTAAAAATGCTCTTTATAAATTACCAGTTTCAGAAACTGGTAATTCTGACTTCTTCTTGGCTCTTCGACGGAGGAAGCAGAAGCAAACGCCGATTAACAACGCCAAGACAGCTACTGGAATTACAATTGCTACAATCATGGTTGAATTTGATTTTTTCCCCTTTCCTGTTTCACATCAATTATCAATTACCAGTATAACAAGTCCTCTGTTTTCAAAGAAACCCAATTAGGACTATCCAACGGGTCGACCCTAAACCCGTAAAAAAATTGATCTATGACTCAATTCGTGACCGGTTTACTATTCGGGCACGGGTCGACCTGTTTGATTTTTTTCGATCTGCTTGACCCGTAAATTTCTACTTATCCATCTCACTATCTACAATAATAATATTATATTTTGACTTCTATTTTTTTTAATATTACGGGGCACCCGTAACCAGATGGATCGACACATAACCTATAAACTAAAAAAATCTAACCCGTTACCCAACGAGTACACTAACAAAATATGATACGTAACCGTAAAATTACGGACCCGACAAGTCGGTAACAGGCCGACCAACCCGTTGGACAGCCCCAAAAAATGGTCAAAATTGAGTACCTCTAGTAGCCGGAATCGACACCGGCGGGGACCCCATCGGAGATTCAAGAACGGAGAAGTTCTCGTAAAACGGATAAAGCTCGAACCGGAGAGTACAGCTCGGAAGCAGAGCAATGCCTCCTTGATTACGAACCGGAAGATTCCCAATCGCCACCTGAAAGCACTTCTTACAATCGCCCTCCGTCAAGTCCGGCGTGCACTGAGCGAGGCTGTAAACCGTCTCCAGCGCCGTGTACGCGGCTTCCTTGGTCGCAAACTTGGCAACGGAAGCGCGTGTGGTCACGTCCTGGACGGTGGAGCCCAGCACCTCCATCCACGCGCCTCCGGTGGCGTTGTTGAAGTTGTACATGGTCATGACGGGACCGTCTTCCAAGGACGAGAATATGTTCCGGTTGGCGTATCGGAGAAGGCACCATTCTTGCCAGACGACGGCCTCCTTTTGGCGTGGGCAGTGGGACCGGAGGTTGCGGGTGGCGAGGGAGAGGCAGGAGGTGCAGGTTTCGGCGGAGACGTCGCCGCGGCAGAGGGCGAGGCCGTAGACGGTGGTGGAGGGCGTGGAGCCGGAGGTGGAGTTGGCGAAGCCGGTGGTGGTTAGGTTGGTGGAGAGGGAGGAGAGGAGGGTGGCGAGGTTGGTGGCGTAGGTGGAGTTGGGGGCGAAGAGGGCGGGGCCGTCGCAGGTGAGTTGGGTGTAGTTGAGTGGCGCGGCGGCGGCGGCGAGGTGGAGATGGAGGAGGGGGAGGAGTGTGATGAAGACGGTGGCGGCGCCGGGGAACATGGTGAGCTTGTGGACGTGTTATATTGGGATCTTGGCATCTTGTTCTTATCATGAGTGAGTTAGTAGTTATTGCTAGGGAAATGAAAGGTCAGATATGGGTAGCAAGCAGGCTAGCTGGGCCTGACAAAAATTCAATGATGAATGATGTCAGGTTTTTGGATCTTACATCACCGATGGACCATGTTTAAGAATTTGTATCATGGGATTGAAACAGAATCGGAAAAAATCAGCGGTTTCGAGACCAGAATCGTGGAGTCGTGGGTTAGTCGATCATGGTTTCACGTTCCTTGGAACCGGAGAATCGGTTGGTCGATCCTGGTTCCGGTTGGCCGATCTCGATTCCAGTTCCAGCGACTAATTTTTTTTATAAGGGGAAAGTAAAAACAGAATCGGGAACCGAATCGGGGTTTATCGGTCCCGACTTTATGGTTCCAAAACCGGACCCATGACTATTGTGTCAAAGTAAGTATCAACTGTAACATACTTGTATGTAATAATTACATTGATTCACTAAATAAATTTGATATGATAAATTAATTTTCCTTTTAAAAAAATTGTAATACCTTGCATATTAGGGATGTAGATGCCCTTATGTATAAGACTCTTAGTCTAGTGACTTATATCTATAATAAGTGGGCTTGGTTAGATGTCATCTTCCTATATTGGAAGTTGGATGAAATAAATCCTAGTATACAATTAATATAGATATAGTATAATAGATTATTATTATTAATCTTAATGGGTTAGTTTAGGGGAGTATGACAGGTCGAGACCTGATATGTTGCAGCTTCGATTTCTTAACAAGTCCTTGGATTGGGACATCATTCCCTCACTCCAAATTTCTTTGACCAAAAAAAGTGGGTCACTCTTCCTAAATTCGATTAGTGTTAGAAATATTTTTTTTTGAAAACGGTAGGTGTTAGAAATCTTATTAGAACTATTCATATTCGATTTATGATGGAACTTCAGTAGACTTATCTAAGCTATGTGATCTTGTATGTACATAGTCTCAATATATTGGTCCACGAAGTTTCACATGTACATATGCTGATGTTGCTCATTTCAACTTTAGTAGTTTAGTAGGAATATATTGGTCCACGAAGTTTCACATGTACATATGTACATAGTCTCAATAAAAGCGATGTATTATACATCTAGATGGATCAGTCATCGAATAGATCCCAATTTGTTCTCTGTTGCACAGATTTGGATTGGGTTTTAGTCTTCAAAGATATCCATCCAGGTTTGATGTTTGGGCCGGCCCTAAATTACTCCTCGAGTCAGTTTTGTTTGTAACTCATAAATACTAATCTTTTTTTTTTTTTTTTTATCTAAGTTGACAAGTTCACATAAATTTTATACGTTGCCATACATTTATTTGTAGCCTGCTCTGTTTCCCTTAAGACTTTTGTGTATTTATCCAAGTTGAACTCTATCATTACACCAAAAATTAGACTTTGACGAATTCCAACTTGTTTGACACGTGCCTTTGATCAACCACATGGAATTGGTCAAATTTCACAAATTTCAGGCAATCCTCCAACATCACACTAGTTGAAAAATATGCCACACAGATATTTTCTCACAAATTTTTTTTATCAAACAAATATATTTCACTTCTTTTAATTTATTTTGTATCTGAAAACGAAATCAGTACATAAAATAAGCATTTTTTTTCAAATTGCTAGCACTCGGGGACGACAAATCATATTCTTTCTTGTCATTAGAGCTGTCAAAAGATGACCAAACTCGCGAACTCGATCCAAATCGTCCAATAATTTTAGGGTCAAGACCCAAAAAATTGAACCCGAAACCCAAAATGAACCAAACCCGGTAGAACTCGACCCGTTAGATTGACCGATTTAATATATTTATGTAATTTATTTTAAACTTATAATATATTTTATTATTAAAATAAATAAAATAATATATTATAATTATATATTATAATTTAATTTTAATAATCATATAAGAAATATATATTTTAGATCCGATGGTCAACCCGACCCGACCGAAAACCCGATACAACCCAACCCGATTGACCCGTGACCCATAACGAAACCGAAACCGATTTAAACTGAACCCGAATCCGCCCGACCTGACCGATTGACAGGTCTATTTTGCCATCATACAATTTCTTTTATCACTTGAGATATCTTAAAAATCATAAACCTCTCATTTAAGCCATCTCATCTATTTGTCTATTTGACTTTAATTCAACGCGTAGCAAAATTCAAACATAAATTCAGCAACTAAAATTGACCCAACTTGCCCCTTCACACTCGGCATTATTATTAACAACTTTATATACCAAGACATTAATATTAAAAACACTCAACAATCAACATTCTAAGCAAATGAATCATCAAAATCCCATCTAAGTTGCTTACGCTTGGCTCTACCTTTATTATGACCTCGGTCACCAACCATGGTGATCATGAGGCTAACGCCCATCATGGTCACACTCCTCGTACTACTCCTTCACCAAACAAATTCTCGCGTTGCCGCCGTGCTAAAAGTATGGAGACACGAATGTGACAACGTTAATGGCAACTACACCATTACCAGTCCCTACAAAAAAAACCTTGATTCACTCCTGTCTCGAGTAACCGCGACCAATCATGATTACGGCTTCTACAATTTCTCCTCAGGCAAGTCCCCTGACGCCGTCAATCTCATTTCACTATGCCAAGGAGACGTCGAGGTAACAACTTGTCATACATGCCAATTGCTCGTGATAGACGACCTTAAGAGCATGTGTCCTAATCAAAAGACCGCGATTGCTTGGTCTGACAATTGTATGGTTCGCTATTCAAGCGATCCCATATTTGGAGTTCTCCAAGAATCTCCTTATTATGGGATGCACAACAACTTGTTCGCTTCGAATGTGGAGCAATACAACCAAGTTGTGTGGCAATTGTTGCAAAGTCTTCCTAGTCGAGCTTCATCCGGGGATTTTCGCCTTAAATTTGCAACTTCACAAGCCGATGTTAGCTCCAACGTCACTGTTTATGCAACGGCGCAATGCACTCCTGATTTGAGCCAAAAAGATTGCCTAAAATGCCTCAACGACGCGGTTAGGGAGCTCGAATTAAGTAGTTCGGGTAGAAGAGGTGCAAGATTTCTTTTTCCGAGTTGTATTGTTAGATATGAAGGTTACAAGTTTTATCTGTCAACTGCTTCCGATTTCCGGCCATCGTTTGATTCGTTTACGAGTTCCACTACTGGTAAGTTGGCTCTGGTTAGTGAAAATGGTAGCAAATAGCTGAAAATGAGATTTTTTCTAAGTTATGTTTTCGCAGGAAATGGGAGAGGTAACAAAAAAGCAGTGATTGTTCTGGCTGCTTGTACGGGAACCTTGTTCACAATGCTTGTTGTTGTCATATTGTTCGTCCTTCTTAGAAAAAGAATGCCAAGGAAAACGCTTACTATCAAGCTTAATGATGAGCGTGATATTAGCAAAATCGATTCGTTACAGTTTGAGTTGAGCAAGATCATGGCTGCAACCGGAAATTTCTCTGAGGACAACAAGCTTGGCTCGGGTGGATGTGGTGATGTTTACAAGGTACACAAGTTCATTCCATATGTTTGATATGATTGAATAGTTAGATCTTTGAATTGTTCAGTTTTGTTTATAGTTAATGATGATGGAGTTATAAGCAGGGTACATTGTCTAATGGGCAAGAAATCGCGGTTAGGAGGTTAGGAACGGATTCGTCACAAGATGAAGTGGAATTCAAGAATGAGCTCGCGCTAATTGCCAAGCTTCACCATAAGAATTTGGTCAAGTTTCTTGGATTTTGCTTGGATAATGAAGAGAGACTTTTGATATATGAGTTTGCGCCTAATTCAAGTTTGGATATTTTTTTATTTGGTATGTTTTTACTTGTATTCTTTCCAAGGTTGTTGGATTCTCTCGAGTTTTGAAGTTATTAAGATTTGTAGTATTTCTTGAGTGTAGATGCATCGAGACGGGCTCAATTAGATTGGCAAACCCGATACAAAATCATCCAAGGCGTTGCTCGAGGGATGCTTTACCTACACCACGACTCTCGATTACGAATAGTCCATCGTGATCTCAGAGCGAGCAATATACTTCTTGACGTTGAGATGTGCCCAAAGATCACGGGTTTTGGCACCGCAAAACTGTTTGACGCTGATCAAACTCATACGGAGGCTAGTAGAATTGTTGGCAGACAGTAAGTCTGATAATGCATTATTTGGTGCGATCCAAAATATTGAAAAGACCGGTCTAAGAACTTATTTTGTCACATGCAGCGCTTATATGGCCCCTGAATACGAATTATACGGCTACTTTTCTACTAAGTCGGATGTCTACAGCTTCGGAGTATTGCTTTTGGAGATTGTGAGCGGTAGAAGATGTTGTGGCGGAGGTTTCGACAGAGGAGAATCGTCCGAAAGTCTAGTAAACATGGTAAGTATAATTTCCAAAGAGAGTGAATTGATGAAATGCCAAAAAAATTGTGCTCTATAATTAAACTCGTTTGTTATGTTGCAAGGTGTGGAGGAAATGGACCGAAGGTACGCCATTAGAGGCAGCGGATCCGACCTTATTGGAAGGTTCGGAGGCTGAAATTCTCAGATGCATACAAATAGGATTGTTGTGTGTTCAAGATAAGTTGGTGGATAGACCAACAATGGCGTCGGTGGATCTTATGATGAGTGGTGAATCTCTTGATCTTCCTTTGCCTTGTCTTCCTGCATACACCATGTCAAGAAGTGCGTCGTTGGATTCACGAGGTGGATTGCATTTGATTTCAATGCCTGCAGAGGAATTGGAATGAATCACTGATCTTCCTCTGGATTTACAGTTGGATACATTTATCTATGTTAAATAGAAATGAAAAACGGAAACGATACAAGGATAATTTTAAGTAGAACTCCCTACTTAATTAAATTAATTAGAAATATGAATTATATCTTAACACTTTATTACATTTGATTAGTTATTTATAGTCATCTAGTCTAAATGTGACACCCGACATTCTCTTAATTTTCTATATAGAGAACTTGCATCCAAAGACAATACAACTCTGTTACGTGTTCAGAAATAATTGACTACACGGATTCACCCACAAATCTACTGTGAAAAGATTTAATTACAATATACTTTCGAAGATAGTTATCTGAATGCAATGCCCACTTGAACTAAAATAGTGTAAATCTTTACATGGAAGATCAAGCATTCTCTGACACATAGTTATATACAATTCTTCACCACCAATTGAAAGTTTCAACTTGGTAGACTTCTCACAAAAATTTAATCTTTCAGGTCTTTGCAAAGCTAGTTGCAAATTTTAGGACACATTTGCAAGAAATGTCTCTTAAATCATAGCTCATCCATAGGAATGTATATATAGGGCCACAAGAATATCTTCCATTAATCATAAACTCTCACACAAACTTAAGCAAAGTTCATTGAATTGAAAATGGCATTGCCTATCTCAACAACCATATCTTTGCTTCTCACAATAATAATCATGTCTTTCTTACAAAACACCAACGCCATTGCTCTTCAAGTTCACTTCTACAACAACACATGCCCTTTAGCAGAAAAGGTGGTGAAGGCCATAACACACAAGCGTTTCGTTGCGGATCCCCACCGCTGGCTTGCTTCGCCTGCATTTCCATGACTGTTTCGTTCGGGTACGTTAAATGAACAATTATTTATCGTCGGATTGTTAATATATATGCCTTAAATTTGTTGTTGATCGGTACTCGCCAGGTTTTAGGGGCAGAGCCCCCGACAAGACCAAAGGTCCAGGAGGTTCGAGGGGTAGCGCCCCCGACGGTAGTCTCGTTGATTAGGGTTTCATGAGTCACTATATATACTCATTAAACACTTTATTATTGTAATTTGTTCCCTAAGCCTCCCTAATAAGAATTCAGTTTCTCTGTTCGTGGATGTATCTAATGCTCTCTTAGTGAACCACGTAAAGTTCTATGTGTCCTTCTTTGCTTTTATCATTCTCATTACAACACAGATAATAAATGTGTAGTATAATTAAGTTGCATTGCTAATACAAGTGTGCAAACAACTCAATGGAATAGGGCCTCCAGATACATTAGACGACCCTGTACTAATATATTTGTGTTTTGTTCTCAGGGATGCGACGGGTCGATTTTGTTAGACGGCACAAAGGATAAGTTGGTTGAGAAAGACGCACCACCAAACTTAACCGCACGAGGATTTGAGCTGATCGACGAGATAAAGGCCTTCTTGGAGGAAATTTGCCCTGGAATTGTGTCATGTGCCGACATACTTGCATTGGCTACGAGAGACGGTGTAGCCTTCTCCGGTGGATCAGCCTATGCTCTGCCAACTGGAAGAAGAGACGGATTAATCTCCAACTTCGCGGAGGTTAATCTTCCGGGTCCAACATTCACAATTGACCAAGCTCTGACTGCTTTCCAGACCATCAATCTTGGCTTGGATGATCTCGTCACTCTGCTAGGTATAACTAATGACTAAGGCCGTTATAAAGATATTTTTATTTATAAAGACCTTGAAATACGTGAAAAGTAAATGATCAGTTTACTTGTTATCTCAGGTGCACATTCAATAGGATTCGTCCATTGCCTGTTTTTCGCCGATAGGCTATACGATTTTCAAGGAACAGGGAAACCGGATCCGAATATGGATACAAGTATGGTTGATTTCTTGAAGCAGAAGTGCCCTCCCTCAGTGATGTTGAATGATGACATAAAGGAGGATGTAAGAATACCGATAAGTCCATTGTCGAGCTCGCCGTTCAGCCTAAATGTCTCCTCTTACAAGGCTATGCTCAAGAAGAAGTCAGTGCTTGAGCTGGACCAGGCACTAGGGTTTAAGGGCTTTGCTCATCGGATTGCAGACGATTACGTTAAGCGGCCATGGGTGTTCAGGAAGAAATTTGCTAGGGCAATGATGAAGATGGGGAGTGTCAATGTGTTGACTGGGAAGCAAGGTGAAATCAGGAAGAATTGTAGAAGAGTAAATAAACCAGTTGGCCTTTGAATTTCAGTTGTCTATACACTAAGATTTTATTGTTAAGACTATAACGTATACTTTGATTTGGATATGTATAAACATGTACTACTATTTGTGAATTATTATTTTTTTTTCATGTTGATTTTAAAATACATCAATTTGTACACATTAATGAACAAGATTTGAAGCTTATATAGTATCTCCTGTCAAGATGATGTTGAAAGGGGATTTTTCTACTTGATTTCTTAGTATAAAAATTAATTGTGCAATATCATATTACCTTGCTAGAGTTACTTGCAAACAATGCAAGCTAGAGATTTAACCAGGAATTTTGGTTCGAATTTCTCTCACAGCGTGTATAAAAAGACTAAATTAAGAGGATCATCCTTTACAATACTCGGTCTGGGTGTAGAGTGACTCTGGCCGATTGAACCTCGCGAGAGATTATTAAAAAAAAAAAAACGTTGTAGGAAATGTAATTAGACTTTGACCGGAAATGGAGTATTATTCGGTAGTTGGCATGTGCAAAATTATATTTATTTAAATTAAATGAAGCACATTTCCACACGACAATGGTTGAGGCAAAATGAATAATAGGTGATCGTGTTTGAACCAGCTCATTTTTTGTTTTGTATATCCATCATATATGTCGTGATTTGGTTCAGTTTGGAGTTATATTAATTAGATCGGATCTATATATGTTCAATTGGCACAATGGCACGTTACATTGATTTACGTAAGTTTTGAAATATAGCCTCTAGAGTTTAGTCATGTTTTGGTGAGATTTCACTTGTGCAATGTGATAAAACATTAGAGTTTTTTTGGGTTCGAGTTAAACATTAAACGTTTATTAAGTGTTTTTATCAAGCCATAGAACCAGGTTAAGATTAACACAAAATTACGTAGTATATATTATTAGTTGAAACGGGATACAAGAACCTCAAATTACTACACGGCCATGATCTACAATGAAAGTTCAACATCTCAAATCACCAAAAAATAAACATAACCCAATAATTATTCATGAATCATGGTGCCACTCCACAACAATAAACTTATTCATATGAATCCCAATAAATCACCAAAAATGAAATTTATAGCAAAATCCAAACGTGATGACTCGAAACTGATCAAACTTAGTTAGTCTTGGAGCAAACCTTCCTAATCTCGCCCGAACTTCCGGTGAGAACCCCAATCCTGCCCATGTTCACCATGGACACCCCGAAATCCTTGAAAAAGGCGGTGGGGTCCCCACTGCTGTGGCTGATGACGTAAGCCCTAGTCTCGACATCATTGAGCAATGCTGAGTCGGACTGGAAAAGGCCCCTCCTCTTGGAGACAAGGGAGAAGTATTTTTGGTCGAAGGTCTTGAAGCTTCCAGGGTCCATCTCGGCTAGCACATCGGCTCCATTTTGCAAGCACTTACTACGAAGATGTGGCACGTACTTGGAGTCCAAGGTGGGGTCAAAATCGTCAGCGGTGTTCTTGCCGGTGAAGTTGTAGATACGGTTGGTGAAGGAGGAGCAATGGGAGGTTCCGATGGTGTGGCCACCGGAGAGCACCACTAGGTCCTTGACGCTTAAGCCCTTGCCCTTCCACGCGCTCTTTAAGGTAGTTATGTTCGCGGTTGGTGGGATAAGGTTCGTTAGGGCCTCGAATAGGCTAGATGTATTTCCGTCTCTTCTTCCTGTCTCTACTTCCCATGAGAATCCACCGGTCTGTAAATGCATCGATTCAAACAGTTTAAACTTTTAGAAGAAGTTGACTCGCTAGTCAAACAGGTTAAGCTCTAAGGAAAAATGTATAACTTTATAACAGTAAAAACTTTTAGGATGAGTAGTACGTCTTACATATAAATAGAAGATGAAAGAGTAATAATACTATATTTATGTACCTCGACCACAACATCGCGTGCAACCAAGGCAACAATGTCAGAGCAGGAGACAGTTCTAGGGCAAGCCTTTTCGAGAGCGGTCTTGACCCTATCGATGATTTGGTAGCCTCTTAGGCTCAGATTCGGGGGTGAATCCTTCTCGGCTGTTTTGGTCGATGAGTTAAGCAGAATGGAACCATCACAACCCTACCACAACACATAACTACATGTAAGTTTATTTACCACAAAAAATATAAACTTAGATCGAAGATAAGGGAATGGTATATAATAAGTTGTTACCCTAACGAAGCAGTCGTGGAAATGCATCCTAAGCAAGGGGCCAGAGAGAGAAGGAGCAACAAACATGACTTGATGGATGACTTCGCTGACAATGGCTTCTGCCTTTGGGCATGAATTCTTGTAGAACCCAACCTTCAAGCCCTGCGATTCCGCTGGGCTCGAAAGGAGGGCCACAAGAATAACCTGAGCAAGGAAAAGCTTGACCAAGTTTGAGCTACCCATCTCTAGCTAGCTTTTTGTGATATAAACTAATGAATGTGTTATGGTTGCAATGGCTTGGATTTGTGAACGCTACCGAGTTGCTTTTATACTTGTGATCTTGAGCTTGAACATGCATGTGCATGGGATGGCTAGTCTATCAAGGTTGTCATGGAGCAAATTATTAAGTCTGATCCAATTGATATATAAAACTTATGTATGATTGTTTGTCTAACTGGCTCTTAGTGTGTAATCATCGATTAATATAAAAATAGGCTATTCGGCTTTCAATCGATTTTTTATTATCATTGATCAAATGATCAGTAGGTTCATATAGATCTAGGAGAAAACTATAACCGCGTAGTAGCATATATAATTATACATACGTGATAACAAAGCTATAGCTAGGAAGCTCATATTTTGTCCATTTTATTTTTGTACGACCAAGATTAAACTAATTAATTGTTAGAAATTTACCCAATGATTTTAGTATTTAACCAACTTAATCACTTAATAATAAATACACCCTATGACCAAATTACGGATTTTTTTTGTGGAGTGCACTGTCCATGAGAGTCGAATTAGAGACCTTTGAGCACTATCCTTAAAAGCTTAACCGCTTGACTAGATGGCCGAAAGCTATGACCAAATTACGAATTGGGAAAAGGGTATGTGAACTTTATGTATATTTTGGTCGAACGTAAACTTTATATATACTACATATTCTTTTTTTTTGGCTTGATTCTTTCGTGACTTTTGTTGTTTTTGTTCAACAATATTTATCATTCTACATATTTTATTAAATCTTTTTCAATTTTATTTAAAAAAACCTAAAAAGGCAAAAAAATGTCTCTTTCTCTAAAAATCAAAATTAAATTAAAAACCAATTATAAAAAATATTTAAGTAAAATTAAATAGTTTTTTGACAAATTTTTTTCCAAAGATGCGCTCCTCAACATGGACACGAGGCCCCCGTAAATTAGGCGTACAAACAGGGTAAGACACGCGCAAATATTGACCTCCAAAACTTAATTAATCAAGTGACAAAGTGATAATATTGTTTTCATATTATGCACATTTTATATATGTATAGATCGAATAACGTTTTGGTGAGGGTATTATATGAGTGCAAACAAGTGGGCATATATTTTTGTATTGAAGAAGAAGGGGATAAGAATATAGGTTTCAAACATATACAGTCCCATGTACTTGTGCGAATTTGTCACTTAGACACCTCACCTTTGGTTTGGACCTATTGAACACTTAAACTTAACAATTTGGACCTATTAAACACCTCTTCGCTGATGTGGCGAAGTGCGATGGTGCCGATTACGAGGTTGAGGATGACGAAGAGAACGACGGGAGTGAACCAACTGTTGACGGAGGTCCAAATTGTTATGTGGCATAAATTATGCCTTTGTGGCAAAATACCAAATACGCTTATGTGGCATATATGTGGACAAAAAATAGGCTTATGTGGAACACATGTGGACAAAAAATTGGACATGTCAGCGCGACTGTGTTACACTCAACGAGATTGTCAGCGACCAGGTGTCTAATAGGTCCAAATTGTTAAGTTTAAGTGCTCAATAGGTCCAAACCAAAGGTGAGGTGTCTAAGTGACAAATTCGCACAAGTACAGGGGGTTGTATATATTTTAAGCCTAAAAATATATATCAAATGATTAGGGCATACATTCACCCATGTGAGAATGTGTTGTGATGTGTAATGAAGAGAATATAGGAAGTGATTAACCCACGACGGTGTACTAAGCAAATATTCCATTCCACTTATATGTCTATTTTTTGTATTCTAATTACTTAAATAAATACTAAAATTATATTAAAAAAATTTAAAATTATATCTATATTTCAAATACTTATATACATATGTATGCAAATTTTTAGGTTAAAAATTATATTATATAATTTTTTTAATTAAAAGGGTAATATTTTATATGAACATTATTCTCTTAATTTTTAAAATTTTATATTATGACTTTTATGATAAAAATTTACACACATATATATGTATATAGTTGTTTGCAATATAAAATTTAATTTTTAATTTATTTTAAATATTAGTTTGATTTTTAAAATTTAAGTAGAACATGAAAATGAAATACCAAAAATGGAACGGAGGATTTGGATCGAGGTCATACGTATATTGACTTTCATGCCTTGGTCTATCCCAAACGCGGTGTTACATATATATTCCTCTCTTTTTGTTCTTTTATATGCTTACTTAAAAAATGTTTAATTAAATTTCATCAAAAAATGCTTAATTAAATGTATCAACGTATACAAAGTTAAAATTTTATTTTCACACAATGCATGCACTTGGTTAAAATAATTCCTTAAATATATTTCATCATATATTTTATTTTTTAATACATTAATCTATTCATAATAACGTATTAAAACATAATAAAATATACGATTTCCAATATTTTATTTCTTTGGGAAATTTTTGGTGTCCAATATATGTACTATTAAGAGCCTTTGGGAATTTTCAATCAACCAAAAAAAAAGTCTTTAGAAATCTTCAAATGACTCGAAAAAATAGTATTGTTGCCAAAATTCGAACATAAAATCTTTTCATTCTTTTTTATTCATGAACCAATTAAACTATCTATTTTAATTAATTTGTCTAAAAACTTAAATTTTATTATATAATTATACTCACTTCATAATTTTGGTACTATGTGAATGCATGGATCATGGATCTTTCGAGCAATGACTTATCGTCCTAATAAACTAATTACTCTAATTAGCTAAGTGGGGAAATGTCAAGACATGCAATTATCGTCCATTCTTCCTTACGTTAAGTGTTGAAGCAACATGTGCCGGATGCTTCTTCATAATTGCTGGATCATTGTTGTGTCAAAAATTAAGTAATTATCCTTGTCATTAAGAAGGTCAAACTTGAAAAACCAATGTTAATCAATTCTTGTTGACTTCATAAAATATTTAGTTAGAAATGTATCTCAATAATTAGGTTTAAAAAAAATAGGAGTTATTCGATGGATGTTGGTCCAAAAATTGTCAGGTGGCCAATTTGGGAAAACAACTTATCCAACATCTCATAATTAACTTGAGCCCAAAACGCACAATTCAATGGTTATAATGTGTCGTACCGTGCTGTTATTTTTTCTATTATAAGGAACCCACTTTTGGTAAAAAAATCTCTGGGATAATGACTCGATCAATAAGGACTACGAATCAGATAAATTAGTTTGTGTTGTTCGAATCGACCTACAAAAAGGAAAGATTATGAGACTTGGTTATTCACCTAAGTCATGGATTGGATGCATAAATCGTTCTTATTCAGAGTATTATATATATGAATGCAATGTTTTATATATGGCTAAAGACGCAACCAATAGAAGCCGTCCCGAACTTAGAACATGTCTCACTTAAGGAAATTTTATATCTAGGATGTTAGAGGAATCGGCTTTGTAGTTTCTTTATGCTTTAATTGGTATATAAGGTGTGCTTTTGGTGTCTCTTGCCTAGGACATGTTAGTTTGGCAAGAACACTCTCTAGGGATTTTTCGTTTTTCATATTTTGTATATAGTATAGGTGGATGAATTTTTTGCAGGTAGCTAGAGCATGCTCACGAAGGAGCAATTAGATGTACACGAATGAATGCTTCAGACCGTTTACAAATAAATGATCGAGCAAGCAGTCTTGTTGGATGTAAATGAATTAATGTTTCAGACTATTTACGAATAAATGAACGAGCGGTCCAGTCGGATGTAATGAATTAAATATTCGGACTATTTACGAATAAATGAACGAGCGGTCTCGTTGGATGTAAACGAATTAATTTTTCAGACCATTTACGAATAAATGAACGAGCGGTCTCGTTGGATGTAAACGAATTAATGCTTCGGGTCATTTACGAATAAATGGACGAAAATAAATAAAATTGTGTGTTGAATGTGAGTGAAAATATTCAAATTATAAGGAGAGATTTCTAAATAATGTGGCAGATAAAATGTAAAAGAGTAAATTAAGAATTTTGCATTGATATGATTTGATCTGTATGCCCTTATTCCCAACATACAAGAATCTCATTACTAGCCCAATGAATTAATACATCAACACCTTAATGAATCAACCACATTATTCGATCATGAATCATGATGATCGATCACTCACAAACAACAAAAATAAATTATTCATAAATCCCCATCACCCAAACCGAATAATAATAATAGTAACATCCAAACGTGTTCACACTAACTTAAACTCATAACTCATCGAACTATACTTAGTTGATCTTGGAGCAAACTTTCCTAATCTCGCCATTACTTCCGGTGAGAACCCCAATCCTGCCCATGTTCACCATGGACACCCCAAAATCCTTGAAAAAGGCGGTGGGGTCCCTGCTCCTGTGGCTGATGACGTAAGCCCTAGTCTCAGAGTCGTCGAGCAATGCTGAGTCAGACTGGAAAAGGCCCCTCCTCTTAGAGACTAGGTCGTAGTATTTTTGGTCGAAGGTCTTGAAGCTTCCAGGGTCCATCTCGGCTAGCTTGTCGGCTCCGTTTTGCAAGCACTTACTACGAAGATGTGGCACGTACTTGGAGTCCAAGGTGGGGTCAAAATCATCGACGGTGTTCTTGCCTGTGAAGTTGTAGATACGGTTCGTGAAGGAGGAGCAATGGGAGGTTCCGATGGTGTGGCCACCAGAAAGCACCACTAGGTCCTTGACGCTTAAGCCCTTGGCCTTCCACGCGCTCTTCAAGGTTGTTATGTTTGCGGTTGGTGGGATAAGGTTCATTAGGGCCTCAACTAGGCTCGACGTGTTTCCATCTCTTCTTCCGGTCTCTACTTCCCATGAGAATCCACCGGTCTGTAAATGCAGCGATCCAAACAGTTTAAACTTTTACAAGAAGTAGATTCGTTATTCAAAACAGTTTAAGATCTTATCAGAAAAATGCCTTTCTTATTCATTTAGACCCTCTAGATCTCTCGTGACGAGATATACTGGGTAGTGTTGTTGGTTTTAACTTTTAGGATGAGTGGTATCACATACATAGAGAAGATGAAAGTGTAATGCTATTATATATATATATGTGTGTATATACCTCGACCACAACATCGCGTGCAACCAAGGCAACAATGTCAGAGCATGAGACAGTTTTAGGGCAAGCCTTTTCAAGAGCAGTCTTGACCTTGTCGATGATTTGGTAGCCTCTAAGGCTCAGATTCGGGGGTGAATCCTTCTCGGCTGCGTTGGTCGACGAGTTAAGTAGAATGGAACCGTCACAACCCTACCACAATACATAAGTACATGTAAGTACGATATATATAAACTTAGATCGAAATTAAAGGAATGGTATATAAGTTAATTGTTACCCTGACGAAGCAGTCGTGGAAATGCATCCTAAGTAAGGGGCCGGAGAGAGAAGGAGCGACAGACATGACATCATGGATGACTTTGCTGACAATGGTTTCTGCATTTGGGCATGAATTCTTGTAGAACCCAACCTTTAGGCCTTGCGACTCCGCAGGGCTGGAAAGGAGGGCCACAAGAACCACTTGAACTAAGAAAAGCTTGACCAAATTTGAGCTATCCATATCTCTAGCTTTTTTTCTAGTTTGTATGAGATTGTAAAATGTGTTTTGTTGCAATGGCTTGAAGTAGTAGATGAATACCTAGTTGCTTTTATAGTAGTTAGCTAGTGGCATATATGGTCTTGTTGTGATTGAACATGCATATGTATGGAAGATACCATGTCAATTCAAGGCTGTCAATCTTGCCATTCATTGAGCAAATTATTAGCTCTTGTTCTTTTTATATGCAACTTATACGTTTATTATAATTGTCGTGTGCTTGATAGCTAATTAGTTTTTGATCAATATGTTAAAAAAAGGGCATTTGACTTCCGGGGGGTTTAAACTTTGTTTGGCTATCATTGCATTGATTAATGAAAAACAAGGAGATAAGGCAAAAAGAAAAATTGAGAGCAATTAAAATGACCTAGTTGGTATTTTTATTTGATTTTTTGGCCTATATATATATATATACTACTCGGTATATAAGGATATGCAAACTTAAGTTGAAAATGAAAGAAGAACAAACCCAACATTTACATACATCTACTAATTCGGATTTTTTTTAAAATAAACTATAATCCAACATAGGCTCATCGAAAATTAAATTTTAGCATCGGTTGACTTTGAAGGTTCGAGTAAAAGTGGCGATGTAGGCTATGTTTGTTGGGTATAAGAAATTAATTAGAGTTTTTAACTAGTTATGTAAGTTCGTATCAACATTACTATAATAAATTAACTAGACATTACCAAATAATATTTATACATTTTCTTAAACTTAGAACTACTTTTACAACTAATTTTATATACAATTCAATTTAACTATTTTCGTAACCTCAACTATTTTTTTAATTAACAGCGTACAATTTTTTGCTTGTCTCATGCATTTAAAAAAGTCAATATATTTTTAGCTAATTACTTAATTGTTTGCACGTTATTTAAATATTTGTTTCTAAAATTAAGAAATTATATAATTTGATTTAAATATTTATAATTCTATGAAGATATTTCCTCTTATATTTTATATTTATGTAAACTTTTTTAATTAATGAGAATAATATATATCAGAAAAATATACTAAAATATATTAAATAATAAGTATTATTGAACAAAAAAGGAGGCTCAAACGACAAGTATTGTACGTCCGAACGTGTATTTTTGTAGCCTAATGGTCCATTCAGCTACTCTTAGCCCCCACACTAAATCTCATTATTCAAATTCTTTACTTTCAATCACATATCTTTTTTTTTTTGTCTTTCCTTTGGCTTGTTAGATTCGGTCTGTCATTATTAGAGCTGTCAAAAGCTGACTCGATCCGAAAAACGGACCCGAAGCGCCCGAAAAATATAGGGTTAAGACCCGAAAATTTGAACCCGAAATCCAAAATAAACCGAACCCGATAGACTCGAAACTCGTTGGGTTCAAACCTAAAAAAACTGTTGGGTTGAATCAATTTGTTATATTTTAAGAATATATAATATATTTTGAAAATTATAATATATTTTATTATTAAAATATATAAAAATAATAGATTTATTATTCAATATAATTTTTTAATAAAAAATATTTTAATAATTGTAAAAAAACCAATTTTCTTGACCTGTTAGGTCGACCCGACCCGCCTGACAACCTGCAATTACCCGACCCGATTTGACCGGTGACCCGTTACGACCCGAACCCGACTCAACCCGAACCCGAGCCCGACCTGACCGACCCGTTTGACACCTCTCATTACTGCTAGCTCTATATCCGAATCGATATTTCATAACCCATTTTAAAAAAGAGACTCTCTCAATATCCGTTTTTTTTCGTATTTCCTTTTTAAATATATCCTATATATGTGTAATTTATCTATGTTGGATGAATAAAATTGACTTCCACCACCACATTACGTTCGTCACATGACTCACATGGGTGGATACCCTAATCATTTTCACTATTGTAATACCCTATCATCTCTTCATTTAATTAAAAAAAATAAAACTCATCTCATTCTCAACAATATTTCATGAATCATGGAACCTCTATATTGTTTTATTTTCTATTACACAATTTGCGTGAACCTGTTTAATCCAGCGCATATTTTAGAAACAACCTTTTGAACGTTTAACATTAAACATATGTAGGATGATTAAATTAATAATTTGAAAGTGAGAAAATGTCAAGGCGTATGCAATTATCGTCCTTATAAGTTTATTATATTTTGAAGCAACATCTGCTTGATGCTACTTGCTAACTTGCATGATAAATTTGTACCGTTATTAATTGTTTCTGATAAATAAACAAAGTGCTTTTTGATTTTTTTGACCTTAAAACATATAATATCAATCAATATTGATGTATACGCAACACCTTACAAAAACGTATATTAGAGAAGACTGAAATTGGGGCAAAAAAAAGGCAATAATTATAAAACTATATAAAGGACAAGTCAATTTATATGCTATAGTTTCTCATATTTGTCTACCCAAAGTAACCTGCCTAAAATATGAGGGCATGAATACTTAACGAATAGCATTATTAATGGGCCTTTTCAGTGGCTCGCTAACCAAACAAGTGCAAATGAACTTTTGGGCCTAATATAGATTTTGGGCCCATAGGAGGCACTTGAACGAATCGTTGTTGCAAGGATAATCGCAGTACTTCGTGTAGAGCATACTGATTTTAGGCTGCGTTTGGCAAATCTTTGCTAATGCTGATATTAATTGCTTATTTTCGATGCTGAAAGTGAAAATTTATTTCCGAAATAAGCATGTGGTATTCACAGAGAAGACATATGCTGACGATGAATAATTTCTTTTCTCGAGTCCGTTCTCTCTGATTCCTTCTTAGAGTTGTTTAGCAATTGAGTCGTTCTGTCCAGATTCTTTCTCCCGAGTCCGTCGTTCCGTCCGAAGAGGCTTCAATGGCCATTAATGGAGACGAATTTGTAGAGAGGCAGAGAAGATGTATGTCGGCCGTGAAGAATTTGTAGAGAGGCATAGACGAAATTGTCGATGTTGGCGGTCGAGCTCGAATTTGGGCATCCATTTGGGCGTCATTCTGTCCAGATTCTCTTTCTCGATGGTGGCGGTCGAGCACGAATTTATCGATGGTATAAGTACATATATCTAAAATAAAATCCAAGCTTGATTACTTTTCCTATTCAAATTTTATTATTTTAATTTTAATTATTAAAGGTAAAATTACATAAATGGTTATCGGTTTAACCGAAAGAACCGAGCCGAAAAATTGGTTAACCGAAATTCACAGTTTAGTTACGACTCATGATTTTGACTAACGAAACTTCAGTTAACCGAAATCTCCCAAGTACTACTGTTAGGTCACCCCATGCATGGAAGAATGTTATGAGGTCTCTATTTCGGGATTATTACCCCGCCATTTCACTTTGGTGAAAAACAAGATCTCACTATCATTTGTTTTTCTTGGGTCAGACCGATCAACGCAAGTTGATTTAACTAGTGTGTTGTCTCTGTTAGCTAGGTTACGAAATTGGAACTCACCACTAAAGGTGGATCCCTCGTCAAAATCAGATGCTATATTCATTATCAGTGGATAGATTAAATTGGCAAATCAGATATTAATTCCGACATCAAAAATATAAACTTTTTCACTATAAATAAAGAATATATATCAATATCATTGACAATTCTACACACCAATAACAATTCATAACTTCAACAATACATTTCCCAAACCCAAAATTTGAACACAACAACTCAAAATCATGCCCAGGGGCTCAAAGAACACTCCTCAGGAAGAGTAGTAAACCTCTCTGCATCCTGACAATAATCATATATAACCAAGTTCCTCCCAACCCAAGCAAAATCCTCCTTCTGCGAATCCGAAAGATGCCACGCGTCGTATTGATCCCACCACTTCTGGGTCGTCGTCGAGACACAGGCCGGGTAAGGATCCTCCCACTGGCACGCGTCGACGCTGAAGTCCTTGTATGACGACACGAACGGGGCCTTCTTCCAATCGGTCTTCTCCAGCCCACCGCGCGTAGCCCACTCGTCGGCGTTCCATATGCTCGAGAAGAGGTACATTGGCTTCTCATTGGGGAAGAAGTTGTTGGGCTTCAAGTTGTTTTTGAATACTCTTATTGGTACTTGGTCTACAAAGAAACTACATAACATGGGGACTCAAAAAGTTTAGTATCATTTTAAAATCAATTGACAATTCACCAATCCTAAATCAAATATGTTAGTCGGGCATCAAATATGAGAGTCGGGCATAAGTCCAAAATCGAACAGAATCGAAATCGAATTTCAAAAAATAATGAAAAGCTTTCAAAGAGCTTCTTCTTGGCATCACTTCGGCTCGAGACGCGTTCGTTGACAAAACAGCCTTGCCTTTACTTCAATTCAAGCTAGCTCCTAATGGGCATTATACTGAAATCATTTGACAATCCACTAGTCTTACCCAAATTTGGTTACAAAGTTCACGTCATTCTGAAATCAATTGGCAATCCCCTAATCTTTTTAGGGCTAGAGTCGGACATGAGTTTAAAATCGGACTGAACTTAGGTCGAATTTCGAAAAATAATGGACCGAAGATCATAGAGAAATTTCTCGATTTGGTTTTGGACTTAAAGAAAAACGTTTTAATTTAAACAAAATTCAGATTTGATGATATATACAACATAAAAATTGAATTTTATTAATTGTAAAAAAAGTTTTTTTTACCTAATACAAAAACGATTTTTTAAACCTATGTCCTTAGCTACTTAAAATGACAATATTTTACTAATTTATATTATTTAGAATTAATAATTCTCTTGAATAGTATGCTTAGGTTAGAAAAACAAATATAAAAATTAGGTTTATAAAACACAAAATGAGTTCGATCAATTAAAAAAAACGGTCCAGATCAGATCGGTAGACAACAATAATAATCGATTTCCAAAATATCATGATCCTAGACTCGAGCATATATTCTCTCGATTCGGTCTAGATTGATTCGGTCCGAAAAACCGACCAATTTTTACTCAACCCTATATATACTAGGCTCGACTTACTCCCAACTACTGATATAAAAATCATTTTCCAACTATTCAATCAAAATTTTCAAATGTATTAAAATATTTAATTAATAAACTCACACAAGTTGGTGGTTGTTCCAAAGAACGGAGTAGGTGTGATAATCTTCAGTAGGATCAAACCAGAGCATGTGTCTCATCTCCCTATTCCCCACACCGTCTTTGTAGATATTAGTCTGGATCAGATATGGCTGCCCTGTTCTATTCCCCAAGAACTCGAAATCCACCTCGTCTCTCGTCGGCCCGGCTCCGTTCTCCGAGCACATCTACACAATTCAAGATCCATTCTTTCTTCAATCAATCACCCCTTTCGTAAAATTGATTCAATTTCATTCGAATCGAATCGAAAAGACTTACATAGTAAGCAGTGACTACTCCTGCGGAATCCCCTCCGACGAGCTTCAGCTTCATGCTGAACCACCCGAATCTATATTTCTGCTTCGTCTGAAACCCGCAACCTGGTGGAAAAAACACAGAGATTTACGTGATTCGATGACAGTGTTTTAAGAAATGCTAGTCGGACCTTGGGCGGAGAGGGGCCGCCTAGCGCATAGACGGTCTTGAAGGCTAGGCGGGCATGAACCTTCCAGCGCCTAGACGGAGGGTTAGAAGGGATTTTTAGAACAATGTTCGGTAACAGTGTGTTATCTACGTCTACGACAAAGATAATATGGCGTTTTTTGAGTATATATAACGATTCATGAATTCCGTTGCCCCTGAATCCCTCGCCAGGGGCTCCTCTTGGATCCCCGGTGTTGTTGGGGGCTCTGTCCCCGAACCCCTGACGAGTACCGGTCAACAACATATTTAAGATATATTAACGAAAATTACCTGTGTTTTTGTCGAGTGAGAGGTACCAGATGTTGCCATCTTCGGAGGTCTTGAAATGATTCTCCGACCACATGATGCTGAAATTGTCGTCGAAGTTTCCCTTTGTAAGAGATGATGATTCGGATTGCGCAAAGAAGGAAGCCACGATAAGAAGAGATAGAATGCAAAGATGAATCGCCATTGCCATTGTTGAAGGAAGAAGATGGGAGGAGTGTCTCTTGCTTGCTCTGTTTCGGGACAGAAACAGAGGAATAGAGTAAGGGGGCAATCAATTCAATGCTCTATTTTAAATGGATTGTTCAATTTATCAAAATAATAATTTAATGGAATGCTCAACATGGGCTTAAATTATTTTGCAAAATACTCGGTATAGATCTTCAATTAGACAATTATTGACTTTTTGTATACACCATTGAGCTCTTCGTAGCTATTAATGATTGATCGAGTTCCTCTCACATGGCATGTCTTAGCATGAACTAGTAGATGTTAAAACATACTGTAATACGCAATGAGTTTATAATTCTATTAAAAATGTATATATACTTTTTTTTGGAAAAGCCAGGCTGGCAATGCACTGGATTATTTGACGGTGAGAGTGAACTGGATCTGAGTGGGCAAGCAGACTGAAGAAATGTGAGGATTATTGTGGGGTCTGCAATGCATGTGTCTCTGAGTCTGAATCTGGAATTTTCAAGTTGTTGTCATGTCTTCTTGATAGTTGATAAATATTCACAAGATCGACATTTAGGGCTTCTCAAGGCTGTCGGTTATCGGTTATATTCCGTGAAGATAACAATTACTATTCGAATTTATTCTCCCAACATTCATCATAGGAATATCAACACTTTTAACCTTGCCAAACTTGAAGTTCCAAGATATTTTGGCAATCTAATTGTAAAAATTTGGTAAGTGTAACTTGGATAAAGCCACAATTAACATCATAATCATATGATGCGCCATAATTGTAGGTGTTGAAGACACGCTTTTCCCTTCTTTTGATGTTAATCGCTGTTAAATTTTACAGTGTCAATCTTCAAACGCTTTTTAAGACTAGGGTTAGAACTTAGAGCATAATCCAATTATATTTTATAACAATTAATTAGAAGAAATATAGAAGAAAAGAGAAGATTGTCAGATTCCATACAGCAATAATGTGCAAACACATGCTAAGCTCTATGATCTGATAAGTAAAATATTATTGGTCAAAATATATTTTCCCAATTATTTTTTTGAGAAAATGTGACTATGGTAAGCTCTACGAGTCTTAGACAATGAAAAATGAAAATCACCCAAAAATATTTCTAAAAATCTTTATTTTTTACAGAGGGAATTAAATAGTACTTTAGATGCTTTAAAAATCAAAATACAGTATGTTGTGAAACAATTCAACAAAGACGGTTTGGCCGAGTGGTCTAAGGCGCCAGATTTAGGCTCTGGTCCGAAAGGGCGTGGGTTCAAATCCCACAGCCGTCACATTTTTTTTTTTGTTTTTTTTGCTTTGATCAATCATCAATGTCTTCCTACAAAACCCGAACGGGCGCTGCCTTGTTCAATCCAAATGCTCCGACCCATTCAACATTCGGCAAAGCGCCTTTTCACAACTCAAAAAACCACTCCTCCTCCTCATCCATGGCGAATCAAAGCTCAAGAATCTCATCTAGTCTCACAAATCTCCTCAATCCTCTCCCAGCGCCACAATTGGCCTTCCCTTCTCACCAATCTCAACCTCTCCACAACCCTAACCCCTCCCCTCTTCCGTCAAATCCTCACCAAAACCCAATCCCACCCCCAAATCTCGCTCCAATTCCTCAATTGGGCGAAAACCAATTTAGGGTTTGAGCCCGATCTCAAGACCCATGTCAAATTGATACGAATTTTGGTGAAGTCTGGCAATATTCAGCTCGCTAAACCTATTTTGGATTCGGTGGTTGAAGCTAATCCGCCTGCACTGGTTGTGGATTCTCTGGTGCAAGCATGTGAAGACATTGAGGAAGGTACTGTTGCTATATTGAGCTCTGTCATAGAGCGATACTCCAAAAAGGGAGAACCTTTGGATGGCTTGGAGGCTTATCGGAGTGTTCTGGTAAGTGGGTTTGTGCCTGAAATTGATTGTTGTAATGTTTTGCTTGATAAATTGGGATGTGCTGGTGAGTTTAGGTTGTTTTGGTGCTGTTATGGCTCCATGATTCGGAATAGGGTTTTGTTGAATTCAAATATTTGGTCGGTTGTTGCTAGGGCTCTTTGCAAGAGTGGTAAACAAGAGAGGGTTGCTAGGTTGTTGGATTCGGGTGTTTGTACATATGTGGTCTTTAACATGATTATTGAATGGCATAGCAAAGCTGGGAACTTTGGGGTTGCATTTGATCACTTGAATTGGATGTTTTGTAAGAAAATTGAGCCTGGGTTTAGCACTTATAGTTTAATTCTTGATGCGGCTTGTGAATTCGGAGATGAATTAGTAACTGACCTGGTTTTGGAGATGATGGCTCAGAAAAGATTGATTCCTGGAGCTTTGGTGTCTGAGGATTATGATAATGTTATAAAGAGGCTATGTGATCTGGGGAAGACCTATGCGGCTGAGATGATGTTCAAGAGGTCGTTGGATGACAGTGTAGGATTGAAAGACAAAACATTTACGCGTATGCTGAGAGCACTTGCAAAAGGCGGACGAGTGTCTTCAGCAATGGCTTTGTATAACTTGATTACACAGAAAGGGATTGTGGTAAATCATGTTTCTCTGAAAGCACTTGGAGATTCACTTTGCTTGGAAAATCCATCTCCAGAAATTAGTAGGTCATTGATGGACTTGATCACTCGAGGAGTTAACCTGGGTTCAAATGAGTTATCTGGATACATGACATTGCTTTGCAGACAGAAAAAATGGGATGAAGCCAGGGAACTGCTAAGAATAATCCTGGAGAAAGGTATTTTGTTTGATCCTTCTTGTTGCAAATTGTTGGTGATGAACTACTGCTCCTGTGGACAAGTTGATTTTGCATTGTCATTGCATGATAAGTTGGAGAAATCGGAGATGGTTTTGGATGTAACTGCGTATAACGAGCTTCTTCGCACGTTGTTTGGTGAAAAGAGAGTTGAGGAAGCAGTGAGTGTGTTTGATTACATGAGAAAGAAAAATGTGTTGAGCACAGCGAGTTTCATGGTCATGATCAGTGGCCTCTCTAGCGAGAAGGAGATGAAGAAGGCCATGGGAATACATGATGAGATGCTGAAGTTGGGAATGAAACCAAGTCCTAAGACTTACAAAAAATTGATTTCCATCTTCAGATGATGCAAATTGGAAGTTTTGATTATTATGTTGTCCTTCCATATATATAGTTTTGTATTCGAAAGTGATGAATGAAATGCCATCATTGTTGATACAGTTGAGCGCAACATACATTCATGCCTATAGAGTTCAAGTGACAAAGGAGGAAGTTACATTGGAGTTACAAATCATGAAAAGCAGTGAATCCTTTGTAACTTGATGTAAGCAGATCATCCATAGTTGAGACGGAATATGTCGTTCTGCACATAGAAGCTTCCTTCCGGGGTTGGAGCCAAATGAAACATCTGCATCAACCATTAATAACAGAAAACATTAGTCACTTGATCAAAGCAACAAAGGGGTGGGCATCGGTCCAAAACCAGACTGGAACCGACGACAGGATCCGGTCCATACCGATTTTTGCCCAGCCCTACAACGGAATCTCGTCTTGTGTTGAGCTAAGAATGATTATGTTTGAAAAGAAGAGAACCTGGCTGAACTTAAGTTGATGCTCCTCACCAGCCAACTGGAGCCGACCACTTACAAAGACGATAACGCCCCCATTGATGGACGAGGGCTGGCAATCGATGGTAGTGATGGCGTGCTGACAAGCCTCAAATGGTAGGCCGACGAGCTTATTAGAGATATCCTCCGTGCCTAGAAATCTATGGCCTTCAAACGTGAGGATGGAGCTCGGCTGGTAAAGCCCCGTCAAAGACGCTCTTTCGGTGTCAAACAGGTGGTAGTAATGTTGCACGAAGGCTCGCCCCACGATCTCGACTTGCTCGTCCATCTCGATCAGCGCTTCGTTCTTCTCTTCTTGGTTCCTTGGAGTGATGAAGAATATAAAGATGAGAAGAGGATGCAAAAGGATGGCGCTGGACTATAACTTGAGTTTGGGTTACCATTTTTGCCCCTTTGAGATTAAGTATGAGTTGAGATTTGTAGCGATGGAGGAAAGGGCAATGTTGGAATATATGATGCTCTTGCCACGAAAGGAAGAATCAGTACCGCTGTGATTATACGCAAAGGCAAAAGTAGTGTCAGCAATGTCTATCCTACAAAGGCCGTATGAGCATCTTTATTATGACTTTTTAAGGATGGAATTTCAATAGCATAAAACTGAATTACAAATGTACTTTGATTAGAACAAAGTGTGTGTTTTTGCACAAACAAATTACACAAAAGCTAGAGTTTTGGGCCTAAGATAAGCCCAATTGTAGTGTAAGCTCAGCCTCGGCCCTTCACAAAGGCGAAATGAATAATGGGCCAGAATATCCCCACGATGGGCTTTAGAACATTTCATATTGGGTCGGGATATTTTACTCGGCCTTTCGATTTTACCGGGCCTGTCCGGTAAACCGAATTCTTACCTACTCAAAAAAAATGTTGTTAATTAGATATATAATCTGGTCTTACTAGCACAGTTCGTAGCTGATGGCAGATCAATAGGTTAAATGTTCAAATCCTCCTCCTATATAGAGATAGTCCAAATAATCATGTAAAAAAATGTTATTTTTACCATCGATTTTTCTATTATATGATCTAAGGGCATGAGATAAGAATCCGGATTTAAAAATTAAAATTCTATTTTGAAACCTATGAACCCTTTTCAAAAAGGATTGAAAGAAATTTAAAGATAAAATTATTAATTTCATTATGAAAAATTAGGTTCTTATAGGACATAGGTTAAAAAAAATTACCATTAAAGTTTCTATTTTTGGGTTTTGTTTGGGAGGAATTGAAAGATTTCAGATTGAATTATCTATGTTTTAACGGTCTTTCTAACCTATGTCCTAAGGGCATAGGATAACCTTTCTAATTTTAGAAACTAAAACCCCTAAAAAGGAAACGTATCAATCCGTCGTTTAAAAGATTTAAATCTCTAAATAAATAAATATACCAAATCTTTCTAAAAAGGCTTATCCTATGTCCTAAGGGCATAGGTTAGAAAATCCGATGTTTTAAAATTGGATTGTGTTACATTAAAAGGAATTGATACTATGTATTATGAAATCCTTGAAAATGTAAAGCAACACAATATCTTCCTTACCCACAATTTGTCTCATATCAGCTAACATTTTCCAAATGGGGCAAATCAAGATCTAACAAAATTCAATTGTTCCACACATATAGCATACCCTAATGGCAACCAAACATATATGACACCCGGTCACACTAGAAGAGTAGATAATTATACGTGAATCCGACCACAAAAAACCCTAATTAAATATATTGAATGGGATTTGCCAGCTAAATAAGATACCTGATTTTTTTTTTCTCATTTGAAAAATAACCATTGTTGTTGTATGATATTGATATTGATATTAATTTATGTGAACAAACATTGTACTCTCCATTATTAGTTGGAAAAGAAATATTAAATAATGTAATTGAAAGATTCTTAGTAAAGCCAAATCAATGTAAAATTAGGCCTACATGGAGAATAGAATCTGATTTGAAATCACAAGCTGTGAAAGAAAAGTACTCGATCAATATATCCATATGCTATGCACGAAATGATTAAAAGAAACTTATTTAATTTTTTTAATAGTACTAGTAATTACAGTTAAGAATCTATGAATTACAAATTGCATGTTGGTATAAAATAATCCATTTTAAGGGTATATATTTCTTTGATGCTAAAAACCTCGATGCTTTGGAAATTTAATTTATTGAAAATGTTAAGAATACGCGTCTTTGAAATGTAAGCAAAACTTGGAAATTGACTTTGAAGCATAGTATTCTTTTAAGTCTAATATTATAAAATGTATTTATTGGAAATTGTTTTTAGCCAACAACAATTTTCATACAAGTCTATATATAGACTTTTAAGTTGCAGTCCATTTTATATTGGTGGTACTACTTCCCCTTAAAAGCTAATAATAGTATTACATTTATAACTTAACCTCGAGATTAATATTCCATCCATTCATTGTAGATTTGTAGCCATATATTTTGGGAAATAAACTCTCAAAATGTTCATATCTTTGTTTCTTATGAACATTTCTTGTTTTATTATTGCATTGTTTTTCATACAATTCTAAGAAATAAACTCCCAAAATAATTAATTTGTGTCATTTTTTGGTGTTTTTGAATTATTATCAATAATTTAGATCTCATACTCCTATTGTATTTTTATTAATTAAAACAAGAAATGTTCATTATTCCTAAAATCTAGGTATTTCAATTTTTAAAAATTAAACTAATTGTTTGATTTAGCAAATTTTAAAATTATTTATTTAGGTAAAAATGTAAACAAAATTCATGAAACAAGAATTCAACTAAAATTTCAAATTTCTCGATTGTTGATACTCTTTTTTTTTAAGAAGTTGAAAACGGATGCAATATACAGACTTATCAGGAGGTTACCCATTCTAATACTACTATCGCCCAAACACGCTTAACTTCGGATTTTTGATGTCGATTGTTGATACTCTTTTAAGCAGAGTGACTTCATTATATACCTAAACATATTTTAAAAAATTATTTACTACGCCATTCTTACTAGTGGACTAGTGGTCATTGAAAATATATTACTTCAGATTACAAAATATCATTACCACATTTTCACACTCACCCTTAAAATTTTAATAAGCATACAATACCTATTTAATGATAAACCAAACACAAACATTGTCATACCTAGCACCATTATTTTAATTCAACAAATCCAAGTGTTAGTTGACTATTAACAAACTGAAATTTAATCAATTTGATGAATTCAACTTCCTCCACATTATACCCTCCCACATCCTTCAAAATCCCCTCCTAATTGCAATCCACTGGTTGAGGAAATGAGAGGGTGATCAATTCATTGATGCTGCTCCACATCTCCATTTGTGGACAAAACCCCAAAAAATAAAACCAATTTTTTCCCCTTTCTCCCTCATTTAATTTTGGTCCACCACAACAATTCTATCTCCCTTCTCAAATCCACTCTTCTCATCTTCTTCAAAGATCCATCCTTTTTTGTCCAACTAGAACAAGCAAAGCAACAATGGAGATTAGATAAAGAGAAAAGAAAGCTTACCCACCATTTTTTTTGCTTCTTTCTTTGAAGTTCCAACTATTCTCTAAGGTATGCAACTTTTCAATATATGTGTATTACTACACTGGGTCGGGTCTTTCGGGCGCATCCTTCTGTTTTTAAGTCAGGGTGTCCTCATCTTGACCTCTCAGATTCTCCTATAGGAAAACTGTACTGGGTCAATGTTGTTGTTATTGTTGTATATTAAGAATGTGATTCCATACTAAGCTTGACAAGGGAAGTTGTGCATTCTCATCACCTTTTGGTTCCTTCTTTTTCTCTTGTGTTAAATTCCTACAACTAAGCATTTGCTACTTTTTTGCTCTCTTCATGATCAGGCAAACAAGAACACTTTAATCTTGATTCCCTTCTCTTGATCAACAAAAGGCATTGCTCCCTGTCATAAAATTCTTGGACAGGGGCAAAGAAACCATGGCAACCAAAATGAAAGGCATTTGTAAAGGAATCAAATACATTTCTCATCTCTTTGGTAAGTCTCTTATTTCTTCTTCTCATCCTTACACACTCACTTCTTGATCTTCATTCCTAATTGATTGGCATTGTTTGGATTTGTGTAGTGGTGAAAGAGAGGGAGATAGAGATTGGGTTCCCAACGGATGTGAAGCACGTGGCACACATCGGATTGGACGGCTCAGATGGCAGTAGTGCTCCTAGTTGGGTAATTAATTTCCCTTGTTGTTGCCAATGTATACAACTTCTAAGAGCTTTCAAATTTATTTCTATTGGGTGTGTTATGAATTGAAGATGAATTCATGGGATTGTCAGATGAATGAGTTCAAAGCTGGATCAGAATCAGGATTGTCGTCGGTTGGTAGCAGCATTCGCGGATCAAAGACTGGTAGCATGATGAGCGCGTCTAGCTCTAGAGATCCTACATGGGCTTCTCAAGGTTAGTTTCAACTCATGTCATACCTATCACTATTTTTGTTTTTGATAGATTGAGAATTAGATCGACCTTAACTACGAGTTCACGTTAACATAGAACATCCTTTCAGATGAGAACTCGGATAATTCCATTTTTCACACATTTCAGATCCTTAATGCATGTCGCCCAAAAAACTCGACTATTGATGTGATCTTTCAAAATAAACATAACAAATAATCAAATTTGTAAAATTGTTTTTCTAGCTCTTATAATGCATTAATTACACATTTTCAATGGCCTCCAAGTTTTATTTTTCTCATTGATAGAGGACTCTTGGACGTTGGCACTGTTCTAAAACTCTGTCTAGGTCTCGTCAAGGCCCTGTTTAGGCGCTGAAAGGTCCCAGCCTGCTTAGCCGTCCAACCCGTCTAGGCGCCCATCTAGGATCTCCTAGGCAACAATTGTGGTCGTCTAAGCGCTAGACAACCCCTCTCCGCCTAGCGTTTTTTAGAACATTGATGTTGGATGTTAGTCCATTATAGATTTTTTAACTTTATGCAGATTTTTTCCTTGTCTAGATAATGATCAGGATCATTTAAGATGATCTGTTAACATTATAGTTATTCAATCATATGCACTTGCTAGGTGTAAATATACAACAATAACATAAGCATATCAATAATTCAATCTGAAGTACCAGATTCCTTGCCTCCCGGGGAAGTAGTATCCTTTGCATATTTGTCAAGAGGGGACCAGGGTCATGCAAAAAAACATCAGTTCATGACACTTCATTTTCTGTACTCTACAGACAAATTAATTGATCATTTACAACTTGTATTAAACTTGACAGCAGTGCAATTGTAATTTAATTAATTTACTGTTGTTGACAGCAATTTGATACGTAACAATCATGCTAATAAGACAACAGCCTGGATCTTACCACTTTTATTCTTTACTTGTTCAAAAAAAACTTGCTGGTTAATGTGGAAATAAAGAGTCTCCTAATTTAGAAAGAAACATTGTCTAGTATATAAATTTCTGGATTATTCCTCTTATTACATATGTTGATTTTGGAATGAAATTTCATATTGACCCGGTTTACAAGTTGACCAGTAAAAAAATAAACCTGATCCGTGATCCAGTTTATAGGTTTTACTAGTTTAAAATAAAAAGTAAAATAGTCAAAAAAAAATAAAAAAAAAATAATGTTCAAAAGTTCCTATCAATTGAATCCTATTTAACCAATTTTATGGATATTTTTAATTAAAAATAAAAAAATATAATGCTATATGTGTGATTTTTTTTACGGGTTGACCAGTAGCCCGATCTGTAAAGTTAAAAAATCTAACTCGTTACCTGACCTACTTGCGTGTGGATCTGGTCATCGAGTAATGGACTTACGGGTCAAGTGACCCATTGGACACCCCTACAGACACTCCGATAGATTGACTCACTAGACTTTAACAGTTAGTTTTCTGTTTGTTTTGTCCTAATCAATTTTTGATGGGGTTCTTTCGCAGATTTCGATCAGTCGATTGGCCGTCACAAGACACCCGATATGATCAACAACTTCCCACCCACAAGCCTCCCCAATGCGCCCAAGAAAACCAAGCGAAAGAAGGTGAAATCTTCTTCAGCCTCATCAAAGAAATCAACCTCCTCTCCCAAATCAAATGTCTCCTCTCCAAAGTCCGCCTCGTCGAGATTCTCTAGGGCTTCAAGGAAGTCTGCCTTAGGCAAGGAGACAGACAATGCAGACATGTAGAGTGATAACTCATGTGTTTAAGAAGACTTGAAAAAATGGACTAACTAAAATTTTCTAACTCTCCAATATTGTTCATAAGCTAGGAATGGAGATGCGATGATCGAGTTCTGCGATGAAGAGAAGAAGAAGGATTTGAGATTGTTGAGAGTGAGGAAAGGTTTAGGAGAATCAAATGAATTATATGGAGATTTATTCTTTTTACTAGAGATGGAAATAAATTGAGTTTGGGTGTTTGGAGTTTATATTAGAGGGTGAAAATGTTTTAGTTGGGATTAGTTAGCTTTGTTTAATTGTCTTTCATGTATGCTGTTGTTTTGTGATTATGAAATATGGGTCATTAGAGAGGGTTATGAACAAATTTGTCTTGACACAATTATGAATTAGAAGTACTCCTTGCTTTTTCAACTTAGTTTTTTTTTTCTCTGTATGTTATTATGTTTCTTAATTAGAAGTTAGAAGTCACTTTTTCAAAAATTGCACTTTTGTTGCCTGTCAGGTATTAGATTATCTGAGAGCCCATTTGGTATTTATATCACGATTCTTCAACCACAGGTATAGACATAATACTCATATTTGATGTTTAGTATATTCTAATATCGTCATATCACTCATATTCATACCTTCATATCAATATCGTAATGATACTCAATATCTCACCTAAATTGCATGTACTTTATAAATAAAAGATATAAGTTTGAGCTTATTAGGTGATAGTTAATGACACTTATGATTATTAGGTTGGAGTCGAAATTTCTCTCCTTGTTATAATGGCTTAACTAAGTATTTCCTACAAAACTAAAAAAAAATGTTCACGGTACCAATAATTAGAGTATGGTTCGTACGTGTAGCACACTTTTTTCTATTTCGGAGTACACTTTTTCAAATTTGCGCTTTTCCTACTTTGCAGTACACTTTTCGTATTTTTGTAGTGCGCTTTTTCGGTTGCATTTTTTGTATTTTGCAATGCAATTTTCATAAAAAAAATGCACTACGAAATAGGAAAATGCATTCGTTTCACGTTATAGGATAAGTGTTTGTTTAATTTAAATCAAACTCCCAATAATTATTATATTAATGATTTTTTTGGTAAATAAAATATTTCCAAACATGATAGAAAGTTAGAATGTGCAGGCAACATGGTTTCAACTCTTCATTTGTATATGATTACTATAATAAATTAATAATTTTATTTGTTTAACTAGTTATGATCGATTACAAATGATCGGAATGAATCACAGTATCCCGATAACTTAGGGACAGATTTGATTTGGAAGTGATCTTTTGTAGTTTGTGGGCGGATTAAGGAGGTCGAGGATGATCACAATTTATTATTATTATTTTTTTATGTTTTTTTATGAAGAATAGGTGGGCCCTACTCACGAGAGTAGGATAGAACTAGAGCATTCAAATGGTTGAGGTCCCGAATACCAGCTGGAAGAAGGATGAAAACAACATGACGAAATGATCTAACAATATATGTTGACTTCTCGAAAAACGTGAACGATGCACCACTCTAAAAATACGCCAACAATCACAAAATGCATGACCGAAGCAGCTCAATCTCCCAATGACAGCTCCAATCGCCAAGGACGACATTGATCAATTGAAAGTTGTTTCTCTCGATCTGGATGTGGGAATTAAACACCACGTCGGATAGCCTCGATCAAGAACCCTCTGTCGAAGGTGATGGCTTCAGAAATCAACACAATATACTTGCTCAAGAAGCCACCATCAAAATGGATCAACAAGTCTAGATGGTCATGAAAAACAAAGCCGAAAACCGAAATACTATTAGAGTTGACTACACCATTAAAATTGAAAGCCAAGGAAATCATTATACTAAAGTGGTTTCATTTCTTGTGACTTTGAGGGGTTTCATTTCTTATTTTTTCTTCGAAAAGGGGTTTCATTTCTTATTTAAATATTCACATTTTTTTTACCAAAAAAATATTCACATTATTTTTTATGTTGAAACTTGAAAGCCCGATAATTAATAATCTTACTGAATTTTAAAATTTATATTAATTTAGTGAATTAGAATCGGGACTGGAACCGGCCCGATTCTGACTCTAAAACAATTGGTTTTTTTCTGTTCTGTTCCCCAGTTCCCTTAGAACCGGACACATGACTAGGGTAATATACTACAATACGTACTATTACAAACCATGTGTATGTATAAATATTCACCATTCATGCATGTGAAAATACGATGGTGGAGGATGGGACCAACTCAAAGGCCTATTTAGTCAACAACCCACTTACCATTGTGGCATTGTCCAATGGCTAGGCACTTTAGGCAGTGCTATTCTGTGTGGCCAAGAGTTCATCTTTCACTATAAAATTGCCCTATAAAATCCACGATTTTTAAAAAAATTAGTGATCAAAACCCACCCACATTATCATTGTAACTTGTAAGTTGCCACAACACAATATTGCACGCTTATCCGGCCGTCCACCTTTATACGTGTGACTTCCACCAAATCATCAATTATTCTTTATGATCATCCATTCAAAACAAGTACAATTTGCAACTATATAAACCCTATTCTACGCCCGTCAATTACATATCAAACCATTTATAGCAACAATACAATTAAGTTAAACACACCTTGCTATCTATATAGCATTAGCAATGTCTTATTTTAGGGCTCTTCTTTTGCTTGCTTTGGTTGCCTCATCTTCTCTATTATGCACGGTCACGGAAGGCCGTGTGGCTAGGAAGGATTTGGGCTTGGATCTTGGTGGGATCGGAGTTGGGTTGGGTATTGGTGTGGGCCTAGGACTCGGTGGAAGTGGGTCTGGTTCAGGAGCCGGTGCAGGTTCAGGCTCAGGCTCGAGTAGCTCGAGCTCGAGTTCAAGCTCATCATCGTCAACTAGCTCTGGGTCTGGTGGTGGTGGGGCTGGCTCGGAGGCTGGCTCATATGCAGGCTCTCGCGCTGGCTCTAGAGCCGGTGGTGGAAGGAACTAATTGAAGAAGCATGTACCTTCCAAGGAACGAAATAGCCATGCATTGGAGTTGAATAACTACAAAACTCAGGTCTTGTTTCGATGAAATTGTGTTAAAAACTCTAGCTAAATATGTGTTGTATTACGTGTGCTTCTCGATCTGTTTATGTTGTATGTTGTATTTTTTGTTGTTGGTAAACTTGTGATAAAAGCGTGCAATAATAAAAGTTAATTTTCAAAGATCACTGCGGTTGAAATAGCGCCAACTTTGCTTTTTTTTTTTTTTGCACTCTAGCTATCAAGGAGTAGGGCTATAAATGAATAGAGCCGTTCATGAGAAATTCGGTATTCAGCTCGATTAAATTTTGTTTGTGTTCGACTTGATTTATAAACGAGCTAAGCTTGAGTATAATTTTAAGGCTCGAAAGATAAACGAATTGAGCTTGAGCACAAGATAACTTGGCTCATTTCCTATGATCAACCTCGATTATACGCTCATGAAAAACTAGAATATTATACGTTCATGAATTACTATGTATATATTATATACAATATATAGTTTATATTAAATTAGTGGTTTTTCTCAAATTATATGTTTAAGTTTTAGTTTGATTTTCTTGTATAATTGATCAAGTAAACGAGCTATTCGTAAATTTGTCTCACGAAGAAACTAAATGAGAAATTCACGAGCTAAGCTCGAGCTAGGTGAGTATTTAATGAACCAAGCTCGCATTCGAACTCAAGTTCACCTATTTTTTACTGAGCTGAGCTCGGCTTGACTCGGTTCTATTACAGCCCTATCAACGAGGTCGAGGGTGATCACATTTGATTAATTTTAATTTTATGCTGAAAGCCACATATATTCAACGATCTTCATAAAACAAAAGGCATTCCGATGGGCCATAAATGTGATTGGGCCAACTTCTAAGATAACCCATTGGGCCTCGCCACCAGCCCATCCTACATTTTTCTAAATGGTCCACACAGAATTTAAGAGGAATTTTCAAGCCAACTACTACTAGTACCAATCAATGCAAAATTCAATCCAGTTTTAACTTCTTCTTCTTCTTCTTACTTCTGCATAGTACAACACCCTTAATTTATTTATACAAAAATCAAAAAAAAAAAACTATTTGTATACATAAAATATAGTCGAAGGTTTAGGTTAACACATAGGTCTAAACCAAAACTAGGGCTCCCATAATTACACAATCATATCAAGAATTCCTCCTTATTTTTTCCATGAAAAATTACAGCACTCTAGAGGACTCATTTATAAAGCTCTTATCCTGTGCTCGTCTTAACTTTCTTGGCTTTATTAGTCGACAGTGGCTATTAATCAATTTCAATAAATTTCTACCAAAAGGCCATTAATTTCCAAAACTTATTATTTCTTTGCTTTTGAAAGAGCTTCTGCATCTCTTTTAATAAGAGGATCGATCTTTTCTGAGTATATCTTCATGATTGTCGGTTTTGGAAATGGATAATTAAAGTGGTGGTTAAGTTTTAAGTTCTTGATGATGATTTTCAATTCATGTGTGTACACAATCCGTTATGAAATCATTGGTTGATGTTCATCCACAAGTGCTTGTATGAATATGAAAATCAAAACAAAGGTGTACGATTTTGCGGAGATCGAAAAAGATAGAGAGAGCTGAGTTTATACAACTTCAATATAATTATTCAGTTATGAAAATATAATGTGACGAATTTAATTGTGGGACTAATAATTAACACAACTTGTTGTAAGACTTCTTTCATTTTCATAGAGTTTGTTGTAAAGAGGGAACGAGAACAATAAACAAGATCGATACAGAGATTTATGTGGTTCGGTAATAGTGTTATTTATGTCCACGGACAGAGAAAGTGTATATTATTACGGAGGCTGATTACAGAGTACAAAATACTAGGTATTTTGAGAGTTTATATAGTGACTCAGGAAACCCTATTACAGATTATGGGTCGTAAGCCCAAACAAATCACGAAAGACCCAAACATAATTAATATTGTATATCGTTTAGGCGGGTGGGGCTGCCCCCAACTCCCAAGGGGCGTCGCCCCCTGACTCATCGTTGAGGGACGCTGCCCCTCAGACTCCCTACCGGGGACTCTGCCCCCGAACCCTTAGCGGGTTCTGATCAACGACTGATTCAAGACATATTAATTAACTACCATTTAAAAATTAAGTGATGACTTAATTTTTTAGGAAAAAAATTACAGGCTATGGTGATTATTTAGCGAATTAAGATCTAAATTTAGCAATTATGTGTACTTTTCATCTTGTAATTTTGGAGTGATTTTCTCTAAAGTTTAGGATGTGTAGTAGAGATATATAAGTAAATTACAAAACTTCAATTAACTCGTTAATTAATTCAATTTGAACTCTATTTTTGTTGCTCATATACTCGCATGGCCGAATGACCTAATACATAGTTTTTGGATTTTATGGTCACCCACGAGCCACGATATATATACTATTATTATTATTATATTGGTTTAGGTTTTGATGAAGATTTTTTTTACTAGAAAAGTAGAAATGATTAGCTAGGTTAATTGCTACTAAGAAAATGGATAAACCTTATTCTATGGAGAAAGAAATGGAAGGAAATTTTAATTGGAAAGGATCATTTGCTTCTCTTGTGTAAACACTCTGAATAAAGGATTTCAGTCCAGAAGCCATGGAATAATAAGTGGACCGTACACCGAGAAAAAAGGGAGATGAAGATGATGATGATGATGAAAGGGGTAGTTTCGTCAAAGTACAACAAATGGAGAATGATAAGGAAGTTTGTAGATGTTTTGCATTTAGGGTTTAGGCTATCTAATTAATATCACTTTTTTTAATAAGGGACTTACATTTGATGATAAATCTCGGACTTATGATCTAGTCAATAAGCACTGTAAATCAAGTAAATTTTATTGTCCGACCTATCCATCCAATGAAAGTAAAGATGATAATCGATATTTGACTAATAAGGAGCCAATGGAAGTAAGGATCGAACCTACATGTAATATCCCATCATGGATGTACCCAAGTGGGGGTCAGATGGGACTGGTACCCCATTTCGGTTTAGATTGAAACTGAGTTACAACTATCTAGTAACCAATATTTTGTTACATGCATGTTATTTACTATGTTTTCCACAGTCTTAGTAGAAGAAAGTTTAGTCAGAGGTTGATTACACTAGATCGGGTCTTAATTTTGCTTTTGTCCAACTCACCATTTTACATAAGACTTTAAATTTTATTTTCAAAATTTAAACCAGTTAATTTTTTGTTTCTTTTTCCAAGAATCAAAATTCCTTTAGAGTTCCACTAGCTTCTTTGTAGGACTTTTAATATTATTTTTTCAGGGTTCGTCGAGTTAGAGCGAGTACATCAATTTTTTAACCATGGCCAGCTACAAAAGTCATTATGAAATCCCAAAACGACGTTGTTTTGATATAAAAAACCGTTAAGTTTGGGTGTACTAAATATCGAAAATAACGGAACTTAAAACGAGCTAGCTTACAATCAAAGGGGCAATATGTGCTACTACACTAGACTCCACGCTTGACGTCTTCACGTCAACAACTCCGTTTATTTGTACCTCCACTCCAATTAATTTATGTTTCCGTCTATGCCTCCCAACATCTCCTTTTCTTATCACTAGGTCACCCCATGTTATATGGAGCTATCTAATATCACTCTTTAGGAGACGTTTAGCTTTCTTGTTTTTAAAATAAAGCTGACAACTAAAGTTATATTTAATTTATTTGGACACGAGATGAATTTCGTACAAACCTCATGGCTGGTCATCAAGCAAATTATGTTAAATTTTGGTACGTTCATGAATAACGTCAAATCTTAGTATAATTACACGAAATTCGAAAACAAAATAAAAAAAAATAATTTAATCCTTTTTTTTAATAAATCGAGGAAAAATAATTGTGGATGAGATTTTGAAGTATGGTACGGAGTATGGTTTTTCTCGAATTTTACGGGGTATTGTCATGTATTCCGTATAGCTTTATCTTTCTAACATTGACATGTATTTAATTTGTAATTAATGGTTGAAAGCGGCATAGAAATTTGCCTTTGGAATGAGGAGAAAGCAATATGTCAGCTTTCGCAAGAGGGAAAAGTGATAACGACCATGAAATTTGTTTATCCATACACATAATAGCAATCAAACTGCGCACCAATTAACAAGAACTCATCCTACTTATTTTACAAATTTTTTCATCAAGATTTCCAATGTGGGAAGCTTTCCTAGGGCTATAAATGAACAGAGTCGTTCGTGAAAAAATGGATGTTCGGTTCGGTTCGGTTAAATCTTGATCGTGTTCGACTCGATTTGTAAACGAGTTGAACTTGACCATAATTTTGAGGCTTGAAAGATAAATGGATTGAAGTTGAGCAAAAGATAACTCATCTCGTTCGTTCATGAGCAAACTCGATTATATGCTCATGAGCAAGCACAATTATATGTTCATAAAAAACTAGATTAATTATACGCACATTAATAAGCTCTACTATATACTCTCTCCGTATAAGTTTACTTGTCTTTTAAGCATTTTACACATATATTAAGGCAAGAGCTAGTATTACCACATTACCCCTATAATCTACTTACTTTATTTTTTGAGATGTGTGTGTGCAATTAATTGCATGGGTTGTTTGAGGGTAAAGTTGGAAAATTTTGGATAAAATACTTAAAAAGACAAGTAGAATTAGACAACTAGTTAAGGTTAGAAAGACAAGTAGACTTATACGGAGGGAGTATATATATATTTTATATACAATATGTAGTTTATGTTAAATTATATAGTTTTGGTAGAGTCTCAAACTACGTAGTTTAAAAGTTTCATTTGCTTGTATAATAAATCAAGTAAACGAGTTATTCACGGACTAAAACCCTATTTTACCCTTACTTAAGGGTATATGCATAGGTTAGAAAAATCTTATTTCATTTGGTTTTTATGCTTCCAAGAATAATGTCCATGAAAATTGAAACGAAAACCTCATGAAACTACTTTGAGATCTTAGCGACTTGATTGGATATCCGAACGTAATAATTTTATTTTATCTATGTAATGAAGCATTTTTTTGTGAAGGATTAAAGAACACTGTCTATGAGAGTCAAATAAAAAATTTCTAGATATTATCATTAAAGTTTAACTGTTTGACTAGATGTCTGAACACAATTACGCGCTTTATTTAGAGAACGAGAGCGAGAGGGGTTCACCTTCACGAAATTAAAGTAGAAAACTCTCGATTGAGTGTGGATGACTTATATAGTCTGTAGTAAATAAGGAAAATGAACTCTAGAGTGCGACTTAATAATTCTATTCGTACATATGAATTGGTTGATCGATGAGATGATGATATATTGACATTAATAAAAATATTGAATACGATCAAATTGGTTACCAAATTGAAATATTTGATGGAGAACAGTATTACAGAGCAGGAGTTAAATTTATTTGGTGAGGCTTTAAATCACGTAGTATGTCATAGAGTTAATAAGGGCATTTTAATGAGAATATTGAGTCGTTACGTAGCTTTCTAGCTAATAGACTTAGCTTGATCATGGACGTACGTTTAGCTTGAGTATTGTTTTGCAGGTTTGGGATTAAAGAGGAAGTTAGAATGGAAGATGAAGAAGGGAGTATTCAACCAGTTTATTGAAGATGAATTTTTGTGCACTAACATAAACTTATGAATTGCGCATTCTAATGCCAATTGGTGTTAGGATGAAACTCCATGAGCTTGTGTGTCGGATTTACATATGCACGATCTCCTGTTTACGGCCCACGGACTTTCACATGCATGACGTTAGACCCAAAAAATCCAAGTATAATTTCAAGACCGAAGATCGTCATCGTCACAAAGACCGAAGACTATCATCCTCAAAAAGACCATCGTCGTCACAAAGACCGATTACCGTTAATGTCAATCGTCATCTGACTATCCCGCAGCGCCAACGAGATCCCGAGATATCCGGGTCAGTTACAACTGCCTTTGACCATATCTTCCACAACGTCCACGACCTATTTTTTAGGAGGAAGTTTATTCTCGAACGTTTGATTGTTTAAATGTAACTCTCCCTACTACGGGATCTAAGGCCATAGCATCGGCAGACATACTGAGATCTAGAGAGATAGCTTACATTGATCTCGGAGACCTCTGTCGTCTGAGCAAGACCGCTAGCATCTGACCGCTGTCTTCCCAACAGTTTTCGCATGATTACGAGTCCTAAACCCTGGATCTAAGCTTGTGATCGCTTGTTTATAATTAATAAGAGGAGATAAACATTTCTTCTTTATTTTAGTTGTCTTTACATTCAATTTCTTTACTTATTAATTGCTTTTGGTAATCGTTTTCATCCATCTTCCCCTCAGCCCGTTCCAATCGTACCACCTTTGGATATCAAACCCCATCTAGGACATTAAAGTGATTAATTGGTCATTTTTTGTCCAAAACACATGGTAAAAACAGAGCAAGTCTTGTCCTGGCCCTGCTTCCTGACTAATTTGGGCTTGGGTTTAGCGGTTGATGCTACTCCGACGCTTGGTGACCCCACCGGTCCCGCAGCCACCATTTTGGCAACTACACTTTTGGAGACCCCTTCAAAAAAGTGTCAGAACGAACGCTCGCCGGAGACCCCTGAAATTCCGGTTGACCCTTGGATCCTCTCTAAGCTTGAGGGGCGCGATAACCTCGTCTCCCTATCCCTATGTTTAGGGCCTTTGCAATCTTTTTGTTTAGCTAGTTTTAATCTGCTGGCTTTACCTTGGTTGTTTCCTCTTCTATAGTCGTTTATTAGTTTTCGCTGGGTCTTCTTTTTTTTTGGTTTGTTTTGCTTTATCTTGTTACGTATGCACGATTTCCATCTTAATAACAATTGACTATAAATTTACCGAGTTTCATAAACTTAACGAGTTTCATCCTAAAATTAATGAATGAATAATAGGATGAATAGTCTACCAATCCTATTATACAATTTTTCTTAGTCCATGATACAATATAATCTTTAATATTCAACTATTAAATGATTTTCAATCACATTTGTTTATCTAATTGGCAAATTTGCCAAACTAACTAATAAGATATGGAGCAAAAGGAGCGACAGGGTGTAACCGTGTTGGCTTGGGCTGGTTAGGCTGTACATGGACTGTAGTGTACTCGGAAGTTCTCAGGCTTTATACTAATCAATGCACCTTCATTGCATTACCTTTTTTTTGTTAGATTCTTCGTGTATTAGAGGTTGGTTCGGGTGAAAATATTAAGCTCGTATAGTCATATATTTTGCACATTTATACAAAATAAACGCGAAAAACAAAAAAAAGCATGCGCTAGAAAATATTACATATATTAATTTTAGTTTTATCCGAAAAGAAAAAGTGTGATAAGCTTTTAAAGTTTATAATATGATTAGAAATTTTGATTTTATGAATTTGTCTCTAAATGCATGGTATATGGTTAATTTTTTGTATGTTAAGATTGAATTTAATAAATATAGAGATAATTAACATTGTTAAGTATTGAGAGTGTAAAGGGTGGTTAAACAGATGCCCCAATGTTAGCTACCAATTTTGTGTATTGCTCTCCATACCATTTTAAGTGTGATTCTTGTAACTTCTATTTTTTCATGAAATGTTTATATTGTAACGAAAATGATATATAAAAGCGAAAAAAGACATAAAAATTTACGTGATTCACCAATGGTGTGTTGGCTACGTCCACGAGCAGAAAAGCTAAATTATTTATTATGGAGGCTAAAATAGAATATATATTATAAAATAATATGGCGTTTCATGAATATATATGACTCATGAAACCCTAATCGGATTATGGGCACGCCATAAGCCCAAAACAGATAACGATGAGTCCGTTAATAGAAAAACATAGCACCGTCTTGGACCTCTGACTCGTTGACCGGTCATGAGCGAGACCACCGTCTTGGATATAGGGCGTTGCCCCCAATATCCCTTGCTAGACGGCTCCGCTCCCCGGGACCGACCCCCTGGTGTTGTCGAGTGCTTTGGCCACAATTCCCCAAATGCTTAACGACTACCGATCAACAACAGATTCACGACATATTCATACTTTATTTACTAAGTAATTCGGTTAAACGAATTCCATTTTTAGCTAAATCGATGACAATATCATTTAATGACACACGAATAAAAGCTTTATGATCATATATCATTCATGAAATCATGATATGTATTACGTACATAATTATATTAATAGGGCTTCATTCTAGCTAGTATAACGTCAATTCTTTATACTACATCTTAATTACTTTGAGTTTATGATAATTGATTTAACTACCTCGTATAAGATTGAGGTGTGCTTGATTAAGCTCGTGCTATAAATTGGAGTAAGAAGAAGTAGAGCTATAATAATATTGCATCGACATTGAACACCTATACAACGAGCGTAGATGCGAGGTAGGCGGTAGCTAAAACAGCACAATAATGTATATGCATGCGACTTTAATTTGAGGTACCACAGATTTTATAGCATATGCATATAGCTAGGCATATATAGAGAGTACATTATTATTTATAAAGAGTTTATATGAACGACATTTATTACTAATTTATTTATATGGAGTACATGTATAAATTAAATATGTAGTTCACACGCTTTACATGTAAAGTCATGCTTTTAGCTAAAAAAAACCATATGTCTTGTTACAAAATAAAATGAGCTAAGTAGTAATCAAGCGGGGATAACTTGACTCTTTACATAATTCAAAATTAAAGAACTAACACCCCCATGGGGTCACACAATACATGAAAACCAATGTTTGAAAGAAAAAACTAAAGAAACTAACAAATCTGCCACTTTATTTGCTTCCCAGTAAATATGATGAAACTGGAATTGTAATCAATCATGTAAAAAATAGTGTCAGAGCTAGATGGAAAAAACACAATAGAGTCAGAGCCTTGGTACTCGATCTACTAAGAAATTGGATCACCCCTTCATTCAAAAAAAAAAATATGATGAAACTGAATAATCGAGTCTCGATCTACTAAGAAAGCCTTGGTTCTGATGTAACAGGCTGGTGAGTGGATTACTACACTCCACAAGTTTGCCAAGAAGAAGAGACACAAGCTTTGAATCGACTTCTAAGACAACCCTTCTGCAACCCTTGCTCCAAGCAAGACTCAAACCGCGTAAAACTCCCCATAATTCAGCCATAGGAACATAACAAATACCAATATTATGAACAAATCCTACCAGCCACTTTCCATCACTATCTTGCAATAGAGTTATGGAATATTTCATGGTGAGAGGAGCCCGGTCTAATGTTTTGGTGCTTGGGAAATCTTGAGGTTGATGTTTCAATACTCACCGACGACGAAACTTTGAAATTAAATTATCTAGAATTGTTTACAATTCACATTTGTTTATGGATGCTCTGGATTAGGCTGAGTAGTCCATAGGGATATTTCGCCCTTGTTGAAATATTCCTAATGTGACTAATACAGAGTCTCACACTCTCCTCTATGCTCACACGATCCATGGTGAATGCCTTCCTGTTCCTGGCTACACTCGGATGTAGTAGATAGCTACGCAATGACATGCATGTGTTCCATAGGCTAAACATATATCAATGAATTTTTGCCTTTGAACTGACTCGAGACACTTAGCCATCCTACCAATGGTTATTAGTATTAAGCAAAGCGCCTTACGTACGTGGTGGATCAGTTAAGGCATAATGTTCAAGTACGCCAAGACGTCTTGAAACACTATGAGAGGAAACATATCTCACTAAGATGCTTAATTGATCGATTACTCCAAAGCTAAGCTATTGATTCCATCAATCGAGGATTTGGAATGCATCGCCAACCTTTTCAATTCCATCATTATAAATGGGGAGCCCTCGAGGTCTCTTCTAAGTAAAATGATATATCTAATAAGGTGATCCAACCTCCCCGTACCTCTTTGTTCTAATCACAAAGTACCTCTCCTACATGCTTAAAACACTGGCCTCTAACCCCACCTTCAAATACCACTCGTATTGTATTAAGTCTCATTAACCTAGTTGATAGGTGTGATGAAGTACTATTAAGTTAATTATGAGTTCAAATCTCCCTCTAATGACTTAAGAATGAACCAAAAAAACCACCCCTTGCCAATTGTAAAATCTTGGACCTTGAACACCTAGGTAGATAGTTGAAAATTATTCAAAGTATTAGAGGCCAACAGAACAGATCCAAAATGAAAAAAATAACCAAATTAATTAAATACCTAACTGAAACCGAAAATGATCGACTAAAAATATTCTACCACACACATATATTTATTTTTGAAATCGAAGTGAATCCTAATACTCTCTATAATCTATTTATTCTGTAATTAATATATATGATCACGATTTCATTCTTGCATGTGAGGGAGCCATGCGCATATCTGCTCATCAATTGAATTTTTATCGCAATAATTTCAGCTCTATGCAAACGTTATATATGCTATTTATTTATGTGATTTCCATATCATGATTAACATTATATAACTAGGAAAAAAAGACCTCACGAAAATTTGGATAGTTAATTTTTACATGTGAAATTTACATCCAGGATAACTTTTTTTTGCATATCTGCTCATAAATAGAATTTTCATCGCAATAATTTCAGTTATATGCAAACTTTATATATTAAATCTATAATCTGTATAGTTTATTTTTACTATATAAAACTTACAAATTTACCCATTTTCACATAACATGTATTTGTGTCATTTTTTTCAAATTCCTTTTTTTCCATGTTGCCGTTGAGATTTCTTTGGCCATAATTACCTTTGTTTCATTGTTTGTATAATGCATCTAACCAGTTAAAAATTTGTGCATGATTTATAGGAATTACCATTTTTGTATCCCAAATTTGTTCTACTCCTTTTAGTAATTTTCCGTAAACTTGTCAATTATACCAAAACGAAAATTTTAAATTGACAGCATACTTAATATATATAATCACAATGAATGAAACTATAAAACCAATAACTCTTTTATTATTGACACATAGTAGTAGTACTTATTATAATCATCATCACTATATTAAATATAATCATAAATCATGCTCTAAGTTTATCATAAATAATTTTTAACCAAACTACAAAAGCATAATTATAATTATATTCAATAAACACCTACTTTTTTTAATAAAACAATTTACACATGCTTTAAATCTCTTATTTAATTCACCCCAATTTACCAGCTAATTGGCCTCGATTTAATATTGTACAATTACGTACCCAATGTATTCATTGAACGAAAAAACTAATTCATTTGCAACGTACACGAACATTAAGTTTGTTACATGTACTACCCATCGAGTACATGACAAACTTGTACATGTTCTGTGTATCCACTATATTTCTCCCAAACTTTTTTCATCACAAAAACAATTAATTAACTATGAACATATATACTATTTTAATTATCATGCCCAATTAACATTCTCGTGTCCTTCGAGTCCTATATGAACATAATCGTTACATGTTGTCATATATGTACCATCGAGTAGTCCTACACGGTGTAAAGTGTGTACTATTTTATCATATACTCAATAAATTAGTTCCATGTTCATTATAAATATAAATATTTGCACAAATGATCCCAAGTTTGCTTAAATATGGTCCAATGAAAAGGAGGGGTTAATTGGGTAATTTTATTGGCAACCGAATGCATCACAGAGAGAAATGTGGGTTAGAGTAGGGCTGAGCATCGGTTTCAAAATCGAACCGTTAAAAACCAAATCGAAATTTTATTTAAGGTGAACAAAAAATCAAACTGAATTGATTCGGTTCAGTTTCGGTTTTGTCGGTTTGAGATAGATAGAAAGCTATCCATTGAAAAATGCAAACCGAATCAAAATCTCTCTGAAACCGAAATTTGAAAAATTCCTAAATTGAAAACCAAACCAAATAATATTGGTTTTGGTTTGGTTCAATTCGACTTAAAATTTTGTTTGAACCGACTCATACCCAATCCTAGTTAGAGATCATGGTAACTTATGACCGAGTAATTAATGAGTATATATCCATCCCTATGATGGCACCAATTAATTAACTAGTCTAGATTTCTCTAAGCATTTGTCCGGGAGTTTGGGTTTGACTTTCCTGGTAAGTGTATGAAGAAACTAAATTAGAAGGTTCGTTCGATCTATCAAAGACTTCTATAATGCTCGGTCTGTACGCAGAACAACCATGACCAACCAAACCGGACGAGAGATAAAAAAAAACATAGCACTAATGTGCTAAAAAAAAACTTCAGTTTGAACAGACTCATGCTAAACCTTATTTAGCGATCGTGGTAAGTTATGATCGATCGAGTATATATCCCTAAGATACGTGGTACCATTTAGCTAGTCTAGAGATTAATTTCTCTAAGCATCTATCGGTAGTTCAGATTTGACTCTCCTGATAAGTGTATGAAAAAACTAAATTGGAAAAATTATTCTATCAAAAACTTCTATAATACTCAGTTTGAACGTAGAATAACCATGACCAACCAAACCGAACGAGAGATAAAAAAAAAGAAGCCCTAATGTGCTAAAAAGAAAAAGAAAAACAACAAAGTGAAAATTGAAAAAAAGTAAAAGTCTAGGCCAGGGTTGAACTTGTGAGTTTTCTAACTCCAAAGTAAGAGGGTAAATGAAAGTCAAAACTTTTTAAACTCCCCAAGCACAAACCGATCTTTATTCTTTACACTATGCATTTGCATCCATTGAAACTCAACAATTTTAAAATCTTTTTATTTCATTTTTTTTTCTTTCAAAGTGGAGAGATATAATAGAGAGGCCTATATGCAAGTAATTACGCCTCTTCTTCCTACCACCTCTCGCCCCCCATTAAATGCGATTGCACCATCCTTTCTCTCTCATTCCCTCTACGCTCTTGCAATTACTCCTCTCTTCTCTTCCCCCTTTCTTCGCCTTCCCCATCTCTCTCTCTCTCTCTCTCTCTCTCTCTCTCTCTCTCTCTCTCTCTTTTTCTCTCCTTAAAATCCCTCTTCTCTATCTCTTCTTCTCCTAACAAAAAGAAAGAGATCAAACTCTCCAGGTTTAATTTTCCGGCCACCGGATCGCCGCCCTATCGGTTGCCGTGCACGGTGTCGCTCCTCAACTTTCCGGTAAGTCGCCGCCAACACCACCAACACCACAACTCTCCAGTATTATTACTACATCTTAGTGCTTCGTAAGTTAGTATCATTTCTTAGAGGTATTATTTGTTTTTGTAAATTAATGTATTTTTTAAAAAATATTTATAATGAAAAACCCAAAAAAAATTGAAACCCATTTTGAGTTTTGAGTTCACCGTGATTATACAAAATTTACGGAATTTTTACTGGATTTTTAACCCTTTTTTTGGGTTTTTGTATCATTTCTTATAGGTATTTAACATAGTTTTAAAAAATGTTTATAATAAAAAACCCAAAAAAAATGGAAACCCATTTTGAGTTTTGAGTTCACCATGATTATACTAAATTTACAGATTTTTTACTGTCTTTTTATTCCCTTTTTTGGGGTTTTTGTATCATTTCTTGTAGGTGTTTGGTTTGTAAATTAATGTATTTTTAAATAAAAAATATTTATGCTAAAAAACCCAAAAAAAATGGAAACCCATTTTGACTTTTGAGTTCACCATGCTTAAACCAAATCTACAGAAATATTACTGTTTTTTAACCCTTTTTTACATGAGTTTTCTGGTGGGTTCATCGTTGAAATTTGGTATCATGTCAAAAGACACTGTCAACCCTTTTTTTTCCTTGTATTTTCCCTTCAAATTTCAGTATCAATCTAATAAATTTTCCTAACCTTGAACTGGTCTCAAAAAGAATTGGTCTTTATCTCATTTCCGGTCACATTATACATAACTACACATACACATTTACAACAATTTTATAACAAAAATGAACCATACCCACCAGTCTCCTCCTCTTCTCTCTCTCAAGAGTCAAATGATTCCGTCATTTACACAAGAGTCAAAACTATTAAACCCAAAGTCTCCTTTTTTAATCAATTAAATTTCTTCCTTCTTCTTTGCATGTAGTGTTTATTAATCTTGTATCCCCCTATTTCTGCTTCTGTTTTCAGGAACATAAATCTCAGTGTAAGAATCTTACAGCAATACTCCAAACACGAGTCAATCCACCAGCGCAGACGAAGGAAAAAGAAAAAAATCAAGAAAAAGGATAAATTAGTCAAAAACAAAAAGGTGAGGTGAAATTTGAGAAAAAGACAAGAATTATTTGAGGGGACAACAAGCATGGTTGGCACTAGGGTTTCTGTCTACACTTCTAAACAAAATTCAATCTAACTTTTTGTTTTTTCTCTCATTTGCCCTCTTTTTTGTGTTCATCTTCTAGTAGAATGGAATTGCTAAACCCTAAAGAGCTACATCAATTGAGCTACGATCTACTATAGCTTAATTTTCTCTTGTCAGGTAATCAAAATTTCAATTTTTTTTTCCTTGCTTTTTCCATGTTTTACAAGTTTCTAAATCTTGATCTCAATTTTCAATTTAGCCCACATGGGTGGGGTTCATAACTTCATATATAAATAGATAATTCCCCTATCTACGCTTCCTCCGTGTAAGCCAATTTCTTGCACATATTGAGCTAGCCTTCTATATATGGTTGTTGTGTGTGTAGTGTGTACATAGATCTACCATGATTTAATCTTTTGTGTTGCATATGTGCATAATTGCAATTTTTGTAGGTTGGTGCAACTAAGTAGACGACGAAGAAGTACAGAAGGTGTTTATTTAGTTTGTTGATTTGTTAGAGAAGGAAGATGTTTCAACCAAACATGTTTGATGGGCATCATCAACTCCTCGACATGGGTGGGAATCAGAGAACGCCGGAGAGCGATCTTGGTAAGCTGAGGGTGGAGGATGAGTTCGAGAGTAGTCGGTCAGCTACCGAGAATTTGGAGGGCATTTCGGGCGATGATCAAGATCCGAATCAACGTCCTAAGAAGAAGAGGTACCATCGCCATACTCAGCATCAAATCCAAGAGATGGAAGCGTAAGTGTGATGGTTTTATAATTGTTAATTAAGTTCTTTTAATGAAGAATTATATATTGTAAAAAGTTGACTTAATTGATTTGTTATGGTCCTATAATTGATTAGGTTTTTCAAGGAATGCCCTCATCCGGATGACAAGCAAAGGAAGGAGTTGAGTAGGAGGCTTAACTTGGAGCCTCTTCAAGTCAAATTCTGGTTCCAAAATAAGCGCACCCAAATGAAGGTGATTCAATTAGTTAAAAAGGGGAAAGAGATAATTAGGGCTCAAATTAAGCTAGATGCCAATTGATTAGTGATAATCGCACCTAAATGAAGTTGATTCAAACAGGATTTTTAGACCAATGATTATCACTAATCACTGTTCTAAAAAGCATGTCTAGGCGCCGGAAGATCTATCCCGCCTAGCAGTCCCGCCTGTCTAGGACCGCCTAAACAATCGTTCTGACCGTCTAGCGCTAGGTGACCCCTTTCCGCTTAGGTTCCGCCTAGAGTTTTTTAGAACATTGGTGATAATACCTTTATTATAAGAAAGTTAAAGGTAGACAGAAACAATTTTGATCAATAAACATAGAGTAAATGTGGTGAGCAAGTACTGTTATACTCATATATTAACTTCTCATTTACCAATTAAAGGCTCAAACTAAGCTGGATGTCAATTGATTAGTAATAAGACCTTTATTATAATACAGTTAAAGCTAAACTGAATCAATTTTGATCAATAAACATAGAGTAAATGTGGTGAGCAAGTACTTTTCTACTTATACATTAACTTCTCATTTTCCAATTTCTGATTTAGGAGATCTGATTTAACTTGCTGTTGCCTTTGATCAAGTGTTAAATTTATTGTTTCTCAATATATACAGTCTCAACATGAAAGGTCAGAGAACCAGCAACTGAGATCCGAGAACGATAAGCTGCGAGCGGACAACATGAGGTTCAAGGAAGCTCTGAGCAATGCCTCATGCCCTAATTGTGGAGGACCAGCTGCCCTTGGTGAGATGTCCTTTGATGAGCAGCATTTGAGAATCGAAAACGCTCGCCTTAGAGAAGAGGTATATTCTTATACATTTCAGCATTGCTCATTTTCCTATTTGCCTAAGATTAAGAATTTCCTTCTTAGTTAATTTTTTGTGATTTTCCATTTTTCCATAACTTAGTTAGTTAGCTATTGATGTTTGGAATCATTTTTTTTTGTTATCATAAGGAATTAGTTATTGTTTTTTCCATTGTGAAAAGAGGATAGTTGCTTACTTGCTTGTTGTATTGAATGAGAATGCAATATGAGGATAGTTGCTATAAGATACCTCTCTGTCTTTTACTTTTTGATTCTTGGGTTCTATCATATTCATTTATATCTTACATGTTTTTTCATCGTCTATTTAAATCCTTCATTATAATGCGCGATCCAAACAGACCCCTAATAAGAGCAACTATTTTCATATGTCTACAGATTGACAGGATATCAGCAATTGCAGCCAAGTATGTAGGCAAGCCATTAGCAAACTACCCACATCTCATGCCAAGCATGCCATCAAGCTCTCTCGAGCTAGGAGTCCGAGGATTCGGGCCACAAACGAGCATGATGGGGGACATGTACGGCACCACCACTCCAGGAGACATCTTAAGGTCCGTCTCAGGCCCATCCGAGACGGACAAGCCCATGATCATTGAACTGGCGGTTGCAGCCATGGAGGAGCTCTTTCGAATGGCGCAAGCCGCGGATCCCTTGTGGATGCCTAGCCATGATTCATCCACTGAGATTCTAAGTGAAGAGGAGTACTTTAGAACTTTTCCTAGAGGGATTGGGCCCACTCCCTTGGGCCTGAAATCTGAGGCATCAAGGGATCAGGCTGTTGTGATCATGAATCATATGAACCTTGTTGAAATTCTCATGGATGTGGTAAGCTTATTAATTTGGTTTCATGGTTATGTTTTTTTTTTGTTGAACAGTTTTCTTTCTCCAAGACTATCTAATGGGCCTATTAGGACTAAGACCCATAAGGGTGAGAGCCCAGTCCCACGGTTGGTCCTTGGGGGAAGAACCCGAGGTCGTTTCGACACCCACCAGCTACAAAGCCATGATATTAATTTCTCTAGAACTAGTTGCAGTTTTCACCCGTTCACGGGGGGTTTAGGTTAGTCCAAGTAGTACTTGGGCTATCCTAAATCTTACCAGATAAAAAAAACAGACTAAGACCCATAAAACCCGATCCGGTAAATCTGGACCCGCTAAACTTGGTTATTGTGCATATACCATCACATAGAAGATAAGAGTACAAAAGTTCTAGGTTGCCCTAGAGATTAATTGCAAGCTTTTCTTGGTTATGTTGTTTGATTTGAGATTGGATCTTTTGTTGATTTGTGTAAGAAATATTGTATGGACAGAATCAATGGTCAAGTGTTTTCTCTGGGATTGTGTCAAGAGCCATGACATTGGAAGTCCTTTCAACTGGAGTTGCTGGTAACTACAATGGGGCATTGCAAGTGGTAAACAATCATAAAAATCTCTTCTTGATTATAAATTTCAATTAAAAGTCATGAATTTCAAAGTTGTGTAAACTAAATCAAACATGCTGTTTTGTTATGAGCAGATGACAGCTGAGTTCCAAGTCCCTTCGCCATTGGTTCCGACCCGAGAAAACTACTTTGTAAGGTACTGCAAGCAGCATGGGGACGGAACATGGGCGGTGGTCGACGTTTGCTTGGACAACTTGCGCCCTAGCCCGATTCCTAGATGTAGAAGAAGGCCTTCTGGCTGCCTAATTCAAGAGCTCCCTAATGGTTACTCCAAGGTAATATATATGTAATCTTAATCTATATTATCCGCAAAATCTAATATGACAACGTTTCCTGTTTCTGTTTCGTGTTTTTAAAACTCGGAAACTCATTTCTAGTGTAAAATTTTGGAAACTATACGTTTCCTCGTGTCCATATCATTTATGTTCCTGTTTTCGTATCTGTTTTCGTGTAACATAGCTTTGATCTCTTAACTCTTACTAATATAAGCATGATCAATTTAGGTGATATGGGTTGAGCATGTTGAGGTTGATGATAGAGCAGTCCACAACATTTACCGCGCCCTTGTAAACTCAGGCCTTGGATTCGGAGCTAAACGTTGGGTCGCCACCTTGGAACGACAATGCGAAAGGCTAGCCAGTGCCATGGCTAGCAACATGCCATCTGGGGATGCTGGTGGTATAAATACATACATCAATCCTTGTTCATTTCAATGTTAAATTCTGTTGTTGTTTTTTTGCTGATGATCAATTATTTGTGATGAATTGGAATTCAATTAGTTATAACAAGTGCGGAAGGGAGGAAGAGTATGCTGAAACTGGCAGAAAGGATGGTGATAAGCTTCTGTTCAGGGGTGGGAGCCTCCACAGCACATACTTGGACTACATTGTCAAGCAGCGGCGCTGAAGACGTTCGAGTCATGACTCGTAAGAGCGTGGATGACCCTGGCAGGCCACCTGGCATTGTTCTTAGCGCGGCCACCTCATTCTGGATCCCGGTCCCTCCCAAACGAGTCTTCGATTTCCTCAGAGACGAAAACTCCCGAAACCATGTAAGTTATGCATTATTAGTTTTATAACCTATGTTACCCAGAAACTCTAATTGGCCAACGTTTTCCGTTTCTGTTTCTTGTCAGAAACTCGGAAACTTGAAACTCATAAAACTTTTTCCTAGTGTAAAATTATAACAAACATATATTTTCCCGTGTATATATCGTTTCTTGTTCCTGTTTTCGTGTAACATAGGTTATAACATCCTTGTCTATCGTTTCTTGTTCCTGTTTCCGTGTAACATAGGTTAAAACGTCCTTATAAGACTTTAGTATGCTGATATTTTTAAGCACTTTTGTTCTATGATCAGTGGGATATACTTTCTAGTGGAGGCCTTGTACAAGAAATGGCACACATTGCCAATGGCCGTGATCCAGGAAACTGTGTTTCTCTTCTCCGAGTCAATGTAAGCGTTACTACTTTTTCTTCCTTAGTTTTTTTAGCCCTCAAGAACTATACAACTCACTTCCAATGTCAATTGTTTCATAAACTTGATTATAAAGCAGAGTGCAAACTCAAGCCAAAGCAACATGCTGATACTACAAGAGAGCTCAACCGACCTAACCGGCTCCTACGTAATCTATGCCCCGGTTGACATAGTAGCCATGAACGTGGTCCTTAATGGTGGCGACCCTGACTACGTAGCCCTTCTCCCATCGGGCTTTGCTATACTGCCCGATGGGCCACCCGTGGGCGGGTCCCTCTTAACGGTCGCCTTTCAGATCTTAGTGGACTCGGTCCCCACCGCCAAGCTGTCGCTGGGGTCCGTGGCCACGGTCAACAACCTCATCAAGTGCACCGTTGAGAAGATCAAGGAGGCCTTGGCTTGTGAAGGAGCTTGATTCATTGTTTTACCTACTTGGGCGCGCCCATTTTCAAATTTGGTAAATACTAAAACTAATCATTTTGTTTTCTTTCTGCATTCTTTGATCATGTCGGATCTTTTGGGCGCACCCCTTCTTGACCTGCCAGATTACCCGCAAGGGGAGCCACACTGGGTCAATCTTGTCGTAACCATTTTCCTTGCGATAACGTGTACGTTTATGTTACTAATCAACATAATGTGATGTTTGTTGTTTTGCAGGAATTGAAGGATGGTTAACTATCTATATAGAAAGGGGGATTGTTTGCTCGATCGTTTTCTAAATTTGTTTCGGTTTTTCGAATGTGGTTTCGTCGAACGTATGCCAAAGGGAAGAAGTCAAGAACGAACCTGTTGCGATCCTTTGTTGTGAGTTCAAGAAGATTGAATTGGTTGAGTTTGCAAAGCGTAATGGGTTCGGGTATTGACTTTGCCAACATATAGAGAGAAGATCTTCTAAGTAAAAAAGCAAGGAAAAGGTGAAGAAGTGCTCATCTTTTTATATTTTGGTCAAGAAGATATTAGCAATCTTTTGTTAATTTTTTTGGGTTTTAATTAGTTTGAGAAAGACTTTGAATTGGGGCAAAACTTAAGACTTGAAGTTCTTGTTTAGTAGGTAGAAGTGTGTCTGATCATTTGTGGTGCCTCAGAAATATGTGTCTTGTTCGTGGTTTTTGTTTCCCCCTCTCGTATTTGTTTGTATTGAATTGTGTAGGATTTGTTGTGTTGATCATATTAAGTTCATAATGATTAACATAATCTGCTTTTGGGCCAATGTCTACTTGCTTGGTTGTACGTTTGCGTAAACAATTTGAACTTATGGGAAAAAAAGGTACTTGTATTACCATATGATTTGTACTTATAAAGTTCAAAACCCTAAATTTAAACTCGAGCAAGCTTATTATAGACAGGAACGAACCAAGAACTTGGACCGTAGAGACTACAAGAAGTAGTGACTTTGGAAAAGATATCGCTATTTGATCAAGAAAGCAGACATATCAGACCACAAGATCACATGGTAATTAATCTTGATGTGCTTTGACCGTTGATGTAGAAAAAGATTGACATAAATAGAAGTTATACTAAGATTATTACAAAGAACTATAGGGGGTCGGAGACTAGAATAGACATCATCAGGTTAAAATTCTATTGAATCCATATCATGTCAACGGTTGCGAAGCATTGACCCGATATTCAGCTTTAGTACTTTATCGAATCACCACTTTTTGTTTGCAGAAAGACCAAATAGCAAGTTTCGATTCTACCACAATAGAATGGTTGCTGAGAATGACAATCATCACGATCCGAAGCCCACCCCACGTTTGTAAATGTGACCAAACAAGGAGTATATTATATGAGTTAATTTTTTTATTGTTAATTGATTTTAGCATAAAATGTCAGTATTTGATTCGCCCAGACATTAATTGTAAGCTTGTAAATACTACGTGCAAAATTTTGATGTGATCCGTCTCAATTGGCTTAAATTCGTGCTCTTAGTCGTTTTCCGTTAAGAGTTTTATGACATTTTTTCGAACGATCTAGTTCTAATTTAATGATTTGTCAAGCATTGATTATACAAAAAATGCCGATTGCCGAAGCATAAATTAAATGAGATTAGAAACAAAGTAGACGAAAATTGAATTGAAATATTTCATAATTTATACATTTCCCTTGACCCTACGAAAAAATTATGATGGGCTAAACCTGGGGCCTGGGCCTAGCAAAAAGCTGGATGTTGGGCCCAATATCGCGATCATGCTGTCAGCTAAACTTGGGCCTACAAAATTGTCATAAAAACATTTTTTTTGAATGAGGGTGATTTCATTCCTATAGAGAACTTTTTATATGATCAATTATGTATGTATCATTAGGATTTTGCTATGATAGATTTGACATATACTAACGTGAATTGGAGCAGAGATTCTAACACTCGATGATCTACTTTCGATTATCGTTTGTTTCAATGACACTAAGACACGATGGCCCAATCGCCTGCTAATGCCGAGTACAGGTTCATGGTTGTCGCCTGTTGTGAACTAGTCTGGCTCAAGTCCTTATTGCTCTCTCTTGGGATGCGGCATTTCACTCTTATGCGTCTTTTCTGTGCTGATCAGGCGGCTTTGCACATTTCTGCTAATCCGATATTACATGGACGCAAAAGGTACACGTACTGAGACCGGCTGCCATTTTGTGCATGCTCAATTTGATTTAGGATGGACCAACCGACTGACATGTTTACCAATGCTTTTGAAAAACAACAATTCTTACCAAATGCTCTTGAAAAACGGGCGCATAGCAGTAACTCGCTAATCCCAACCAAAGTCGATAATGGTCACATGACAGATGTGCACTGTGCGATATGGGCCTAGCACATAAGCTCAACCCTAATCCATCAAGGTATTTCAATCCGAGACCTCATGTATCAAATAAGATATATCCAAACACACTAAGGATTCGTTTGGTATCGATATCTAAGGTATGAGATATCGGATATCGGTATGGGTATGGATATCAAGATATCGGTATGATTGATATCTAGATATCGGATATGGGTATGGATATGAGTGATATCTTTGATATACCAATTTCTCGGGGTATATGAAAATAACACTCTAATATCACTCTGATATCCTTCTGATATCAGCTGATATCGATATACTCCTATACCAAACAGCAGATATCAGTTTGATATCGATATCAGGATATACCAAACACCAGATATGGGTATCAGTCATATCCATACCCATATCTGATATCCTGATATGGATACCAAACGGGCCCTAAGATATCCTAAGAAAAATTCTATCCTTCTACTAATAACGTTAACAACGTTTTTATATCATCGGATACGGTTGAATGAAATGTCTCCAACATTAGGTCCACAGTGACCACTTTGTACGTACTGAATTGTGAATTATAAACGTTGCAATTTCCTTCCAACAAATATCTCAAATCTTCATCTTCCTTATCTTTCTATCACAACCGGCCAAGATAAAATATGTCCAAAACATATACTCTAAGAAATCCTCCCATTGTTGGAAATGGAACAATTTGTAAGAAAATTTGTGTTTGTTTGCAAAAGCCCAAGCTGCTGATCAAGAGAAGCTCGGTGGCAGCGCGCGCCATGGCTAGGCAGGAGGTAATGAAGAACATGGCTTCACTTACTTCTCTTGAGATGGAAGAAGAAGAAGAGAAGGTGAAGATTGCTAGGTTAAGTGGTAAATACGGCAAGTTTGGGGGTAAATTTGTGCCTGAGACTCTCATTAATTGGTTGACTGTTCTTGAGGCTGAGTTTAAATCGGCTCTTCGTGATCCCCAATTCAAGGTTTGCCATAATTTTTACCTTAATTTTATATATAGGCACTTTATTTATGATTTATGTATCATTTTACTTCCTCGTATAAGTTTAATTGTCCTTTTAGATATTATTAATTATCTAATTTTACTTATCTTTTTAAATATTTTATCCACAATTTTCTAATTTTACTTCAAACAACCCCTTATTTAATTACATACGTGAACCATCTCAGAAAGTAATTAATATAGATTTAATAGGAATAATTTAATGATATTAGGACTTGTCATAATATATATGTAAAATATTAAAAAATAATTAAACTTAAACAGAGGGAATAACATTTTACACCAATTTTGTTTTTGTCAAAATACGCTTACTAATTAATTGATTTTCACCGTCACTCATGACTCATTATTCGTTATTCACCTTTAAGAAATGAGCAAATTAAATTCCAGTTTTATTTTGTCCAATTAAAATGGAGTATAATGCATAGAAAATTAGTGAAGAGTAATTAGTCTATGAGTAAATTAACGAACTTAAAGAGGTAATTTTGGGAGATTTTTAATCGTTAGATCTAAAAAAAGAAGTCTAAGCCTCGGTTTAGTACTAGCGTTTTGGGAACTTATTCCCATTAATTGAAGGAGATCAATTTTAACGATTTTCAAGAAGTTTCTACACCCAAGCTTCTATCTTTTTCGCTAGCGTTTCGGATTTGCTTATCTCCGTGCCGAACGGACGCCAAAGTAAATTGGTTAAAGTATGCATGTTTTCAATTGAATAAATAAAACGACGGCGTTTTGCAGGAAGAGCTAGCGGCGGCGCTACGAGACTACGTCGGCCGGGAAACGCCGATGTACTACGCCGAGAGGCTGAGCGATCACTACAAGGTAAAAAATGGCGGAGTGGGGCCGGAGATTTATTTGAAGAGGGAGGATCTTTGCCATGGCGGCGCGCACAAGATCAACAACGCCATCGCGCAGGTGATGCTGGCCAAGCGCCTCGACAAGAAGAAGGTCATCGCCGCCTCTGGCGCCGGCCAGCACGGGGTGGCCACCGCCGCCGCCTGCGCCAAGCATGGGCTGGAGTGTGTTGTCTATATGGGAAAGTTAGATATGGAGAGGCAGGCTTCTAATGTTGAGTTGATTAAGCTGTTAGGAGCACAAGTAAGCATTCATTTTTCATTTTTTTTTTGTGGAAACATTTTTCATTTATTTAAGTACTTGTTAAATGGTAAATAAATTCACTTAAAATAGATTGAATAATTTTTATTCAAAAACCCTTTTATTAATTAACTCGATTGCTTAAAAGAAAAATGGGAAAGATTTTCGACCAAAAAATGAAAGTGGGTAAGATTTTTTTTTCTCATAATTTTCTAGAAAATAAATTTTAAATAAATATGTTTTCTACGTGTATTCATATGATTTGCGAACTCTAGTAAATTACTTCATATGAAATAAATTTTTAGAAATTATACTTCTTACATTCAACCAAATCAGCACTAATTATATTAGTTTTGGTTTTCAATTATGTTATGTTGGTTACACAAGTAGTATAATTGATTGAAAAAACCTAGCTAGGTAAGATAATTACTTGCGTAAACATTTTGAGTTCCATGTCTATTAATTAGCTAGGTAGGTGGAAATGAGATATATCAAATGGAGAAAAAATTAATATGAGATATAAATTTGAAAAAATATATTGAGAGAGAATATAAACAATATCATTTATATATAATTAAGTAGTCATGATGTACCTATATTCTCCTAAAAAATAAACAATCATCATTCTTTATAAGGCCCTATTTTTGGAATCGGGTTGGGATAGGATAAATAATAGATTTGATAAATTTAGATATGATTCATACTTTAATTTAAGAAAAATTATGAGATTGTATAAAATAATGAAATGAATTATTTCTGAAATGGTTGATTCAGCAAGAAAACTTGTTCAAAAATAAAAATCGAGTTAAGTAATTTTTAAAGCAATTTTTTATACTCAAGGTATGGTATCACATAAGGCCTAAAAAAGTCCAACAAATCTTCAAAAGGTCCCATATAATTTTATACATTTAGTTGATTTTTTTGGGTCTTTTTGACGATGAATCTAATATTTCTATATATATGCCACGTACATTAATAAACTATGGTGCTCGTTGGTCCATCCAGGCCAAGTACCTTTAATAATGTTTGTCTCACAATAAACGTTTATGGGTCTTACACTCTTACGTACTGGATATTTTGTGACAGCCTTAATGCTAAACGTACACCACACAATTTATAGATCCTTACTACACATAGGAAGGACCAGGCCTGGACACTTCACGACATCGATCGTACGTTTAAATTGACTAGCTTCTGATCAGTTCAAATTTCCAAAAACAATAATCCGTCATTAATTCAAATCCAACACAAACTCCATACAATAAGTTTCATTATCTAGTCATGAAATGACATTTTTATAGACACCTTATACTCCCTCCGTTTTATTCTACTTGACATATTAAAACAATTCACACATATTAAGAAATTTATTGAAAATATAAGAAATATTATTGAAAATCCAAATTTTTCTATATGTAATCAAAAATTAATTACTAATCCATCCTTTTTGCCAATAGAATGAAAGAAAAAAGTTAATAAAAACACTTTCCAATACATTAATTAAATAAATACTCCAAAATAACAAGTTTTAATGAACACAATTTTAGCTCTAAAGTGTCAAATAGAGTAGAACGGAGGGAGTAGTTATTACTTATTACAGTATCTAATTTGACAACAATATCACCAATAAGATTTGGGGTTAAGATAGAAATACTCATAGTCTGAACATTTAGAGGATGCGTTCGAAAGACTTAAAAAAATGAAATTCAACTAAGTGAAAATAATAACGGAATTTAGTTAAAATGTACCAAATATAATATAAGGGTTATATTCATTTCAAAAACATTGTATAAAAGTCATATATGTGTGTGCTGTAACGACAATGATAAATATGAAAAAATACAAAAAATTTATGTGGTTCACTAACAACATAATGTGTTAGCTATGTCCAGTCGTCCACCTACAAAGAAACAAAATTCTTTATTATTATGGAGGCTAAAAGAACTTATTATAATTATGAGGCATTTTAGGAGTATGTATAGTGACTAGAAAGCCTAATCAGATTATTGATCCACCAAAACATATCACAATAGGCCCAATAATAATAAAAAAAAATATAGCATACCATTTTGGCGGGTGGGTACTGCCCCACCAATGAGATCGACCATCATCGCAGGACGCTGCCCCCCGAACCCCCTGAAACCTCTGGTGTCAGGGCAGAGTCTAAACCTTGACAAATACCGATCAATAACAGATTTGAGGAAAACTTGTACATATCATATTGACACCTTATAGTTATAGTTAGTATCTAACTTAAGACATTACATGCATAATATGCTCTTAAACTATTAGGTAAAGCCCATCGATGGAAGTTTCAAGGACGCAGCCTCGGACGCATTCCGGGAAAGAATCGCCGACCTAGAGAACAACTTCCTCTTAGTAGGCACCGTTGTCGGGCCACACCCGTGCCCGACGATGGTGCGGGAGTTCCAGTCGGTTATCGGAAAAGAAGTGAGGAGGCAAGCAATGGAGAAATGGGGAGGCAAGCCTAATGTGCTGGTGGCGTGCGTGGGGAGCGGCTCGAACGCGTTGGGCTTGTTCAACGAGTTCATTGAAGATGACGACGTGAGGCTCGTCGGAGTGGAGGCTGCCGGGTTTGGGCTAGAGAGTGGGCAACACTCGGCGACACTGACAATGGGCTCGGTCGGAGTCTACCATGGAGCCATGAGCTATTTGTTGCAGGATGATGAAGGTCAGATTGTTGGTCCTCATTCAATTGGAGTTGGGTGAGTAATACATCAAATTTTTAGATACCAAAAATATACTTATGTATTTCTCTTATTACTTTTTATATATCAATCACAAAAATTCCCGCCTAGACGGACCTAAACGCTGGAAGGTGTTAGGTTGTCTAGCCTTTCAGCCAGTCTAGGAGACGGCCTAACACCTTCCAGCCCGTCTAGGAGACCCTCTAATCCGTCTAGACGTTCGTTTAGACTGTCTAGGGTTTGCCTAACGTTTTTTAAAACACTGGATATCAATGGTTCTTTTTTGGTTTGTTTGGAAATGTAAGTTTGGAGTATCCGGGTGTTAGTCCTGAGTTGAGTTACCTAAAGGAGATGGAGAGAGCCGAGTTTCATGCAGTCACGGATGAAGAAGCTTTGCATGGTAAGCTACAAACATGCCCTAAATTTAATATAAGGATAATGTATTATATCGTGTGATCCAAACATGCCCTAAATTTGACAAATAAGTTTTAATAAGTAATACGAGGTTAATTATGCTCATCTTTAGACTGCATTTCTTTTTATTATTCTACTATTCATGAAAGGACCTTTAAAGATGTGAAGGTTATGAAACCAAATGATTGAGATTGATTAAAGGTTTAATTTGACAAATAAGTTTTGACTTGAAGTAATATAAAATTTAGTTTATACTAATCTTATTATAGGCTTTGTATGGCGTCGATATATCTGGTTGTTGATTTATTCGGCCTCTCAATTCATTACATACTATCGAATCACTTTTCTTATAAGAAAATCGCCACTTTCATTTATTTTTATTGCTATTCATGAAAGAACATCTAAGGATATGGAGATTATGATACAAAATGATTGAGATGATGTGGAATTCTGTTTTGAACACTATTTGTGTTTGTGTTTTGTAGCATTCAATAGGTTGTGCAAACTGGAAGGGATATTCCCGGCCCTCGAGTCGGCCCACGCCCTCGCTTATCTTGAGAAGCTTTGTCCAACCATGGCCAATGGGACCAAGGTCGTCGTCAACATTAGTGGACGGGGCGATAAAGACGCGGCCACGGTATTTAAGTGCAACTTGATGGATCAATGGAAGCCCACTTGAGTATTTCAAACAACAGTTGATTAGATCTTTATGATCAATCAACAAACCATGTAGGCACCTAGCTAAAGAGATGTTTTAAAGTGACAGGGGAAGGGCACTATAGTAATTCCCATGTCATATTTATGGAATTTGTGTAGATAGTTGCAATCTGTAAAATAAAGAACTGCTATGTCTCTATTCATCTAGTATGGTACAATCACATCGATTAAGAAAAACAGAAAACAGGAAATAGATGAAGAAAAAAGACATACAGACTTAATCTTCTGAAAAGATGTTGATTTACATAATAAACCGCAGAAATCATTCAAAGCAAAAACATTATTTACATTGCAATTGGGATAGGAAATGAAACACCACAAATTTCCAAAGACAAACATTAAGCAACCAACAACAGTAAAAATGTGATCATCCCATCTTTTCAGCACAATATTCTCTAACAATGTCAAATAACAGATTGATTTATTTGTGTTTCGCCAATGCAAGGGCAGGGCTCAGGGCTGCTTCTTGTAAGTTGCAGGATACCCAGATTCAGGAAATTCCTGCAGCAGCACTAAAACATTGAAACTGTTTGTTTGATCAATCAATCTTCCCAAGCTTTACTTCCAAGAAAATGAGAATTCCATCTCAGAACATGCACGGAAACTACGATAACATTATACAAGAGATAAGAAAACAAGCAGTATGAGGATGCCCATGATGAAGTTTGCCTGGTGTGATTTTCAACACAAGAGAGTATGGAATGGTAAATAGGCAAATTACCTTTACATGTACATGATTCTTTGGTATGTTGCTTAGTCACATACCTCTAATAAGATCTGGGACCGATAAATAAACAAAGAAAAAAGTTACCACTGAGGCTATGTAGCAACTCATAACAATGATACAGGTGACACGGTAACGATGTTGTTATCCTAAGTCCTCATTCGTTTTCTCTGATTGCCTTCAGAACCCGCCTGTAGATGCCAAAGAGAAAATTGATGATTAAGACGACACATGAATTCAGACCTCAACAGTATACCCAAGATACAAGGGAAAAATCAAGACACATACTGAATGTCTCAATTATTGCATTATTTGTTACTATCTCTAATCATGGGATTAAATAATCTTGTAAAACAGTTTTACCAAGGAAAGAACCCAAGAGATAATAGAGGAAATTCATGCATCAGAGAGAAGATGTGTATACCTCTTCCTCTTGACCAAAATTTTTGTTGGGAGCAGTACTAGAATCTGACCTACATTTGGCATGGACTATAGGACCTAGATGAGAACTATCCGTGCCTGCATTTAAATATGCAGCTCCTTTATACATCCACTCGTCTGTCTCATCACAATAGTAATCTTCAAAAGCTTCCCCACATAATGCACATTCTTTCTGATTCTCATCAGCAGGCACAGCTAACTCTTCCTCATCCTGCTTTTCCTCGGTAGCATCAGTTGGTAAGAACCCGGGACCTGCATCAGTACCCAATGCCTCTGCACTGCTAAGCCACAAAGTCGAACTCACATACCACTTACGTGAAGGATTCTGTCTACGGTTTTTGGACATTCGGTTCTTAGTAACATGCCAATCCATATGCTTGCTGTGCTCTTCTTGGGTCTTAAAACGGTGACCACATGTCTTGCACTGCCTTGGTAAATCAGCATATAGAGCCCTTATTGCAGACTCGTGCATGACTTTAAGACGGTCTTGGTCAAAATCAACTCCTATGGAATTCTAAAATTGAAAACACATCAATGAATTCATTAAGGCATTTAAGCATATGTATTAGAAGAAATCTGACTCAACTAGTATTGTAATTTAACCATTTACCTCCACAGGTGTTTGATTAGTCATTGAGATTACACCTTGGGCAACCAAAGAATTGATTAAACCCGAATATGCAATTGAAGATGAAGCGCTAGGAGGAAATGGCTGGATTTGTGGTCGAGCAGAGAAATAACCAGGAGGGGGAGGTGGCAAAGAAGAATTTATAACAGGTGCATGATTCATTAACTGGTTATTTGGTCTAACCATATAAGCTGGACCCACAGATCTCTGAGACAAGGATTGAGTTGAGTTTTGAGGTTGAAGAAACTGCTGCTGGTAATGACCAGGTGGTCTGACAGGAATATGTGGAAGATAAGTAGGAGGCGACTGTGTTACTTGAGGTTTAGGAATATCTGTTGCAGGTCGTAAGCCTGATGATGGTATCTGTTAATAAGAACAGGTAAAGCATCATACTTTAAAAAAAATTATTCGAAAAATACTTATCTAGAGTCAACATTAGAAAACATACGAATTGAATGTAAGCATCAGGAGGAGGATTTACATGAGGATGAGGTAGAAATCTGACAGTAGCAGATGAAGAAGCACTATTTGCAGCTGGAAAATTCCTTTCTGACAAGTTCTGGCCTCCTTGATGATTAAAAGCGTCGGACTGTTTGGTTACAGATCCACGCCCAGCCTGTATGAGAAACTAGAGATCTTGATACTAGAAATCTTTGAGCAATTTAGTTAGACAACGGGAAGCAAACTTATACCCAAAAAAGTTCATGATACTGAGGGAAAATGGGTTTATGTTGCTACAGAAGCATGTGACTTCATGTTATAGCAATTTAGATCTTAAAATTAGAGACAAGTGATCAAATTCATGTTACAATTACATAAAAGTGAATTGATATTAGTGCTGGTCCTTCTGAGCACGCTATCCAATATGCAATAGCAACAAGTAAATAATATCTTGGCAAGTTTTTTTAGACAAGTTAAAGAAGCATACATCGAAAAAGGCAGTTCCATCTTCAGCAAATCTTGGAAAATCATCAATGGAAGATACATGAGTTGTAGCACCAGGCCAGCTCCTCCTCAAACTAGAAGTCGAAGAAGTTGTACCAAGGATACCTTGACCTGGTCTTGTTTTAAAGTTACCAGACGGAAGTCGATCAGTGCATCTACTATCTACTAAACTGGGGTTTAAGTCTTGCCAGTCAAATTCTTCTTCTTCAGTATGTTGCCAGGGTCTTGTTCTTGTAACCATTTTTTCATCAAAGGCATTTATTCTATGAGGACCGACTTTATGAGAATTCACATCCACAGTTGTTTGTCCATTGTCCTGGCCATATGCATCAATCAAAGCCCTTGTTCGATCATGATTACTACCATTACTCTCAAATCCATGGCTTCTTCTCCACTTAACAGCCTCTACATCTCTCCCAGAGTTCATGGGAAGCCCATAAACATCATGAGATGGAGAGGCCCTTTCAACTATCCCGCTTGGAGATTTAGACCCTGGATATTCATCAATCAATGGTGAAGAGTGCCTACCATGACCACCACGATGAAGTGATGTATGACTACCATATCCATTGGAAGTCAATCTTTTGGCAGCAATATTGGGTAATATAGCCACTCCTTGTCCAGATTCGTAATCATCATACTCTGCAGAAGCCCCTCTCACATTATTGACATCCTGCAAGAATCAATGAAAAGCTAAGCTTCAATTAGTAGAGAGATGACTAATCTAACACATATATATAATAACGGGACAAAGAAGACAAAACAAAAAAAAATGATAATGTAAATCTACATGAGGAAGATTGAATAAAATTCTTCTTGTTAAGCTAGTGTTCCACGGATGACCGTCACCGTCCTTTTGCAACTCATTAGTGAAGCATTTATAAAAGTAAAAGATCCAAACACATCCATTGTAGCATGACTACAAGATAAAATTGCTTGCTAAAAGGCTTCATAAAGCACTCAACCATAGACCAGCTTAATACAAGCTTTTAGGTTCAATTAAAGTTCAACAGGCTCAAACAATATTAGAATCGGCTAAGATGTAGATAAGATAATACTAAATTGCAGAAGCAACTTCAAGGAGCTACAAAGTGAATAGCGAATTTCCTGTTTACTATTTGTGTCACTTGTGTGTTATATGAATCATCATGATGACAAAATTTGTTTTGGACATCTCAAGCAAAGCTCATCTTGCTCATGAAAAGAAGCTAGTAAAATAATAACACATGTGACTCAAAAACATGTAGGATTCAACTTCAAATCAAGAAGACAGCACATAAAAGTGCAACACTTGAAATATAATTCAATCATTTTGTGCAAAAGTTAGTTTATCATCACAACATCCACATTAGTAGAGGCATCTTACTTCAACATATTTTGGATTGACGTGTACTCCATGAGCATGTCGAGGAGATTCAGAAGCCCTCACATTGTATAGCGGCTGCTGAATTATTGATGGAGAAAATTGCAACTCAGCCTCAATCCTATAAAGAACTGAAGAAGGAAAAACTGTTGACCAGGTTCCAAACAGACGTCGAATTGCCCCATGCAAAGCAGGCTGTACTTGTCTATAAGCCTCGCAAAACACCTTTTTTATATATAAAAAAGAGGAAAATTGAATAAAAACAGAGTGAGAAAAGAATATAAACTAGGATCAAATCTTTGAAGAACATCATCATAACATGGAACTAAATCCAATCACCTCAGGTAACCGAGAAGAAAAGTGTCTAACATATGCCCCCCCAATGTTCTTGACAATACTGTCCAATAAATACAACGCAGGCAACTTTTGTTCAACTGGAACCTGCACAGACGTAAGAGGCATGAAGAATACTTACAGAAACTACAAATACATGGGGAAAAAAAATGCTGCTGACCGACTTCTATGGACGAAGCAGACCAGGATATTGCTGAAGCAGTTCATATACCTACCTTACTTCTAAGATTCAATCAAACTTAGATTGACATCCAGAAATAAAAGAAAGAAATAGGTTATCTTTTCATACTTGAGAAATACAAAAATTTGCAAGCAAAACAGCAATTTAGGCAGTCTCTGCAGAAATTTAGAACTTGTTGCAACGATTAACACCACCATGTTGCAAGATTCATTAGCTGAATTATTGTTGATCTTAGCATTACCATAAGAATAACCCCAATTTGTTCATGTGCTTTCATAAGAACCCGATTTGTTAGAGTTGAAGGAATTGGTACGAAACGGCCACGAATTACCAAATTGCAAACGGAATCATACAACAAAAGCTCTCACACTCCTGCCATACACTAATGATTTTCGAATACATAACTTTCCGGGAAACCCTAGATCAGAAGCGTACAAATTCGAATGAGGAAAAAAAAAAAAAAAAAGAATACAATGGAAGAAAACCTAACAACTCAAAACCCTAGACATCGAAAAGGGAAATTCCCCAATGTTTGCGCGATTGGAGCAGTCGGCTAGCGTACCTCTACAATCCTAGCACAAACAGCGTCGGCTATACCCTCGCCGTGCTCCCTCTGTTCGCCTGCTATAATCGTGAGATCGGTGATGACAGGCTTGGAATTGAGAGTAAGATCCGATAAGACGTCCTCATACATCCGAACAATCTCATCGGTGGTCGGAGGAGGGGGATCGTAAGAATAAACCCTAGCCTCCTCTTCTCTGATCCTGAGCAAGTCACGAAACCGGTCGAGAATCGGAGACGAGGCTGGCTTCGCAGCAAGGCCCGGAACGACGTCGTTCGGCATGGACGTGGCGGCGGCTCAATTCGTCGAGATTCGACTGGATTGAAAAGGCCCAATTGTTGATTGCTAGGGTTTCCGTTAGAGCCTTTCTTCGTGCACTGATTCTCCGACGCTAAAGCATCTTCTACACCATCGAAGTCGAACCATTAGAAGAAGGGAGCGAGTCGGAGAGAGTTAATACAGGATTCTTGCGTTGCCCCTTCCTTCAAGAATCGATCTTTTGGGGTTTTCTTGGCCCTTGAGTTTCCTTTTGGGTTTCTTGGGTTTTGAGTTCGTTCACAACATTGTCCTTGTTGAGAGATTCGGTATAATTTACTTCCAGTTCTGTACGCTTTCCGACATCTGAAAAAACAATTATAGAAAGTATTTCAAAAAGATAATGTAGTTTTTTTTTAAAGAAATATACTCAAATTAATGCAAGATCTTTTCAAATTGAGTGATTTCCACGAAGAAAAAACGTACAAAGTGATGATTTTTTTTTTAAAAATCACTAATTAAATATTTACCTCCTTTTAGTCAATAAAAAACATTTTAAAATAAAAGTGGTAAAAAAACAATTTTTAATAATGATTTTCATATCTTAGTTTAATTAATCGTCTTAAAAACCTAATATTATATAAACTAGATCGAAGGAAGAATTAAATTTAATCAAATGGATATTACCAGTGTGTTTGTATGACCATTTTAATTACTTATTTAATTAGTTACTAGTTGAAAAAAAATACTCCGTATTATTTAAGTAACTAGTTTAAATAAAAATCTCAAAAAATAATAGGTTTGGATAGTTTCTGGAGTTGTTATTTTGAATAAAATAAACAAAATGAAAATAATAGTGATTAAATTTTCTTTAATAAATAAAAAATAAGAATTGTAACTTTTAAGTAGTTCTAACTAATTGTTTATTTTAAATATAGTTTAGTAATTTATTTCAACTACAATTCATATTTTATCTAGTTACATTTCTAATTTTAAATTTTCAGCTACAACTAATTAAATAATTTGTATGTACAAACACATCGTTTTCCTAATTCGTGAGTTATATATTAGCACTTCCACAATATGAAAAAAGAAAACTAGATTGATGTTTTTCTAAGAGTTCAGTTTATTTCAAAGTTGGTCTATGTAAATTTTTTTCTGCACTCCAGATTCCAGAAAACCCATTTCGATTAAACACAGTTCAGGGTTTAAATTCCTTGGTAACTCTCATACATGAAGTTGCTGTGTAGCTTCTGTAAACACACTGTTTCAGTTCAGTTTATTTTAAACAACGCTTGATTAATTTGACAGTAGTCTTACAAAATACAACAGTACTAATCTTTGTCAAAAACTCATTAAAAAATGTAACAAGAGCTCTTCCTAATTCTCATTCAGAAGTGCACCAAGAGATTCAGCCTTCTCTGTCAATCCAGCTTCAACCAAAGCGCCAAGCAGCCTATCATAATCCGAGCTGCTAAAGACACTGCTAGTGCACTGCTTCCACTCATGTATAACTTGTCTCACCTCCTTTACACAGCCAAGCATGATATACGCCGACAGAACACACATATAATTCCTACTCGCCATCTTCTGTTTCGTCATCCTCAATGATCTCCATATCTGATCAATCATTTCCTTCTTCCCTAACCCGGCCTGCAATATAATCAGAAAATCATACGTTATCCATTCTCTCAAACTGATCCCTTCTTCAGATTCAACAAGGGAGTTAGAGTTAGAGCCCGAGGAGGAGCTTGACAGCTGGGCACTGTTTAAGTAAATCAACGCGAGGTCCCTGTATCTTTCCCAGTCTCCATTGAAATTAGCGGCCTGGCTCATTTCATCCAGAATGGTTCGAACGCCATCAAAGTCAAGATTAGCTGCACATGAACTTATCCATATATTGTAAGTGAATAGATCAGGCTCGACGTTCTGCCTTTTGAGTTCTTCCACTACTGAAGCAACCTTCTCAGCTTGGCCTACGGACATGTATAGAGTCATCATCTCATTGTATGTGATTGCAGTGAGAGGTAGATCCTTTATTGTTTCAAACAGATCTTCTGCTCTATCGGTTAGTTTTGCAGCTGCGTATGAGTGCAGAAGAGCTGTGCAAGTTTCACTTGTTTTTGCACTGTTTGGAAGGCCCTGAAAGTAGCGTTCAGCGGCGTCTACACCGAAAACCTTTGTCATCAGATCAATACGAACTGCGTAGTCCGAGTCTGACAAGTTGAACTCATCATGAGAAACCATCCATTCTGAGATCTGCAATGATCCCAAATCCAATCAGTATTTAGTTTTTTAGACAGATCAATTAGATAAAAACTTGACTGAAGCTGAACAATTTGCAGCGTGTAATTGACATTACATGGAGTAGAAAACTTGATTTAGATGGTACATTTGCTTGTTATTGAGCAAATTGATTACCAGATGTGCATCCATCAGTGAAAATGCTAATATCCAATCAATTCAAGATTCTACGAGTCACTAATAGTATCTCAACTTCAACAGCTTTGAATAAAACTGGGGAAAAAGGATTGGAACCTGGAGAGCGTGTATAGTTTAGTAAACAATTTGCATAATATGATTGCCAGGTTTACTGAATCGAATGAAATTGACATTTCATAGAGTAAGTAGCCTACTTGAATTGCATACTACATTTGATTGCTATTCAGCAATATGATCACAGATATTCATCTAACTACAGCTATAACTAGGAAAAGGACATCCATTGGTGAAAATGCACAGATTTTCAGATCAATATATAATCAATTCAAGATTGACTACAACTAGTCTCTCAAATTCAACAGATGTAAACAAAAAGGAAAAGAAAAGGATTGGAACCTCGAGAGCGTGCTTGTAGCGTTGCTGTTTGCGGAGATCCCTGGAAATGGAACGAAGCTCGGAGATGGAGACTGGATTGCCTTGGGAAACCCAATTCTCGATGACGGTGGTGGCACTCCGCTTGGGAAGCCGAAGCCTGAAAATTTTGCTTCTTAGGTCGTCCACCAACTCAGAGGAATCGCTCGTCTCTTCCGCGGCGGTGGATTCCGATCTCAAAGTCTCCGATGAGAAGGATCTGACGAATTCCGGAACCGAATTGGCGGCGGCGGTGGTGCACGGGCGGAGAAAATGCGAAGGATTGCTTCCGCCGTCGGATAGGGAATTTGCGATCCTGCATATTGAAAGCCTAAGAGCGAGAAAAAAAGAGGCATTTCGAGTGGAAGAGGCAGAAGGAGAGATAGATTACCTTCGGAGATGGAGGAAGAGTGAACGAGGCGCCATGATTATCTGATCAGAGTATACGCCGGAGCAATTAGGGTTTCGTTTTGATTGAGTTTGCTCGATGATGTTGGAGTGTTGATGCCGAGAGCAATCAATAGGAGACCAAAATTGGCCATCTCCTCATTAAATTTAATTACATCAAATTTCACTAAAATGAAATTGTTAACTTGAGAGTAAAAGCTTGCATCAAACAATGGATTTGGATCCAAATTGTTACAAAACTACCCATATTGATTACCAAAAGAAATTTGTGGTCATACATTAGGGTTAATATGGACATTATAATTTTTATAAAAAAAATATTTGGGAAAGTCGATGGCTTGGTCGATGGCAATGAGCTTGGTTAGCTGTCTCGGTTGTCTAACAAACTTTCTTATGTTTATTGCAGGAATATCTTAGGCAAAAGAAAGCTGCTCTCGTATATAGTCGTGACGCCTTTAATGCTAGGTTTTGAAAAAGACTTTTCATGTCATGTCAAGACTCACTAATCTAACTGGTAGGTGATAATGTTCATAATTATTAGGTTGCGAGATTAGCCCATACTAAGTGTTACCGGTAAACACCCTAAGTTCCTAGCTCTCATCCATATCCTTAATCATGACTCATGCCTGATCAAATTTTTTACTTAAGTATGACTCGAGCCTGGAAAAACTTATCAAAGAACTGAAATAAGCCTAATTAAATACTCCATAATCTAAGATAATCTTGATATGAAGTTTGACATTTTCTTTCCATGTTAGGTTAATGACACATACCATAGCCCATAGGTCCATAACTTCATAGAATTGTTTTGATGTCATACTCCTTGCATATCTTTTCATAGATCTTTCATTAGTTCTCCAACACCAAATTGTGCAGATTTGTTGCATGATGGATGTGAGGAATGTTTTTTGTAATGTAGTCTAGAAAAAATAAAAGGCTTGTACATCAATCACTTAATGGTATGTATGTGTGTCACACAACTTATAATGCAATGTAGCATGTGTTTGGATTACATGTATTATAATGAAGGCATTTACTAATGTATAAGCTCACCTCACCTACATTACATGTATATAAGCTGCATTTTATCTTTCCCTTATAGAAAGGAAAGCATCAAATTTTGCTGGTGCTTCATCTAATAATACAGCCATCTATGAAAACTTGCGGTTTAGAATAACTTGAAACAAAAGACAGCAAGTTTTTCAGCTTTGAAGGCCAGACAATTCACACCAGCTCCTATCAATCAGTCCCCCCATCAAAACGCACATTTTGTTTGATTTTTACAGCTTTTGTTAAAAAACTCGAACCCGAAAATTCCATTAACACAATTTCAACGCTCGGTTTTTCTCATACAACATACAAATTGCCTTTATGTGTGTTTACACAGGCATTACATTCGCCTATAACTACCCGGGAGACATTATCTTTGCTCCCGTTACAATTCACATCGCTCATACATCTATTTATATGAGATTACAATAACTGTCATAGACTAACAAGTAACAACCGCCTAGAACGACAGTTATTTAACTAACTTTCTATTTAATTAATAATAAATCAAGTTTAATTTCTAACCGCTTTTGATTGTGATGACAGCGCGGGAATTTGGAGGAGAATTTGGGCCGTTGATTTGCTTGGAAGTTGGAACATGTGTGAGTCCCCACAGTAAGTGCGAAGCATTCTGATTTCTGAACATGCATATGATGATGCTGCGTTATGGAGGCCATGGAACCGTGACAGACTGACAGCTGATCTTGGATCGTACTCTTCACAAGGTTAGACCTTGTTTTTTGATAGAGTAATTTGAGATCTTTGAGTGTCACTTTTAAACTCAAATCTCCACCACCATTATTTAACTTTTATTCTTTTTTTGTCAAGGGTACTACCCGTGAGAGTCGAAACGGTGACCTTATGGTACTACACAATTATTTAACTTTTATTCTTGTTGTTCGGTCTTAACTCGATTCGATCAGTCAAAGTCGTTTTATGTTTAGACCAGGTATTGTTTGGTCCATTTAAGGGGAAGATTGTTCCACTCTACTATAGTATAGTTTGGTTAGTCGTTCCTTCATTCGGCTTTTATGATATTTTTGTTTGCTATAGTTTCTTTAAAATGTCAAAACTGTATCATTTTAACTTAATTTTTAGAAATCGATAAAAAAAAAACGTCATTTTAATAATATTTTATTTAAAAAAGTCTGTTTTTTTTAAATGTCAAAACAAACTTTGTTTTTGAACTCGTCTATGCAATGTCGTTTTTTGACCTGTTTATTTTAGAACACGATAACCTATTATGTTGACCACCACAATTACACTCTATTCATGACTATCGTCTCAGTCTATTTGTTGGAATTTGCGCCCCTGCTTTCAATAAGTTATGCATTTGTCATATAACCACAACAACTATAAGCAATTTGTAATTGGTACCACAGATCCTAATCTTGTTTCTTATAGCATTAATAGTGCATCAACTAATAGACTAAAATGTCACCTCTTATTACATATAGTCCGCAAAATGCATCATTTGATTCAGAGACAAAGAGCAATCAGCACCAAGACATATACACATTCATTTGTTGAATACAAAGCATCAAAATATGACCGTTAATTTCATATACACCAACAAATAGTTAATCATCCCAGTGGACAACAACAACACACATCCGTCAATATAAGCCCATTTTGGTAGGCGAATCAAATTGACCTACATCATCGTCAAATGACATTATAAACATGAAATTGAACAAGCATTGGAGCAGCATACGTCGTTTTCCACACAAAAATCTTGCTTGTCAACAAATCAAAGGAAGCATTCAAAACATTTCCAGCCTTTGAATCGATCTCCTTTGTCAATTTCCCTGGCAGGATCTTCTCTTCTCCCTCTACTCTATGCACACCCACACCAGCCCCCCCCTACAACACCATCAATCAAACACGTGATGGCAAATTCTGGCCGTCTATTGATCACAAAGTGGGACCCACAAATTCCCAATATCTGGGTCCCATCAATCTGGGTCCCATCAATGCCAAGGCTACAAATACTGACCGACTATTTAGATCATTATGGCTACGGGTGTCCAAACCTGGTTAACTGAAATTCGGTTAATCATGATTTTGGTTAGTTAAAATTATGAACCGAAATCGAACCGTGAATCTCGGTTAACCGTAGTTTAGTTAACTAATTTTTCGGTTTGGTTTTCTCGGTTACCGATAACCGTTTATGTAATTTTATCTTAAAAAATTAAGACTAAAATAATAAAAATTTGAATAAAAATTTGATCAAGATTTTTATTTTAAATATGTATTTATATCATATTGTTTTGGTTGTTGTAAACAAATATCGAGAGTATATAATATATTGTGTGGAACCAAATATTGTGTGTATTAATTTTTATCCCATCAAATTTAATAAGCGACACTTATATCAATGTGATGTGGAAAAATAGTGTGTAAATTGTTAAAATTGAAGAATGAAAGACAAACTACATTAACACATTGAAGATCGTAGAGTTTAACCACTAAATAAATCAAAGATAACTAATATTTGAATAAAATATTAATATTTTTCGGTTTTTCGGTTAACCATTACATATAAAGTCGTGAACCGAAACCGAACCGATAAACCGAAATATTTTCGGTTCAGTTAACCAAACCGAAATTTCAAAAAAAATCGGTTTGGTTAACCTAAAAAATAATCGGTTTTTCGGTTTCGGTTTCAGTTTTTTATGGACACCCCTAATTATGGCCTTATGGGGGACCCACAAAACTATGATGGCATTATTCACGGGTGGGTCGCCCGACCCAAATATACGGGTGAAAAACCAGAATATAAGCGAGTGACAGAAGATTGGGTTATGACCTTATGGGTCGCCCGACCCAAATATAATCAAGTGTAATATGTCACTCGTATATTTGGGTCGCCCGCCCCAAATATACGAGTGACATATTACACTTGATTCACCTAACCCACCATCTAGTCGCTCGAATCGTCCGTTTACTATCCGCATAAATTTAACCTAATATATATACTATAATATTCTAATACATGCAACAAACCTAGCAATCTAACATTACCACATCCAAATTCTACTAGTCATCTGTTGTGCTCTATTCTCTGGCTTCCCTAATAGGCGCTACCAACCTACCACATCCACTCCGCCAATCGTCTTCTTGGCATCTCCGTTGTCGTCTTCCCAACGTCACAATAACCCTCCTTCATTGTTTCAACACCGGTCTTCCTGACTCAAATTGCCGCCCCCTCTCAGTGTCATCGTCCGTCGGTACTTCTCCTCTTTTTGAATGATTTTAGTGTGTTAATCAGGTAACGGGTAGGTCAAATATATGTGAAAGGTTTTAAGGGCGATGGATGTATCCGGTGAACAAAGCCCTTATTTGGGTCCCGCCCATCCTTTGTGGGGTTAAAAATTAGAATCAGACCCATAACAGTTGCACAGGATCCGGAGCTTAATTGCAAGCTGTGCCTGAGTTTGGCTGCTGCAATTTCAACCGTGAAATCGCTGAATAATTTGGTAGAGATTGAGCGTGTGGCCCATGTCACATGATGGCCCATTTCTAATGTTTGATTATGTACAACAAAACAACAATCAACCCAATGCAACTCCATAGAAGAAGGGTCTTGGAAGAAAATATCTCATATATAAAATTGATCAAATTAACGGAAAAAAAACTCGGCGGTTTCAGAACCGGAACCGAACCAGTAAAACCGGGGGTCGGTCGGTTCCGGTCCCGGTTTCAGGTTCCTTGAAACCAGAATCGAAACTGCCAGTACCATCCTTTTTTAAAAAAATAAAAATTATTGATGGAAACGCAAAACCGCGGTCGCGGTTCCAAACCCGCGATCGTGATTTTGCATTTTCTATATTTATTTTATATTTTTAAAGATTGAGATTTCAAAAAAGTTGAATCTGCTTGGCCATTTTTGCTACCTCTACATGTGCTGGAGCTTATGATCTTTTACAGGTCAATCAATGAGCAAAAATCTTGCACAACATGTCAAACTAAAATTTATACCCCACCAAGACACGTTATTTCATTGCAAGTACTAATGTACTATTCACCACAATTGCACATTACTTGGGCCTACTGCCTCTTCAACCAACGGTTTCAATTCAATTTCATTTGCTTCATCTAGCAAACATGTACATGCATGTCACTTTCAACCGTGGAAACCTAATATTAATATGGACTATGGAGCTATTCAATTTCATTTTGCATCTTCTATTGTTTGTTTACCTCAATAACTAGAGTTATTTGTACACATGTTAATGCTATGCATCTTGGTCCATGTGAAGCTTTGAAAATAAACTCTTTACACATGAAATAGGTATTATCATAGGGTTTCAAAATAAAACTTTACTTAACTTATGTATTGGAATTGGACATATCACACATCACATGTGCGCTTCTATAGACACGTTTTCAATCTACATATCTACTGGCCCATAAATTTTATTAGAAGCTATATGGCATTGGTATTTAACAAATTGGATGCAACATAATTTAATCTAGGTGACTTGTAGTCATCCGCTCTTTAGCCTGGTATCTCGATGCCAAGGCTTAGTTAGTAGGGATTGGAGTATTGGACTATCGAATTTCGATATATCTATCGCGAGGCTAACGTTGTTGCGGATCGCATCACATCTCCCGCGTTTCATTTCCTGTTGGTTTGCATATATTGTCTGCCCGGTCGAAAGGGATTATTAACTCTTTGCTTGATAATATTAGGGTTCGGAGTATCCCCTATTTGCTGACTACTTAACCCATTTTCCCATTTCCCCCCTGAGGGGATGGAGAGTGCCGACTCTCCTTCAACCAAAAAGAAATTTGGCCCAGAACTTCTAGAAGTATCATATAATTAAGAACACTATCTTAACAAACAAGCCATATGAGTAGGGTAAGTTTGAATAATCTATGTTAGAATATGGGCAAAACATGAATGACCTTAGGTGTAGAAAGGTTGGTGATAACAGCTTTCAATTCATACTACATTAAGCCGACATTTTACACTTCTTCAAACCAAAGTAGAATACCCTTCTCATATTACACTACCAAACAAACATCAAAGCCAGTTGTACCAAATTACAAATCAAAAATTCTTCACCAAAAAAAAACACATTTACCAAACATTATTTTCTTCAACTTTGTAGGCCTTTTCCATGCAATTCACCATACACTTCTCAACTCCTATATAAACAGCCTCCTCCACAATCCCCTCTTCTCAGGAACAATTAACCTCCTCCTTCTCTTCCTCCTCATTGCTTTGAATAGAATACCCTTCTTTCATTTAGCTCTTGATCAATTCAATTCGTCCACATATCAAAGAATCCCTTGAGATTCTGAGAAATTCAAAGCAAACCCAGAAAAACCCACAAAAGATTTAGTCTTTCTTATCAAATTCTTTCATTTTTTTCTTTGATAAAAGTATTTTAAAAGTGCCCACAAGATGTTCACTGTATTGCGCCAACCAACTCAGGCTAACTCCATCATCAAATTCTCTCTTCATAACCCATCAATCCCCAAATCAAAACCATGTGCACTTCCTCCTCTCCCTCTTACCTCTTCAGATGGATTTGAGAAACTCTCAATCTCCAAGCCTCTGCATCTTTCTTTGATCAGACACAGAAAATCCAGCACCACAGAGTGCAATGCCTATGAGGCAAACAGGTCACAGCCTCTTGACCTCAACATTGAGCTTCCCTCTGTGCAGTCTGAGACTGCCCAGAAGGTCAAAATTGGTATTTACTTTGCAACATGGTGGGCTTTGAATGTTGTGTTCAACATATATAACAAGAAGGTCTTGAATGCCTTCCCTTATCCATGGCTTACCTCCACTCTCTCCCTTGCTGCTGGATCTTTGATGATGCTGATCTCTTGGGCCACCAGAATTGCTGATCCTCCCAAGACCGATTCCGATTTCTGGAAGGCATTGTTGCCTGTAAGTAATCAATCTCATTGATCAATTAAGGCCAAATTCATGAGTTTTCTACTTTGAACAACAAAAATTTAAGCTTTTCAATGGTGGATTGTACAGGTGGCAGTGGCTCATACAATTGGCCATGTGGCAGCAACAGTCAGCATGTCAAAAGTGGCAGTTTCATTTACCCACATCATCAAAAGTGGTGAACCAGCTTTCAGTGTATTGGTATCAAGTTTGTTTCTTGGTGAAAAGTTTCCATTGCCAGTTTACCTGTCACTCTTGCCAATCATTGGAGGATGCGCCTTGTCAGCATTTACTGAGCTCAATTTTAACATGACTGGTGAGCATAGACAAATCCCAAATCTTACACATAATTGTATAGTTCTGAGTTTTGATGGGTTTTTTCTTATGTATATATCCAACAGGGTTCATGGGTGCTATGATATCAAACATGGCTTTCGTGTTTCGGAACATATTCTCAAAGAAAGGAATGAATGGAAAATCTGTTAGTGGGATGAACTACTATGCTTGCCTTTCCATGATGTCTCTTTTGCTTCTTACACCCTTTGCAATTGCTGTTGAGGGGCCCCAAGTCTGGGCTGCTGGATGGCAAAGAGCCCTCTCTGACATTGGACCCAATTTTGTATGGTAAGAATTTTACCATACAATTGAGTTGAAATTTGTTAAGTTTCAATTGAGTTGAAATTTGAATTGTAATGTGGAATTGCTTTGTTTATGCAGGTGGGTTGCAGCACAGAGTATCTTCTACCATTTATACAACCAAGTATCTTACATGTCGCTCGATCAGATCTCACCGTTGACATTCAGTGTTGGGAACACGATGAAGAGGATATCGGTTATAGTCACCTCCATCATCATCTTCCACACACCTGTTCAGCCTGTCAATGCTCTAGGAGCCGCCATTGCGATTCTTGGAACTTTCCTCTATTCACAGGTATATATGCTTATTCTTTGCTTCCAATGTTCAAATGATTGTGGACAAAACTACCTTAATTGTTTAGGGACAACTTGTTCATAGTACAAAAGGTTGAGGACCCCATAGTCACATTTCAATCTTTTTAAGGACCACCAGAATCAGTAGCATTTATTAGAATTAAATTATCAAATTAAGTAGATTTTTGAGTCATAAACTCTTAATAAGCATCTCCAAACTGATGTTTTGAGTGATTGTATGAAATTTTCATCACATGTGCAAGATGGGTTGTGATAGAATGACCCATGAAAGCCAGCATTGATCTTTGCTGATGTTGTTTGAACTTGATGACAGGCAAAGCAGTGAAAAGGATGGAGAGTGGCAAAACCAGGAGATAAGGTCTGTAAAGAGAATGGGTTTTCGGGTATGGGCAAGGATCGGCTTGGATGGCGCGATTCGTCTTAATCTTTTGTTGAAGATGATAATAGTAGTTGGTAAAGCTAATTACTTTGGTTCCTCAGTAGTTGCCTTTGTTTCCTGTATGCCGTCATGGATGAAGAAATCTTTTTGTATCATAGGTAAATAAGAATGTTATTTGGGAGTGTTGAGAAATAAAATATCTTATTGCATTACAAACTGATAAAGCTCTTATTATAAGAGTTTTATAGAAAAGTTAAGTTCCATCTCACAAAAATCTCTTCTATAAAACACAAGACAGAAAAAGATTGATTGTCATGTGGAAATACAATCAATCTTGTATAGCATTTGTTGTCACCTTTAAATCACAGAAATCCAGAGATGGGCATAGAATTGGATATAGATGTGTATTGATATTGCGATTTGGGCCGGCCCAGATAAGTTGGGCCAGGCCAGATTGTCAGGATATCTCACCACTCGGTAATATAGATCTGAGCATTTATTTATACATCTCCTATAGATATATGCCCAATCCCATAAATGACACCATGTCACCATGACACCATCTAGGGGTGTCCAAACCCGGTTAACCGTAATTTCGGTTAACCGAAGTTCGGTTAACCATGATTTCGGTTAGTGAAAATTATGAACCGAAACCGAACCGTGAATCTCGGTTAACCGTAGTTTAGTTAACCAATTTTTCGGTTCGGTTTTCTCGGTTAACCGATAACCGTTTATGTAATTTTATCTTAAATAGTTAAGACTAAAATAATAAATTTCGGTTCGGTTGTAAACAAATATTAAGAATATATACTATATTGTGTGGAATCGAATATTGTGTGTATTAATTTTTATCCCATCAAATTTAATAAGCGACTCATATATCAATGTAATATGGAAAAATAGTGTGTAATTGTTAAAATTGAAGAATAAAAGACAAACTACATTAACACCTTAAAGATCATAGAGTTTAACCACTAAAAAAATCAAAGATAACTAATATTTGAATAAAATATTAATATATTTTCGGTTTTTTGGTTAACCGTTAAATGTAAAGTCGGAAACCGAAACCGAACCGATAAACCGAAATATTTTCGGTTCGGTTAACCAAACCGAAAATTCAAAAAAAGTCGGTTTGGTTAACCAAAAAAATAATCGGTTTTTCGGTTTTTTGGTTCGGTTTTCCGGTTTCGGTTTTGTATGTACACCCCTAAGTCACCATCTACACAACAAAGACCTAATCTTAAAAAGAAAAATCAAATATATTTGAGGCCATCAAGATTTCAACTTCACAAATGAGTCAAATGCCAGGTGCAATTGAACGAAAATTGTACTTTAGGCATATTTTTAAGGGATGAGAATCAAGAGAGTCATATCAACATCACACATCTCAAACTAAATTAGTTTAGCATATGAGTTTTTTCATGAAAATTACAAGTGATCACGTCTCACAGTTAGCTACAAACATATAAAATTAAACAATAAAGTTTGAAAAACACTAGATGAATCCTGGACAGAGATGAGCCGCTCAACTGCCTAGTGCCTAGACAACCCAAATTGTTATCTAGGCAGGTCTAAACAGATTCTTAGGCAGGTTGAAACATTTCAGTGCTTAGACAGGACTTAAACGAGATTTTTAGAACAAAGAATTCTTTATTGCTTACATCAAATTATCGTTTTCTAACAAACATAACATGATACAAAGCTTAAAGTTTTGGAATGTAATTAATCATAATATATAGTACTCGAAATTTGCCCATATATCCATCTCTTATAAAAATTTACCTACCCATAAATGATAATTTTTTCCAAAGCTATCAAATCAAAACTAAAAACTACTCTCGTGGGAACAAAAAAAACTAAAATCTATGCAAATGTTTCCATGAGTATATATATAATATTATTGTTTCCCAAAACAAATTTTCTAGCCTATAAATTAATTAGAAAGATTTGTTAGTTTATAAATTTAAAAAAATTTAAAATTATTTGTTATAAAAAATATTTTATTTTTCTATATCAAGATTCTTACCTTATGCATGTTCTCAAACCATAGGAAAGAAAACCACATGTTAGTTGCTATTTAATGATTACATTTTACAACTATTAAAATCCCATGATAATGTTTTCTTCTATGACCATTAATTTATACGTCATAGACACGGTATGGGCAAAAACAAACCCATAAATTATAGACAACGAAAGCCTAATTTCAACACACAAAATACAAATTTTCGGCTATATATATGAGGCTCATCAATTTATTTATATCTCAAGTTGACAAATTTCAAGATGCGGTGCATAGGAAATTGAATTTTTAGGTATATTTATTATGGGATAAGAGTCATATCTTATCAACCATCACATGCTAGGGCTATGGCATCAATATATGATTTTTAACAATAGTCAAACTTTAGGATGTCCTTAAAAACAGGTTCCTAAATAATTTAAGTAAATATAATTAGATAACAACAACAATTCAACAATTCAATGAAATTCCATCTTAGTTGAGATCTTGGGGGTTGGCATTGGAGTTATAGTATACACACACTTTTTTTTAGATAAATTGAGAGAATGTTTCTTGAAAACCAAAACAAAAAAAAAAAAGGAAAAAATCTAAAAATAATTTTAAAAATTTTTCATCAAAGAATGTTGGCCATTAAAACTTGACCAATCCGACAATCTGATCTGACCCGACTTAAAATTTTAGGGTTGAAACCAACAAATTTAAACTTGCTAACTCAAAATAAACTGAACCCGATTAACTCAAAACCTGTTGGGTAGACCGATTTAGTATATTTAAAAATTATAAAATATTATATCATTAAAAGACATAAAAATAATATTTTTTATTAAATTTTATTTTAATAATCTTTAATAAATCGAGGTAATTCGATCCGCCACCCAACCCAGATTGACACATGACCTATTTTGATCTGAACTCGATTTGATCCGAAACCATTCGACCCAACCTGATTGACAGGTCTACTTAGCCGGTCATCCATTAAGTTATGTGAGTGTTCACTAAACTATGTTGTATGACTTAAAGTCTAGCAATCAATGAAAAATTTTAACGGCACTAAATCGTGTTAGTAAAAACGCCTAATAACTTTTAATGAAACTCCTATGGAATGGGTTTGGCAGGCATCAAATATTGATTTATGAGCACTAGCTACCCAACCCTAAAACAAAACCATTAAAGATTGAGTAGTTCAAAATTGTAAGTAGTACACACCTACTAGCTTCATAATAATATGTGCATTCTAGGGTGAGGAGCCCAGTCGGATCGGTTGGACCTTGGGGAAGAACCCCGAGGTCTCAGGTTCGATACCCACCGGTGACGAAACTAAAAACATTAATTTCTCTAGAACTATATCAGTTTTTATCCGTTAACAGGTGTTCTAGGCTAGTCTAACTAGTACTTAGTCTATCCTAAATCTTACCGGATCAAAAAAAATAAAATAATAATATGTGCATTCTAGAACGTATGAATATATTGCTGTGCACGCAGGGCCGGCAGGGGACAGCAAAGCATGTAGGACATACAACTTGGCAGTTGGCCCTCATTAGTTTATTTCTCATCTAAATTACTTCATACTCCAGTATTTAAACTAGAAATTAATTTATGTTAACATGTCATAAATTTGTTGTTGATATGTACTTGTTAGGGATTCGGGGATGGAGACCGTGACAACACCCGAGGTTTTCAGGGGGTGGAGTCCCCTGGCCGGCAGGGGGTTCGTGGGATGCTGTCCCACGAAGGTGGTCTATCTAGCGGGGGCTAGTGGGCAGCGCCATCCCGAAAAACGATACACTATGTTTTGTAGTAACGGACTTATTGTGTCCTGTTTTGGACTTAGGCCAATAATCTGATTAGGGTTTGATGAGTCGCTATAAATACTCACAAAACACCTTATTTTTGTAATTTCTGCTCGTCCTCCATAATAAAATACTCTGGTTCTCTGCCCTTGGTCATAGATAACAATGTTGTACACACTGTTACCGAATCACGCAAATCTCTATGTCGATTTTTACTATTTATTGTTCTCGAACAACAGTTTATATTTCAACCAATATAAAACTAGAGATATTAGTTCATTTCGTACAAGTAAACAAGGTTTTTAGTCTAAATAAACTTAGACTAGTAGTTTAAATGACCGAGTAAAACACACTCTTAGACTGGTTACAAGTTATTTTAGAGCATTCGTGCAAATGTTGATCAAAACATCCCGATCTTTCATAAAATCTGGTGATAGGATCGAACAAGCCAGATCAACGAGTCGATCAACGACACAGTTATGCGGTTATGCCTGTTGGAAAAATATGTTCCATTCCTACATCGGAACATAAACAAAAACTCCACTAACTTATTAAAGGGACTGAAACTCCTACCTTTGGCTTAATCTTTTGGGTTGAAAGTGGATCTCAATATTATATGCGAAATGATAAAACTCCTAACATGTCATCTGTTTATATCGACCCAATGAAATTCTACATGGTATTACCAAGTTCACTTCAAGTTTGTTTTCCTGTTAAAATTTGCGTATGTTACTAACAAAGATTGAAGTGTTATTTACCCGGCCATTTTCAAAATAAAACGACGCTAAACTCGAAAAAAAATTGTCTAAGTGTCAGTTAGATCATACTAAATACTAATTATTACCACTTGTGGCGTGTGTTGGAGAAAATATGTTCCTTTCCCATACCGAGACATATACAAAAAATCCACTAACATATAAAAGACCTATTCACTTAAACGTTTGAATTAAAAATAAATCACAATCTTATAAACGAAATGGTTCAACGTCAATATATTACCTATTTATAACAGTCCACCGAAATTCTACGACACTAAGGCTCTTTTCGGATGCAGCTTAATTTCTAGCGTCTTCCGCTAGCGGTAGCGGAATTTCGAGCTTTTTGAAGAAGCTCCTACACCCAAGAGTCTTCAATTCCACTAGCGTTTTCCGCTACTTCCACTCCCGCTACCCACCATCCAAACGGACGCTAAATCGAACACTAGAAAAGGAATAGATAGCGTCAGCCCTGGTTACAAGTTATTTCAATAGTTAAAAAGTTTTTTATCAGTAATCGATCATCATAATTGTATCTTTGACCGAAAAAAAAAATCAGCACAATTTGTAATAATAAACGGCAAGCTAGCAGAGAAGCACGTGTGTTGTAGTAGCACAGCTCAACCATTTTCATTTACTGAAGACCTGCACAAATCTTGAGCTTATTACTGGTGGTAGATGGGAATTGAAGCTCATCAAAGTACATATTGGTTCTGCTAAGTTACGTTATAATTTGGACATGCTCAAAGACCACTTGTATTTTTTTTAATAAGGAAAGTGATTCAAAGGATCAGATAAGTTCAATAGATCGAGAGACCGGCCGAGACAAAACTCAGTAATCGGATAAACTAATAACGAGCGACAAACTAGCAACAAGAAAACTAACAAAATAGACAAGTTGCGCAACAAAAGCAAATAAGACACAAATACCGAGAAAGGAAGTCGGAGAGGCTAGACCGGGTACGAGAAAAGCAATTATGCGGGTTAGATGATACCTAACACATGCGTATAAAGCCGCTAGAGCGCAAGACAACAGAAAGCCAATTTGGAAAGATGTGACAAATCGCCTAAAAATACCCAAAAAACACACAACCCGAACAACCTGAACATAATCTCGAACCACTTCCATGGAATACGTACACCATTGGAAAAAAAAACATTATTTTTTTCTTAAACAGAAAATAAAATAGGTTAATTTCTCAGAAATTTCCAAGTCCAACTACTCGTTAATAAGGGAGTAAATACACTTCTACTTTCTACTTGAAAAGTAATTAATGCGACTCCAAACACATGGTCAATATTTTTTTGTATGATTTCTTATTTGTTTAGAGGGAAAAAAAAGTTTAGAAATTAACTTGGGTCCATGCTCACATTGGTGAGAAGTAGTAGTTGACATTATATTGTTCTCTTTATTATATTGTTCTCTTTATACGGGTACGTCAAATTTTATACCCAGTATTATCAAATCATTTATGACGAGTAGGTGTGGGTATAAATCCAAAAATCGAATTATATATTTACAAAAATCGTGAGTATGTTTAATTAGACTAAGCTAAGTACTCAAGTAGCTCATACAATACCCCATTATCGGAAATACTTCTCAGTTTAATTAGACTATGAAGAGCTAGCAAAATTAAGTGTACAGATTGTTGGTTTCATGCCCTACATGTTTTAGAGCAATTTGTTTATGAGTACCGTAGAATTCGAAAATTTACTGTCTAATGTAAACTTAAATCACTTTAATTACAGGATGAAGGCTAATTAGAGCAATTTGGGCTTGACAAATTCTCTCCTATTTTGGTACCGTATTGCAAAGAGAAGGGCAATTTGTTACTCCCTCCGTTCTAACATTCATTTCGCATGGGTTTCTGTTACATTCAGATTTGCGTACATCAGTATATCATGTCATCTATGTGACCTATTTACTAATATTAGTTAGGTTAAATATTAATTACGACCGATTTTAGATTTAAGTACTCTGTTAACTTAATCGACTATAGTCTAAATATAGCCGTTTTTCTATATAATTGTTATAATGGATGTGGAAAGATTCGACAAGAATGAGAACGCACTGATTTACATGGCTTATCAACGTTGTATATATTGGCTATGTCCACGAGTAAAAGAGAACTGAACCAAAGGGAGTTGACTCAGGTGCTAAGCGGACGGCTCCACATCTAATTTTATTAGTAGACACTAGTACAAAATTGGTGTTTAATCACCCTACATTTATTACGGTTCCGTGTGGGAGAGTCTTAAAAACCACTCCCCGACTCTTTTATCGCGGTTCATTCATATACCCGTGATAATAACTAGAGCAAATAAGCAAGCGGCGGATACTAATTAATTAGAGCAGCGACATTGCAACAGAACCCAATCTTTTCTCTCTTCTCCCTCTCCCCGTCCCCTCCCCCTTCCGGCTCCCGATCTCTCTCTCCCCTCTTTCCTCTCCTCGACGACGATTTCCTCTCAAATTTTGCCACCAATGACACTCCATCAACCCTCGACAAGTCGTCGCCTCCTGCTCCCTCTCCCCATCCGTTAGGCTCGAGCTAAATCGGAGCGCACAATGCACGATTGAATTGAGCCCTAGAGCACAAAGCAATATCGCTCCGTCTACCGGCTCCGTTTTCAAACATCAATCGTTTTCCTCTAATTTCTCTCTGTCTCCAAATTATAGTGTTTACTATTTGTTTGGTTTTTGTTTGTTTCCCCCCTTTTTCTATTCAAGATTGGAACCGGTTTCGTTCATCTTCAGTTTCTGAAGCATCTGGAGAATCCACAAAATTGTGAGAGAAGGAAAGAAGATAACTAAGTTGTCCGGTTAGAGGTTGAATAATTTCTTCTCTTCTGTTTGACATTATTGTTGATTTTGTGAAATTTGGTAATCTAGGGGATTACAGCTCAAAGGATTTACGTAACTGGATTTAATTTGAGATGACAAATAAAAATATATTATAAATTGTTGGTATAATTTAATTAGGTGGTTATCTATGAAGAAATGGAAGTTGTAAAAGCTCTTGTTCCTTCTCTTCCTTCCCTTAAAAGATGTCTATTTGGTTCTTGTTTGATCTGCCTCTGTTAGACTTGTTCATGGTATCCGTAGCCTATGTGGTTCTTACTAATTAATGTAAATTCAAAGGGTCAGATGAAGATTTATGTTGCTTCTACACTCTTCTCTGTTCACACAGCTATCCTAATGTTAATAAAAAAAGAATGGTAGTGCTTTATCACATAATGTCACCATGTCTTGCTATATTTGTTTTGATTTGTGCTATTAGGTATAATTTTAGCCGTGCTTATCAAATGATTTAACAAATCCTATAGTTTATATTATGCTTTGCGGATCAAATGCCTCAGCTTCTCATGAACGAGGTGACTTTCTTATTTTAATTCACAAGCAACTTGGCTTTATTATTGAAACCTTGGCCTAGCTATTGTGATTTGAATTAGTAGCACTCAAGAGGTGAAACTAATTAATGAACATTATGGATTATAACCATCAGTATACATACCTCTAGTGATATAGTTAAGTTGTGTTTTTAATCATGGTGGGTTGACACTTTTTAGGTGTACTATGTAAATATTTTAGATCACACAAAAACTTCACTGTCATACTAAAAATTCTATTATTGGGAGTCTTATATAAGTTAACCGAGTATCCTTTTTTGGTTAAATACAATTGCATCTTATTTTCATTAATAAAGCTATTAAGCTTGTGCTTTTTTTTTCGCATATGCAGTCTTTATCTTTAAACAACTATCTTGATTATTGCTTTGGGTGCTATTTTTATTTTACTTATAATGCTGGTGGCAGCTTGTCGTCTACATCATCATGCTCTATCTTTTTTATGGAACTTAAAGGACCAAGTTGATTAGCTCTTCCTCTTTTTGGGAGTCAATACTTAATAGAGCATAAAGTGATAAGACTGATGAAATATTCGAAGTCCAGAAACTATTGTGTTCCTAGCTGGTAAGTTTTCATTTTCGTTTTTAAGTTTAATCATGTTTGAAAATTTAGTGGAACTCCTAGTTGAGAGAAAAAGGCAATGGACTTCAGTATTTCCATGGTTTTGGTGCTAGCCTACCATCATTCATATTTCTACAGGCTCATTCGAAGAACTTCAATGTGTGAATACAGTTAGTAGAGCTTCTAGACATGTTTTTTTTGTATCTAAATGTGTAAGTATTATGTTGCAAGAGTTTTTGGTGCAAATACTCTTGTTAGGGAGTTGTGAAGTAGAAAAGAATATGAAAGACATGTTTTTTTGTATCTGACTGTTTTTTCATTCTCTTACTTGCAATTTTAATGACAGGAAATCACCAATTTTGGATTGGCAAGTAGAGAGAGCCCTTCTGGTAAGATACCATGTTTCAGTGAAAGCTTGGTTTGGATTTGAGTTGCTATCAAAGCTGCGATCTTCATAGCCTAGTTCTTATCCAAGTGTTAAGTGATAGATATTTGTTTACTTTTATCTAGAGAGATAGCACATAGTTAAAAGGGTGCTTTATCACTTAATTTATTCTGTCTAAGTGTTATTTACACATTCTGATTGTAGGGGTATTGTGTGTTGATGAACATAATTTGTAAGTACTTTAGCTACTTGGTTGATGCTTGAGCCCTGCACTCTATTTCTATTATTTGATTTCAATATATGTATGATATTGAATTGATTATCAATAAAGTTATTGCCTTGTGGTTGATTGTGGAAAATGAAAGGTGAAATACGAGAACAAAAGCATACGTGTACACTACTGGATGAAAATGTAAAAATACAAGAAGGTAAGTTAGGCCAGCTGCCCGGTTCTCATAGAACCGAGCTGTTTTTTTTTTTATAAAAAATGTGAACCTTTTATCACGGTTATCTTAAGATCCGTGATATAAAAGCATATTAAATATCACGGTTACAACCGTGATATAATCCCAAGTGCAACACGCAAGGCCACTAATTTATAACGGTTTTTTTGATGTTTTATCACGGTTATATAACCGGGATAAAAAGTAATCAAATATCACGGTTCCGTCACCTATTACTTTTTATCCCCAAACAAAATATCACGGTTCAAAACCGGGATAAAATATGAAAAATAACCGTGATTAAATGTGTTTTTTGTAGTAGTGAGACAAAAGATCCAATTTTAAAGTTATAATTATGAGACATTTCAAGTGTATATATATGGAGACCTTAGAAACCCTAATTTAGATTATGAGTCGTAAGCCCAAACATATCCCTATAGACCCAAAAACAAAATACATATATAACACATCGTTTTGCCGAGGACTGTCCCATAGCAAACCCTGATTCGAAGGGTCGTAGGCACTAGTACAATAGAGGCTCACACACCGCGGTTTTTTTGTACATCGGATCGCGTAATTGTTTCCGCAGTGTACAAGGTTGCGGTCCGAAAATCGGACCACACTTTAGTGTTCCGCGGTCCCAGGTTTCGGACCACACTTGTTGAGATCCACGGTCTAGCTTTAGAATACACAGAACACCCTTAGAAAACGCTAAACCTTGTACCAGGGGTCTGCCACCAGACCCTTGATGGCTATCTATCAACGAAACATTCAAGGCATATTGAACTTGAGAGAAGATTTGAACTTGAGACGTCATGAATATAATTATTACCTATCAATAAAGTTAGTGAGACTTAGACACCGTTCGTCACTAGCGGAATTGCTAGCGTTTTCAGCTAGAGGGAGCAAAATATTGGGCGAATTGAAGAAGCTCCTTCTCACGAGCTTCTTCAATTTCCGCTAGATGAAGCGAAAAAAAGCTCCCTCTAATGCCAGCCGAACAGAGCCTTAACTTGGCTATAATAGCTTGCTAGTTATCTCCAATCACAACTAAACACTAACACACGTCTCAAAAATCAATGGGCTCAAAACTTTCACACATCTAGCCAAACGTACATACTACAAAAATAAATTTCGCTCTACCCAATCGAATTCAATTCGTTCACAGTTGGTAGATACCCCCTCATTCACTCCTCCCTTTACTTCACAACTTTCACCTCACCTTCTCCAAGTACTATCATTTTCCCTCTCCCACCACCCAACTCAAATTCAATTCCTCCAACACCATTCAATCACTTTCCCCTTCTCATTTTCACCCTCCTATATTTAACCTCAATCTCATCCCATCCCCACACCAAACAAACCCTAAAACACAAAACCCTCCAAACCCTAATCAATCATGGACTTAATAGACACCCTCCTCCTCCTCCTGGCCGCCACCATCCTCCGCCTATGGTTTCGCAACTCCGCCGCCACCTCCACCACCCTAACCAACCTCCCCCCGGGCCCGCTGGGCTGGCCCGTGGTGGGCAACCTCTTCCAAGTCATAATGGAAAAGCGTCCCTTCATCTACGTCGTCCGCGACCTCCGCAAGAAGTACGGGCCCATCTTCACGCTCCGGATGGGCCAGCGCACCATGGTCGTCGTCACCAGCGCCGACCTCATCCACGAGGCGCTCGTGCAACGCGGCCCCGCGTTCGCGACGCGCCCGCCCGACTCCCCCATCCGGCAAGTCTTCTCCATGGGGAAGTGCGCCATCAACTCCGCCGAGTACGGGCCGCTCTGGCGCGCCTTGAGAAGGAACTTTGTGACCGAGATGATTAGCCCGAGCCGGGTTAGGCAGTGCGCGTGGATTCGGAAGTGGGCGTTTGAGATTCATCTTGAGAGGATGAGGAAGGAAGGGATTGAGAAGGGGTGTGTGGAGGTGATGAACAATTGTAGGTTAACGATTTGTAGTATTCTGATTTGCATTTGCTTTGGTGCGAAGATATCTGAGGAATGGATCAGGTGCGTATGGTTTAATTAATGTGTCTCTTAGAGAACATGATCTATGTCATTTTCGTTTTAAAAAAAGTTGTGAGAATTGACTAGTGAAATAGACTCATTAGCTAAATTAATGTTACGTATAACGTTCTAGAACTTGTGAATGCGTTATTTAAATGGGGTTTTCTAAGATGTGCCATGAGAATATAAATTAAGAACTTTTAAGTTGAATTATTTTAATTTTACGTATTTTAGTAGATTTTTCTAAGGTGTAATTTATTAGGCTTATTTAATTTTTATAGGGTTTTTTCTTCTTTTTTTAGAGTTTATTTTCTACATATAGAATATTTTTTTGGGTTTAATTTTAATTAAAAAATAGAGAGGAGATGAAGATATGCCCACTTTTTTTCTTAGTCATTTGACCCTATAGGAGGGTAATAATATGCAATTTTGCCTAGGAAAATTATTCTAGCATTGTTTTTGAATTTCTTTTAATAGACTAGTGATTTTTTTAAAACGATTTAGGGTGTATTTCGCTTGGATTCAAAAATTTTACTCTTAAATGTCATTTTAAACATTCTTAAAATAATTTTAATATTTCTAATTTTGCGGTTTTTAAGACAATCAAAATAATAATGATCTAGTATTTCAACCAAAATAATATTTCGATAAAAATAATATTATTTTTGATTTTTAAGATAATTAAATTAATATTTCTATCTAAAATATTTTTTTTGAGTCAGGCTAGTATTTTTTTTGTGAAGAACCTTGCCCATATTTTTTGACCCTATTTAAAATTATTATGACATTACGACCATTTTATGTACTTATGATATGAATCTTAACTAAATCTTATTTATTCAACCAGAGACATTGAGAGCGTCCTCAAGGACGTAATGATGATGACCTCACCCAAGCTGCCGGACTTCCTGCCGATGCTGACGCCACTTTTCCGGCGACACCTCAAGGCGGCCAAGGAGCTGAGGAAGAAGCAGCTGAGCTGCCTGACCCCACTCATCAAAGGCCGGAAGGCCTACGTGGCAAGCGGCGGGGCTCCCGAGAGCACCGACCTCACCATGGCCAGCCCCATCGGCGCCGCCTACGTGGACTCCCTCTTCGGCCTCGAGCCACCTACTCGTGGGAAACTCGGCGACGAGGAGCTCGTGACGCTCGTCTCCGAGATCATCAGCGCCGGCACGGACACTAGCGCCACCGCCGTCGAGTGGGCCCTACTCCATTTGGTCCAGGACCAAGACATTCAACAACGGCTTTATGAAGAAGTGATCGGAGTTGTAGGTAATAAATTTGTATATAATAATTCACATTATTATTGTTATTGTTATTTTACTTTCGTTTAATGACTTTCACATTAATAATAAAATATTTATATTTTATTACTTTAGAGTTGCTCATAATAATAATAATAATAACCATGAAAATTAAGGTTTTATAAATAAATAGGGACATTTAAGGAGTATTTAATTAGTATAAAGTTAGTATTTATATTTTATTTTGATTTGTTTACTTTAAAATTTATTATTATAATAACAATAATAACTATGAAAATTAAGGTTTTATATATAAATGGGGAAATTTAAGGACTATTTGATTAATCTAAAGTTAATATTTTAATAGTAAAAAATAAGTTATTTTAGTATAGTAATTAATCCCTAAAGTCAAAAAATATGTTAACTAAAAGATATTTTTATTAATTTATATATTACTGTGAAATTTTCTAAAATGACTTATAATTCTAATCAGATAAAATATATAATAAGTCACACAATTTTTGTTTTTATATTATTTTTAATTATGAAACTATTTTTATAAAATATAATAAAATATTTACATTTTATTTTTATTTTATTACTCTAAAATTTCTCATTGTAATAATAATAATAACCATGGAAAATAAGGTTTTATAAAAGATAATAATTTTTATTATTTTTTATAAATATTTTCAAGGAAAAGATTTAACAATTTTTTTTTTGTCATATGACGTCCACAACTTTCAATTTTTTCAGAAACTAATCGTAAAAAAATAATGAAAAATGTATGGTGGAGAGATAGTACAATAAGCATCAAGTACATAAACAGTAAGACATGGTATTAGGAGGGTAGATGGCTAGTTCTATTTTTGTTACAAAAGGAACTTTTTTTATTTTTGTTACATTTGTAACATTAACTCTTTGCATTATGTAAAGGCAAAAACGGTTGCGCATCCGAAGACGACGTAGAAAAAATGTCCTACCTGTCAGCGATCGTGAAGGAGACCTTCCGGCGGCACCCGCCAAGCCACTTCATGCTCTCCCACGGCGCGATCCGCGAGACGGAGCTAGCCGGCTACACGATCCCGACATACGCCACCGTGGAGTTCTACACGGCGTGGCTAACCCAGAACCCGGACACGTGGAAGGACCCGGACGAGTTCCGACCCGAGCGGTTCCTCCCGGGCGGAGAAGGGTTCGACGTGGACATGACGGGAACGAAGGGGGTCCGAATGATGCCGTTCGGGGCGGGCCGTCGGATCTGCCCGGCTTGGTCGCTGGGCATGATTCATATTAACATGTTGCTTGCCCGGATGGTCCAGGCGTTTAAATGGGTGCCCGTGCCGGGCTCGCCGCCCGACCCGACTGAGACGTATGCGTTTACTGTGGTCATGAAGAACCCGCTCAAGGCTGTTATTTTACCGCGGTAGGAGTTTTTTACCGGTTGGTATGGTAATATTGGTGTGATGGTGAAGTTAAAAAATGCTCTCTCAAATGGTGTGTGATTTTTTTTTGATTTTTTGGAAGATAAAGTTGTGATTTTACTAAGGTGGAATTTGTTTGTGTTGAACAAAGTTTAAGAAAAAAAACTATATTAGGCTGTGTACGTGTGAATTATAATCGTTTCTGATTTAATTAGAATGAAATCTAAAGGAATTATTGTACGTATTTCAAATTTTATTTCTGAGCTTATGGTACAAGTATTGTATGTGTTGGCTGAAATATACACTTGACGTAAACGGTACGCCCCATTATGATTTCAAGAAATGTTCATCTAATTACGTTATATATGTGTATTACCATATGCTACTATAAAATTAGTAAATGCTTCTACCCTAAACTAAATAAAATTAGTAAATGTTTTTTTTGGACGAGGGATCACCTTTAGTTTATTTATACCCGTCTTACTTCGATTGACTTAACCTAATGAATAAAAGGATGGTAAATTTTAATTTTTTACATAAGTAGAGAGATCGGAATAAATCTAAAATCTCCTAATATCTCCTAATACCGTCTATCTGGCTAGCTCAATCCATATGGGATGGTTGCAACTTAGGACGTTGTGGATATTCACATGTGTTTTCTAATAGGCATTTTTTCAGTTGATGTCTTCTCTACCAAAGAACAAAATTGGTAAATGTTTGGTTTGGGACGAGCTAGGGACTCACTTTTGTTTAATCCTCGTCTTGTTCTAACTGGCTCAATCTAATGAAAGGATGGATGATAAAACTTAGTTTTTCATCCGAGTGATGAGTCGGAGACAATCCGAGACCTCCCAAAACATTTTTCCATGCCTTGGTCAACCCGTATGGGACTGTTGCAACTTGAGACCTTGTGGATATTCACAATTGCTTCCCATTTAATTTGAACATTTTTTCTAATTGATGTCTTCTCTAATCTTTTCAAAAATCTACACAATCTACTCTCATGTGCAACACCATCAATGTTCTTTGGTTGGTTGTTTTTGCTATTTTTGTTTGTTTATTTTGTAAGTTTGGTATGCTCGATTTTCAAATTTCCAGCCTCTCAATTTACCAATTCTGTCCGATACATTAAATTATTAGCTTCTAAAAAAATAGTAGTATTAAATTCGACTAGATATAAACTATTTATAAACTGCCAAGTCAATCCTTATACAGCTGGTGCAAGTTGCATGGAGTAATCGATAAATATAATTACCACTCTTGTTGTTTGGTGATATGCAAATTCTATCACGTTAGTACACAGTGTTCCAGCAGTAATTAATTTCAAGATATATCTGAATGTGAAATTCAATGCTAAGGCGCAGTTGGGTAGAAAGTTGGTTGCATGCATGTCAACTGGTAAATTTTCGTGTCTATGATTTCTAGTTGGTCAAAAAAATTTAAACTACATTTTCTGTGGTGGTTATTTATGTTTCAGACTAGTGTCAATTAATTTTATACAGCCATTCTTTTTTGTTAAAGTATTGTAGCGCCATGGAAATTTATACTTATGCCAGGCCGTAAGACTTCAGTGGCTGTAGCGTTGAGCTCAAAAAACCGCGTGATCCCTGAGTTTTTACAGTTGTGATGAATGCTCAAGCTCATCGATCGATATTCAATAATGTTACAAGTGACTTTAATTATTTCATATCTTGAAAGTTGTGTGATTTTTAGACTTTGACCATCAAAATAGAGAAGATTCAAAAACTTAGAAATACCTACAAAAAAACTTACACATGTCTCATCTTAGAAGAATTAGTGGGAAATTAAATATGCGACTTATCAGACCAATATATGTCTTGCTTGAAATTTATTGTCAAATGTTTATAAAATGATTTGTTCTATATGACACAGTTATATGTGAGAACTTGATTTTGAAAGACTTTTTCGTGTAAGTAAGGGACTATCAAAGAGATGATGGAAGAATAGTACTCCAATATAATTTTATGAAATTAATTGACAAAAAAACTGAAGCACAAAACCGCAAAGCAACAAAACAAACACAAAAACGAACACGAAGCGAAATGATCAAACCACAAAGACCTAGTGAAATCGTCTCTCATGGAGACAAGTTGTCCGCTATCCTGATCTTCTCCCTCCAACTATCTCTGCATACTGATAGCTTTGCTAAAATTTCCAATTGGTTGATATCTTGTCTTATATACTCCACAGAAAATGAGATGTGTACACAAGTTTTCGGGTATCTTGTCAAACTAATCAGAACTTCAGGGTAGTTTTATTAGATATCTTGACTTCAGGGCAGTATCCTTAATTAAAAAAAATGGAGAGGTGTGCATAAGGGTGTGGATTGGGCTTGATGATTAGCTTCAATGAAAGCTATCCTAATCCCATTGTCACAATCTCACTGCCAAATTGTTTTCATATTACGACAGTTTTGGTTATCCTCTTATTCTATGACAATTTAAGCCCAATAGTTTTAGCCCAACTCACAGGCCCAACCTATTGATTTATAATCAGCCCAAACTCTGTAAGATAGATCCGTAATATACTCCCACAAAACTCATCAACAAGAAACCGAACTTCCTGTTTTGGTCATTCCATGGCGTTGGTTTTTCAAAGAAACGCGACTAGCAGTATTTTCCACCACTTCGCTTCTCCCACAATTCTCATTTCCTCCAACCTCTTCCTGATCTTTCCAGTATTTTTCTCCATCGTCTTTATCTCGCAATCTCTCTGCTCTTAAACCCTAGAAAGCTAGAACCATTTCATTCTATTCAAATCACGAATGATCGCAAGGCAATGGCGGCAATGCTTCCAATCCGCACACGTTCGCTGATCGGATCAAGAAAACTCAAGACCTAAATCGCAAAACCGACCTAATTTCTCAGAGGAGGAGAATGTCTTGGGGATTGGGATGGAAACGGCTACCGGAGGTCTTCCATTTGACTCTACAATACGGGAATCCCGAAATTCCGTCCTCTCCGGCTTCACCTGAGTCTCCTCCGGCCGCCAACGAGCAGGTACGAGCCCGCCAAGTTGACGATGACGGTACCGATCCAGATGGATCGAAGACGATCAGGCTTGGCTGGACCGTGGGCGACGAAGAGGATCAAATTGCGCTCCGCTTGCAGTCGCAATTGATGGTGCGCATGCCTTCTGCTCGGGAGACCGTTGTGGTCGAGTTATGCGAGAGAAAGGAGGAGGATGGAAATGCGGAAGATGCAAATGTCGAGGTTCAGATGAAGGTTGTGACGAGGAGGGAGCCGTTGAGGGCGGTCAGGTTGGCAAAGGTGGTGGGGTCGGGCCAGGCGAGCGACGGGATCGGCGTGTTGACGAAGCTACTGAGGTCAAGCTTCTCGCCGACGGCCAGGCAAGCGGCCGTGGCTGCTGCCGCTATCAACGCTGATCTCGCCGGTGGTGCTTTTGGCGGTGATGGATTGACGAGTTTTGCTGATCAATGGAAGAGTGTTATGGAGCTTAATCTCAGTGGTTGTGGTATATGTGTGAGTCTTTTATCCTGATAGGGAGACTTTTGATTCTTTGTAATGATTGTTATTCGAATTTATTGATGACATTGATACTGTTTGTTGGCAGGATTAATTTATCTTCGTTGTTATCTTTATTTGCATCTTGTAATATAACATGTAAATATCTTTTCGTTGTTTTGGCTAATTGTATGGAACAGTTCTGAGTGGTGAAAGTAGAAGTTCTCCTTTGGCAATTTATTCTTGTCTTGTAACCTAACATTGACTAGAACTTGAATGTTGAATGCAGAATTTACATCAATTTTTCACGGAGCTTAAGCTCATAGTGAAGAATGTTGTCCTGTTTGTAGATAGCATTATAAACTGCTTTAAATGGCACTGTTTACCACTCTGATCCTGCCTTCCCCTTTTCTCTAATAACATAGTGTTCAACATTCAATTACTGCGCTTCTACAGTGAATGCTATTCTATGTTCAAATAAGTTTCAGTTTATATGGCTATGTGTTCTCTTTGATTGCTACTTTATACCTTCCAATGATTGTGAATAACTAAGCATTTTAATGCTTGTTTCTTGCATATCTACAGGTGTTGCCAGTGGAGGTGACTGAACTGCCACTGCTAGAGAAGCTTCATCTTGATAATAACAGGCTCTCGCTTTTGCCCCCAGAGCTCGGCGACTTAAAAAACCTGAAAGTTCTCAGTGTTGACAACAATATGCTGGTTTCTGTGCCTGGTAGCGCACATCTTGACTTTATAAAGTTTACATTAGCCACTATTTATATCTATAGATCCATATGTTAAAGAACAAGTCAGCTTTACACTTTATTATTTGCATTAGATGTCAAATTGGTGCAACATAAATTTTTTATCTGACCTATTTATTCTCTTGACCATGCAATACGACCCAAGCAGTAGAACTGAGACAGTGTGAAAAACTGGTAGAGCTATCGCTGGAGCACAACAAACTGATTCGTCCTCTCTTAGATTTCAGGTTTGGAAAAAAATGCTTTTTGTTTATGCCCAAGTGTTATACTATGCTGTTAAATGCTATTCTTTTTTTAATAGGGATTACTTGAGCGTATATTTGGATATAGATATAATGTTTTTCTGTTTAAACATAGGGCTATGTCTGAGTTGCGTGTTCTAAGGCTTTTCGGTAACCCGCTTGAATACCTTCCTGAGATCTTGCCTCTACACGAACTTCGGCATTTATCCCTAGCAAACATTAGAGTTGTAGCTGATGAAAATTTGAAATCAGTTACCGTTCAAATAGAGGTATAAAAAGTTCTAGTTTTATTAGTATTACTGTATAACTTTACTATAACCTCACCTGAACAATTTTCTTTCTGTACTTCTTAAAAACAGGAAGAGGCTAGCTCCTACTTTGGTGCATCAAAGCAGCATAAACTGAGTGCTTTCTTCTCCCTTATATTCCGTTTCTCTTCTTGTCACCACCCTCTGTTGGCGTCTGCTCTGGCAAAGATAATGGAAGACCAAGGAAACCGTAAAGTTGTTAGCAATGATGAGAATGCAGTTAGGCAGCTTATTAGTATGATAAGCAGTGATAACCGCCATGTGGTATGTTCATTGGCAATAATCCCTAGTTTGCTCACTCTTTTAGCACTCACACTAAATCCTATTTCTTTTTGTAGGTACAAGAAGCTTGCTTTGGTCTTTCGTCTCTTGCTGCAGATGTTTCGGGGGTCATGCAGTTGATGAAATGTGACATCATGAAACCTATTGAAATAGTATTAAAAGCAGCTTTGTCTGAGGAAGTAATTTCTGTGTTACATGTTGTGGCCAATCTTGCTATTGCATCTGATGCTGTGGCTCAGAAAATGTTATCCAAGGATCTATTGAGATCGTTGAAAATACTGTGTGCCCATACGAACCCAGAGGTAGTAGCTTGTTATCCAAGGATCTACCGAGATCTTGCTATTGCATCTTTCTTTCACCGTGTTCTACTAAACTCTATATTCAATATAAAGATTAGATGTGGATGCATTAGGTTCAAAGATTAGCGTTGTTGTCCATTGGAAATTTGGCCTTTTGTTTGGAGAATCGTCAGATGCTGATCACTTCAGAAAGCTTAAGAGAACTTCTTGTGCACCTGACATCAAAGCCTGAACTGCGTGTGAAAAAAGCTGCAGCTCGAGCCTTAGCAATTCTTGGTGTGCTCCTAGGTTCACAGCTCATTTTGCGCTTGAAAATTCCTTATTGTTTATTCTTACTCGGGTTTTATTTTTTCAGGGGAGAATGAGATTCTACGACGCACGGTCAGAGGCAGACCAGTGTCGAAGCAAGGGCTGCGCATTCTTTGTATGGATGGAGGAGGAATGAAGGGTTTAGCAACTGTAAACATTCTTCAAGAAATAGAGAAGGGAACAGGGAAACGAATACATGAGATGTTTGATCTTATATGTGGTACTTCAACTGGTGGCATGCTAGCTGTTGCTCTTGGAATCAAGTCAATGACTTTGGATCAGTGCGAGGAAATATACAAAAAACTTGGTAGTATATTTACTGGTTGGTTTTCTCCTATGTCAATTGCTGGCCTCTTCTAATCCATTATATGATATATGATGTGACTTCAGGCAAGCTTGTATTTGCTGAACCTCCAAAAGAAAATGAGGTAGCAACATGGAGAGAGAAATTGGATAATCTGTACAAAAGTTCATCGCAGAGATTCAGATTTGCTGTACATGGTGCCAAAGTATGTTTATCCTTTTCTTCTCACTTTTTCAGAACATTCTTGTGTGCCCCATGTTGTTTTGTCTTGTGCTTCATGTATGTTTGTGGTTGTCGTAAGTATGGACACTCCCTTGTGTAATGTTATATTCAAACGATATAGTGGCAGTATAAATTAATAGTATTGCTCTCCTAACCATGACAAGTTGCACCCAGTATATTTACTGTTATGAGGATATCCTATTTAACAATCGCAATTCTTATTGAGAGAAAGTGCATTGGACTTGCCAGTGCAGTGATAATTAAGGCTATTTTTCATTATTTTAATTTGGTCTCCTGTGGTGGAGACTTGTTAATTTGGATGGAAGTAAAAACGCTCATATTTTCTTTGCAGCACAGTGCAGATCATTTTGAAAGGCTATTGAAAGAGATGTGTGCTGATGAAGATGGAGAACTTTTGATTGATTCTGCAGTCAAAGGAATACCCAAAGTCTTTGTTGTATCTACTCTGGTCAGCGTTGTGCCTGCTCTGCCATATGTATTTAGAAATTATCAGGTTATGTATCTTCGTTATCCTCCATATTGTGATTTTGCATCTTCTGATATTCTTTCACCGGCATCATGACAAGGTTTATTGTTTTTACTGATTAAATTTCAGTACCCTGCTGGAACACCAGAGATGTATCTTTCATATCCTGAAAATTCAGCTATTAGCATGACTGGAGCATCTAGTGCACATGCTCAAGTTGGATATAAACGCAGTGCTTTTATAGGGAGTTGTAAGCATAAGGTTTGGCAAGCTATAAGAGCATCATCTGCTGCTCCATATTATCTTGATGACTTCTCGGATGGTGAGTGTTTTCTCATCTTGCACCCTACTATTAATGCCGCTTAAATATTCTTGCTGAGTATTTGGTTTATATAAGTCTCTTATTAAATTTTGTATATTTCAGAAATCAACCGATGGCAAGATGGTGCAATAGTAGCAAATAATCCAACTATTTTTGCCATAAGGGAAGCACAGCTTCTTTGGCCTGATACCAAGATTGATTGTTTGGTTTCTGTTGGATGTGGTTCAGTTCCAACCAAGGTTGTTTGTCCTCTTATTCTCTATATATTTCTTGAAAAGTTCACTTATCTCTCTCTCTCTCTCTCTCTCTCTCTCTCTCTCTCTCTCTCTCTCTCTCTCTCTCTCTCTCTCTCTCTCTCTCACACACACACACACACACACACACACACACATCAAGTTTGTGAAATGCCATCCTGTGACCTTATGCACAAGGACATCACCTTTATTTCTAGGCTAAGACCATTTTCTATAATTATTTCACAATAAACATAAAAGATCAATGCACTTTCTTATTTCAGTTGGATTCCCAAAGATTGGTGCTAACTCCTTTTGTTACAAGCTCTTAAAGAGGAATTGTAGTTCTAAGAGTAGAGAAGTTGTTAAATTGATCAATAGTGTATTTTTGTTTGTCTGGTGTACTGCTTTCACAGGCTAGAAAAGTTGGGTGGCTCATTTTTGATACAGTGCCTGTGCTAATTGAAAGTGCCTGTTCAATTGAACGAGTTGAGGAAGCTTTAAGCACATTGATACCGATGCTTCCTGAAGTACACTATTTCCGTTTTAACCCTGGTGAGAATATTGGTCTGACACAGCATTTACAGATCATGTTAGCTTTTACTCTCGTGAGTCAAATGTTTCTTTGAATTTGCTTCAAATTCGAGCTGTTCATTTGTTATATTCCTTAATTCTGAGTGTTAAATGAGATGTAACAATTGCATGACATCACTTTTTTTGATAGTTGATGATCGCTGTGACATGGATCTTGATGAAACCGATCCCGCTGGTTGGCTGAGGTTGGAAAATGCAACAAAGGAGTACATTCAAAACAACTCCCAGGTCTTCAAAAGTATTTGTGAGAGACTAATGTTACCAAATCAACAAAATGAAAAATTGGCAGATGTTCCAAATTCTCAATCTGTGTCTAAGTTAATGGTGCCTAATAATGGTACATCAGCTATATTCTGTCATTTGTTGTCTCCATCACTTCAATTTGTTCATATGTGGCCTTTTGTTTAACACTTTGCTTCCTTGTTTCTGTGGTGCTTAGTTGATGATTGCCCCTCTTTGGGTTCGAGGCGTAATGTTGTGCTTGTTGAAGCTATTCTTAGTATCGATTCTGGAAGAGCTGGGCACCACGTTAGGTCAGTTGAGACATTTTGTAATCAAAATGGAATCAGATTGTCACTTGTGAATGCTATACCCGAGTCTTCAAAGATGGTTCCTCCAACATCATTGACTTCACCTTTAGTGTCACCTTTGCTCACTGGAAGCTTTCAATCAAGCCCACTTTTATATGGTAGTCCTGATTTTGGGATTGGTCGAATCAATTCAGTCCCAAATTTGAGCTTGGATGAGCACCAGCCTGGAAAAAATGTTCCTTCACCACCAGTCTCTCCTGGACCACGGACACTATCACCACCTGTCCAAGCACTTTTTGATAAGATACAAAACTCACCACAATTAGGCATTGTACATTTGGCTCTGCAAAATGATACGGCTGGAGCTATTCTAAGGTTCATCGTTTTAGTTCTTTTGATCTTCATGCTCTCTCTCCAAAAGGAACTTCACCTGCATTACTAACTTTGTAATGTGTGACACTTTTACATAGTTGGCAAAATGACGTCTTTGTGGTTGCTGAACCTGGTGACCTAGCAGACAAGTTCTTACAGAGTGTCAAATTTACCTTGTTGCCATTGATGCGTGGTTTTCCCAAAAGAGAAATCTCAAAGGTGATCAATATTTCGACCATTGCAGAATTGGTCTCATTTAGGCCTTATTTTCAACTGGGTTGTGTTGCTCACCGGTATATAGGTCGTCAAACACAGGTTTGCTTTTTCATTTTGCATTTGATTTTTATGATAATTCTCATCTTAGTTTGAAAAGCCAGCTGTTTCTGTACTTCGTAATCTGTACAGGTCATGGAAGATGATCAAGAGATTGGTGCATATATGTTCCGTAGAACAGTCCCTTCACTGCACTTAGTTGCAGAAGATGTTAGGTGGATGGTAAGTTGTTCTCTCTTATTCCAAAGACTATAGTAGAAGGTTTTGAGTACTCCATTATGTCCATACATACACATATTGGACTGATTATATGTGCGAATTCCAGCCTAATTATTTCTGACATGTCTAGCTTACCATTGAAGGTCTCTTATTCCCATAATTGTTCCAATTAACTCAAATGACCGAAAAGCTTGAAATTTAAGAAGGCTAAGGAGTTCACTTACCAGTTTGCAGGCTTAAATCATTCTCTGCTTGCTAATGTTGTTCCCATTTGATGTTCATGTCTCTCTTTCGTTCAGGTTGGAGCCTGGAGAGATAGGATTATAATCTTCACAGGAAGATATGGACCCAACAAGAACCTAATCAAGGCGTTCCTAGACTCGGGTGCCAAAGCGCTTATATGCCCATCAACTGAACACCCAGAGATACACATGGGATCTGGTGAATTTAATGTTTTGGAAAATGGGAAGTTTGAGATTGGAGTGGATGAAACCGAGGACGATGAGTTAGAAGCAGCGACCCAACTCAGTGACTGGGAAGATATTGAAGTTGAGAAGAGTGGAGAACATCCAAAAGGCTTCTGGGACTTGGAAGAGGAAGAGCTGTCTAAATTTATATGTCAGCTGTATAACTCATTGATCATTGTAGGTGCATCTGTGGAAGATGCACTGCAAAGTGCAATGGCCTCTACAAGCAGGAAATTAAGGTACTCTCTTCATCTTCCAAGTATGCCTCAATCTGGATAAATGAGAGAAAATTGTTGAATGCTAGGAAGTAGGAACTTGAAAATAGAAAAATGAAAGGTAGGTTAGGAGGGAAAACACCAAAATGAAGAAATACATAAAAGGCAGAAGAGTATAGATAGAGAATTTACAATAAAATGTGATTGAGTTACGCGCAAGACACCCTTTTTTTGTGATGTTGTAGTTATGCCCTTGACATGATCTAAGATTGTAAATTCCCCAGAAATTTTGGGACCTACTTGATCATGTCCATCTTCTGTAGCAAATAATTGTTCTGCAAAGTATCATAATTTTTTTTTTAGTTGGTGCTGCAAATCATTTATTCTACCCTGGCCTGTTGTATACATGATGATTGTCTATTTTGGTAACTGTCTGCGTCATGTTATATGTTTGGACATCTGCTTCCAGGATTGAAAGTGATAGGGACATCAATATTAATTTGATACAGATCCTAAACCCCGAAGACATTAAATCGAACGAAATTGATTTGGTGAAAGTTCAGTATCAATGCCTCCTTTGTGAACTTGTGAATATCTTAGTTTAAAAAAGCGCGCCTCGGGCGCGCCTAGGCGCGCCCGGGCGCTAGGCGCAGGGTCCGGCGCCTCATAGGGGTCCGGCGTAGTGATATCCAAAAGGCGCGCGCCTTTTGCGCCTTTCCCCAAGGCGCCGAAGCGCCTGGGCGCGCCTAGGCGCGCTTTTGTGTCTATTGGCCATTTTTTTTCTATATTCTAGTTTTTTAAAAGGCCCAATTGCTTTATTTTCTGTTAGCCACCCATTTTTAGGCCCAATTGTTTTAATAAAAATTAAAAACAAATTAAAACAAAAGGAAAAAGGGGATCTGATATCACAATAGACGATAGAAAGAGGAGTGAACCCTAGCTTTCCCCAAACCAAGCTTCAGCAGCCCCGCCGGCCTGCCCATTGGCCACCCGCCGCGCCACCTTGCCATCGGCCGCGCCACTCCCCAAACCTTGCCAATCCTAGTTTTCTTTGCTTTATTACTTTTTTGTTATGGATTTATGTAGTTTGTGTTACTTATGGATGTTTACTTGTGTGTTTTAATAGTATATAGAACGAAGTTCCCTTTCCTTTCTCAATTTATGCATTTACAAGTCAAATATTATGTTGTTTTGAGTATAAAATATGGTGTAGAAATGATTTTTTAAAGGTTTTTGAGACTTTAGTGCGCCTTGTGTCCAAAAGGCGCGCGCCTTCGCCTTGCGCCTAGGCTCCAGGGCCATTTGCGCCTTGGTGCGCCTTGTGCCTTTTAAAACTAAGGTGAATATTTATCATGGTCATGATTCTGCTGTGAATAATAAAATGAATTGGCCTCTCAAAAATCTTGATTGATTAATAGTCTTTAGTAAAAAAAAAATTCTGACTAAACTGTATACTATAATGTGAAAGCATACTATATTAATGGAAAAATCAGTTCAATCAAATGACACCTCAAGCTCTAGTTGTTCTGGAAAAATAAATGTGAATTGTTGTTTATCATTTTCAAATTTATCATGAGCAAGAGGAGACAGAAAGGATGATAAAGAGAAGAATTAGTAGTAGTTGTTGACATTCTTTACTTTATTACCTTCCAATCTTCCGTTGATGACTGCTCAGTAAAATGGACACTTTTTTACCTTACGAGTCACAGAGCATTTTTGTTCTGATTCAGATACAAACAGAGGTGAAAATTGTCAGTTCAGAACTTTGGAAAGGGCGTGATTGCCGGCCTTTGTAATCCTTGATCCCCGCGAAAATGTGTTTTGACATCCATAAAATGTGCACCGAAGGGTAACCCAAATCATATAGAAGTGGGAAAAGGTAAAAACAACAGTACAAAGACAAGATGATTAATTGGTTTTAATATATTTTTAAATCACCCTCCAAATCTCAAAGAAGATGAACAAATCATAGTAATAATCGACGGCAACATTAGAGTTGAAAAATCAAATTGAAAAAATACCTACAAGTTCATCTTTTATCGCTCGCTATTTTATACAACAACACCAACCCAGTGTAAACCCGTCTCGTGTGGGATATGAGGGGCTAAGATGTACACACCCTTGCCCCGATATAAAATCAAGAGGGTGTATGTCCATTGTCCAAGCATTATCATCTCATTCCCCGAAAAATCAAAGGAAAACTGAAATTTGGCTATTTGACAATAATAATTAAATTTAGTTAAAATGCACTTTGACATAGGGTGTATATCCATTTCAAAGACACCGTATAAAAGTCAATGATTATGAGAATACGCCTTTACTCTAACAAGTTGATAGGATGTTTTTAATATCACTATATTATGTGTTATCAAACACCTCTTTTTTAGTTGATGGGGAATGACCTATTTAGATCATTCATTTTGCATCTCTTGAGCAAGATTGGAGTCTCAAATGTCCCATGTAAGATGGTCTAATGGTTAGAGGTATGAGAAAATATTGAGAGATCACATGTTCGATTCTTGCCTCCGCCGTTTCACTTGGGTGAAAAATCAATTCTCGTCATTCTTCCTACCACTAGGTCGAGTTAATCGATGCAAACCGATTTACCTAATTTGTGCACTTTACTAGCTAATTCACGAATTCGAGATTTACTATCAAAAATGCGTCCTTTTTTTTAAAGATTGGGCTCTCAAAGATCTCATCGGATAACAAAATACAAAGACCCTTCCCTAGGAAAAGATACTAATTTTCATAACAAAGAAAACCAAGTTTAAATACTATTATACATAAAGCATAAAAGAAGATGGCTGAATCCAAAAGCAACTTATTCCCCATCTCAATATCCCTCCCCACCACCACACCTCCATCCCAAGACAAAGGACTTCTCTCATCTCATGCACACTCTTCTTTTCCTTTGCCTTGATTAAGAAGCTATTCTCTTGTCCCCAACTCCACAACCCATGTTCTTCAAATCCAAGCCAAACAATTCTCCTAAAATGGGAGCAGTTGCTCCTCTAGCAATTGGAACCAGAGGCACCATAGGATCTCTAGTAAAGAAGGAGATCGAGTTCTTCAACGAACTCGATCTAAACCGAACCTCTTCTCATGCCAAGACTTCTACCATCAATAGTAATGGAAATTCTACACTTGGTTGCTTTTTTGGTATGAATTGGAGGAGGAAGAAGAAGAAGAAGAGGAAGAGGAGCAACAACGACAACAATGGCGGAAGCTTTTTGCCCACCATGTGCTCGGCTGTAGATGTCAATGAAGGGAATGCGTTTGATAGGATTCCTGGATTCAATTATAAAAGCCTCAAACTTGATATGGAGAATCTCTAAGAGATCGTGTTTCTTTTTTTTCTTAAACTTACAACTTGATCAATGTATCTTAAGGAAACTTTGTGAATATCAAATTGTTGTTGATTGGTTCCTTTACATTTGTTGATCAATGTATATGTGCTTTTTTTTGAGTTTTTTTAGCTGATGGATCGATTGATTGATTGGCAAATTAAGCCTTTTCAGATGATGGAGCCATGATCCAAATTATAACATTTTAACAAAATAAAAAAAAAATTAGTAATCTTAGATTTTTGTTGGAGATAAGTGTAATAGAGAGGTATGATGCTCAATCATTCGACTAACATAGGATAATCACAATTCTACTCTAAGAAAGATCGAAAGAATTTTGGTAGTGAAGTTGAGAAAAGAAAGACTTTGGGTACACCTAAAAAATCTCTAATTATATTCAAGTTTTCTAACATATGTTAATAGACATAATTTGTGAACCCTATTTATCTAGGTTATTTAAAACAATTATAAAATTTGGCTTTTAAAAAATTTGTGTTATAAATGAAATATTTATGAAAAATATAATGTAAATTTTAAATTTTAATATAGTATGGTTACTATGGAATGAATGTGTTATTTTAAAAATAAAATAAAATTATTTTTGAGATTAATATTATCACAATAATAATTAGAAAATATAAACTTTACACTTAAAAGTAAATTAATAGATAAAAAATAAAAATAAAATAGTTCATTTTATATAAATAGAAAAGAGAAATTTAATAGAAAATAGTTTAAATAATATATATGAAAAATATTTTTTTTTTATAAATTTCTAATTCTCTTGTTATAGCTAGGGGTGGGCACGGTTGGTTAACCGGAGTTTCGGTTAACCGGACATCAGTTAACCGAAACTTCGGTTAGTAAATTTCAATAACCATAATCGTACCGTTCATTATTGGTTAACCGTTAACGGTTAACCGTGACACTCGGTACGGTTTATCGGTTAACCGACTTGTTTTAATTTTTAATCAAAAATCAAATTTTTAATAAAAAAATTACCTTATTTTTCAATAAAATTAACTTAAATTTTAAATTAAATATAAAATACAAACACTTGTCTAAAATAGAAACCAATCCGAGTGCACTCCTCCGCAGGCATGTTTGATGTTGTAGCATTATATTTAATTAATACATTTCTGTTTTTTTTTTGTATTTTTATACGGTTGTTGATGAACATTGATCTAGGGATTTTTGTTGATCTAGGTATTTTTATGTGTGTGAAATTCTAATTAGGTGGTGGTGTGCATGTGCACATGGGTAAAGTGTGTTATATTTGAGAGTGAAAGCCATAGGCCCATAATTCATAAGTGAAGGTGCATCGTATTTTTATGTACAATTTATAGAAATTAATACCCAAAATTTGTATAAGAAGCCTTAGGCCTATAAAGTGGAATGAAAAGATATATCCAAAATATACTAGTCAATGTAAAAATAAAAAATTGTAGGTCCAATATCAAATATCGTATAGTTTGAGCTTAGGTCAAAAAATTTGGGAAATTCTTAGCTTTTTTAGTCCTGCAAGGCCCAAACTGGAATGCGTTAATTTTTTTCATTTACTCAGAAGCATTGTCTCATACTCTTGACTCTCTGAGCGTATTGAAAAAAAATTAAACTATAACTATAAACAAAATTTATGATAACTAGTTTATTATTTATCAGAATGCATTTATTTATAACTATAACTAATTAGATATATCATTCCCTTTTTAAAAACATATAATATATAGTAAAAATATTTTCGGTTCATCGGTTAAACGCCCGTAAAAATATTGATAACCGTATCCGAACCGTTGAACCATTAAAAGTATCGGTTGGTTAACCGTAACCGAAATTTCGGTTCGATTAACCGTAAAAAGTGATCGGTTCTTCGGTTTTTCGGTTCGGTTCTTCGGTTACGGTTTTTTTTGCCCAGCCCTACTTATAGCAGCCCTGATCCAATCTTCAGCCACGTATGATTCCGACGTGGCAGTTTGACCTTGTCTTCCTCATAAACCTCCCAAAAAGCCCGAAAACTCCGCTTTGAGTTCTCTCACGATCTTCGAGTGCTCAGCTTTTACATCATCAATGGCGATCTTCAGATCTCTGAAAACCCTAATTGGAAGAAACCGTAGTAGAACAAGACCTTTCCTTACATCCCTGTCTATCGCCGGCTCGTCCCAATCTCCCTCCCCTTCCCTCGCTATTCTATCAGCGCCGCCTCCGCCGCTTCTCCTCTCCCGTACCACGCGATTTCTCTTGCAACCTTCCCTTCTCGCTTCTCATTCGCGTTTCCTCTCTCCTCGTTCCAAGCTGATTGTATTCCCCTTCCACGGCCCTCTCTTCCTTTCTTCCCCGCCATGGAAGCTGTCTCAATTGGCAACTCCGCTTCACTTCCAAGGCGATGTCGTCTTCTTTCCCAAGAAGCTTCAGGCTTTAAGGTTGCTTCAAAGGAAAGCGGCCGAATTTCCGATCAAATTGCCGTATGTGAAGACGGCTGATTTGGCCGTAAAGAGGGAGGAGCCAATCACGACGATCGGTGGCGGTTTGGCCGAGAATTTCATAAATTTGCCGAATTTGGTCTCTGTTAGTCGAATGGTGTCTGGTCCCGTGCTTGGATGGTGAGCTTGGTTTCCAATTTTATTTGTTCATTCTGTTGATGCCGAAGATTTATGATGAAAATTGGTTTCTTTGGATTTCATCTGTCTAAAGATGTCCTTTTGTTAAATGTTACTTCTAGCATTGCAATTTTATGAGCTAAAAGTATATCAATTTGATAATTTCAATACTGGTTACTGCTTAAGTTATAACAACAATTGAAATCATGCTGTTTGGATTACAATTGAAATCTGGACAGCTTTGCTTGAAATTGTGAATCATATGTATTAGGTGGCTGTATAAGTAGATCATGAAACAAAGATTGAATGACAGCTTTCTGTATGCAGGATGATTATAAATGAATGGTATATTCCTGCATTTGCAGGGCTTGCTATCTCTGGCGCCACTGATTGGGTATGATATTTGATTTAACATTGTGAGTGAACTAGTGCAAAGTTATAAAGAATATTCTAACTGTTTACAGTTACCATGTAGCTTGATGGGTTCCTAGCAAGGAAGATGGGTATTAATTCTGTTGTTGGATCCTACCTTGATCCCTTGGCAGATAAGGTAGGAATTCGTTCTTCTCTCACTATGATGTTGCATTTGTCCTAAGAGCTCTTTACGTAATTTTATCTTCATTGTGGTGGAAATATAGCAATATTGATTCAAAATTCTCACCTAGTGCAGGTTCTGATTGGATGTGTTGCTTTAGCAATGGTTGAGAACAATCTTTTACATCGTAAGTTAAGCTAAATTTGCTTCTGTAACTTGCCTAAAAATAATTTTTTTTGTCATGTTCTACTTTGGCACTATTAGTGGAGTACAGAAAGGGTCTTGTGTATTGTGCTTGAGGTTTGAGATATACATGTTTTGTTGCTATAGTTTATATTTTCGGTCTTTTGGAAAGTAACTGGGTCAAGCTTTGGCCCCATAGAACTACAGAAGTAGTTCTGTCACCTCAGTGAACTCCAAAAGTTATTAGGACATGTTGCTCTAGCTTTTCGTATTTGTAGATACTAGCATGCCATACATTCGAACCTGACTATATGTTATGAGACTTTGAATTATGACTTTCTGTTGTGTTTTGAAGCTGGGCTTGTTGGCCTGGTGGTGCTTCGGGATGCACTACTTGTTGGAGGAGCTGTTTATAACAGAGCTAATAGTTTAGATTGGAAGGTATGTGTCCATTTTGGCTTGGATATCTCGCTAGTTTTTATGTTATGTCATATGTGTATCTAACTTGGAATGTTTTCTAGTGGAAGAGCTGGTCTGATTTTGTCAATCTTGATGGCACTCGTCCAGAAAAGGTGAAGCCGTTATTTATTAGCAAGGTAAACTTACAACTCAAAGAGAAAACATCCCTTTTCTGCCTCATGTTAAATCGTTTAGTGTTTGTGTTTAAACCTTATAATCTTTTATCTAAGCCACTCGAGCATGATTATTACTAATTGCTATTCACACGTCTGCTGGCAGGTAAATACAGTGTTCCAGCTCATCTTGGTGGCTGCAGCACTTCTGCAACCCGAACTTGGTACAGCAGAAACACAAACGTATATAAACTACTTGAGGTATAGTGAAGATCTCATGCCTTGTTTACAAACAGTTTTGTAAACATAACAGTAACATTACATAACTAATACCATTGTGGTTGCAGTTGGTTAGTGGCCGGTACAACGATGGCATCCACTGCCGGGTATGGAGCGCAATACTTGAGAATGAGGAATAGGTCTCTGTTAAATGCCAGAAGTTAAATTAAATGTTCTTCTGTTCATTAAGTTAAAACCCTGCAAAGATCACACATCTGAGATAGGCAGCCATGGAAATGCAAGGCAGCTGATTGAGTTTGTAACAGGTCAGCCTCTCCAAAAAAGCGTAAGATTTCGCAAAAGCATGGATCTGAAGGCTGAATTGCATCTAAATTGTAAGTTAATGCTGGATGAAGAGGCTGGATTATAGGTTAGACAACTTAGGGGAATTCCTCTAAATTTTCATCATATGGCTGTTCTGCTGTTGCTGATTAAGTTAAAGAGTTGTGATAGAAAGGCTTTGTATTTTACTGAGATGAAAGTTGATAGTAGAGTTTTAATTCACATTTTGCTTATTCTTCTTACCCACAATTTTTTTTAAATTTTTTTTACGTTTGGAATCTGCACTGGTTAGGTCTCTCTATGGAAATCTATACATATAAACACATCACATTCAGCTTGGCAAAGGGTTCTACTTGTATGCTATCTCCTGTGTTTTATCGCCCTGATTGGCATTGTTTCTGTCATCACCGGTCACCCTATAGACAGTTATAGAAGGTAGGGATTTTTGCTGAATTCTGAAGTTTTCTTCTTCTTCTTATCAAGTTTGGCAAGTTTGTGTCCATTGCGGAAGCTGGCAAAGTGGCAAAGCAAGATTTTAAGTTAGGCATTTAGCAAGTGAGTTTATTAGGAAATGGGTATAAAACTAGAACATGGATATTCAAGTTCTTATCATTCAAACAAGGGAAAAAAAAAAGTGAGATTCAAGAGGTTTACAAAAGGATTCGGCTAATGTGTATCTATGAGCATATATTAATAAATTAAGTTTAGACACTAATTCAATATCATTCCCTAAAATTAAAATGGTTGAATCCTAATAATTTAAAATTAACAAACAATTATCATGCTTATGTGCCGATAGTACCGTTGCGGTCGGGGGAGTACTAAGAGATGAAGATGGCATGTGGTTAGTGTGCTTCAAATGCAACCTTGGAGTTTGCTCAGTCTTGGTGGCGGAACTTTGGGGTATATTCCGAGGACGCCAACTGGGTGATGGCTTTAGAGTCGTGGAACTTGAATGTGGTTCACAAATGGCTATTAGATTCATCACTCTACGAATTTATTCTACTCATCCTCTCACTAGCCTGGTCATAAGGTGTCAAGACAATTTTACGAATGGATTGGATTATCCGATTCTGACACATCTTTAGAGAGGCCAACGTGCCAACTTCCTAGCCTTGTCGTATGGTCACAACTTTTCTCTCGACTACTATGTTATTAATGAACTCCCCATAGACATATCTTAATTATAGATTATGATGTATTAGAAGTGACCACCTCCCATATTGTTATTACCTACAACTTTCTTTGAATGAATTTCTTATAAACTCCTTCCCTAAAAAAACATAAAAAGAATAGTCTCCATCAATTTGAATCTCCAAAGTTCCAAACAATGAAAAAAAAAGTGAGATTTATCGTTTTTAAAATTAAAAAAAAATGAAATAGGCAAAAGATGTCACGTGCCATGGAGCATCTCCCAAAAGGTCCACATATTATATTATTTTAACCGCTTCATTGACGTCAATTCAAATTCAAACCTCCGCGACCGTTTTCTTTCTCATTCAAGTTTCAGTTGCCCAGATTTCGAATTAGAGTTTCAGACACCTCATTTCTCCGTTCGCAAAACAAGAAATCCAAGCTAGAGAGGTAAAGATTCCACTCTTAAACCATGGAATCTTCCAAACGGAAAAAATCACAAACGGAAAACTCATGCTGTTCTCCGGCCCCAAATCTGCGTCCGTCTTCTTCCTCCCTCTTCAGAGACATCTCCAATTTCAAGACTCCCAAGCACCCTTCCAAAACCTTACCTTCACAGATCACCACTCCGCAGTTCTTCTCCGCCTCCAATCGCACCCCATCATCCACCTTCACCGCCGCCGGGAGCCGGAGGCGTCGCCCGTCGATGGCCCCTACAACCGCGGCTTCCTCCAAGTCAAAATTCAGTCAACGGATCAAGGTATTGGAGGTGGAGCAATCGCAATCTTGTCGAAAGGAGTTGATAAAGAAGGAGAAATCGATGAAGTCTCTCGCCAATTCGCTCACCGCTTGGCTGAATTTCTTGCTCGAAAACCCTAGCCAGTGCGGGTGTGGGGATACGGAGGTCAGGGTTGGGTTTAGCGTGACGTCTAGGGTTGGAAAGAGGGAGAGTTGGGTGAGGAAGAGAGAGGAGGAGGACGACGTTAGGGTTGACGGTTTGGGCCGGTGGCCGAAAAGACAAAGGGACGGGAGTTGGGGCGATGAGGTGGAAATCTCGAGCTCTCAATTTGCAAATCTGCAGAAATCACTGAGTGATCTCTGTAGTTTCGACGATTTGAAGGGAAGGATGAGAGAATACTTGAGCTTATCCACCTGTAAGGAGATTTTCAATGTCATGACTCGCTTGACAAAGGTACGATTTTTTACTTCTTTGCCACATATTGAGTTTTGCAGCTCCATCTTTACCACAAAGTTATCAAGTCCTTAACTCCATGATATATTTGTATACCAACATCACGTGTCAACTCTACATGAATCCCTAATCTTGGCATGTTAAATTCCTACCTATATCCTTGCTCCTATATTCAAAATGTTGATTTGATTGGTCATATTGGTTTTACTCATGATCTAATGTTAATTAATTTCTCATGTACTACCAATATTACTAGAATTTCAGAGATACTGCAAAAAAGTTAAAGTTGGAATGCCAATAGTAGGAATTTTGAATGTTGCTTTGCTTATTTTCCAGAATATTGATGAAGGGAGGTTAAAAATGAAGTCACATTGTCCTCTAGTCACTGATTTGGGATTGAAAGAGAAAGCTGTAAAAGCTCTTTTGAGTTACAACTCCGCATGGCTCCGGGTTGGACTATACATAATTTTTGGTGGGGAGTCGCTTTTGATTGATGGATGTTCTGCTACTGATGAAGAAATTGGATTCTTGAAAATGGTCATTGAGAAGCAGTTTTTCTCTCATGCGGGCCTAGCAAAATCTTTTGCTTATAACAAGTTGGTTGAGGGTTTATACAAACCTGGTTACTTTGAAATGCTGGGAAATGTTATCCTAAAGAGATTTCTACTTCTTGTGCTGCTACTTGATAGAGCCAAAGCTCAGAGTAGTTTGCCTCTCAAGTATGGTCTTGATGGGCTAGATGGTGGTTCTCCATTGCTGTTCAATGTTCAGTCTAACATTAAATCAAGCCAACAAATGATAACAGGTGATTTTCTAGACTACCTTTCTGTTAATATCTTTGCAGCCTTCATGATCTGACGTTGCATTTTTGCTGACCAAAACTAGATTTCTTGATAAGCGAAGTTATGCATGGAGAAGGTAATCTTCTTGCACATTTAGTGATGATAGGGTACAAAGTATCTTATGAACAGGTAGAGTACTCTTTGATTTTTTTCCCTTGTGATATATCTACATCAGCATTGATAGCATACTTTTGATTTTTGTTCGCGTGAAAATGAGATATAGCTGAACTTGACATTTCATGTACGGTTTGTTTAAGTTGTCAGTGTTTGAATAAAAAGATTCTCTGTGCAGCTAGCCCTCATTGAATATGACTTCAGGATTGGAGATTTATTTGAAGATATCCAAGATGGAGTGAAACTTTGTAGAGCTATTCAGCTATTGCAGAATGACTCCTCTGTTCTCATGGTCAGCTTTGTTTCCTAACATTGATTTTTGATAATTTTGTGATAAAATTGTTGCAAGTCTCAGTATGTGTCTTCTAATACTGTGTTTATTTCATGGCAGAAAATGGTGCTCCCTGCTGACAGTTACAAGAAGAGAGTGGCAAATTGTAATATCGCTTTACAGTATCTGAAGAAGGCCAGTGTTCCACTATATGATGACGATGGAATGTCGATCACTGGGGACGATATTGTCAATGGAGACAAAGAACTTACATTATCTCTTCTGTGGAATGTGTTTGTCCACTTGCAGGTATATTTTATTTTTCAGTATTCTGCTCTTAATTTTTTATTCTCTTGCAGATACATTGAACATTAATATTTCCAAGTCTTTTTGCTAGTAATTGACTACTTTCTTATGCTCCCCAATGTTTGAGCTGCAGATACCTCTTCTGATCACCAAAACTACGCTTTATGATGAGATCTGCAAAATTTGTAAAGCTAATTCTGTATGTATGAGTAATTCAGTTGTTAAATTCCTCCTTGTTTCTCACTTAATAAGCTATAATTTTGCTTCTTACTTGCACAGGAACTTAAGGATTTGAAGTCTTCTAGTCATTTAGATATGCTCCTTAACTGGATAAAGGTATTTCCAAAATTGAACTTTATATAAATTGATTAGCTGAGTTCTCAAATTAAATGCTCAGACTATTAGGGAACGTTTATTCATTTGATCGACTATGCTCCTTTAGGGTCCTTAAATTCAATGAGATTTGGTTCTGATTGTATACACTTCGATTGAACAAGTGAAATCTGGTTTTTATTATCTCTTTCCAATGATTAGTCCTTTGGTTCTCAACTTTGTAAAAAAATTGATTTGTATATTTGGTGCCTCCTATCTCCCTGATTTGGGTGTGATTACATGCTTTTTAAAACATTGATGAAATTGGCTGATTATAATGGTTCTTTCTAGCATGAGATCTGAATAGAAATACTGATCTTTGCAGGCAATATGTGAAAATTATGGGGACAAGAAAGATAAATTGAATTCACTAGTTGATGGAAAATCAATGTGGTGCTTGCTCGACTTTTACTTTCACAAGGAACTTACTTGTGTTTGTTCTCCAAAGGTGCTCTATTTTGGATACATATTTTCTATTTTCATTTTAAAAACCTACTGTCTAGTCTGTCTTACAATATTTATCTTACCCCCCAGGACATGGGTGAACCAAGTGTGGAAGAATCTGTTGTCTCTTCAGTGGATCGTTCAGATGCTGTGCACAATTTTGTATTATCACAAAAGATAACTACGTTATTGGGCAATGTGCCTCAGGCAAGTTGAAATTCTAGCATTACTATTTGTACAAGTACATAAAATCACACCATAAACTGCTTCTGTTGTCCACCTGGGGTTATGAAACAAGGCCGTTGTTGTAACAAGAATGTGATTGTTTGAGGATCTGAAAGCCAAAGATTTCCTCCCGGTCCTATTTTATGTCTATCATAGATGTTATTTTATTGTATATTAATATATCTTAACCATGATGGTCACTGTTGTTCAATTGACAAATTTCTCATTTTAGGTTCTCCAAACCAGTGACATACTTGAGTACAATGGACCATGCAACAACAGAAGTGTAATAGTTTTATTAGTCTTCATGTCCACCCAATTGCTTGTCAAAAAGAGTAAGGTAGTGCAATTATCTGCAGGTTTGATCATTTCTTGGATTAATACTCGTGAAATAACTTATTTATCGGCTATATATGGTACTAGGATCAACTCAATTTTCACAAGCTTATGGGTTGCCGTTGCCAAGCTCTTGAACGAAGACGCTCAAGTTTGGATAGGTTGTCCAAGAAAACAGAAGACAAAGTAATCAAAGATGACTCTGAGGAGACAACTGCAGGTTCCTTTCCTGAGATTTATAGTGACATCTGCACGGTCTTTTCTTCTTTTGTATTTTGGGTGGCTAATTATAAATGTGCATCAACTTCTTTAATATTTGCTTCTTTTACATCATTTTTATATGGTATGTTGAACACTATCTCTACAATGAATTTTTTTCCATGCTACTCACTTCCATCTGAAATGGGAGGCATAATAGGAAGGGAAATGTTTATGGCGATGATATCTATACGACTATACACGCACTGGTTGGGCAGTAATTAAACATGGAAGCTAGGCTTGGGGGAATGCAATTTTATTCATAATTTTTCTGCATTGGTAGTAAATGAACATTCATATTGGTCATTTTCCTATTTTATTTGATTGGTATTTGAAGATAGCGCTTTAAGTATTGTTTGACTTACTGGGCAATATATATTGAATTTGATCCTTCAGATGCTGCTAGAAAGTTTAAGGCTGTCAAGGCTTGGTGGCAGGAGATGGCAAAACAAAATAACGATTGCATTGTCAAACCAAATCCTCCAAACGCATCGCATATCCCAACCAACAAACATGGCTCTAATGTCTCCAAAGGTGATTGGAAGCTATCCCCATTTACATGATATCGATGTAACAAAAAGAGTAGCCGGCCTTCCATAATGTGAAACTGATCTTCTTTGCACCCTTTCAGAAAAAGCTGCTATTTTCATACAATCCCATGCCAGGAGGATGAGCAAGCACCGAAATTATTTGAAGACAAGGAACGTGATATATTGTTTGCAAGTGTATGTTCGTGCATGGTTGACTATGAAGCATAGGATAGGACATACTGACTACAACACTATCAAATTTCAAGGTAAATATAATGATATTAATTGACCTCTTTTTAGATTATTTTAATTTGTACATTTTATTGAGATTTGTTACCTCATTGTTGTTTTTGTTTTTGTTCTTTCCCTTATCTGGCTTTACAAAAGAATCCCAGAAAGAGACACAAAATTTGGCAAGAACCGTGGATTTCATGGTTGATAGGCACAATTTTGTCAGGTTAAGAAGATCTACCGTGCTTATTCAGTCGGTGGCACGTTTGATGCTTCTGAGAAATCAAAGAGAAGCTAATGTCACTAGTAACAGCTCAGGTCATGTACTTGAAACTTGTCTCATGCAAGTGAATAGTGAGGAGGAGGATTTAACTCTAACATGTGATAGAAAGACAGAAAATGAGACTATTAATATGGGATTGAACTGTCAACTGGATGAAATAAGGTTTGTAGTTTGTCAGTCCCAACAAATTGAGGAATCAGCAGCTAGAATTATTCAGAGACATTGCCGTGGTTGCCTGGCAAGAAAACATTTTGAAAATCAGAAGCAAGCGGCTAGCATTATTCAGAGACATTGCCGTGGTTGCCTGGCAAGAAAACATTTTGAAAATCAGAAGCAAGCTGTCAGCATTATTCAGAGACATTGCCGTGGTTGCCTGGCAAGAAAACATTTTGAAAATCAGAAGCAAGCTGTTAGCATTATTCAGAGACTTTGCCGTGGTTGCCTGGCAAGAAAACATTTTGATAATCAGAAGCAAGCTGTTAGCATTATTCAGAGACATTGCCGTGGTAGCCTGGTAAGAAAACATTTTGAAAATCAGAAGCAAGCGATTAGTATTATTCAGAGACATTGCCGTGGTTGCCTGGCAAGAAAACATTTTGAAAATCAGAGGCAGGCAGCTATAACAATTCAGAGGGTTCTTAGATCCCTCAGCTTGTGGAAAATCTATCACAATGAGAAAGTTGCAACAAGATCTGCCATTGTTATTCAGTCCTGCTTACGCGGATGGCTGGCACGCAGAGATGCTTCTAGGCGTAGGCATTGCGTTGTTGTTATTCAAGTAAGTTCTAAATCTGATACATGAAGTAATTATTTAGCATATCACGTTTGTTAATTCACTCATGCTATATGAGAAATAAAACAAAGTTATACTTTCTGATGTACACAGAGCAACATTCGTCGCTGGTTTGCAAGAAGGGTATTCCTGTCCCAGAAATCAGCTGCAATGATGATACAGAGTGGTTTAAGAGCCCTGGTATGCTCTAAAGCATTTTTCGCCTACAGGCAAGCTGCTATTGAAATACAACGTATTGTCAGAGGAAGAATTACTAGAACTAGACTTCTAGGTATGCATAAACCATTTATTTTCTTATCTAATCTGGGCCATATACTCTTATACATAACAGTTGAACTTTAAATCACACACAATGCAGGAGCCACGTGCATCCGTGATGTTTATCTAAAAAACACTATTGTGGCCAAATCTGAAGATCAGTATCAGAGCACTGAACTCAAAATAGTTATGCATGCAATTATCAAGCTACAAAGATGGTGGAGAGGGACAAAAATGTTGAAGTCACAAAAATTGGAGGCAGCTGTTGTTATTCAGTCCCATTTTCGTGGTTGGGTTGCAAGGCGGAGAGTAGCTAGAGAAAATCGCCAGATTGCTCTTATCCAAGTAAGATCCTACCCTTTTTTAGTTTATTTACATTGGTATGACTTTATTAAAGTGTTTCTTGGGTTGATTATTTATTTTATTTTTTCTGCTGGATTGTTTTGAAAATTTTCCAGGCAAACTGGAGAGGCTATATTGCACGTAGGGATGCAAAGGAGCAGCAGCTAATAGATCTACGCCGTAGAGTACAAGAGTCTGCTGCTAACGTGGATGATGGAATGCGCCTTATTAATAGACACATTGCAGCTCTGAATGAACTCTTGAGCATGAAAAGTCTGAGCAACATCCTTAGGAATTGTGCAACTTTGGGTCAGTATCATCTATCTTGCCTATATATGTCTCAACAAAATTATCTTCAAAATCCATGATGCTTGTTGAAATTGCACATTGGACTGTAAAAAATGAAGCTGGGTCTTACTAGTAATATAGCTGCTAAATACTAAAACCACTGCTTTGCTTTATTTGAAATGTAGTTTAACATTAAGATTATGTGTTCCCTTTGTAGACAAGGCAACCGGTCTATCCAGCAATTGTTGTGAGATACTGGTGAAGGCTGGGGCTATTGAAATCTTGTTGAAACAGATCAAATCTGTCAGCAGAAGCATACCAGACCAGGAGATTCTAAAACACGCCCTTTCGATTCTCAGAAACCTTGCTCGCTACCCACATCTAGCCGATACCCTCATCAATCATCGCGAATCAGTACAAACTGTCCTCTGGGAAATGCTAAGGTTTGCCACACACTTTGCCTTGCTGTTTTTTTTTTGTATCCCTCATGTTGGTAGTAGTGTCTTGGTTTTGAAAAATGGCTTTTTTTAGGAACAAGGAAGAAGCCTATTTCATTGCTTGTGACCTCTTGAAGAAAGTTTGTATGAGAAGGAAAGGAGTTGAAGCTGTGCACAGGTTGCCTTTCTTGTTGAAAAGACTTGGTGGTCTTGTCGATGAGCTGGGCCGAAAAGCTAGCAAGGAGAAAAGGTGACCATTATATATTTTTTTTTTAATTTGGTTTGCTTTCTATATGTATGGTCGTTCCTGAGCTCACAATGATTTACTTCCAGGATGATGAATCAACTAAGAGCATCAGCTACAAGAGATGGCACAGAAAGGAGACTAAAAGAGGCAGTGGAAATTCTCAGTATGATCAGACATGGAAGAGACGACTACTCGGATGCTTGAGTGAAATGGTTTTCAACCAATGCTATAGGAAAATCAAATGTTCGACTTTGGGTCGAACATTAATGTTCTAATTTCAATGGCTATTGTTTAAGTTTGATACTCAATAGTGTGTAGAATCTAAAGTGTATGAAATCTTCCTGTTATGTGTGATGTGTTGTGCTTCATTTTTGAAAGCATAGTATGTAGAAACTAAAATGTATGAAGTCAATAGTGTGAATTTTGACACTCAAACAGTGTGGCGATACTAAAAATGCATGTTCGAGCAGTTGGTTTTGCTAACTCATGATGGACAATTAAATCCCACAATCCAGAGTTGCAGATGATTCGCTTCATGTCAATGTCAATGGAAGGAAGATGAACTAATTGCTAGAACTCCTACAAGCTACACTAAACATAATAATATGTTCTCCAATTCTACTTCACAAAAACCAAACTAGTTTAACATAATAATCTGTAGTTCTAATCGCGATTAATCAGCTCAACCTCTGAGTTACTGTTCTATCTGTGCCTCCTTGGTTCAGAGTGACATTGACTACATAGCATTCAATCTGGCCTCTTCAAGTTCAAGCAGTTATCTGTTGCTTGTCTAAACAACTCCTGCACCTCCTGTAGTTCCTTTTCTGGCATTTATTCAGCAAGCAAACACAAGGAAACATACCACAATCAGGTCATTCCAAGTGATTTATGTACAAGCTACCAAATTTAAGGATTTCTCATCCCAAAATCAAAAAAGCGAATTGGAAGCTCCAAGTTTGGATCTATGATAGTTGTGATAAATAGTGATAACCTTACTCAAGATTAACATACTTGGCCATAAGTCACAAAGGAGAGAATTATATAAAGCTGAACTGGATGAACAAATGGGAAATCAAAGCTGAAGTAGATCAACAAGTGAAAACCCTTTCTATTTGCTTGTTTGCATAAAAAAACATGGGAGATCAAAGAGATTTCCTTCAATTGTCTTACCAGCAGCTTCCAGTTGTCTTTGCAGTTCTTGACCAACTGAATCATTTTCAGCCTATTCAGTGAAATTTAACAAAAGCTTATGAGCATTGATCAAAAGTGGAAACTTGGTGAAAATTTGATGTATATGGATCCCTTATATCAATCTAATAGAAATCAATTCCTTCTTTCTCTTTAGATGTAGTTCTTTTTTCTTACTAAAACCCTAGCTAAATTTCACAGCCAATCCCCAAACTCAGTACCTGTAGCTCTGCAATTCTCTTCATTTGAGCTTCTTCACCTCCTTCCGCCAATGGAAGCGCATTAACCAGTGCATCAAACTAAAGCAGGTACAAATTTTCAGATCAGCTTTCAACAATTGGAAATCAGTCAAACATTCATAATACTACCAAAAGGTATCTATCATCAAAATGAATTCTTTATTGCTCAAATCATCTACAGAAAAGTCACCATAACCAGAGTACTTTCCTCAATAAACTTTTGTTCTTCCATTAGACATGGACTCAAAAGTTGAAGACTTGGAAAGGTTAGAATACCTGCTTAGCAGCTTTAACTAGAGCAGCACTCATTTCCTTGGGCTGCTCAGCAGGATTAGGAGGAGTCTCCTCGGCTGGATTAGCAGGAACAGGAGGCGGTTCCGGATAATTTTGAGAGAGGCGAACAGGTGTGGCATCCCTCTGTAGGGTTCCAAACGTATTGAAGGCGAGATTAGCGATGGTGTTCACCTGTTCTTGTAGCTGAGAAATGATGTCCATCTTCCAATTCGTGAAATTCTGAATTCAGAACATTCCAGAATAAGAATTCATCGCACAAACGAAAATCCAACAACGAAATCGAAGATCTGCGTAACGAACACAAATTGAACCATAAACTCACCCTAAGGCTACACCGATCGCTCGCTGGAATCTCGGCTCCCACGTCTCGATTCCACTACTGACGTTGATCGGAGTCCCTTCCCGTCGCGCCGTCGGTGATCGGTGGCTGGACCGCCGGAGAGAAGAGGAGCAGGTGACGAAGGGTGGAGTGAAGACTCGACTGTAAGGTTACTCAAAAATAGGGCTGTCAATGGGTCGGGTTATGGGTGGGTGGAGCACTTCCACCACCCGACCCGCAAGTAAAAATGTCCCACCCGACCCACCCGTCACCCGTTGAATGTTCCACCCATCACCCAAACCACCCGTTACCCACTGGTTATATGGGTGACCCGTTCACCCGTATAACCGTTGTATTTTTTCCATTATCTTATTTAATACTGATAATTTAATACGAAAAAAATATACACAAATAATTATTCAATAAGTAAATGAAAATATAAATCCATAGTTCTAAAATTAATAATAAAAAACATAAAAAAATATATTATAAAAGGTTAAATAGTTGAAAATTTCCTTCAAAATATGAGAACACTTCCATAATATACTAGGATAAGTATGATTTAAACGGGTTAAGTGGGTGGTTTAGGTGAAATGGGTGATGGATTGGGTAATGGGTCGGGTTATTTGGGTGACAAAGTCTCACCCATACCCGACCCGTCACCCGTTTCACCCATCACCCAATCCCCCATCACTCGCTTTGTTTGGGTTTTCGCCCGTTTAATTTGGGTGGGTTAAGCAGATGGGTTGATCACCCATGGGTAATTGTCAGCCCTACCCAAAAACCCCAACTAAAAGTATAAAACGACGCGTAGCCATTTTTTTTACCAGAACCGATTTTAAAATATTAATGGACCGAAGGTCGGACCGATACACCCTCGGTCCGGTCTGGTCCGGTGCGATCCAAATAAACCGAACCGGACCTAATTTTGCCCACCTGTGACCTGACCAAGCTACTCAATACTCATTGGCCAACATTATTTCATCATCTTTAACTCGTTAAACACACCTTCTAAAATTAAAATTTGACCCAAAAAAACCCTTTTAAAATAAAAAATGGGACATTTAACACCTTTTTTAAGACTAATTTAATTAAAAAATGTCCACCAATTATAGTATTAAAAATATTTATATTTCATTAAATCCTTTCTTCATATAAACTGTTTATATTATTATTTTAACTATTCAAATATATTTTACTATACAAAATGTTCTAAAAAATGAGGTTTTTGATTCACTAAGTCAATCTGAACTTGTACTCAAACCAAAATTATAAAGTCACCTAATTTGAACCGAGTGAACACACCCAATTAGCAAGGTCTAATTATCCTTTATAGTTTAGTTCCATGGAGAATTGCAAAAGACACTCTCTCCATGGGCTAGGTAGTATTTGTTTGTGAAACTACAAATGGTGTAAATACATGCCATATTTTGTTTAGTGGGTGATAAACCAACTTATCAATTACTTGTTGCCTTGTTGGTAAACTTCAATCATAAATTTTGGGTCAATGGGTATTTTATATGTTACTTAATTGTAAAGGTGAAAAGGTCATGGGTTATAACTTAGGATGAGACATTCGATTGTGCAATCAAAACATCAATTATTAATTTACTCTATTAATCGTTATTATTATTGAAAGTATCATCTCTTCTTCAATAAATTAAAAAGTTCTTATAAGCTGAGAGAAGAGACACCCCACGCCCCAACCAAAGAATTGAAGAAAGTCTAACATACCCAATTTCAACCGCGTAGATTTGTAATTTTGTACCTTGTAGAATTTCGAGTTGTTTAAGTGTCATTGCAGCATTAAGCTCCTCACAATAAATATCGCGGTCTTCTGTTCTTGGTTTCTTGTCTAAAGGCTCCAACAAACTAAATAAGTTTAGGATTGCAAAAAACACGGGCTAGGTAATGTTTGTTGGTAACTTATTTGTAAATGTGAAAAGGTTGGGTTATGATGAGACATTCGATTGTGTCAATCAAAACATCAATCATAAATTTATTCTATTCATTGTTATTATTAACGAGAGTGTCAGTCTCTCCTTCAACAACTCAAAAACAGTTATTATTATCCGTCTTTAAGTTCTTACAAGCTAAGAGAAAAGACGCACTACACCCCAACTAAAGAATTGAAGAAAGGCTCTAACGTACCCAACTTCAACTACCTAGAATTTCGAGTTGTTTGAGTGTCGTCGCAGCTTTAAGCTCCTCGCAAGAAATACTACCTTCTTCTGTTCTTGGTTTCTTGGCTAAAGGCTCCAACAATCTCAAATCTTGTTCATCCATTGCAATTGACAATGTAGCTAAAAGTTCCAACTTCTCCTTTGCAATGCTTTCTTCAATCTCGTCTACCATCTTTTCCTCTCCCACCACCATTGAGTATGAAACATCTTCTAACACTTGACAATCTAAACCATTATTCTTCTCCTTTGAAGCCTCATTTGGTATCTCAATCATGATTTGCTCATGCTCTTCCTCCACTACCCTTATATCCACACCTTCATATTGACCACCCTTCATTACATCATTATTCCTAAGTTGAACACATTCATAAATATTATTACTAACATCAACATTCTCCACACAAAGATCCATCCTTGTGTACATTTTCGCCAAGGGTGCAATATCATTTTCCATAGTGATTGGCACAAACTTCCCTGGCTCAAAAACAAGCCCTTTTAGGTAAGTTTCGGTTTCAGACACCCTCATACTAAGCAAGTAGCCAGCATCAAATGCACCTTCTAAAACACCACTTATCATCCTTCCTATCATCTCATCCTCGTCGATACTAATTCCATTTTTTCCCTTTGCAAGGTCTATTTGAGCTTGCATTGGCGATCTTTCAACCCTAGTATGAGTATAAGATAAAGGGTTGTTGTCTTTGCGTGGTCGCCCACGCTTGCGTTTGATAGATGAAGAAGTGCTTGATTCTAGACTATATTGTTGGCTCATTGCTTATTGGGATCAATCAAAGTTGAACCAGATTTGGAAATGAAACACCTTAAATAGCCCTGAAATGTAAGAAGAAAAAAAAGTATTGGAAATGAAACACGTTTTTAAAACAATATTACTCCAAGGTTCAGGCATTTTGTCATAACTTAGCATGATTCACAACCAATTCAAGGTTCATATTATGTCTTTTGGACTATTTATAATCTATGTTACACGGATATGGACACAGAAACGGCACAAACACTAGGAAACAAGATCATTTTCATAATGTTACACGAAAGAACAATAGTGCTAGAAGATATAAAAATAATAATCAGCGGCCAAAGATTGAAGTTAAGATTTTTCTATGAAGTCGCTAAGAGATGAAGATGGGAAATTAGGAAAATAAATGGCATTACAATTGTATAAAAGAAAATTAATTTAATCTCTTGATCGAAACTTACCTCTGAAATTCCCACTCAGACCCAATCTTAGAGCTGTATTTGAATGATATTCAATTCACATGAACGGCAAATCGATCATTTGAAGAAGGGGAAATCTTTAATTGGGATCTGATTTTCTTTTGTAACGTTTTTTTTTTAAGAATTTAGAAATCTTAATCATTAAATTTAAAACTTTGTTTTGGGTGTGGTTTAAAATAACTAATTTTAATTCACATATTGCTTGATTTTAGCTACTCAATATTGAATAATTCAATTAAAAATAATTCAATATTGATTTTATAAGTTCTATAGATAGGAACAAGGTTTAATGCTAAAAATGGGCCACCAATAAGTTCTACAGATTATTGGTTGTTCAATTCACATATTGCCCTCGCGAGACTCGAACTCTAGACGTAGGCGTTTGATGGAGCAAATCTCTCCGCTGAACTGGGGTGACAATGACCAAAAAAAATTCACATATTGCCATTTTTTCTGTTGCTAGAATGCTATTTTATAGGTGGTATATTTTCTAGATTAATTTTGGGTTATAGATTTACTAAATTATATTCATTGTGATATATATTTATGTTGTTTTAATTAATTTTGGAATATATTTTTGTTTCAATTTTAAATGCTATTTTGTAGGTAGTCTATTTTTTATATGGACTAAATCACAGTGGATCTTAACAAATTGTTCAATTCTAAAAATTGATATATGACCCACGAAATCGTATAAATTGTTCATAAATCATTGAAAAAATTACAAAAATATATGCCAAATTTTATAGATAATTTTAGGAAGATCATGATTTTTTTAATTTGCAAAAATAGCCTAATCACCATCCAATTTTATAATCTACGGCTTAAAATATCCCTCACTACATATTATAACAACTTTCCTCACCTAACCCTACCCCGTCATCAAATTTATACATAGTGAGTAGTGACATATGCATATCGTTAGATGACTATTTAAATTTACAAACGTAATATAGTAATATACATTCAACAATCTTCTTTCATTTTTTACCCCATGACTTTTTGAACGCTAATTATGAGACAAACATTAATACTTTTTTAGCCAATATGTTAATTGGCTTTTATACAATTTTTGGATAGATATAACTTATATATTAATATTGTTGTATTAATTCTAACTAAATTCAGTTATCATTGTCACATAACTGAATTTTAGTTTTTCTTACACCCCTTCTGCGTTAAGTCAGAAGTGACTCCATTTTGACCTTCCCGCTCAAATGAAACTACATTGAGTCTATGATGATGATGTTCAAATCGGCAAGTTATGTTTTTAATTTTTCTATAACTCTGAGATGCTTTCGATTCAATTCGGAGTCAGTTTTTGGGTGTTTGGAGTGATCGAGTTATTGTTTCACATGAAGTTGAGGTATTGGTTATGTAAAACATGATGGATTTTAGAGACGGAGCGCTTCTCAGGAGATTTGTCGCACTTCCATAAATGAGTCATGTTAATTGACATGCTCTTCGACGTCACAATGTTGTGATAGCTTTTTACTAATCCATGTTTGTTTCATATCTCGTGTCTTCAAAGCTTCCATGTTGGTTTATTTATTTCTATTTTATATTATGGTAGTTGTTTTTTTCATTCTAACAACTAGTGGGCTTAATTATCTCGATAACTCGATCTACCAGGTTCGTCCTTTCCCTATTTAAAAAAAATAAAAATTCCGGTTGATATCCTCGAGTTTTTATTTTTTCCGGATAGTACCCTAAAAAAACTTATTCTATATGGTACTCTTAAACTTCTGCAAAAAAAGTCCGGCCGGTGTCTTACTTATAAATTTTCATTAATACACTCTTATTCAATTGTCTTCTTTATCATTGATACATGTATTTTCAAACTTCGAGCTGGATATTATATATATAGGCAGGATCGGATCATATGTTTTTCATGCACTAGTCACACATCACATGGCTTATTAATTAGTTTGTGCGGGCATCATCAATCATCATATATATATTGTCGACTACCAGACATTATAGCGTAATTGCTACCGCGATTGTTCACGTGTTGGCCGGTTTTTAAGTATCGTGTGAACACGTACGAGAGATCGAAGCCTCATAGAAGATGGCAAATCAATCATGAGATCGAGCAAGAGCCCGCAATTAGATCAATCAAGATCCATCGATAAAAAGTTTATAATTAAGATCGTTAACGAGTGTTATTTCCGTACCCTGTACGGATTTAATATAAAAATTATCTTATAAAAATTATTTTAGACTTGTTCTTAAAAAATTTCTCAAACACATTTTTCACAACTAAATCACACTTTTTTAGTCTTATTTATGTACCTACCTTGTACGAATTTAATATAAAAATCATTTATAAATTATTTTCTTACTTGTTCTTAAAAAAAATTACAAACACATTTTCACAAATCTCACTCCTTTTAGTAAAGAATTATAAAATATTAATTTATTAGTTGGTGGTGGTTTTTGGGATAGTGAAAAAAATAGGTAAGGTGAAAGTGGTTTTAAAAGATTAAAATTATTTTCTTAGTAAAAATTACAAAATATTAATTTATTAATAAGTGGTGTGGGCTTTGAGGATAGTGGGTAAGTGGAAGTATTTTAGAAAAAATAAAAAAATATCTCAAATTGCCAAGTGGCTCAAATTTTTACAAAGACTTAGTTTTTGCTTTATATTTGTACTAGGTAGATTAGTTTTATGACAACCCAAATCAAACGTAAATGCTAATAATTAATTAGTACAACGTACGTAGTAGTACCACTAGTACATGAGTATATAAACCTATTTGCCATAAATAATCAATCTACTATATATATAAAAGTAATAAGGTTTGGAACCTTCTTATTACGCCACCTAGGATTTCGCCACATGTCGATTCCATATTAAGCCACCTCATATTTTTACACGTGTCATTTTCTTATAATTTAGACGTTTTTATAAATATTTCATGTCATAGTCCACATGTCAAAAAATTTCTATATCACTAATATATTATGTACACATTATATTGCCACATAATCTACAAATATCAATCAATTTTTAGTTTTTTTTATATTGGATTACAATAATGTTTTTTTGGAAATTTATTTACATATAAAAATATTTTTTACCATATCTTTATGATCCTAACAACTCTCCAATATAATCTACCAAAAAAAACTCATATAAATATATACCGAGATCTTATCCTATAATATAAATATATACCGAGATCTTATCCTATAATATATACCGAGATCTTATCCTATAATATGTCAAGTCAATTTTATTTGCTAATCTATATTAAATGTCCCATTATTTTCATTTTTGACATCAAAATCTTTAATTTAGAATTACTCCGTATGTTTTTTTACAATTTATATAAATCACCAATTCACAATTATTATTTATATTATATTTTTATTTATTAATATCTTTTTTATAGTATATCTAAAAAAATATCGATTCATAATCGTGCAGGGCACGATGGAAATGACTAGTATAAATAATATTATTTTGACTAAAATGACCATTGTTCAATGGTCAAAACTAACTTATAAAATAATTAAAATGTAAGTTAGTGAAGTAATTTGGTTCAAAAATTCAAGGTTGGCTTACTTGTCATTTTGTTCGCTTCTAAAGTTCGAAAGGAATATTTTTGTTATTATTCATTGGGGTTGCATTTTTGTACGTCTAGATTTTTTTAATCAAGCAGCCTGTCACTTGTTAATTAACAATCCCTTGCACCTTAATTTGAATGTGTGATCAATATGTATAATTTATACTGTGTTTTTAATTTATTTTAAAAAAATGAGGTTAATATGTAAGACATTAAATTCACAATTGTTTATAAGGTGTGAACTATATACAACATAAAATTTATGTGTAATATGAGACTCGTTAGTGACAGCTCACTTATTTTGTATGGAACAACTCACTCTAAATCACATCATTTATTTAACTAGTTGTCCCCGTCGTGCCATGCACGACCATGACTCGATATTTTTTTAGATATATTATAAAAAAGATATTAATAAATAAAATAAAATACAAAATTTAATGTAAGTAATTTGTTGTCCGTAATATGTATAAAAAATATTTTATTTTTTAAAATCAAATAAAACAAATTAAATTTATATTATTAAGTTTAAAATTGAGAATAAAGATAGATTATTAAGATAAAATAATCTACATTGCTCATTTTCCTTGACAATATTTCATAAATAGTTTTAATTTAAAAGAAAGAGATAAAATATGAAGAAAATAAAACAAAAACGATATATTTTGAAAATATGGAAGAGATGAGATTTTGAAAAATAATAATTAATTTAATAATAATAATATATGTAATTGATTATATTTATATTTTAATATAAGAGAGATAAAAAAACAACTAAAATGTTAAAAAGATTAAGCATATATATTTTATTGGCTTATAAGGAAAAAAATTCAATTATTAGTTAAATTCTTTTAGTTAAGAGATTATCTCCTCCCAAAAATTAAGATATTATCTAAATTTGAGAACTAAACAAATTTTAATTAATTGGAAAAAATTCGCCATGTGGAATATGAAGCGGAAAAAATAATTAATATAAAATTTTTATGGAACAAGGATTAAATGACATGTGGCAAAATCCTATGTGGATTAATTCCAAACCTTATTGCTTTTATATATATAATAAATTGTATGTTTTGTAAAGATCATTTTCTCCTAACAACAAGGTTATTTAATAGAAATATTCCAGCCTAATTTCCGTAAATTCTTTGAAATAGAATTCACTCAATAATTCACAAACTAATGTAAAGTTTCCTTAATGTATATTTTTACCAGCTCTCTTTAAAGTCCTAACCAAAACCCCTACTCAAGTCCAATAAAATGAGTAACCCATCCTATCTTATATACTCCGTATTATACTTAGATCATAGAATTGACCCAATACTTTCAAATAAATTTTTTGACGACATCTCTTCTTCCTATCTATCTCTACATTCTTTAATATGTTCAAAGTTCGGCATCTCTCGTGTTACAACTGCCACAAATGTTTTTATAGTCAAACAATGAAAAGAAGAATATGATAGAAGCACTCGGTTATACAACCATAACCAATCAGACAATTCACTAATTTAATACTACAAATTAGGTACCTAACAAAACAATAAGTTTTTTATATCATCAAGTTCAAAGTCCAATTTTGCAATCAGTCCAAGTCCAACACAAAAAAGTGTACATTGCCGGACAGTCCACCGGTGGGCTCCCACCTCCTCCATGATTACAAAATGAATATGATTTTGAGATCGATCAATGAAGCTCCCTTCTTTGACCTCCATCTCCATTTTCTTCACTCAAAAATCTCTATTTAAACACACAACATTCATAAGCACTCTTCAAACACACTTCACTACTTGGCTTCAAAAAAAAAAAAAAAGCATTTGCCCTTTTCCTTAGTCCTTAAATGGGTATCTTAAGTAAGAAGCAATCGTCTTGTGGGTACACGAGATTAGACGAGTGTGACCCAGAAGAGAGGAAGCACAGAGAAGCCCAGTTCTTGATCTACAAGACCCTCCAAAAGGCCGATGAGATCGCCAAGGTGCAATCCAAATCCAGCTGGCTTATTCGGCTCCGATTCTGCAAGCTCAAGGTTAGGGTTGGGCGGCGGCTTAGGCGGCTCAGGAGGGGCGTCATGTTGAGCCTTTCTAAAGCTAGAGTCGGGTTATCTAAGCGGATCTCTGGCCGCCTCTCGAGGATCTGGGATGGTGGCTCCACAGCGGCAGCGCTCCCTCTGCCGCCGCTGTAATCTGTTTTTTGGTTTTTTCAAGGCACTGTTCTTGAGAGTTGAAACAGAGAGTTCAAGGTATGGCGTCGAGAGTTTCTTGGTTTGGTGAGGTTTGGTTGGGGGTTGTTGCCTTGTTGGGACCTTTTTTGTGTGTGATGGTGTACTTTTGTGTACATGTTAAATGAGTGAGATACTTATGTAACAAGTAATCTTTTGTAGAACTTGTATTGTTCACAATTTTTTATGTGACATGTGCATTCAATATAAACACTTTGTCTTAATTTTGATCATTTTACCAGTTTATCGAGTCAAAACCATTTTACGTCCGAATCGCAAAGGCTCTTGATAGGAATTAGACCTTACTACGCTTCGTAGAAAAAAGTTCCTTTTTTTTTGTCGTAAAATCCATAAAAAGTAATTAATTTTCACTTGTTTTGAGATAAAATAATATATACTTTTCTTAAATAAGTACTTTTTTCCAAAAAGTATAAGAACGGTCCGGCTAATGTATGCTCATGGGCAGGTGGTCACACAATAACAATGTTAACTTTGAAAAAAAAAATCAAAACTTTTTCCCAAATTAGAATTACTTTTAAAAAAATTACAATTAACAAACAATAATCAGATTTTCTAAAATTAGTATCTCTAATGTGTGCCCATGGACACACGTTAGAAATTCCCGTATAAAAATACCTTAGAAACAACCAAATGCTCACAAAATTACACACATAAATAGTTTAAAACATCTATAAAATTTTATGGGCAAAAATTAAAACAATTCAACTTAGGGTAATCCTTTGATAAGTTGTGCTTGATTGAATGAAAGTTTCAAGAGTTATGCATATGAAATAATCTTCTAAGCTCATTCACTTGCAAGAAGAGGCTCTTCTATGGGCGCCCATCTCTCTACCCTCTTCTTAGCCTTCTTAACCTACAAAAATGATACCAAAATATCTTATATGTACTAATCTAGACCTGGTCCAGTTGCAGTTCCACCGGACCTAAGAACTGGAACTTTAATCGGCCTTGGACCAGTTCTCGGGTTCCGATTTCGGGATTTTTTTTTAAAATAGAGTTTTTATTAGGCAAATAACAAAAAACCGTGGTCACGGTTTGCCAAACTGAAACCGCGGTTTCAACTGGTTTCGATTGAAACCGGGGGACATGAGTCTTGGAACCGTGGTTTCCAATTCCTGGGGTGGGGAAACCGGGACCAAAACCGTGGTCGGAACCGAACGGTTCTGGTTCCAGGCCTGTTCCGAACCGGGCGGTTACCGGACCCAGGTCTATGCTAATCTAAATTTGTAACATAAAAAGTTAAAAACAGATTGAAATATTCTTCTATGTACCTCTTCATCCCAATCTGTTCGAAACGTTACCCACAACAAAATGAACGTCTGTATCGCCGTTCCTCCTATCATTCCTGACCATATACCCTGTATCAAATCATCAACTTGTGTTAATGGAAATAATTAATCAAGATTAAGATCAAAATTAATTAAATAAATTAGGGTTTAATTAAGATCAATAAACCTTAACGCCAAAGTTGAATTTGAATCCGAGAAGGCATCCGAGTGGAACTCCAACAACATAATAACAGCCCACGTTCACATACGCAACAAATGCTTGCCATCCACACCCAACAGCCACCCCTTCAACAAAAAAAATAAAAAACATATTGTAATTTAATGCAAAATGAATTGTAATTTAATATTTTTTTACCCTTGAATTAGAGATGTTAGAGCACCCAATTATATTTAATATCTATGTTTTATAAATTAAAAAAATTAAAAAAAATATTTCGGGAATACATAGCGGGAATTCAGGACGAATAGTACATTCTCCGTCCCCGCTCCGTTTTAAATCGGGGATACGAAATTGAGTCCCTCCCCCACCCCATTTCCCACCAAGTCGGGGAATCCCAGCCCCATTAGGGGCGGGTCCCTGCGGATCTCGTCCCCATGGGTTTTTTGTACATCTCTAATGGCAGGTTATCGTGTGGGTTCGGGTCCCTTCAATGGGTCAAAAGTACAACCTTTTTATGATTGTTATAAATTTTAATTAAATAATATTATTTAATAATATATTGGGGAAGCTACATACACACATTTTTTTCCTTACGCACAAGATTTGACTCGCATCATAATGTGAGCCATTTACGGATATCCGAGCGTATTTCTTACAAAAGTAGAAACATATTGTAAAATGACACGCTTTATGAAGCGGGATGTGGTGCGATTTCCTTACCCAATCAATTTTTTATGCGCTCGTTGATAGCTTCGGTTTTATAATAAACTCAAATCTTTAAACGTTCATAACTTTTTGCACGGGTATCGGTTTTGAGCATATTATATATCAAATCGAATCTATCAACGAGAGGAATCTATATATGTTAAAAAATGGATTGTGTAAAGAAATCGCACCATATGACGACTCCCTTTATGAAGCGTGTCATTTTGCAGCATGTTTCCGCTTTTGACAAAAATCGACTCGGGTATCTGTAGATAGCTCGCATTATGAAGCGAGCTGCACATTTTTATATATTTTAGGTATACATATACTATAATATTAAAAAATAAACGTTCTAGTCTTTTCAAAAAAAAGAATTCAAGTCAATCGAATGAGTTTTGGGAGTTTCGGGTTTCAACCCAATCATTTTAGTTGGATTCACATCTTTCTACGTCCCATTAATTTTCGGGTCGGATTTTTAACTCTAAAATTTTCGAACAGTTTATGTATAGACTTATAATTGTCGGATCAAGTCGAGTTTTGACGGCTCTAACTTAAATTGATTAAACATATTAATTAATAGATAATTATAATTACCAGAGAGGACAGGTTGAACACCATTGAGTACGAGGCTAACTGCCAACAGCGGACAAAGCTCCGACACGGCCTCGGCCACCGTGTTGCCGGAGGTGAAGGCGTAGCTGATGACGTGGCGGAGGGAAAGCACCGCCGCCGCCTCAACTATGGCTATCACTAGAGACACCACATTCACCACCACCACTGAGAAGGCTGCTGATCTAGGGTTTCCAGCTCCTAGCTCATTGCTCACTCTCACACTTACCTCGTTAATTAATTCACATTTCACAAAATTGAACTTGATAACTTCATACTAATCACATAATTAACTTCATATATATAATTTAAAACATGTAAAAATCACTAACCTTGCAGCTGCATTGAAGCCTACTGAAACCATGAAAAGCAACCCCAAAATCGACATGCTGTATATACAAATCAATGATCATTAGTATTAGAATCGAGATTCTTGGATCGGATTATAAGAGCATCTACAATCATGCTCCAGCTACAGTGTCATGTACCTCTACTTTTTCCATTTCTCTCTCTGCCACATCAACTATGCACCCCAATATAATTTATTTTCACATTCATGCACCCCATGAACCTCTACTATTCCTATTTTTAATATTTTCTCTCTTTCTATATACAATTATAAATTCCCTTTCTTCAATAAAAATTACATATATACCCCCCAAAATAAATAATTTTGTTCCTAATTTGACTACAAATTTATAATATATAAAATTTATATTGTTAATTTTTAAAAAAAATTATAATTTTCGATTTAAGTTATTTTAGGTTTGTTTAAGCATTTCATATACTATTCTTAATTAAACGGATATTAATATATGAAATTAAGGGAAATAAATGTCATAATTGAATAAATTAAGGCATGCAAATACCTTAAACAAGCTAGAAATATACAACTAAATTTAAATGTAGCTAAATATATACAATATTGATAACTATGAAAAGATAAAAAAAATTTATAAATTATGGTAAAAAAATATTTTTCTTTTAGCAATGTATTTTATTTTTGGAAATTTAACTAAATAGGCAATAAATTGTCCAATCCACATTGCCAGCATTCTTTTTATATTTTTGCCAAAAACTTGGCAAAACACTGCGTATTGGTCGAGAAGAGATGCAAAACACATTGTTTTGCTGGACGGCATGTGCGCTCACGCGCATGCACCGACCTATGAATTTTTTTTGCAGCGATCCATCTCATGCAACTTTCTTTATGGGGACACTCCCCACTTTCTATAGTTTATATTATATCTGACATGATGAATCGGAACATAAGCCCGTTGTGGATGCTCTAACGCGATCTTAAGATCGATCATAAATAAAAGAACAAAATTGCATATATTATATATAGACACGCGCTAGGATCGTAAAAATCGTACGTGAAATTGAGACTGTACACAAGATCATGATAATTTTATCTCGAACATATTAAATTGTTATCCGAACAAGATTTTACCTACCATTTGGATCGTTTTGTGACTTTTGTCATTTTTTAATCATAGGATTGCTAGAATCATACATTCGAGTCAAAAATTTTAAAAACATTTTCAATTATACATTTGTTAAAATCCTATCAAGACTTCGCCTAGAAGCTGGAAGGTCCCAACTCATCTAGTCATCTAGCTTGCAATGGCAACCGTTTCGATCGTTTAGGCGTTAGGCAGTCCCTTGCAGCCTAAAATCTAACTAGTGATTTTTAGAACAGTGGATAAAATAAGAGATAGGAGAACATTATACCATACAGCAAGAGCATCTAAGGCAAGCTCAGGATCTTGGAACAGGCCAGCAATGAGGACCAACACTTGATAATACCACGTCTCCAAACAAAGCATCACAGCGGACCCCACCGACACCTTAAAGAAGGCCCACAGCCCATTAAACGCATCCATCTTCAACCCCCTCCACGTCTTCTCACACTTCCCACTCTTAACAATATACACAAACTGGGCCGCAACAATAACCCACATCGAAAGGCTAAGCACAAGACTCAGGCCCAATAATCCCAGGCCCAATTCGTAAACCGCGGCCCAGCTTAGCAAAAAGTGGAGGCCCAGCGTGGCGGCTGAGATGTACGCGCTGGGGCGGACGATGCTCTGCGCTTGGAGGAACTTTTGGATGGGGAAGTTGCAGGCGTACGCGAAGATCTGTGGGATGAGGCCGTAGATGAACAGAGCTGCGGATGAAGCGAGAGCCGTTGATTGGCCCATCAGGAGGAGGAGTTGCTTTGATGTGGCGTAGATGAGGGTTAGTGGGACCCCTGCTAGGATGAGCACCACCGTTGATCTTTGGAGATAGATCCCTAGCATCTCGAATTGGTGGGCCCCGTACGCTTGCCCGCAGAGTGTTTCGACGGCGCTTCCCATTCCTAGCTGTAAAAAAAATGAAACCTTGTAAAAAAACTTTCCTTTTTTATCACTTGATAAGTACATTTATCACGATTTATTTAATTTTTTTTATGGTTTTAAGGATTTTTTTGTTACATTTATAATTCCAGGTCTAATTTTGATCAAAGATTTAGATATAATATACGATTGAGTATATTAATTTTTACTTAATCTTAGAAGTAATATATTGTTTGTTAGGTTTCTTTTTATTTTTATAGATTTCTTAAGAAAAATTTAAAATTGAAACTGGCCTCGAAATCGGTAAAAATCGGCCCTAAACCAAGCAAAGCCGGCAATTTGGAAATTGAGAATCAGCCAGTTTTAATTTCGATTCCACCATTTTGTAGATCTGGAACCGCCAGTTTCGAAACTGGACCTATAAAATTCTAGAGTATCAAGTTTATACAAATAATTATATGTGAACTATATTTTAACAATTAGATTGGTGATAAGTCTAGCATATAAGTCCATTAAAATTTATTCAAAACAGATTAACAATAAAAGAAAAATTATTCAAAATCTTATATAATTAATATTATATATTCAAAATTCAATGTTAAGACTTATTCTTGCACACGTAACGCCCACAAAAGCAACCTTAATTAGCAACTTTAGAGTTACGTACCATGAGACCATAAGCAAGCAACTGGACGCCGCTGTTGGCCAGGGAAGCGGCGGCGAGCTCCAAGTTGCCGAGGTGGCCGGCGAAGACCCGGCTCACCAGCGACATGAAGTTGTTGATCAAGTACCCCAACACGGCAGGGCCCGCCAATCGGAACAGATTCTTGAGTTCAATCGACGTGGCATTCATCACCCTCTTATGGGTTGGAACCCGAGAGTTCGTCAGTACCTCTTCGAGCTCCGACCTCCTCTCGTCGCCAGCCTCCCTACCCGGCGGTGAGTCCTCTAGGTTTTCTGTGGTGTTGGCCATGTCAATCAATATTTTTTAGATTGAATGATTATCATATATGTAAGTGTGCATTCATACATATGTACGCATATGGTTGATTGCTATATAAAATATAAATAGAGTATCATAATGCATATGTATGTATATGGTTGATTGCTATATAAATAGAGTATCATTAGCTTCGCATGAGTGAGTCGCCTAGTGATAAAAGGCATGGGTGATATCGGGAGGTTCATATTTAATTTTTGTCTACGTTCTTTCACTTGGGTAAAAAATTAATTCAATAGTATTTGCATTAGGGGTGTTCAGAAAATTCCGATCCGATAAACCGACGATCCGATCCGTTAAATTCCGAATATATTCGGTGGAATATTGTCTGAATCCGATCCGATCCGGAATTTGCATAGCACAAATACTACATATTTTTTTGTCTTGAATACTGTCCGTAAGAGTCGAAATGAAAACCTTATGATACTATCATAAAGTCTTAACCGCTTGACTAAATGCTCTAAGTTTATTTCAAAAAAAAAGGATGCCCAAAGGCTATTATTGAATTTATTATGACTAATATACTAATCAATCTTTATGATTTGCACAATTGCACTTCGTATCTTTTTTTCCTTTTTTGTGAAATATGCACTTCGTATCTTGTAGTACACATGCAGGAGACGTGGAAGAAAACGATCGATCAAACAATCGATCGGCCTATTAAATCCTAGTGAAAATGATATGCAACAAATTCGTAATTATATATATATTATAGAATCTTGAATTTATTGCTGATCTATCTACTCGATCATCATCAATCATCAATTAAAGGAGTGAAGATGCAACACTAGGTTGGTGAACCAAAAATCAATTATGATGAGCAACAAAATCAGTTAATTTTGAATGCAATGTGCACTTACGTACGCTTGCAAACATGCATTAATCTCCCAAAAACTCAAAACATAATGAGCTAATTAAGGTATTACATAGTTTTGTTCCCATTAGCTAGCTTTTAAGTGTCCAAGAGAGGCTCTCGTACTTGGTCTTCCCACTTGTCTAAACGCTCACGTGCTTTCTCCACCTGCAAATTTTGACCCAACTTTTAATATCACTTCCAAGCTAACCAATTGTCATAGTTGGATAACCCACAAATAATATGGACAGTATGGGAGACTGTCCCGCGCACATTCGCGACAGACCCATCATATAAGTACATAAATTTCATTCTAAAATCAATTCATAGTTGGCACTTGACAACATAATAGTCGTCTTAGTGTCGATGAATCGTCCACGAGTCTAAACAATTAGCCCAAATCGCCGCCATCATGGCGGACTAGCCCAATATAACGGACATGGAGCATCCCAACTCGACCCAAATAATTAACTAGGGACCCAAGATCAACCTGTTCCATGTCAAAGTTTGGTGGGTCAAATATAGACTGAGGGGAGACTGTTCCAGCACACATGCGCGACAGACCCATCACATAAGTGCATGAGTTTCATCATAAAACCAATTGGTGATAGGAAAAATAACTCAAAGGTCTATATATTAGACAATTCATTACTTAATCTCCCGATATGAGATAGACCTTTTCACAGTATATATAGACACATTATGTCCAACACATAAATTCAGTTAGATTTCAGCTTAAAGCTAATTAATCATAGGTCATTACTTAATTTTCCGATATGAAATAGACCTTTTCACAGTATATATAGACACATTATGTCCAACACATAAATTCAGCAGATTTCAGCTTAAAGCTAATTGATCATAGGTCCTTTCAAGAGAAAAAGTCTGACCCATAATATAACAATTCTACTTGATCTCATGCCTTAAGGCAGACTATCCCAACAGAATAGGATCCGGATCGACCGCTTTGATCGATACAATTGTGCCTCTAATTGATTGTAGGAATAAAGCGTACAAATTAAATTATACCTCTTTGCTCCAATCGGTTCGAAATGTGAAAAACAGCAAAATGAAGGTCTGCATCATAGTTCCTCCTATCATTCCTGACCATATTCCCTGCATCACCATACTCATACATGTACATTAATTATCAACCTCTTCTACGGTTAACTATTCACTCATGTATATGGACCAAAAAACTAATCACTTGTAACTTGTAAGAGAATTTGTACCTTAACACCAAGGTCGAAAGTGAAACCGAGAAGGCAGCCAATTGGGACACCAACACCATAATAGCAACCTACATTCACATAAGCTACAAATGTCTGTCATCCACACCCAACCGCAACTCCTAACAACAACAACAACATCAACCCAGTTGGAATCCGATATGAACAGAATCTGGGAGGTCGAGATATACGCAACACCCTTACCCCGACTCGACGCCGAGAGGGAATTTAAGGAGAGCCTAAAGTAAAAAAGGGGAGGAAAGAGCAGGAAACAAACGATAGAAGAAGATAGAACACCCCAATTACAAATATAACCCTAATTTTAAAGTATTCATAATAAATTTCGATGAACCGGTATTAAACAACATAATATGTTAAGACTATAAAATTTGTTTAAATATAAGGTCGGAATTTGTTGGAGAACTTCACACATCGAGAATTATAGATAAATATCGACCACTAATATGTAAAGAAGGGTAAATCCTTTTCCATGGACTTAAGTGATAGATTTCGATCTTATATGTGAACTAGTTAAAATTCAGACACGTCACCCCATTTAATATCAGCCCATCGAAATCTAACATAATCTCATATTCGGGTTTGGTTTTCCTAATAAAAATGGGTGTATGTCTAAAAGAGAATGATATGCTAATAATCTATCATGAAAAAAATGGTCTAGCATTTATAAACTATAAACCTGTCAAAAAAAATAGTTTAAGTGCTAACTAGACCATGCTAATTATCACTTGAGGGGACATGTTGGAGAATGTCAAAGTCCGTGGGCCACCATGTGGAGTTCATTGGCCACGTGCATACATAATCCCAGTACACAAGCCCAGTGGGGTTCCATCCTAAAACCAATTGGCAATAGGAATAGTAACCCAAGGGTATTTATACTGGCTTTGTTCTTTCTATATTTTCGATGTGGGACGGAGTACTCCAATAGAGAACTTTCATCAAGAATAATAGACCAAAACTACTCTAGCTAGCATATACGAAAGAGTAAATCCCGGCCTTATATGTGAATTGGTTAAATTCCCGACAATCCAACATGCCACTCTGTTTAATATCAGCCCACCGAAACCTAATAAAATTCATGTTAAATGATATAACTAGCCCACATTTTTTTTAACAATGTTAAATGTTAAATTTAAGTGAACCATTTAGTTAGTGGTGGGTTCGGTTTCGAAACCGACGGTTCCGGTTTCTCGGAACCCTGGAATCAGGACCAGAACCGGGAACCCCCGATTCCTCGGTTCGGTTCCCGGTTTTTTCCGATTCTTGGCAGTTCCGGTTCGGTTTCAAACCTTAAAAAAATGAAATTGCAAAACCGCGATCATGGTTTCCCATTTTAACGGTATATTTTCTTTTTTTAAGGGATGGAACCGGCTGTTCCGGTTCCGGAACCGGCCAACCCCGATATCACCGGTTTCGGTTCGATTCCAGTTTCGGAACCGCCTGTTTTTTTCCGGTTCAATTCCCCGGTTCCTTGGAACCAAACCCACCTCTACATTTAGTCATACACTAGCTAGCTTAAGATACATGGGAAAGTATATATAGTACCAGAGAGGACAGGTTGAACCCCGCTAAGAACAATGCTGACAGCCAAAAGGGGGCAGAGCTCCGACACGGCGGCCGCCACCGTCTCCCCTGGCCTGAAGGCGTAGCTGATGACATGGCGGAGGGAGAGCGCCGCCGCCGCTTCCGCCACGGATATCACAAGAGACACCGCGTTCACCACCACCACTGACAAAGCCGCTGACTTGGGATTCCCTGCTCCTAGCTCATTGCTCACCCTCACACTTATAATTTGTAAATTCATAAATGTGATCAATTCATAAACCAAGATTATTTTATGAATTAAAGTTTGAATTTTGTTAATGATAATTAGTAAATATATATACTAACCTTGCTGCTGCATTGAAGCCGATTGATACCATGTATAGCAAACCCAATACTCCCATGCTACATACATTCCATTAATTAATAATAAGCACACATACACAATAGGCCTAAAATATATATAAACTAAATAGTGTTTCATTATAGTTTGTCTAATTAGAAATAAGTCTCATTTTAGTATTTGACATAAGTTTTAAAAAAAAACATTAACTAAACTCAAAATCTTACCATTTTTCTTAATCTTATCACTTTTTAAATATTCATTATTATTTTTTTACCCAATAAATGAAAAGTTTTGGTTAAAGAATATAAATTCTAATAACAATTCTCATAACTCGTTCCTCATCAATTGCTTACATAACTTAAAACGACATTGATCAAAATTCAAGTGTTAAAACAACACATTTTCAATTGGAGAGACTAAAACCAATTGGTTATAATGTCACATATGAGACTTTTTATTTCCACAAATATCATTAAATTCTAGTTGTGTCGATAAAATTGTCACAGCTCATTCCGCCTACATTATCTAAAATGACACACAAAATTGATTAAAATTCAAGTATTAAAACGACACTTATTTCCGATTAGATGGAGTAAAACCAGTTATAATGTCACATATGAGACTCTTTATTTCCACAAAATCTCATTAAACTCAAGTCGTGTTGATAAAATTACCATATAGAAAGAGAATCCAAGGCCAGCTCAGGATCTTCAAGTAAGCCAGCAATCAACACCAGTACCTGAAAATACCAAGTCTCCAAAAACAACATCACCGCCGACGCCACCGAGAATTTAAAGAAGGCCCAAAGCCCACTAATCCCCTCCTTACTCAGCCCAGCCCAAGTCTCCCTACACTTCCCACTCCTCCTTATATAAACAAACTGGGCCGCCACTATAATCCACCACGACAAGCTAAGTACCAACGACAGGCCCAAAAGTCCCAGGCCCAACTCGCAGACGAGCCAGCTAAGCATGACGTGGACCGCGAGCGCGGCGGCTGAGATGTACGCGCTGGGGCGAACAATGCTCTGCGATTGGAGGAATTTTTGTATGGGGAAGTTGCAGGCGTACGCGAAGATCTGTGGGATGAGGCCGTAGACGAACACGGCCGCGGATGAGGATAGAGCCGTTGATTGGCCGAGGAGGTGGAATATGGGTTTGGATAGACCGTAGATGAGGGTCAGTGGGACCCCTGTTAGGATGAGCACGACCGTTGATCTTTGGAGATAGATTCCTAGCATCTCGTAGCGTTGGGCTCCGTAGGCTTGGCCACAGAGGGTTTCAACCGCGCTTCCCATGCCTAGCTGGAAAATATATCATTTTATTGGTGAATTGATAAGTGATTGAGTATATATAGAATGTGGGTATTGTTCATTTCTGTTTTTAGTAAATGAAGTATATGAAGTGATGAAGAATATATTTATGTCTTCTCTCCGTTGTTGGGATATAGGTGTATTGATGTAGAATACTAGAATGTATAGGGTTATTAATGGGTCAGTTCAAACCAAAATATTAAGTCAACTGAATCAAAACCGAAATTATTCGGTTCGATTTTTGGTTTACAATTTTCCCAGATTTTAGTTCTGGTTACATTTTGATTTAGTTCAAATTTCCCAAAGGATAACATTCTATTTATCTGAAACCGACAAAATCAAAACCGAACTGAACCAATCCGATTCGTTTTAATTCACCTTAAATTGAATTTCAATTTACATTTCAATTCAGTTCGATTTTGAACCGATCTCAACCCTAACCCTAAGATTGTGAGTGTATGATCATCAGGACCCTTGGCTTTTCTCGTGCCCCTCTAAAGACTATTCATCTTGATCACTAACTAGTATCTACAACATCTCGTATGAGGTATGATCGATCAATTACATAAAAGATCTTTATATTTGTAAAGTCTATAAAATATGTAAATGAAATTATTAAATTTAGCAAAAAATTACCACCTTTGATTGTGACTAGATAAATCATAATTAAATGTTTTTCTTCTTCTTTTTTGACTAGTCTTCCTTCGTTTTCGTTTGTCAAATCACTTCCACTAATTTTGTGACTAGACAGCATATTTAGGGTAATTAACATTTCCGCCCTTGATATAACTTGTTAGCAAATAAATACCACTTTTGATCGTTTGTCAAATTACTGTTGCCCGCCCATCATTAGAGTAAATAACATTTCTACCCTACCTTGATACAATTTAACACGTACGTACACAATTCGATCATTAGCGAGTAATTAAATTAATTACCATGAGGCCATAAGCGAGCAGCTGGATGCCGCTGTTCCCGAGGGAGAAGGCGGCGAGCTGGCGGTTTCCGAGGTGGCCGGCGAACAGGCGCGTGGAGAAAGACATGCAATAGTTGATCAAGTACACCAGTATGGCCGGCCCCGCCAGCCGGAAAAGCGACTTCAGCTCCATCCACGTGGCCTTCCTCGCCCTCTCCAACACCGCCACGTGGCAATCCGACAGCACCCTCTCCAGCTCCGATGACGCCGTCGGTTGCCGGAAAAGGGGTTCGTTTAGCTCCTGATTATCATCAGAAGTGGCCATGGCTGAGTGACACTTAGGAAATAGGAACAAGCACAATTTGGTTTTAAAGCTGAATTTTAGTGTAAGTTCTACGCGGGTTAATATTATTTAATGAGATAATTTGATGCTACTCTACTAATCTAGCTGGTAAAGCATTCGGTAAAAATCACAATTGACTGAATGACTGATAAAACTATAATGTAGCGTAGTGGGAGGGACTACGCTTCCCTTCGCTGAGGTCGAGGGTTCGATTTTCAGTGGAGGAGAAATGAACTTGTTGGGAGAGCAGATCCCACCCAAAATAAAAGGGTCATCGCGAGACTCGAACTCCAGACGTAGACGTTTGATGGAGCAAAGCTCTCCACTGAACTGGGGTGACAATGACAAAAAAAGAAAACCATAATGTGAAGAATAAAAGAATTAAGCAATTAATGTGAAACATGTGTGATATGCCCTCCATGCGATAAATTGATACGAGAATATAAATGAATTAAAAATCATAATGTCAAATCACACAAAGCAAATGATTCATTAACTTCGACGGTCACCATATAAATGTGCTTTGTTTATGGTAATAATTGAAATGGAGACAAACAATAATCAACGTACTCAATTACATTAGCTTTATAATCAAAGTTTTCTAAAGGTTATCATTTTATCTTTGGCATAACTGTTAAATAAGTAACCCATTAAGTATATGACCTAATCTTTCATCAACGAGTTGCGTTTCATCTCTAAATTAATGTATTTTTTTAGGGAAAATATATATTTTAATTGGTGTAAGGGGATAACTTTAGCGAGAAAACTTATTCACATAAAATATAAAGTTTGGTTCAAATGAAAAAAAACACTTATGCTGAAAAATAAAAAGTGCACTACAAAATACGAAAAGTGCATTATAAAATAAAAAAAGTGCAATTCGAAAAGTATATTGCATAAAATACGAAAAATGCACTACAAAGTAAAAAAATGCACTCCGAAGTAGGAAAAGTGCACTACGAACTAAAAAAATTATATTTTTTTCAGGATAAAAGTTTTTTTCGTTTCAACCAAACTCTAAAATATATGGATCAAAGACAATATATAATTTCGTCGGTATTGAACTTTATTTATGGCGAAAATAATAAAGAACCTACAAGTTCAGAAAAAATGCATATTATAATGTTAATATAAATATTTTCTAATTCAAAATATGTTAAAACTTGATAAAGAAGATTTCTTAATCGAATATATTATATTGTACGTACTTCTACCATTATAAATTTATAACCCAATGACCGATCGAATTACTGTCATGATTGTAATAAGAGAAAATAATAAATCTTGTTTGTAATTAAAAAGATCTATGGGCCTATATTGTAAGTTCTTCTTCATGCTCTCTCCTACCTCTTTCTCCGTTTCTCTATCTCCCTAATTTTTTTTCTTAATCTAACTTTTTCTTTCCTATCTTTCCCTTTCTTTTTCAAATTCTCTTCATCAAGACCTTCGGACCATAACAATTATTACATCAACGGTACTTGGGTTAAAACTTCAAACCACTTATAATTAATGTGCTCAAACCCATAACCGGTTCAGTTTAATTGTTCTGTTTATCATAATTAATGTCATTAATTCGATTTTTCTAATTTATGCCATAAAATCTAATTATAGAAAGAAATCTATAATTTTGTATTTAGATTTTTTTTATTTTTTTTAAAAGGTTTATGATTTTCAAAATAGGATTATACTTTCTAAATTCGGATTTTTATCATATACCCTAAGGGCATAGGATAAAAAAAAACGGTCATTAAATATAAAAATAACCACTTTTTAACCACGATCAGAACAATGTTTTAAATTCAAATGGAATATTACCATTTTTATAAATTCTGCGCAAGTGTTGTTAGCTTTTCAGCTAAAGTATCGAAAGACTCACGTATTGCTCAATGCTCACTTAATTTACTTGGTCATCTTATTAATTAATTAAAAAGTTTAAGCACTTTTGTTGTCCCAAAAAGGCTTGTATTTAATTAAACTTGTGGTTGCTAAAAGTTGTCTTAAATATTTAACAAAATAATTATACCACGCAAATTAAAACTGAAGCGATTTGCTAAATCAAGACCGATTTAGATTTGTGATCTACACTATAAAAAAATATACACTACCATTGTGTAGCAAATTTCGATGTTTTTCCCTAGAAATTCCTGTTTTTTGAGCAACCCCTAGAAATTCCTCCTGTTTTTTGAGTAACCCCTAGTAATTCCAAGGTATATAATTGTCAACCTTATGGTTAGTTTTGTACTTTGTATAGATAAATTCTTCAATAAATAGGCGTTTGCATGGTGTATATAGTTTAATTGCATAGTATACTTGACCTTTATAGAATACAAAGCAAGGTCACAGCTGGACCCATTTATAGTAACTAGCTGAAATTTATAGTAATTGTCGATATAATTCACTCTCTTCGTTCTATTCTACTTGTCTTTCTAACCTCAAAATTTTGTTCAGTAAAACTTGTCCATTTAGAATTTTTATTTAATTAATATGTTGAAAAGTGTTCATATTGACATTTTTCTCTCTATCTATTGGCTATAAAGGGTTGTTAGTAATTAAATGGTAATTTCATTTAGAAAATTTTGGATTTTCAATAATATTTTTTATATTTTCAATGAGTTTCTTAATATATGTGGAAAAAAAATCTAAAAGGACAAGTAGAATAAAATAGAGGGAGTTTTAAATAAGTGTAAGAACTAAGAGCGGCGTGTGAGTATAATCAACGATGAATCTTTAGACATCTAGTTAAACGGTTAAGTCTTTAAAAATAATATTCAGAGGTCTCCAGTTCGATTCTCATGGACAGTGCCCTTAACAAAAAAAAAAGCATAATCAAGCATGAACAATTTTTTTTTGTTAAGTGAGAGAATAACATTGTGTCATGTACTCGTAGGGTACGTATATATGAGTCTGTTACAGCCTTACAGGTGGTTCATTAGGACTTAGGAGTGTGGAATAGAGATTATCCGGTTGTTAGGAAGATTATCCGGTTTCTCTCTTTCGGATAGTTCCTTCCGTTGGCATTGGTATTCAGAAATGATATGAAAAATCTCTTTTCCTCTCTCAAATCTTCTCTTCTCTTTCTATCTTCTCAATTCCTCAATTCGTAACAAATTGTCAACCCCCTATGAGTTAGTTTTGTGTAAATCAAATTATTCCTTAATAATTAGGCGGTACATGTAGTATATACCCTATAGTTTAATTAATTACATAGTCTTGACTCTTGACCCCTAAAGAAAACAAGCCAGGTCACAGCTGGACACATGGTAACTTGCTTACATTTATTAAGTAAGTAAATGAACAAGCAGCACAATTAATTGTTATAGCGATAATAATGCGGTTGCTCTTAATTAATCAAAAAAAAATGGTTAAATTATTTGCATGTAGAGGAGCACTCCACTCTTGTTGGCGATGGTGCAAGAAAATGCATGTCAAACACGAAGAACATGCACTTATCCAAATTGTTTAATTTCTGTATACACGTCCAAACCATATAATTAGCAAACATTGGTATACATACAATGCTCAATCAATGGAGTTCTTGTAGCTCCATCCATAGAAATCTAATCGTTATATATCTTTCATTCACATACATTTCGAAGAGAGTTTCACACCATGGCATGCATGTACGTTTGACCCAAAAAAAGGTATGTACTTACTTGGAAGAATTACAAAAAGACTACTATTACTATTTTTGTTCATCCAATTCATTCCACCATTTTGTATTTTTGTGTATAAATGCGAGATAGTTATGAAAAATAGCTAGGCCATGTTTTAGCTTTGGATTGAAAATATATTTTGGGACAAAATTACTTTTATTTGGTGCTTTTTACACATTTTGATATTTAAAAAAAATTAATTGTGGAGCAAAATAAACTTTTAACACCAAAGTGAAACAAACCCTTAAGATTGTTAAAAGTAATTTTAACCATAGGATAATTTCAATCAATATCCTAATATAAACAGTAATTATTTTATAGTTAAGGGTAATATTGTTATTATCAGTGAGAAAGAGAATCATTATGTTCAATGATACTTAAGCTAATGATAGCAATTTAACCCATAGTTAGAGCTAAATTATCCTAATTTTAAAAATTAAGGCTATTTTATTACCAAAAAAATAAATTAAAGCTATTTCTAGCAGCTATCCTCAAAGTTTGGGTTATATTTTGCAATTATCCTAAAAGAAAAGTATATAAATATCACCCGTTATTAAATTTGAATCGGGAAGACGGGAACGACAGACGGGGCAACGGTGGTCAGTGGGGTGTATCGACGATCGCTCTCGGAAAGTGAGAGGGGCGAGGTCGGAAAATTAGGAAGCGGCGATGGTACGTGTTCGGCATCGGCAAGGGCGTGGGAATCTGGCGGAGGAGATCTGGTCCGGAGAAGATCTGGGAGGGGATCTCGGAGGCGAGGGAGGTTTTGGAGTTTGGACGGAGACGATCCGTCGGCGACGAGCGAGATTTTGGCCGAAGGAGGTCTGTGGAGCGAGGAAGAAGCTAATCCCATCGATCGGTCGAAAAATGGCGGTGTTTGGTGGCAGCCGATGGTCAGATCTAGAAGGAAGAAGAAGTGGCGGCGGGAGGACGGATTCCGGTGGACAAAGGTGAAAGAAGGAGGGGCCATGAGAAGGAGAAGAAGATGAATTGCAGAGTACAGGCGGTGGTTTGCAGAGGAAGGGTAATGGTTAGGTTTTTGGAAAACCCTAATTTTGATTCCAATTTGTTAACATAAGATAAAATTTGAAGGTATATGACTCCTATTCGCCACCTCTTTATGATAAATACTGAAGGCATTGGTTCAATTTCGAACCAAGCACGTTATGTATGGATTCTTTTACTCCAATTCCTTATCTGATAATAGCTTTACATAGCTGAATGCATTCTGCACATAAAGATTAAATGCAACAGGATGGATTCGTTTAGTGTCTTTGTAGCTTATAGTTTGCCTACGATTCTTATTGAATTCCATCGGTTATCACTCTTCTATTTACCACCTTTATGTGTTCCTGTTTTTGATATGTATGTTCTTGCATACAGATGCCCTCAGCTATGATGATGCAACAAAATGCTTGATAGATATTGAAGAAATTTCTTCCTCTGAAGTATATTATCAAAGGATCATCAATCATACCATGATTGGTATGTTTGCTTTGCTCTGTGTTTCATTGAGAGTATTCGCTTTTCATATAATCCTTTTACTTCATATTATAGCTCTGTGATGGATCCATTCTATAGGTATCATTGCGTGCCTTGAATATATGAAATGTTTATTTGCTTTGCAAGGAAGAATTTCTTGATCTCTGTCGTCATTTAGGTTTACTGCATCTTTCGCTCTTCTCTTAAACCTTGCAAGTTGCAATTGACTGTTTTTTTTTTCAAAATAATTTCATAGTGGCTAATGTTCTCTCCCTTGGAGCTGCCATCATCGGGCTTGTATCGGCCATAGCAGGAGCATCAGCTTGTGCTCACAACTCATCAAGTACATCCAGAACCAATCTAGCATTGCTGAGTGAGAAAGTGCGTGCTTTGGAAATCTTGATTGATAAAGTGAAACAACTTTGCAACTCCACAGCTGTGCTTAGCTATGACCCAATTCCATGGATTCAAGAAGCTGAGGAGTTAACAAGTAGAATCAATGAATCAGAAGTTGAGATCCACATGGATGAGAAATGTATGAACGGATGGCTACCCAGCGTGTGTGTGCAGTTTAAAGCTCGGAAATTGGTGGAAGAACAGATAAAGATGCTCGATCATCTGCTAAAGACGGGTTCCAGTATACCAAGAGAGAAGGTGAAAGGCCATTATCAGCCTACACTGGATATTATTGGTATGCCAAGAACTACATTTAAAAACAAGATTTGGCAAGATGTATCAGAATGCAGGGTCGGAACAATATGTATACATGGAATAGCTGGTGTTGGCAAGACCGTTATTGCTGCTGAAATCCACAACCGAGCTTTAGTAGAACCGTCACTCTTTGATTATGTTATCTGGGTGTCTGTTAAATATGGTAGCACTCTCTGGCAAATTCAAGAAGCCATTTCAAGTAGTCTGTCCATAAATATGTGTGAGATTAAAGATACTGGTGAAAGAGCTCAGAAATTGTCCCGGGCGTTGATGCAGAGGAAAAAGTTCCTGCTTATATTGGATTCTATGTGGCAACCTTTTTCTCTTCAAGAAGTAGGAATCCCTGAGCCCAAAGATGGGTGCAAGTTGATAGTAACATCTAGAGTGCGTTCTGTCTGCAGAAGTATCAAACAGAAAGAACTTTTTGAAATAAAGCCTTTGACCAAGGCTGAGGCTTGGGAACTATTCAGGAATGAAACAGGATCGATTTTAAGGCACTTAAACAATAGAATACTGACTAGAACAAATGATGTTGTAATTGAACAACTAGATGGGCTTCCAGCTGCAATTAAGAAATTGGCTCTAAAACTCAACGAGGTATATGAGATTGACCCTTTAAGAGTTGATGCTGAATGGATGGAGGAATTGGATGCATTTGATGGAAATGCAGCCTTTCATAACCGTTGGATCCAAGATTCATCTGATTATTTTAAAGACAGCTACTTCAATTTACCACCTGAAATACAGCCATTTCTTCTGTTCTGTGCTGTGTATCCGAAGGGTTGTGTGATCAAAACCATTGAGCTGATAAGTTATTGGATGTCGGGAGATCTTCTTGGAGAAATAAAATCATTGCACCACTGCAAGAAGAAGGGAAATGATGTATTGAAGGACCTTATAGATGCTCATCTATTGGAGAAAGTAGAGGAATGCCAGGAAGAATCAGTGAAGATGCTAAACTTAGTTCGCCTTATGGCAATGGAAATTATGTTCAAAGAAAAACACCGGTTCTTGATCAAGTCAGCTAATTCTCTCTCGGCATTTCCGTCAGCAGCGGATTGGCCACTAGAAGTTGAGAAAGCTTCATTCATGGATAATCAGCTGAAAGCACTTACTCTGAATGGAGAACCTAATTGCGAACAGCTTTCCATGTTATTTATCCAAGATAACCTCCTGGTTTCTCCATGTTCCAGTGGCTTTTTCGATTACATGCCCAATCTGAAAGTCTTGGACATCTCCCGTACATCCTGTAACTCCCTTCCTAAATCTCTTGGTTCCTTGGTCAATCTACAAGCGCTCTTTTTGCGCGACTGTCCATATTTAAAGTTAATACCTACACTATCACACCTCGACCAACTGGTTGTACTAGACCTCTCTGGTACTCCATTGGACCGGTGGCCAGCAGGGATCCAGTTTCTACAGAGACTCAAATGCCTAAACCTTTCCCAAAATAGGCTTGAGTTTATTCCAGCCAAAGTAATTAGTAATCTGAAGCTGCTGGAAGAATTGTTATTGAATACAGATTATGGCTCAGGCTATTTATGGGGCTCAAATCAGATTCGGGAGGCATGCATAGAAGAGCTCGTGGAGTTAAAATTTATTGCAGTTCTTGAACTTGGCTTTGTGGATGCAAAGGTGTTCAACAAATATGTAATGAACAATCTCATGGCAGGAGACCAGAGCGCACATGCACCTACTAGCTTCAAATTCCGTGTTGGGCGTGTCAGTTGTGAAGGCCATGAATTTGGTAAGAACAGCATTGTGGCTAGTGGAGATTATCACTTCGTGGTTCCAGAAAAGACATGTGAGCTACACTTGATGATGAACTGTGAGTTGATCTTCACTCTGACGCTGACCGGTGGTTTAAGGGACCTGAAAGTTATAGATATATCTGATTTCAGCGGATTGAGGTATCTGTTTACGGTTGAGATGATAGGCCTCCTGGAGAACCTTGAAAAGATTAGCGTGAGGCATTGTGGGGAGCTCAGAGGAATAACACAACCACGGACAAGAACCGGATCAGCTACAATTAGTCTACCCTATTTGAGGGAGATGACCTTGTTTGACTTGCCACTTTTGGAGAGCATATGCCAGGGACTAGTGCTCAACTGCCCTCTACTTCGTTCAATCGAAGTTTGGAATTGTATGAATCTGAGATTGCCTATGATTAGGTTACCTGAACATCACAAGATTGAAATTAAAGGAGAAGAGAGTTGGCTGAGTGATCTGAAATGGGATCATTCATACGATGCTGATCCTAATTTTTATGGCAGTCCTGATCCTAAGTCTATCTTCAGATTAGTGCGCCCTGAATCGGATCAGCATCTGTCTCGTAGTCTTACTCCACGGTATGTGAGATTACAACTGAATTAACTTATTGGTAGTTAATCTAAGCTATACAACATTAGGTTTCTTTTGTTTGCCTGCATTTGCATACAAATCAAATGGTGTGAATATTGATATGTTTCTGTTTTGATTCCATAGGATTCCAAGGAGGGAAGTTAGCACCAACCCTAGTGAATCAGAAGACATACCTCTTACCAATAGCAATGTCAGAAGTGGATCTTGGTTTTTGGTAATTTCTCTTCCTTTCAACATGAATTATACATTAGATAGCATTTTTTTTGGGTTTCCTGGCATTGTTCATGGTTGTGCTGTTTTTAATTTGGCTTCCCGGGCCCCCGGCATTGTATTATTATTGTTGACAGCGTTGGCTAAGCTCATTGAGACAACCACTTAATTTGGTATGTACTTAATTATCAGTACGTGTTTGCTGTTGCATTAGCTACCAGAACATTTATTTGTTGATCATGCTATTTTCTTTCCTTTTTCAACAATGTTTTGTGACTCCTTTTTCTCTAACTTGCATTGTGGGATTTTTTTTTCCATTGATTCCCCTGACGATAGTTTATGATGAATTTATTCAGGACATTAATGGGTCGGGATCATCCCGATCCCTAGTATAGAACAACCTCGAACCGCCTTTGAAGACAATCAAAAGGAGTGCAAGTGTGCAACATTCTTTCTTTCTTTTTAGTTCAAGACAAGTGTAGTTTCTGGCTTTGTGGCATATAAGAGTTATAGAAATTTATGGCAACACTTTGATGAACTCTCCAACATTTTTTTTTGCCACATCTATCTAGCTAAGTTTGAGTCAAATCGGTTCAGATTGAGCATGATTTTCCTCCAAAGGTACCGAACTAATTATACCACATGAAGCAATTGAGTTTGTATTTGTTGGCACCCGATAATATCGTTACTTGTTGAATCAACTTTTCACATACTCATATTAGCTAATATGGTAAATTTTGTTTTTTTTCCACGATCAATGGGATTCGGCCCAAGTGGGGTGAATGACAAAATCAAGCATATGGGCCTTATTTGGGCCGGAAAAAATGAGAAATGGGCTGATGGGCCTCATTTGTCCAATAGAGGTTCTTGCTTGTCTTCCCATGTATCCAGCCGGCTCATAGCTTTCTCCACCTACGGAAAAACGAAAGAAATAGTTATTGTTTTTAGTAACAAGGGTGGTAAATCACGAGTCCGTGAATTAGTCAGCAAAGCACACGGATCAAGTAAACCGGCTTGCACCGACCGATTCAACCCAGTGGTGTAGGGAGAATGATTAGACTTGGTTTTTCACCCAAGTGAAAGGACGAAGGCAAAGATCGAAACCAAGGACCTCCCAAAAACTCCCATGCCTAGTCTTACCACTAGGCCACCTCACGTGGGGCGTCACTTTTGAGTTTTTCAGAATTTTTTTTGAAGGAAATGATTTTGATTTTAATTTTCAGAATTTTTTTTTTTTGGCTTTCTTATATCAATTTTTCAACCTAAGAACATCAATTTAAAAAACTAAACCCTACAAAATAAGCCTTGTAAAATATCTTAAATACACCTAATAAACTACATCTTATAAGGGTTTTTCTAAATAGAGATTCTTAATCTATGCTATAAGGATATAAGTTAGAAAAATCGTTTCATATAGAGAGATTTTGTCCGATACCTTTTGTCGATAGTTTGATAGTTTCTTATTCCGGCCTTGATTTGGATAATCAATACTACTAAAAGTAACATATATTTGGCATAAACGACAACTCTAATTTTGTGGTACACAACAATCTTCTTATCTAGACAAAGCTAATAAAAGAAACTAAGTTGTGGCCTAACATAGATTATACATTGGTGTCAAGTCATTGATGTGATGTAATATATACAAAAGGGGATTGTTTGAATGTTTGGTTGATCTCACATCGGATGATGATTTTGCAAGATGAGATAATAATATATCAAGCAAAACACAAATTGGCTACTCCTTGGATTTAAGTGTTTGGTATCATGTTTCATTGTAGGTCACAACTACCAGTTATAGCCTAAAAAATATGCTATAATGGAACTTCAAGTACAAGTATAATATTTGAAAGAGCTGGATTTGAAAGATATTTTTTGTGATCTATATGTGATCTATAGGACTTGGACCATTACAAAGGGAGAAAGATTCGAACTTGAGAACTATTATACCATGGAAAATTTTGGAATTGTAGAGTTTTTCGACCCCCAAATCGAGAATCGGAAAAAAAATTCATTGTTCGAACTTGCGACCTAATGATCAAGAATGTCGTCACCTGCCAGCTTTGAGGTTTGAAATAGGTTGATTGAAAGATGATATGCATATTTTTCGAAGCGTAACATATATCATCCGTCACATTACTAAAATTATTATTTTAAAATTTCATGTAATTATTGATAAAATACACTGTATTTTATTTCTAAAATTTATAAATTATTGCCTAAAACTCTAAAATGACAAACATATTCCAACAAAACTTAATAGCTAATTAAACTGACAATCTTTTCTAAATATAGATTACTCCATAAGAACATCATCGGTCAGGGTAGATTGTAAAGACTGGTAGCTGCTTGCCAAGGTAAATCAAACGCAATCACTTTGTTGATCGAGCAAAAGCATGATTGCACTCATAAATCATAATAGTTGCTTTAAATTTATACTCCGTATTTTACTACAATTTTTTACTTACTTTTAGTTGTTATAATCACATGTATACAACTAGACCTATCGATCGGGTCGGATCGGGCGGGTTCGGTTTTTTTATGGGTCATGGATCAATCGGGTCGGGTTGTAGCAGGTTGTCTGTCGGGTCGGGTTGACCAGCGGGTCTAAAATATCCTTTTTTATGATTATTAAAATCAATGTTTAATTAAATAATAATATTTAATTATAATATATTATTTTTATTTATTTTAATAATAAAATATATTATAATTTTAAAAATTCTATAAATATAATAAATCGGTCAACCCAACGGGTTTCGGGTTTTATCGGGTTCGATTGATTTCGGGTTTCAGTCAAATTTTCGGGTCTTGACCCTAAAATTATCGGACAGTTCGGATCGGGTTGACGGGTTCGGTCAGTTTTTGACAGCTCTATATACAAGTATTTTCTCTTCCTAGCTTTATGAATAAGGTTGAATGAAACAGAAGATGAGCTAGCTTACATAAGAAAAGAACAAAACAGAGAAGACATAGAAGAATAAAGAAAGTACCTCTTTATCCCAGTTTGTTCGGTAAGTGACAACTATAAGAATGATAGTTTGCACGAGGGTGCCTCCTATCATTCCTGACCAAATTCCCTAAAATATAAGCAAACTCATGAATAATTTTAAAAGCAAAAAACCATACATTTCCCAACCACCATTCAAATTCACAAACAATAAGTCATGCCGAATATATAATCCAAATTAAATTAAGAAAAATCTCGGTAGGCACTTATGAGTTTAAGGGTATTCCGGTTGATATATACGCGAGAGTTAATACTTTTCTAGTTTATATCCAAAGCTAGGTTTTGGGCTTTTTAGTTGACGCCTCTTGTTTGTCTGAATTGATCACCATCCTAAAATTAGTAGAAGTCGATTCCGAAAACATCTAAATTTATATATGAATAATTTTAAGACTTATTAAAGATACTTGGAACCGGTTTTAGAGCCTTTGTTGGCTGCCTTTACACCTCCTCCTATCGTCAAGCCGTCGTCTGATACTTGACATTTTGTGAGCTGAGCTACACTCGAGCCACACCTAAACAAACCCATTATTTAAGCTATGTTCGAACATCACAAAGACCCCTTTCTGAACTAAAGTTATAGAGTAAATAAACTCAAAACCTTATTATATCAATCGAAAAAGAGTTTTTTAGGCACCAATTAAAATACCACTAAAATAAGGGTACCAATCGAAATTTCTCCGAAATTAATATATTAGGGAAATGTAAAAGAGGTGAACTATGGTATTATTACCTTGACGCCAAAGTCAAATTTGAAACCAAGAAGGACTCCAACGGGGATGCCTACGAAGTAGTAACATCCTATGTTGACATATGCTACAAACACTTGCCATCCACATCCAACGGCCACCCCTGTGTTCATCATTTGTTGTACAATTCAATTCAATTCATTTCATTTAAGTAGCCATCTGCCATAATTTATTACCGATCTGACATCTCATGATCAATGGTAGAAAACAATTAGATTAGGTCATTACGTAGTACATGGAATGATTCCTAGTCTAAGAACTTATTGTACATATAGTCTTATCATTAGTGATGAAATAATGACCGACTAAAACTTTATCATAAACTTAAAATATTTAAGTAATTTTACTTAGTCAATTTTTAAAAAATAAAAATCAGGCTAGAACGACAATATTAAATATTGTTGAGTATATCAAAATGACAAGTATTATTGCTTAAAAAAAACAGACTAGAATGATAATTTAATATGAAAAAATGGAGCAATAATATTTACCGGAAAGAACGGGTTGGATGCCATTGAGAACAATGGAAAAAGCCAGAAACGGAGAGAGTTCGGCAACTGCATCTGAGACAGTGGTGCCGCTGGTGAAGATGTAGCTGAGGTAGTGCCGGAACACCAACACGAGGATGGCCATCATGATTGCTATCACGGTGGAGCTGGCCGTCACCACCATGACGGCCAGCTCCGTCGACTTCGGGTGCCCTGCCCCTAGCTCATTACTCACCCTCACACTGCAATATTACTTTATTTATTTTAATTATTTATATTAATTTTCAATTAATTATTAGTACTGCATTCGTTACACAATGTTTATAATTATTAGTACTTCATTCGTTACACAATGGCCATTTCAGACAATGTTTATAATTAAAAAAATAGCAAATAAATATATATGTTCTCATTTATTATTCTATTTTATTTTTTTAATAACTACTAACAATGTTTCCTTTATTTATTAAAAATAATATGTAAAAGGATACTTTTTCCGTTCAAAAATACATGATGTCTTATCTTGATTTTCTTGTTCAATAATACTTGATGTTTTACATAATTTATCATATTTTTTCAATATTACCCTCATTAATAAAAAAGAATAATAAAAATTAAAAATAGGAAAGGAAAGATCTTATTCATGGATATTTAAGTCAAATCACATACTCCGTACATTCTTAATTTTAGAGATAAATTCTAAAATATCATATATTTCTGAACGAAAGGAGTACTATAAATTAAAGGTGAAGTATGTTTTGTAAGAAAAAAATCTAAATTGACAGTAATGGTGTAAAAAAGGAGTATTGTACTAATATTAATGGGGAGAAGGCGATGATGATTAAATTAACAATATCTAACCTTGCAGCCGCATTAAATCCAACTGAAATCCTAAATACCCATCCAGATATTGTCATGCTGCAACACATAAATTCATAATAATTTATTCATGTGTACCATATTGAATTAAATACCACAAAAATAACAATAATACTATAATCGCCTATTAATATTATTTATTTGTACTATAATCATATGCTTAATTATTGGGTGCATAATTTAATTAGCTCACCAAACGGAGAGTGAGTCCAAAGCAATCTCGGCATTCTGGAGTAAACCCGCGATCAAGACGAGGATTTGGTAGTACCACATCTCTAAGCAGAACATCACGGCTGACCCAGTCGACAGCTTCAGAAAGCCCCATAGTCCAGTAAACGCCTGCCACGTAAACCCTTTCCACGTATGCTTGCACCTGAAAAATGTTTTATTTAAGATTTTGTTTATTTTTAAAAAATGATATTTAAGTGTATTTTAAGTGTTTAATATTTTGGAAATTATTTTCATGTTTTTCTTTATAGGATTTAGGTTTTATATTCGATATTTTTAACTTATGTCTTAAAAACCATTAAAAAAACCTCCAAATCTTTTATTTCTTAACAAATATCTATATATTAAAAAAGATGGTCTTTTGAGCAAATGTGTCAACCTCACGTTTAACTTACCTAAGTGTCATGTTTTGATATTTTTAATTATTATCAATAGTTTGGGTCTCATTGTATTTTAACTTACGATTTTTCTAACCTATGTCATTAGGGCATAGGTTAAGATCCTTAAAATGGATTTTTTTTGTTAATTTTTATCCTATGAGGCAATTTAACTTTTGTTTAATAGGGTTGATTAGGTTAGAAAAATCGTTTTAACTAATTAATTGTCATATTAATTAAAATAAAAAAATACTTACGATTCTTAAAATCTACACACTGTAAGTTTTTAAAAATTAAACTAATTACTTAATTAAGTAAAATCAGAAATAATTTATTTAGAAAAAAAAATGTAATAAAAAACCGTGAACATGATTTTCTCAATTGTGTTTTTTTTATCGTACGTCGTACCCAAAAAGTATCAAAATCAAACGTACTCAACTACTCATAAACAACAAACAATATTCCATCCAAAAAATAACACTCACCTGTCACTAAGCAGAATATAAGCGAACTGCGCGAGCACGACAAGCCACCACGAGAAGCTCAGCACGAGCGCGGCGCCGAGCAATCCCCAGTCAAACACATACAGCGCGAGCCACGTGAGCGGCACGTGGACCACGAGCACGGCGGCTGAGATATACGCGCTGGGGAAGATAATGCTCTGCGCCTGCAGAAACTTCTGGATGGGGAAGTTGCACGCGTACGCGAAGATCTGCGGGATCAGCCCGTACACGAACAGCGCGGCCGCGGCCGCGATCGCGGTCGACTCGCCGAGGAGCAGGAGCAGGTCCTTGGCGAAGGCGTAGATGAGCGTGATGAGGAGGCCCGTCGCGGTCAACAGGATCGTTGACCGCTGGAGGTAGACGCCCAGCATCTCGTACTTGTGGGCGCCGTAGGCTTGCCCGCATAGCGTCTCCACCGCGCTCCCCATGCCTAACTATTAGATCAGACTAAGTTAACGAAAAAGTCGGGAATCTCACGATATTATATATATTGAACTTTTAACTGCTTCACTAAATATTTACAAACGCTAATGATTCTTTTAAAAAATATGTAACAGAATTATCATAAATTTTGTACTTCCTTTTATTCGTAATAGATAGTCTTTTACGATTTTTTACATGTTTTAAGATTAGTTTAAAATAAAAATAAGAAGAATTTATTGTGTTAGAATTTAATGATTCAATGTAATTTTAAATAAGAATTTTATTGAAATTAGAACAAAATAAATGAGTTATATGTTATTTTTAGACTATTTTAGTATTAAAAATGCCATTTATTGTAAATTAGAGGGAGTATTGAATTTAGTTAATACTATGATTTATAAAATTTGTATCAAAAGCTAAATAAGAAATAAATTTGATAGGAGGGAATAATTTGTGAGAGCGCACAACTTAATTAATTAATTAATGAAATTACTCTCTCCAATTGGTTTTCATGTGACACTCTTACTTAAGGAGAGCTTTGATTTCGCTCTAAATGGAATTAAGTACAAAATTAAGTACTAATTAATTGTACGCATTAATGTCATGGGCTTGAAGATGGTGATGTGATGATACACATTGATTGGGGATATTAACTGGTTACATATATCGAAGTGGAAGTCAATCTAAAAGCTTTAAAATTTATAAAATTAATCAATTTGGCAGGTAAAAAGAACCAATCTTCTTATCAAGAAACAGCCGATCAAAAATTGTACTCCGTATAAGCTTAAACGACATATAAAATTAATCAAAAGTTAATAGTATTAATTTATACCAAGAGACCATAGGCGAAGATCTGGATGCCGTTGTTGCCAAGAGAGGCGGCGGCGAGTTGAAGGTTGCCGAGGTGGCCGCAGAAGATCTGGGTGGACATGGAGACAACGTTGTTGAGGAGGTAGACCACGACGGCGGGGGCCGCCAGCTTGAAGAGGATGCGGAGCTCGATCCACGTGGCGATCCGGAGGCGGCGGAATCCGGCGAGTTCCGGGTTGGTGAGGGTTTTCTCTAGCTGGTCGCTTATGACAAGCCTCTCCCTTGAGGCAAAGGATTGGAGAGGTCTCACTAGCTCACTATTATTATCTTCCTCCATTGCAATTGACATAAGCTAATAAGTTTGTATTTGTTAGGCTTTTATTGTGATAGGCGAATTGGATGTGTGTATTTATATAATTAGTTGAGTCTTGGATGTAATAAAAGAAGATTGAATAGCTAGCGCCCGGGAGATTAGGGATGCATATTTAATCTGTGGGGACGAAGATCTGTGGCGAGTAGACTTGTCAATCGAGTTGGGTCGGGCGGCTTCAGTTATTTCGGGTTCGGGTTTGGTTTCGTTATGGATCACGGGTCAATTGTGTCGGGTTGTAGCGAGTTTTCGGTCGGATCGGGTTGACCAACGAGTCTAAAATATCATTTTTTATGATTATTAAAATTATTTTTAATTAAATAATAATATTTAATCATAATATATTATTTTCATTTATTTTAATGATAAAACATATTATACTATAAATATACTAAATCGGTCAACCCAACGGGATTCAGATTTCGGGTTTTATCGGGTTCGGTTGATTTCGGATTTCCGGTTCAAATTTTCGGGTGTTGACCGTAAAATTATCGGGCGGTTCGGATCGGATTGGCGAGTTCGATTAGCTTTTGACAGCTCTAGTGGTGAGTCCTCCATAATAGGTGGGGATAAAGTTCGGGTCATAATATTCATATTTAAGATTATAAATTTTGGTTGGTAAACGAGAACTCCAAATATCAGCTATGCCAACCTTTCATTATGAAAGGATATTTGAAGACTTTATGGTCTATGAGACCATACATAAATGCATGTGTGATGATTGTTGAATATTTGTTCAGGTACACTTTTTCACTACAATCTATCCCTCTCGTCATCAAATATAAAATATACACCCAAAAATTTGACGTTCTTTAATTTTATGCATGTTTTAAATTTACCTTTTAATAAAATATTTCTTAAATGATAATTAACCTATCTTTTTTTATAGTTTATTTTTAGATTTAGAATCTTTTAATAATTGAAATAGTTTAATTAAGGGTAATTAGGTAAAATGATAAGGCTTTTTAGTTTTGATCAAAATTGCTCAAACATCAATTTTTTTGGTACAAACGTCAAATATTTTCTAACGGAAGGATTATATACCTAAATAACCTAATGGCTTTCAATGACGGTTATAATTTGGGTCAAACAACGGTTTTTAACCCGTTGTCTATGCAAGCATGGTCTCTACTCTCTACATATAAAATCACTATAATACACCGTAGTCTATATACAGGAATGTGCACCTTTAAAATGTAAATCAATGGATTAGATTTATTTATTTTTTTCCTAATTTTCATTTATCTTTTCTAGGGTTTATTAATTTATTTTAGGGTAATAGTAATTAACTTTATACATAGAGTAATTCTACCGGATTCGAACCGAAATATATAATATAATTTTTGGTTTTTGTCAACGTGGTGTATATCGGTCTTGTTCCCATAATGTTAATTAAAAAGTTTAAGGGTGAACTTCTAAAACCCTAAAATAAATACCTTAGGTAAAATAATTATAAAAAAAAATTGATATGAAAAGAGAAGAAGCTAATCTCAAACGTTGATTTTTCATTTAATAATCAAAATTATTCAAACTTATTATCTATAAAGTTTTTTTTACCAACTCTACTCGAACTAAATCCTATACGGTATATGCATACCAATGAACAGATAATGGACACTAGTTTATAGAACCACAATTAAAATTAACTTTTGTCAAAATGTAAATAATTGTTGTCCATGTTATTGTAAAGTTAACCCAAAAAAAATCAAGGGGTCGCAATCTATTTCCTTCTTAACTTTGTATGCATAGCATATATACCAATGATGATAATGGACGACAGTAGTATTCTCCAATTTGTATGCAATTTATTGTCTTGTTTCGTGTAGGCTACTTAATAAGACGATTCGATTCAAACAATTTGTAAAAACTCCAAGGAAATAAATTATTAAAGATCAATCTATAGATTGAAAACTGAGTTTTACTTGAATTTAAATTGTTGATGGTGGAGGATATCGTGTTGCTTGTATAGGGTGGGGATGTGCATGAATATAATACACTATTGCAACTTCAATTTAAAGCATAGGGCTAAGTTTTAATTATGAATACTAAAATGTTAAAATCCAGAGCTAATAGATTAGGCAAGAGCATTAAGATTAATGAGATTAGACAAGCTAATCAAGCGGCAGACTGGATTATTAAGATTAATGAGAGATTTCGGAGGATTTTATTGAATAAGTGAAAATTAAAATAAGTTTATCTTACAAAGATAAATCCAGTCATCAACAAATTTATTTTTAATTCCCTCATAAAAATTTCCCATGGATTTATATAGCTTTTTTTTTATTTTTTTTTATCGGGTAAGGTTTTGGAATCGGGAAATGGGCAATCACCCAAAGCTTAATGATCAGGTAAGCTATGGGTGATTGCCCATTTATCTGACCGAATAAAAATGGACAAATTTTAAAAGTTTATCCGCTAATGTATTATACTGTTTACGAACATGTTTAATTATAACATCAATAAAACATCTCAATTTTCCAAGGACACCTTCAACTTCTAATTTTTCAACATTTAATGATTTTGCCAAAGAATATAGCTTTTTGTATTCAAATCAATCTGTTTTTTTTTTTCTGACAGTACATGATGAGAACACCGAAAAGATCAGAACAAAAGGAGTAGAAATTGAAAGTTAGGTGCAAACTATTGTTGATGTCTAATTAAAATAAAATACTACTCTCTCCGTATAAGTCTACTTGTCTTTTAAACATTTTACACATATATTATATTAAGACAAGAGCTAGTATTACCACATTACCCCTAAAATCTACCTACTTTATTTCTTGAGATGTGTGTGTGCAATTAATTGCATGGGTTGTTTGAGGGTAAAGTTGAAAAATTTTGAATAAAATACTTAAAAAGACAAGTAGAATTAGACAACTAGTTAAGGCTAGAAAGACAAATAGACTTATACGGAGGGAGTATTTTCTTATTCTTTGATGACAGCAACAACTTACTAATGTTGTTTACTACTCCCTCCGTCCCATTTTGATTGTCCAATAGTACAAAAAACACACATATAAAGAAAGTGTAAATATTGTATTGGGAAAGTAAAAAAGTAGGAAAGAAGATAGAATGAAATTGATTTTATAATTAAAGTAACCAATAGAAATAAAAAGAGGAGAGAGATAATTGCATTGGACTTTGGAAATGTATTGAACTTTGTAAAATTTGGACAAATTTTTTGGGATAAAAAAAAGTTTTTTTGGACAAACTTAATAGGACGGAAGGAGTACCAATTAAGTTCGCTGAGTCAACGTACATACAGTCGCAAAATGGCTGCTTTTTACTTACCCACCTTGTCAAAAGTAACGTGATCAATGTTTATGCATGGCACATGCATTAGGTTATGTTTGTTAACTCATCAAAAAATTAGTTCGACTTGTAAAACTTGCTAAAGTTGTAAAACTAGCTGTAAAAATAATTGAAGTATCAAAATATATATAAACACTATTTGGTAATGTTCAACTAGTTTATTGTAATAATTAATAATTTAAATTTTCGTTTTATTATAGAGTTATTCTTATTTAGGAAATAATAATTTTTTTAATTCGGAAAACTAATAAAAACTAGTGCAAAAGCTTTAAAAATTAACTTTGTCAAAAAACTACTTTTACAATTAGTTGTTAGTTTTCATGTGCCAAACAAACCGTGTTTATATAAGTTTCTACAACTAGTTGGAAAACTCCAACTAGTTTTTAGTACCCAATAAACATATTAGTGTTAATAAAACAAAATGTTTTATTCATTTAATTTTTATTTCTGAATTGATCTCATTGCACCAAAACGTCAAACGGATTGTAGCAATGTAGCTAAAAGTATTTAGGACCTGATTAGTATGCATATTAAGATTTTAGATTGGAGTATAACAACAATAACAACAACACGTTAACATCTACTCAGGTGGATCCCGGTATGAGCGGGATCTGGGATTCAAGATGTACGCACCCTTACCCCGGACGAAAAATCGGGAGGGTATTTTCGATAGGCCCAACGCAAAAAAGGGAGATGTCATATTGATGATATCACAGTTTTATTTTAATATACCCAAAAAATCTATATAGTACAATTGTAAAGGAGAATCCAACTCTTTAGAAAAAATTGAGCCACGTGGCTTAATCTAAAATACACAATTAAAATTTATAATTTTTACCAAAAACAAAAAAAATTTAAAATTACTCCCCCACTTCATCAAAAAATTTGGCAAAAAAACAACAACCCACTACCCCACTTTCTATGAAACAATTACAAATTATTTTTTGATGAAAATTGATTTAAAAATATTTTACTATTCATAAAAACCACCACCAACTAACAAATTAATATTTTATAATTCTTTATAAAAAGAAGTGTGATTTGTGAAAATGTCTTTGTAATTTTTTCTTAAGAACAAGCCAATAATAATTTATAAATGACTTTTATATTAAATCCGTATAAAGTACATAAATAACATTAAAAAAGTGTGATTTAGACATGAAAAAATGTGTTCAGATTTTTTTTTAAGAACAAGTCGAAAATATTTTTTATAAAATAACTTTTATATTAAACCCGTACAAGGTACGGGAATGACACTAGTTGGTATATCAAAGAAGAGAATGAGTATAATGAATTTCCCTGACCAGGTTGAATATCTTGACCACAATGTGCCTAATTTTTCTTTATTATAGTCGGATATATTGGAGATTATCATATAAATTGCATAACTACACAACCCTATTTGTTTGTTTACACATCTACTAGTCTTTCCAAATGCAATATTTTGTAGCTATGGATCTCTTGAAACCTTTGCTTATATTGTTGTATAACTTTACATATAGTTTGACACGAGTATGCCAAGTCTAGGTCAGGGTAGATTCGGTAGAAGCTTAATTGCTTATACTTAAATTTTCCTCCTTGTAATTGAAGAAAGCCACAACCCGATTGGGTAAAATACTCATGCGGCCCATTAGTATTCATGCGGCCCAATATAGGCCCACTTAATTCTCGGTCTTATTTATTTGATTGGCAAGATTGAATTTCTTATTATTTATTGGTATAGTGATAAGAGACATAAAAGTGTTGGAAGGTCTCGTGTTGTCGGGCTAATTAGCGTAAGTTGGTTTACCTGATTCGTGTACTTTGTCGACTACTTTTTGAACTTGAGATTTACCACCAAAGATAGATTCCTTGTAAAAAAAATAAAATAGAAGAGTAGAAAAATGAGTATATTTATAGAGTAGAGGATTTGGATTCGATAAAATATAATTAATATAGTTGAATAGTTCGTGAAGATTGATAAGTTATTTCGAGTAGTAGATTTCTTTGAAGTAGGGTTGATCATGGGTCGAGTTATGGGTTGGTGGAGCCCTTTCACCACCCGATAAAAATGGCTCACGTAAACCACCCATCACCCATAAAATCTTTCATCCATATCTGACCCACCCATCACCTGCGGGTGAATCGTTAAATTACAACATTAATTTATAAAATTATAGAGTTAATAAAATAAACATTGGCTTGTGGTGACTATGAAAAATGGTGACAACCGGAGTGAGAAAAACTAATGGTAAAGTAGTGAAGGAGAGTTATTTGTGGAGATGCAAAGAAGACGACCAATAGAGTGGAAGTGGCAACACCTATCGGGAAAGATTAAGACTATAAAGCAGAATATGATCGATGACTAAGTGGGTAGTAGAATTTGATGGTGGCAAATTGGAGGTATTAGAATATAATATATAAATATATACTCCTATATATTAGGTAATATTTTGCAGGTGATAAATTGGTGAGTCGGTGATGGGTGGTGGGTCGGATGAATCGGGCGTAAAATCTCACCCATACTAATCCATTGTGTTTCACCCATCACCTGATTCACTTCTATTTAATTTTTCACCAGTATATTTGCGTCGAGTAAAACAGATGGATTATTCACCCGCGGATAATATTAAGTCCTACTTCAAAGTAAAATCTACTCAACAAACATAACCCTACTTAAACGAACTAGCGTTACACTTGTCCACTTTCTTAAAAAGTTTGGCCGAACCGGGTTCACGGTCTCTACTTTTTTTTCATACATATGGTCCTATGTTTAGTTGGCTAATTCTACTTTATATTTAATCATCATAGGATCCCCATGATTAAAATTAGCATAGATTCATTTAATGGACGAAGTACTTGTCAAATGGAATAAAATCAGTTGTCTTGTTGATGACCCACGTCACTAACTTTGGACTAACGAACCAACGACAAAAGCATCATTTGACTAATGACTAATGTTGATTAAAAAAAAAATAGGTAGTACTATCCAATTAATTTATTTATTTATTATTTTTTTTGGAAAAGGTAAGGATTAGGAGACCCCCTACGGGGAGCGTCCTAGGGTATCCTTGCGGATGAGAGCTAGAAGTTCTGAATTATCCATCAGGAGGCTTGTAGGAATGTTGTGGCCCAGCTTAGAAATTTTGTCGGCCACAACATAATGTACTTATATAACTCTTTCACAGGACAAGAAATTCAAATATAAATAACTATTTTGATTTTTAAAAATTAAAGATTAAAAATGGTTAGATTAGAGATTGTATTACAAATCGACACGAAAAATAGAGCATTGTATTTCTCTTGTATGAAAAATAAGAAAATTATATGGTAAATAATGAATTATACACAAAAGAAAAAAATGTTGGGTTAATGATAATGTGATCAAGCCTCGCTAAAAGTCATTAGCTAAGTTGGTGTTTGATAACGTCTGTAACTACTAGATTATAAAGTTTAGATTTTTCCTTTTGTATTGTAATGGTTTAAGTATCTATCTCTTAGGATGTTTTTATCTCGTAAATTTGAAATAAAAAGGTTGAATGTGACGCCTTACATAGATTAGATTAGTAATAACAAATTGCTATAACCCATCAAAACCATTACACCTAATTAACCTTCATCACAAGATGAGACTTGGTTGAAAGTTGAAAGTGATTAATTTTTTTTTTCTTACAAGTGGGGGATAGATGGGCATATGGTTTAGTACTTTAATGGGCCTGCATAATCACAATTTTCCATTTAATAGACATGGACACATGATCGATCATTGACAATTTGAATTGGACTCAAAATATTTTTTACCCGCATTTTGCGACCACTATCACACAACCGATAATTAAATCTGTCAAAAGATGACTGAATCCGATAAATCAACTTGATTGACTCGTGCCTAAACTCGACCTGATCGACTCGAAACTTATTTTCGACCTGAATCCAATTATGACCCGAGAATATAAGACATGAACTTATTGACTCGATTGACCTAGTGCGACATTCTACTAAAAATATTGATATTTTTATTTTTAAAATAATTTTATATGTTTTTAAATGTTTATATTATTATTTGGAAAAATGTTTACGTCAAGTCCAGCTTAAACCCTAGGATGTTCAACGGGTTGGGTTGTCCGTGATCCGACCCGCAATTTTTGGGTTGTAGGGTCAACCCGTAACCCTTGCGGGTCGTGCCGCGGGTCGATTTTTTTTATTTTCCGGGTTACGGGTCGGGTTAAACTAGCGCGAGTCGCCGGTCGATCGGCGACCCACAATATTTTTAAAATATATATTTTTATAATTTTATTAATATAAAAAAAATTATAAAAAATCCGTTGGATTTGGTTTAGTCAAACGGGTCGATCCGTGACACGACCCGTTAGATCTATGACTTACATGTCGGGTCGGGTCAATTTTTTTTTCTTTTTTTGCGGGTCAGGGATCGACCCGCGACCCGACTTATGGGTTGCAGGTCGACCTGACAGTTGAACATCCTTACTAAAGCCACTTTTGTACAAGTATAAAGATAACATATCAATTTACCCATCTTCCATGACATGTCTATTTCCATCAAAACACTTACCCCATGTACTCATGTAGAATCTTACCTTCATTTCCTTTCATTCTTGTTTATTCCACACCTAACAATAAAAATGAATTCTTATCCACATCTCCAAAAGCAGTGGAAAAAAAGTGTGTTCATTAGAGATATATCAGTCCGCACACATCAACTCAAGTGTACATTATTATCTTAGAGGAGTATATAAATTGACAACTCTCATGTAAACTTATCATATAACATATATATTGACAAAAGCTAGCTTACTTCAATTATTAATGGAAAGTTTTCCAAACTATAGTCTATATATAGCAAGCTAGGTGAAAGTTTTTTTTGGTTAAAAGCTAGGTGAAAGTTTATTACCAAAAGCTACAAGCATGTCACAAGACATTCCTTCTTCGTAGCTAGCTAGTAGGGTTCAACATTGAGTGTGTTTTATTTGGAAAAGTGGTAATGTATTATTCTTTCAGTTTCAATGAATTCTTAAATCGATCCATAAGAGCCGAGGGGAGTTGGTAAAAAAACTTACTCCATTAATCAGGGCTATCCAACGGGTCGACCCGACAGCCTCTAAAAAACAAAGTCGATCCATGATCCGACTCGTAACCCATTTTACGTGTTAGCTATTACAAGAGATGGTAAACAAGATGATGTACAAGAGATGTTGGAAATTTGAAGGATATATATATCGCCAAAGCTATTAGCTATTACTCTTTTCCCTTTTTAAGTAATCACCTTTTTAATTAAACACAAATTAATCACCTTTTTAATTAATTAGCTGGAAAATTTGATCCATTCATAATAGATCACTTAATCCATACAAGAAAGTTAATCGGATTCTCTTACCTAGGTCATATATAGACAATTGCACATTTAAATTTTATACACATACTTAGTCTAGTGATAAATCACTAAGTGTTTGGTTATAAGATTTGTGTTTAATTAATCTTCTTATGGACATATATGGTGAGACTAATATTTCAAACATCTCTCCCGAATTAAAAACACAAAGAGTTTAGGAAATATGACCGGCCTCTTTCCACATCTGAAAATTGAGATTAAACAATCCAACTATATAAGTTCATGAGTTATTTCTTATATTATTAATTGGTTTTAAGATGAAACTTCATTGGATTTGTCAACTAGGTCATGTGGGGGCGTATTGAAGAAATGTATCGTGATATATTGAACTTCAAACTAGAAAACTTATCATCTTTGTAAAGAATTTGTGTTCATCCTACTTTGAAATGAAAGCACATACATCTTAAGTATATATCATGATATATGTCAATAGTTTAATGTATGACTAGCTAGTCCATTTTAAGTAAAAGATTTGGTTATCAATAATATCATAACCCTTAATTTGCTTTAGGGTTATATTACCCTACGCACATCCTATCTTCTTTAATTTCGTTTGAGTGAATTGAAGGTTGAATGCATGGAGCGAGGAGGTTATCAATGGGTGGTTTATTCATACACACACAATCAATGAATTGGCTTGAAAGTAACAAGTCGTTGCATTTAGAAGTGGACATTGACCGGTGCGAAACGTTTGATCAATATCGCTACTGGTGCATGTTTGGCAAGTTAATTGATTCTTTCTGAATAAATCATTTCTTCTGAAATCGAATTGTACGACTTCCCATCTCACGTTATTATCAAAATTTTGCTAAATGCCTAAATCAATGTAGGTTTTATGAGATTTGTGCATTTTTTTTTTGGTCGAAAGATTTGTGCATTTTCTTAAACGAACAGTAATTTACGTAGTATTTACTAGTAATATTCAACTAAAATTGGAAACCAAACAATATCAGAAAGTGTATGATTGAGAGCCTAAAGCCATGGGAAATTAATATAAATACAGTATCATATTTCTACAAGGAGTTTTCTAATATGTGTTTATGGACACACAATAAGAATGTTAATTTTAACAAATCTGAATATTGTTTGTTAATTTTGATTTTTTTAAAAGAGTTCATTAATTCCAATTTAGGGAATAGTTTTGAAATACTTTCCTAAAATATCACTTTTATTGTGTGCCCATGAACACACATTAGCCAAACCGTTTCTATAATCATACATAAAACAATGGGCGTGGGTCCCACCCACCCTATACACGTGGAGACGATTCATTCATATGAATCATGAATATACTTATATACCTCAGCCGTGGAGAATCTGACACGTACTAGCTAGTCCAAATCTTATACAGATTCCTCTCTAACCGTCAAACAAAAATGGGGTAGAAAAAAACTTACATGTTGATTGTTACATTGGATTCTTGAATCTTGATGAATCTTGATTCCTTCTTCCTTCAATTCTTGAGTGACAGCTCAGCATTGCTCACTTCACCGCTGGATTAAAGGTCCACACCTCTTAAGGACCCGTCTTCCTAGTTTTTTTAACGGTTTTTCTAATTTATGTCATTAGGGTATATACTAAAATCCCGTTTTATTTGGTATGGTGTTGGAACAAGATTGGAATCAGGAATCAGAATGAAATCGAGAATCGGAATGAACCAATCCTCTGACATGTTGTTTGACATGCCGTCGGAATGAACCATTTCTAAAAACTATTGTTTAAATTTTAGGTTTTAGACCTTATTTTTAGGGTGTTGAGATTTAAGATGAGAAATTAAAATTTCTTGGAATGGATGATATCCTCTATTTTCTGTTGGAAGCAACTTTGCCTAAAAGTTTGGAATGAGCCATTTCTAGGAATGAAATCGATTCCAGATTTTAGTATGTCAAGCAATATACTAGAATCAATCATTTCTGAGTCCCATGAAATAGAATCAAACGAGGCCTAAACATACCATTCAAGAGAAGTAAAACTATATAAGGAACTTGATGAATTCTCTGGAAAAAAACTAAATAAAATGCAAACTAAATTTTTTTGTCATTTTAAGAAGTTTTACCATTACGACGTGGATTAGAAAAATTATTTTTTTTAATTAGGTAAAAACTTTGACGGACGAGATTTAATTTGGAGATGATCAAGAGCGTTTGTCATGCGAGACCGAGTTGTAATCTCGGGTGTGATCCAATACTAAGTAATTCGAACGAAGTGGGCTAATCGCATTGTTTCATGCACAAGCTCGCCTGATAATCTCCTAGCACATGTGTTTTATTTGATAAAGTCTGATGGACCAATAAAAATTAAGGATCGAATGTGATTTAATTTGGACATAATCAAGAGCGTTTTTTCATATGAGACCGAGTTTTTCTAATCTCAAGTGTGATCCAATACTAAGTAATTCGAACGAAGTGGGCTAATCGCACAATTTCATCCACACCCTTGCCCGATAATCTCCTAGCACATGTGTTTTATTTGATAAAGTCTGATGTATCAATAAAAATTAAAGGTCCCCCAATCTATAAATTCGATGAGGGTCTAAACATTATAAAGTTTGCGCAAATTTAACTAAAATATATATCTGCCGTAATAATTTAAATTAATAGTTTATTTAATTTTGGTACAATAAAAAAGGATATGCATGTAGTAAGCTTTTGGATGCTCATATCATTTTTTCCATTTGTCATATGTTAGGTATCGATCGTTACAATATCCACCTCTTATCAATCAACTTAACTAACCCTATCATATATTCATACGTGTATCAATTTTGTGTTGTCACCTTTAAAGAAAAAAACATGCAATAGATCATTCTAGAAGGGCCGGTTTTAATTATTAAATAGGTGTGATCTTCAACCATCGAAGACTTGTGACGATATATCATAATTTTTACCTTATCAAAAAAATATTGTTTGTAATTGGCGAAATCGTTTAACCGTTTTCAAAGTTGTTGAAGATCCTTCATCCTAGTGGAGGCAACATTAATAGTCTATTTCATCTTATTTGATTTACCCGTTCTGACTCAAATGCTAAAAACTTTGCTCTCTTCAGCCCTTCACTTTCCCCACTACCATACTCATTCTAGCTCCTTCTTTTCGCTAGTTGTACTTACTTTACGTGTTGTTTTGGCTGTTTCTGTCAACTCATGTCAGTTTTTTGATTGCCATTTACTCGACCTCTCGGTTTTATTTGATTTATCCGATAAACATAATTCTTACCTATTTAAAAAATATAGTAAATCGAGAGGCCGAAATAAATCAACAGTTGATAAGCCAACAAAATCTCACACACACAAAAAAAAGAAAAAACTCTAAACAAGTATACTCGCTTGATTGGCTTCACTTTCACACAACTTAGATTTCTATAATACTATTCGAGCTTGACTTTAATGAGTAAAACTGAAACTTGAGCCATAATTTTTTCACTTGAAAGAGAGTGATAGGATGTTGATGACATATGTACGGTGAGGATGATGGTGATGGGCAATTGCACTTGGATCATAGACGACAAAATGACAGCAGTGGGGGCCCATAAGTAGGCCCAGTTAAGCCCAAAGGGCCCACAATGCACAACAAGGTCCATCCATTATCAACCATCCATTGTGCTACAATCATATTAATGACTACACCACTACTAGTGGTAAATCAGTATTCTTGGTGTATTAATTGCATCATTTTTTTTATCAACCACCCTTAGACAAATTCACCACTATTGTCAAACTCGAATGGGTCGATATTAACTGAATAATATATCATAATTTTCTAATCATTTTATATATGAGATCGGGATCTATTTTCAAACCCCAAAGTTTAAGTTAATGAAAATGGTTTCAGTCCCTTTATATGTTGGTGATTTTTTCCCTTCAAGTTGTCGATGTGGAACACACTTCCTCAAATGATAATTAGTATGGCCTAATTAGCACTTTGAATCTTTTTTTTCCGACAAGTTTAGCATCTCGATTTCCTTATAGCTAGACTACATTTTTTAACGCGTCATAAGCATCTCAATCTCTTTTATCAATACACCCAGACCTATGAAAATGGACCTGGACCAAACCTGCTCTACTACAATGCCAAATTCTGATGAGCCGGTATTAAACAAGTGACATGTTAGAATTATAACTATTTCATATATAAAAATCGGGATCTACTTTCTAATCGATGACTTTCATAACCATTTGGGTAAAAGGTTTCAAGTCTCCTCCCTGGCATAATTGCATTCCATTCTAAAGAAAAAAAATTCTTTTATAAGTGGCTAGATTATGAGAAATAAAAATACTATATTTGACTTAAAATTGTAAGATAATGAGTAATTAATTTTTTCCAAATTGAAATATGACGTGTCCTTGAGAATTTTAATTTACTTGAGTAATCGAGACATATTGGCCCGAGCTCACACGCGTTGGGCCATGATAAGAGAGAAACGGACGTTAAGGTGGGCCGTGCCCACGTGGATGATGGGCCCATTCTATTTCGATTTTATTGTATTCTTGACTCTCCGATGCACAAATATCGTCTTGAATTTGCAATATTTTTTGAGTGTAGTGTTTTACATAATTTGGTTCAAATGAACCAAACTATTATCCTAAAATATGAAATGAATAAAGTTTTCTTAATTCGTAGTATACTTTTCATATAAAAGTGCACTGTAAAATATAAAAAGTGCATTCTGAAAAAAGTGTATTCTGAAAAATACGAAAAGTACAAATCTCTCGTTTCAGGATAAGAGTTTGTTTTATTTGAACCAAATTCATATTTTACATGATTATCTAATTATTTTATTTTTTTGAGAAACTTGCGTGGTTAGTATCTTTGAGATTTGAGATTATTTTGGTTGGTGTTTTAACGTTAAATATTTTTCTGTTGGTTTTATACTTTGGTTGGGAAGGAGTGTTTGCGATGCTCAAATATGGCTCAAAGGGATTTGTTTGGGTGCAAATCGAGTGTGGCTCAACTTATGATACATCAAGGAAGTATAGGACCAAAGAGACAACTTCAAGGTGATGAATGAGTGCTTTACAAATGGTTCCAAGTACCCTTATAAAGGAGATTGTTTAGAATTTTAAATCGGGATGGTTCAGGTATGAATTTAAGTGTTATAGGAGTTGAATTTCACTAAATTGAGAAAGAGAAATATAATAGCGAACTTAGATTTAATCAATTCAAACCTAAAAAGAGCATTAGGTCATCAACTGAAAAACTTAAAACCTTCAGAACGCTAACTAAATAAAAATTTATCTTAGGACACCAATCAGAAATCAAAACTATCCTTTTTTTCAAGAAAAAAGTTGGTGGAAAGAACTCGGAGATACCTAAGTCATTATATTTTAAGAAGAATGTTTCACACCCATCACGAGCACTAACTAATTATTAATGCACTTGTTGGCCGTTGGTCGTTGGGTAAGGCCAACCAAAAAAATAAAATGTTTTTGGTCAGATGGCATTCAAATAATTAAGTTAAAAGTTACAAACAAAAGATATATTCTTGCCGTAAAATTCTTGGTATAAAATAGTTACATTTAGCAATGAGATTTTTATTTCTTAAATTTGTATTGTTTCACGCTCATTTAAGGGTAATAGTGCAACTCACCTAAGTACCAATAATAGGGAAATTTTATTAAACACACATATTTTGCACCTATTTTAAAAAAATTAATTTCACATGTATCCCATAATTGTTTCCAAATTGCATGGTAACTTTAACGTGTGCACTATAATGACAAAGGTCATAACCGTTAAAAAGTTTTTTTTTTATTGACATGTACATTTATGCATTTTTGTTGAGATAAAATCCATCCCGATGTGTGATTTATGACAAAAATTTATCTACTATATAAATTTATTATTTATGTATTATTTACCCTATTCCTAATTCGTTTTAGGACCAAATTTTATGGATTTATGTGCTAGGCCTGACACGCATATATATGCATGGACCAATGTGTGGACTCCCACGTCATAATTAATCTACCAGACTTTAACTTGGCATTAGAGTAGGTTCGGTCTGGGTTCGGACTCCTGATCTATATTAATGGGTTAGCCGACATTAAGGTTTAACGTCAAGTTGCAACTAGCATATTAAGAAGTCAAACAGTTGTACTTGAGGGGGGGTGTTGAGATAAGATCTATGTGACATCGGGATTTATGACAAAAAGTTGTCCACCATATAAATCTATAAGTTACTCCTATTACCAATTAGTTTTATAATGAAATCCTATAAACTTGTATGTTAGACATAACATATATATACGTATAGACGGACGTGTTGATCCCACCTCATAATTAACCCATCGGACTTTAGTTCTAAATGATAGAAATTTATTCTTAGAACAAATACTTACAAACTTTGACATATATACAATTTATTTCCGAGTTCTAAAACAATACATCCAAATTTGGAAATTGAGATATAAGGTGTAATAGGGTTGTCAATTACCCATGACTCCACGAGTGATCGATCCTCCCGAAATAAACAAGGAAAATCTAAATAAAGTGAGTGATGGGCGGTTCTGGTGAAATGGATTATGGGTTGGGTAAAGATGAGATTTTATTATCCAATAACTCGACCCATCAACCGACCGTTAACCAACTCATCATCTGTTTCACCCAAACCACTCGTATAACCCATTTCAGCACATAATTCTAACATGTGTGTGGGTCTTTGAAGTCACCAGTATAACCCATTTCACGCCTTTGATAAATGAGCCTATTTGTTTCCTAGATAACTCATTTATTTTCCTTTGTTCTACCTTCCAAGTAATTCTTACCCTAGAATATGGTTTACATGATAAAGACATTGTCGCCGCTCACCACCTCGCTTGATAAAGATATTTTAGTTTATGTATGAAATTTCATTTATAGATATAAAATAGAATAGTTATACAACGGTTATACGGCTGAACGGGTCATTCATATAACAAGCGAGTGACGAGTGATTTGGGTGACGGATAAAACATTTCACGAGTAGATCGAATAAGGCGTTTTAACTTGTGGGTCGGTTGATAAAAGTGCTTCACCCACCTATAACCCAACCCATTGATAGTCTTAGGTGTCAATAACCCCATCATTTTATTTTTTGTTGTAGAAAGAGACAAAATGTACTATAATCATAAATGATGACGTAGAGCAATTGCCAAGAAGGCATGTCTACTTGTCACGTCTCAAAGCCCCGCACCTCCATTATACACAATTCCTCTTCACGCGCCGGCGTCCATTCATTGGGTCCTACTCATCTACCCTAATACAAATATAAAATAAAAACCAATTTTTTATAAAAATTTGAGTCACATGATAAATTTGAAATATTTTTTAATTTTTGATTTCTCATTTTTAATCCATTTTACATTAACCACTTTCCCACTATCTCAAAAACTACCATCCACTCTTTTCTTCTAAACAAATTAAAATTTTATAATTATTATTACTAAAGAAAATAAGATTTAATCGTTAAAATTTATTCCGAATAAATATTTAAATAATAAGTTAGAAATAAAATTATTTTGAAATATACCCGTACTTTGTACGGGCATAACACTAGTTTTAGCTCATTTAGGAGAGCTGAACCCATATCCCGTGGATGAGACATGTATTTTACTTAGACCAATACATATAATATATACATATGTAAAGAAAAATAGGAAAAAAAAACTATGCAAAATGAAATATATTTATCAATAAAATTCAGCAAAGTTGATGGAGAAGTGACACGTTTGAATTGTCAAGTGGGTAATAACTGAGTACTAAAGTTTGTGAATTTAAGGCTATCATCGAAAACTTACAGAAAAATTATTGTTCTACTAACGTTCCCCACGTACATAAATGAATCTTGCATAACTCTGCTCATGATTAATACGCAACGCAGTCCTGATAAGTTGAAGAAAGGATGAGACCCACACCATTTCCATATATTAGAAAATAGTCGCCACAAGTACTACTTTGACGCATTCACTAGGAATGATAATTGGTTATTAAACAATTTTACGAAAAAAAGGGTAAATCATCGCTCGAGAGATTTAAAATGGTGACCTCAGAATACTACCCCAAAAGCTAAACCGTTGAACCAAATGTTTTAAGGGAGTGAAGGCATATTTTATATATTAATTATTTTTCAACACTCCCTTTTCAATATATGTATAAAATTAATCAATAATTAAATATTAATCTCATTTCTAATCAATAAATGAAAAAAATAAGTACAATAAAAGTGTCAACATATGTACTTTTCAATAATAAATTTCATGAATAAATCAATACCTAAAATTATAAAAATTATTTTCACGAGAATCCAACTTTATAAAAAAACTAAAATAACACTTTTTTAACATAGGTAGCCAGGCAGATAAACAAAATAACAAAATTCACACACAAAAAAAGTTATATATACTCGTTGTTAGCTAATTCGCACACAAAAAAAAAAAACACTCGAGATTTTATTTTTTCAAATCCACTCACTTTCTCTTCCATAATTCACGTAGTTTCAATTCTTCGATCTTCAATTCTCCAATCTTCCGAGTTCCGATCTCGAGTACACATTTACACATGGCCAAGGGCAGGAGGCTAACCACCAGCCTAAGCGAGCGTTACTTGGGATCCTACGCCGGCCACTCGCACAGCCACGCCGCGCCCGTCGAGGGGCCCGATTTCTTAGAGAACGACATCGTTTGGTCGACAGGCGACGGCGCGTGCGAATTTGACGCAACCGGTGGCGGACAATACGACTACTACGGAAACGGCCACGCGCCTGAGCGCGAGTGGGGGCCACGCGCCTCCCGTGCGATGCCGGGCCATGCCGCCGGGGGGCTCTCCCTTGCGTTCGAGGGTTCGGGCGGAACGACGTCGTCTAGGATCGTTCACCAGTTTCATGTTCAACAAGACGGCGTCGTTTTGGGGGCGCGCCTGTCAAGTAGGCAGCGACACATGGCGACGTCGGCGCCTATGAATGTCCCGGATTGGAGTAAGATTCTCCGGGTTGACTCGGGCGAGTCGTGTAATGACTCAGAGGAGGGGTGTTTCGAGGACGAGCTTGACTCGGCGGTGGACCCGCCGCACGAGTACCTTGCTCGGAGCCGGAAGACGGGGGCGACTACGTCGGTATTCGAGGGTGTCGGCCGGACGCTCAAAGGCAGGGATATGAGCCGGCTCCGGGACGCGGTCTGGAGCCAGACCGGGTTCGATGGATGACCATTGTTCTAAAAATTCCGCTCAACGCTGGATGGGGACTTAACGCCTGTTTAAACCGTCTTTCGTCCAGTCAAAGACCGCCTAGCATTTTTTAAAACACTGCGAATGAAATTTGGGGCGATGATTCAACTCAATCGACTCGGAAGCAAAAGCGAGTCAACTCAGTAGTTGTGAGCCCAGTCACGGAAGATTTTGCTACGTCTTCCTCGTTTCATGGTATTCAACTACCATTAATTGTATTTTAGTTTTTGAAGTTTTGTGTTATAATTAGCTCATGGGAGTTTGGAGGTGATCGAAGTGAATTTACTATTTATATCGTAGGTATATTTTCTTCTTTTTCATCATCTAGAGTTTATATTGTAGAAAATAATTTTGTGCACAATTATTATTGTACAAGTCATATTGAGCCTATATGCTAGCAATCTTTTCCGATCAAATCCTACTTTATTTTTTTGGTTAGTATTAAATCCTTACGTACATAATTATAGTAGTATTTGCCTAATTAATTGATTGCTAAGTAACAGGCTGGCATATATGTTGCACATTTTAAAATTCTTAACGAAATAACATGTAAAATTTATTTACATGTTTATTATCTGATAATATGCATTGTGAGGCCGAACTAAATAATTACCGAATACAAAGGTTGTATTGTTTTTTCAACAAAAAAAAAAACAAAGACGTATTATTTTTTATAACGAAAGACCCATCTTTAGTAATAAATTTCGAATTTGTGAACCAACTAGTAAAATATACGAAGCAGGTAATTCGTATTGCGCTAACCGTTTCTAAATTTTATATATATTGTGAAAATATCTCGTCCCTGATCATCACAAAGAAATTTATAATCAAAATCTTATATTTAGTGAGATCATATCATTTCGTCTCTTACCCTCACAAAAAAATCTATGATCGAAATCTTATATATATATGTGTGTGTGATTTTATATATATTGTGAAAACATCTCGTCCCTGATCATCACAAAGAAATTTATGATCAAAATCTTATATATAGTGAGATCGTTTCGTCTCTTACCATCACAAAGAAATCTATGGTTGAAATCTTATATATATATATATATATATATATATATATATATATATGTGTGTGTGTGTGTGAGATAGGGAATGTATATCAATTTCAACTGTGGCCGAACTATGGTTCCAAATCTACCTCAAACAATATCACCAAAAAATGGTTCATTAATTATTTAGAGCTCGAAATACTTATACCAAGTATATGGTACGTGTATCCGATTTAATTTGATTATAATTTATAAGGATAAAATTGTGAAAATTGAGCAATAATTCATGTTAGTGGGGACAAGCTTACCAAAAGGTCCAAAGACATGGATGAATCTATCCCAAGAGAGAGGGAAGGGCAGGCCAATTGGAATATGGCATTGGGCAACTTTTGAGAAGAAGGGGATGGCCAGTTTGTCACAAATTCGACAGTTATGACTTATGAGATACTCACCTTTCTCGTGCCCACATCTTTTTCCATTATAATGACATCATTATAAAAAAGGAATTATTTACGAAATATAAGTATAAATCTAGTGGATCACATTTGGTGTAAAGGGAGGTTAAATCTGTCACTGATTATCTACGTGTTTAGAAAAGTTAATTTTATCGTTGATTATATTGTTTTATCCACTCGTTTTTTTGAAGTCTCCTCTACTTCGCTAACAGTCGTTTAAGAGTCAAGACCTTCATAACGTCATTCACATTCTAGGATGGAGGACGTTGACACGTTGTGTTGCTAACACCCCAATCCCTTCCCTTATAAAAACATTTGGTGTAAATTAAACTTGGGTTCGGTTCCCCAGGAAACGCAGAATCAACCGGTTCGGAACCGACCCGGAACAAGAACTACCAATTCGGTTCCGGGAATAGTTACGGTTCAAGTTCCACCACCCCCAGAACCGGCGGATCCACGGTTCCCGCGATTGCATCACCTTGGACCGCGGTTGAGGTTTTGCTAGCAGGTGAAAGTGTGAAACCACAATCACGATTTTGCATTCTGCCAAGACGGTTATTTTTATTATTATTATGGCCGGTTCTAAACCTGCCTTGAACCCGACCTAGTTCTATCTCAAAATGAGCTCTAGTAGAGCTCATTTTGAGATAGAACTAGCTCTACAAAGTAAGGAGTGAACTTAAGTACTCCAGTGCCTTAAGAGTCGTCAGTTATAGTTGTTAAATTCTGGTGGACCAATATAGATTGTAGGCGGTCCACACATTTATTCATATGTATATGTGCTTTAGGCTCAATACATAAGTCCGATCCATGAGATTTCTTCATAAAACTAATTGGTAATAAAAGGGTAACCCAATAATATATATTAAACAAGTTACGATTCATATTTTTTCAATGTGTGAATCTCTTTTCTTCCACACGCCTCATCAAGCTAACTATATCTATATGGCTCCGCAATATGCAGTTACAATTTGACGCCATGTTTATAGACAAGGAGTTAAAATTTAAGATTAATTAAACAGATTATGATACTGCGTGAAAATCTCTTTTGTTCCAATAATTAAGTTAATCAACTAAACAACATAAACTAGCGAGCTATATATATATATACTCTCTTCGTTTCAAAATAGTTGTTCTTAAAGCCATTTTTTCTTGTTTCAAAATACTTATTCATCTAACTTTTTTTTTATTTATACCCCACATTACACATATTTCAAATTTTTTTTAGTTGAATCTCCCAAAGTGTACTTATAGGAGTAGTTTGAGTAATTTTTATTTTTTTTTAATAAGTGTGCAATTTTATCTAAAATCAACTATTTTGAAACAGAGAGAGTATATTGTTTTGTTTTAAAGTAATTTCTTCATTGATAGCCTGATAGGAAATGCTAAGATCGATCATGTTCTTGGGCCATATTAGCTAGGGTGGTTCATGTAGAAAACTATTTAATTTAATAATAAAAGTGGTCCATATATGCATGCTATGTATGATTGAAGTGATGCACATCATCATCATGATATTCAAATATAATGCAACATATATGGTCAAGAGATTCTCCACTTTGATATATCCAATATACGTGAATTCGTTTTACAATCGATGTTGCTTTTTACTGCTGGAAAGTAATGGGGAAATTTAATGGAGTCTCTTTTGATCTAAAAAAGAAAAATTAAACACATTTTTGCTATCATATATCTAGTGTTCACATAACAAGATTCTCTCGATTGAAAAATGTGGCTTAAATGTATTGTTAGACGACGGCGTTAGATATGTCAATCGGGACGGGTCAATTTGAAATCGGGCCGGGTCAATTTGGATTTGAGTTGAACTTAATTCGGGTTATTTCAAGTCACGAATTAATTAGGTATGTTGGATCGTTGCTAATTTTTAAGTTGGTAGGGTTGACCCAGAGGGTCAAGAATGCTGAATTTTTTATAATTATTAAAATAATATTTAAATAAATAGTAATATTTAATAATATATATTGTTTTATATATTTTGAAAATAAAATATATTATAATTTTCAAAATAAATTTAATATATTTTAAAAATAGAATAAATCGGATCAATCCAACGGGTTTCAAATTTCACAACCCTATCTAATTTGGGTCTTTAATTTTTTGACCCGCTAATTTCAGGCTGAATTTCAACCCTAAAATTTTTGAGTCCTATCGGATTGGATTATCGGATTAAGTCAAGTTTTGACGGCTTAGACCATGTCCCTTTCTTATATTTGAAAATGTTTATTTGAATATAAATTTGAATTTTATTTTTGATTATGGACAAGTTTTTGCACTTTTGAAAATTACCCACTTATGGAAAAATCTTAGACAATTAAGAGAATTTGATCATATGATATATACGTGTAATGATCATATATTAGAAATTGATTAATTAGTGACCCTAGAGAATAGAGATCCTCTTTTACAGGGTTAGTGCCCAGACCATATGATAATATTTGTCGGCAATAAATTAATTGATATGTTATTATTTTTACAAATTAATTGAAGGATATGATATGAATTAAGCACATTTGGTGGTTTTCCATATATGTGCTAATTATTTTACATGACTATGATGACTGATTTGACCTAGTTAATAATTAAATAACTTATCTAATGTTGAAAATAGCAATGAAAGTGACCTTGAATTGAACACTACCATTACTAGACTGTTACATTGAATTTGATTAATTAAGAACAAACCAAGTTGAGGTTAGTGATTGCTTCTATGGTTTTTGGACATCTAATCATGTATTTAATATTTCATATTTGTACCATGGGTTTTTCATTTCGACTCCTACGGATAGTGTTTAAGATCAAAAAAATGATTGTTTCTATTAATTTTTTAACCTTAGTTTATTTAAAAAATAAATAAATTACAAACATGCATGGTAACAAAAAAATTATTACATATGTAAGTTTCATCACTAGACAATTCAATTATGCAACATACGTCAAGAAAAGTTAGAGATGAAAGCACAATCGAATGAATATGATTTGTATTTCTTGACAAATAAGAGCCATTTGGTGATGATATTGACGTACTTATATGTATAAGTACAAAATGTACAATAACATTCAAATAATCAGAAAATACTAAAGTTTCTTAGTTGAAAAAAAGAGAAAGAGACTAGGGCTCTTTTTGTTTGTTTTAAAAAAATATTTGGCATTTTCAAATCAAAGTATCTTAGTGAACAATTCTTTTATTTTTTATGTTTTAAAGCAAATAAAATTACATTCTTTCTAAAATAGCATATTACACTAGAATTAAAACAAGCTTTAGCAGAGCAGGGAATTCGAACTCATAAACTAGTGATACGAATGTCATCATCTACTAATTACTATGTTAGCGAGACTTGACCAGACTGTTTCAAATACACCCGTAAAAACGGTAAAATTTATTAAAAACTTTATATGATTATACACTCATTCATTACTTACGGACTTCATACTATATATTTCCATTTCCTTATCAATGAGCAAATACATACACCCAATGATTTAAAAAACGTTACACGAATTTTTTGGACGAAAAGGGATCACCTAGCGTTTAAACAATCAGAATAATTACATAAGAGATCTTAGACATGCTCGATAATTAATCAGAAATGAACCTTTCAACACCTAAACAAAACCTAAACAGAATGTAAATATGATTTTTAGAATAGTGCATATACCATGCCAAATATTGATTGATTCCTTCATCTTTTAGGCAGCTAGCCCTGTTATGATCACTACGATTGATGACAAAGAAGGCCTTGTTTGGCCCGATCATATACGTATGAATACATCCAGCCATTTCCCAAATTTTGTCTCTTATAATCTAGCTTATCAAAGAAGGAAATATATATAGTGCTTTGTTTGCTAGCCAATTGATAGAAAGATAGATAAAACCAAAAGTTTATTCCCTAGTGATTGGAAGCTTATAGGGAAAAAAAATTGTTTTGACATCATATATATTTCACTATATATTTCATGATTGGTGACATTCAAACCAAAGAGGAGTGTTTTCATGTTTGGATGAAATTAGAAGAAGCTACTTAATTAATTTATGCATAGACATAATTATATTTTTTTTGAGAAATGACATAGTTATAAATTACTTCATAAGAATGAATGTTTATGCATCATATAACTAATGTTAGGCAATTCTAGCGAATTAATCAACAATTTGTTACAAGTACGTTGAGATTAAGGTTTGGCAACCGATTAGTTCCGGTAGGTATAAGTGATTTTTACAATAATTGATTGATTTTTACACAAGCTTAATTTAAACAACGCAAAGTAGAGCCGGAATCAAACCGATTTGAGCCTTAGATTGTTAAAGCCCGGTCCGGCTAAAAAATGGATAAGTTGAACTCGAATGTGAGCTTGGTTCGAGTTCAATATCTTATTTGATCATGGTTTATATAAATGCTTACTAAGTTCAAGCTTAGCTTGCGAGGCTTTCATTTAATTTTTTCGTGAGACAATTTGCAAACTCGTTTACATACTCATCTATACAAGAAAATGAAATTGTTATATCCCTTTTTAGCTCGGTGTCTCGGTGCCAAGACTTTCTTCGTAGGGATTAGTCTATTCAGTTCCATCATGTGTACCGAGAAGCTAATAGTGCGTGTAGCAGATTATCTAGCTTCTCTTGTTTTTTCGTTTCATTTAGATTTCATGTATTGCTTGACCCACCAGAGGGTGTTGTTTTGCAATAATGAGGGTAAAAAGCTCGGAGAGTGCTACCTCACATTCGACCAAAAAAAAGCAAATGAAACTAAAAATTAAAACATGTAGTCTGAGAGAGATCACCAAAATTATGTAGTTTAATTTTACTTAATTATATATTACATACTTCCTCCGTTTCTTGAAACATGTCCTTTCAGCCTATTTTTCATTTTCATAAAACATATCATTTTAATAGTTTTTCCACCTTTTTCCGAATTTGTCCTTAATTACTTTATAGGAGTAATAATTACTCTTAACAATTTTCTATGAGAGGTTAAGAGCGCACATTTTTTTAAATGTAAGGGTAATTTGGATAAAAAAAAAATCATTCCTTAATATATGTATATTGAGTTAAAAAGGCATATTTCAAGAGACGGAGGGAGTATAATAATATATAGTGGCCGGACTATGGAGCTTATTAATGAACATATAATTTAGTTTGTTGTTAACGTACAATCGAGCTTACTCATGAGCATATAATCGAGTTTCTTTACAAACAAACTAGCTGAGTCATCTTGGTCTCAAACTCAATTCATTTACAAATCAAGCCGAGCACAACAAAATTTAACTGAACCGAAGATTAAATTTCTCACGAACGACTCTGTTCGTTTACAACCCTACCTACAAGCCTAGCATATACATCAATTTGAATGGACTTGAGATAATTAGTCACACCACTCACGGGACATTAAACAATCAACAATGGATACGTACTCGTGTGTAAGAGTTTACGTACTCGTGTATGATTTAATTTTGTTGGTATGTTTAACTAAATGGTAAATTTGAGCATCACTTTCATTCATTTCATCTAGCCTCAAAAGGTAGCTTAGCTAGCAACCTAGAACGACTTCATTTGACATGCAGAACAAATGTTGTCCTTACATGCATTATGCATATATCAAGCATTAATTCCCTACGCGACTTCAACGGTTAGAATTAATCAGCAAATAGCAAAGTGTAAATGCAACAGTTAAATTTATTTTGAAATTACTGAAAAAAAGCGATGGGAACACTATACGTTAAAATTTGGAAATTAGAATGGGGACAAAGACGAAAAAAAACAAAGAATGAGAATACTAAGGGGTGTTAATATAGTTTTGCAATAAAAAATTAAATAGGAGGATGTATATTTTATAAATATAGAATCGATTTTTCTAACCTATGCCTAAGAACCTTAAAATGGAGATAATTTGTTGATTTTTATTATTTGAAATTATTTTAATTATTTTTTTAGAGTTCATTAATTTCCTTTTTTAGAATTTTAGTTTCTATAACTAGTACTCTTAACCTATGCCCTTATGACATAAAATTGAAAAATCAATATAGAATATTAGCCATTGTCAAAATGACAATTTGTTTGTTTTCTTTCTATCAGAAAATGCAAAATAAGTTAGGCAACTCACAAAATAACGTTCTCCACGATCCACATATACATTGGTTTTTACATAATACAATTCTCCTTATTGCATCATGGTTTGTTCAGTAACCAAACATCCAGACCAAAAAATATACAATTCTAATTATTGCAACATTATTAGATAATTTACTTTTTTTTTAAATAGGAATATCGAACTTTTGGAGGTAATTATTTTATTTTTGGAGGGATGGAGTTTACATTGCACAAGTATTTATAAACCAATATGGAAATTTAGGTGTTGGGTGTCGTTGTTGGTCTTTTTGGCTACCGAGCTACATCTTAGTCTCTCGAACTATCAGGATTTGTCTGATAATTCGAATTCCTTTCCTTATAAAAAAATATGGAAATTTAGGTATATGTATTTCTTACGTTTAATGGACTTCAGGCCCAAAACAGTGTCCCGGCCCATTGGGCTTTCTCCTTTATAGTTCTGTTTGGGCCTGTAAAACAGATACCCAATTGAGAGAAAGAAGCCATTTGATCCGGGCTCACGTTCTTTCTCTATGTGGTGTTCGTTTTCTAGGACCCCAATTAAGGTTTTGGCATCCACGAACATGGTTTGTCTTGATCGCGATTGGTGATCAATTCTTTGTTTTGTAGGCCGTTTATAAAGTAATTTTTTAGGGTTTTCATTTGATTTTGATGATGACATGTACGGATGGAATTTAAAGTTAAACTTTTAGGGATTTGGCCATTAGGTTAAGGTTTGGCCAACGCCCGAACCAGCAAACCGGCGGTCTAAGGTTTTATCGGTTAATCGCCGTTTATGGAACTTCTTTCTTTATTGTTTTAGGCCAAAACGAAACTGGCTTCAAAATTGGTCAACATTGGAACCTAAACTTTCAAAATGTAGAGGGAGCGATTTACGTTAAGGTCTTGTCAAAATCGGAATCGGTGGTTTGGGAACCGGAACCTCCAGTTCGGTTAACAATACCATGTCTATTGGCAATCATGGTCTCGTGAAATCGTCCAATAAATCCTATAAATCAGGTGAATAAATTACACTGACTGATTCGATCTAATAAAAGAAAGGATAGTAATTGATGAGATCTGAATTTTGAACAAAATGAAAAGACTAAAGAATCAAACTTAAAGCCTCCTAACATCTCATAATACCACCCAGTGTTCTAGACGGGCTAGAAGAAGAGGGACCGCCTAGCGCCCACGCTTCGATGAACTAGGCGGTCTCCTAGACGGGCTAAAAAGGCTAGGCGAAGTAGTACCTTTCAGGACCTATGGAGGACATAAACGGAGTTAAACGGAGTTAGACGGAGTTTTTTAGGATAGTGATACCATCTACCACTAGGTGACCTTATGTCAAAATAATCTCTTAAACATAATTGTTATATACTAGTGAACAAAAAAAAGGGAACAAAAGAGTAATATTTATGTAATTTCTTGAAAACATATGTTATCTATCGCATTCCACTTGCAAGGAAGTTGACAACAAAGGCAGACAATAGGCCAATACTTGTGTTCCAAATGGGCTTCCATATCACCGGCCCCACATAGGTACCATACCAATCCACGTGTCTCCCTTCCATTGGACTGGTAAACTGACAGCTAATCCCATGCAATAAGCATTTTGCAGCATCTTATTAGCTGGCCCACATTCACCCTCTAATCAACGGCTCCCTTCTCGATCCAAACAAACTACAAAATCCAACGGCTCAGATCACACTCCTCACCATACTTACCGTGCACCGCCCCGTAGGAAATCCAACGGTCCAAATTCCAAGCCTGTGAACGGTTTTCCATTTCCATATCAGCCGCTCACTCATCTTTCGTCTGTATTATCACTCAGTAAAATAAAAATCATAAATACATTTTAGTTTAAATAATGATTTTCGGATACATTTTAAAGTTTAAATAATGATTTTCGGTTGCCATGAAGAGTGTAATACTGATCAGTGTCCTCCTCCCTCTCAAAACCTCCATCGATTCGATCGGAGTGTGAGGAAATTCGAGGAGGATGTTTGCCTGCTGATTCCTCCGCTCTAACGATTCAATAATTGAATAACGGAATCCGCCATGGATGCCGCTGCCTTGCAAGCTCGGAGATCGCTCACAGGTTGTAATTTCGTAGATTATCCTCATCGCCTAAGTGTCAAGCCCGTTCTCGGCTTGTGTTCGTACCGGCCTATTACTCGCTACTCAAAGGTGCGTAAATTCGTCATTGCTCAATTCTCATTTCCGAGTTTACATTGAATTGAAGGATTTGTACATTGTGCGATTCAAATTGATGGAATCAGTGCGCGCGCGTACCGATTGATCACTCGATACTTAGTGGTAGGTAAATGCAGATGTGAAATTAGGTCATTTTCTGCGTTTGCTTTCGTAATTTCGATTTGAAATTCAATCTGTGTTTTTGCTTGAGTCAATTTGATGGAATAGTGTTGGGATATGAAAAGTTGTAGTTTACTTCTTGGCAAGTGAAGCGGTAATTGATTGTCTTTTATTAGCCTGTGACAGCTTTTTGATTTGATTTCTTTTTTATTATCTCCAGTCTCATACATGGTGTATAAAGTGCCCAAACAATGGAGCCTCACTTCGAATTTCAGCCAGTTCAGGTTCGTTTTGCTTCGCTTTTGCACTTTGTTTTTTTTGGCTTCTTTTTAGCCCCATTTTGATTGATCTTGACTTTCACAAATGTTTCATTGCCTGTTCATACTAGAGATTCCGAAAAGGAGGCCAAGGAAAGCATCTTCATCTAGGGCTAGAGGATCTGGTTCTACTTCAAAGAGGTTTATACCAAAAGCACCAGTTGAGACGGGGGACAAGAGGAGCACTGTTGATGATGCTGAAAATTTGGTGACTTCCGCAAATGGGGTGCGCCAAACAGTACCTGAAATTGTTGTTACCAACGGAGTCAAAGTTAAGGGTCAAATTGGCAATGAAACTAATGGTAAAGTTGCTGAAAAGGTATCAGTTGTAAATGAACAGTTGGTTGGTGATGGGAGAAGCCGGTTGAAGCAAAATGGGAGCGCCCGAGGTAATCTTGAGAGTGGCGATCAATCAGTGATTTTAGCAGCAGCAGAGGAAATTATTGTGTCATCTACCGAAAATGAAAAAAGTCTAACGGGATCAGGGAATGATGAAAAAAGTCTTGTTATGGCAGGTGATGATACAACTAATCTAGTTCCTGTGCTGAATGAGGAAATGAGTCTGGTGGCTTTGGATGATGATATGGAAAGTCTAGTTTGTGCAGAAGATAGCAATGTAGGATCTGTATTAGTTGAAATCGGACCTGATGGGAGTAAACCTGATGATGAAGACGCGGCATCTCAAAGGGATGAAGAGGATCCTTTTCTGCTGGAGATGGAAGCACAGAGGCTTAGACAAGTGGTTGAGGAGTTAACACAGGCAAATTTCTTAACTCAGAGCAAATTGTTTACCTACCCGGAAGAAGTAAAACCTGGTAAAGACGTAGAATTGTTCTTTAACAGGAGCCTTTCTGTTCTCAAGGATGAACCGGAAGTTTTAATAATGGGAGCATTTAATGATTGGGGCTGGAAATCATTTACCATTAAAATGGACAAGAGTGATCTGAATGGTGATTGGTGGTATTGTAAGATTCATGTTTCTAATGAAGCGTATAATATTGATTTTGTCTTCTTCAACGGGAAAAATGTGTATGACAATAATGATAGAAAGGACTTCCACATAAATGTTGAAGGGGGAATAAGCTCAGTTGCTTTTGAAGATTTCTTACTTGAGGAGAAAAGGCGGGAGCTTGAACAATTGGCTAAGGAACAAGCGGAGAAGGAAAGACAAGCAGAAGAGCAGAGGCTAATAGAAGAAGAGAGAAATGCATGTGAAGCTCATAGAGCACAAGCCAAGGCTGAAGCTGATAGAGGCCGGGCAAAGTATCAAGAATTGACTAAATCAGCACAATCTGATGATACATTGTGGTATCTGGAGGCTTGTGAGGTTCAGGGTTTGTTTAGGCTGTATTATAATAGAAGCTCTCGTCCTCTTGCTCATGCTAATGATATCTGGATTCATGGAGGAATCAATAATTGGAGAGATGGACTATCTATCAGCGCTAAGCTAGCTAAATCTGAGAAGGATGATGCCGACTGGTGGTACACTGAAGGTTTGTTGTGTGCTAATCTCTAATCCTGATATCTTAAGTTGTACATTCTCAAGATTTTCATAATTTTTATTTACTAAGTAAAAGAACATTGGTGACTAGAAATACTTTATTTATTGATTATACATGTATCTTGAACAGTTGAAATACCTGATGAAGCACTGGTTTTGGACTGGGTTTTTGCTGATGGGCCACCTCAGAAGGCAAATGTGTATGATAATAATAATCGTCAAGATTTCCATGCTGTTGTTCCACAATCTGTACCTGTAGAGCAGTATTGGGCCGAGGAAGAAGAAAGGATATTCCAAAGACTTCAAGATGAGAGGAGGAAAATGAAGGAGGTCATTCGTGCTAAGGTGAATTCTTTGGCAGCTGATTGTGTTTTTGCAGTTCAATTAGTGTTTTTTTAGCTTATATGTGTCACCGTTTCTTGATACAGGCTAAAAAGACAGCTGAGATGAGAGCTGAGACAAAAGCAAAGAGCTTGAAAAGGTTTTTGATGTCTCAAAAGGATGTAGTCTACACTGACCCTTTGGATGTTCAGGCTGGAGAGAATGTGACAGTTTATTATAATCCTTCTAACACAGTTCTTAATGGGAAACCAGAAGTTTGGTTTAGATGCTCTTTTAACAGATGGTCTCATCGTAAAGGCCCATTGGCACCTCAAAAGATGGTCCCTGCGGAAAATGGCTCACATGTCAAAACAACTGGTAAGATTGATTTGAACTCCACAGATTAAGGGTGTGTTTGGTTCACCCTTAGAATAATACTCTTCCTTTTTTTTCTTGTTCAATGTATATGTTACATGTGTGGCCTATTAATGTGTTTGTAGTTAAGGTTCCATTGGATGCATATATAATGGACTTTGTATTCTCCGAGAAAGAAGAGGGTGGGATTTTTGACAACAAAGATCGAATGGATTACCATGTTCCTGTGTTTGGAGGAATTACAAAGGAGCCACCAATGCACATTGTCCATATTGCGGTTGAAATGGCTCCTATTGCTAAGGTTGGAGGCCTTGGAGATGTTGTCACTAGCTTATCTCGTGCCGTTGAAGATTTAAATCACAATGTGGACATCATTCTTCCAAAATACGATTGCATCAACCTTGATAATGTAAGATTCTCTGTATTCTACCTTCTTCATTCACCATGCATTCTACATAACAATTAAATTCACACAGCTTAAATAATAAGTACCTTGCTGTAGGTAAAGAACTTGCACTATAAAAGGAGCTATCACTGGAGTGGGACAGAGATAAAAGTTTGGTTTGGGAAAGTTGAAGGCCTCTCTGTCTACTTTTTGGAGCCTTGCAATGGGTAATTATATATATCATTCTCTAATTCCACTTCTAATGTTTGCTTATTATAAGTACAGTTTTAGTAATGGTGCATGCTTCTTATCTGATATCCTGATTGCATATATTTCTCTTCCCTTCTGCACAGATTTTTTTCGGTTGGTTGCATATATGGCTGCAGGAATGATGCACAGAGATTTGGTTTCTTTTGCCATGCTGCACTAGAATTTTTAAAACAAAATGGATCGCATCCGGTAAGTTGTGCTGTGGAATTCAATTATTAAGTTTTGCTTGATGAGATTCTCCGAAATAATCCATCAGTTTGTTAAGTTTTACTGGAAAATCTGGGCAACAGGGTAATCAGATTTTGTCAAAAGTAACCTTTGAGAAATCATACATAAACCATGCTCTGATTTTTCCCCTAAAAATAGTTTCTAGGTACTGGTTAAGTTGTAATTACAAGTTTGGCCTTGTATAATTTCTCAAAATTTAATACCTGGCACGTCTGACTCCTGTAACATGTTGTCATCCATGTCAGGTAATTTATAATGCAATTATAATTTGCCCGAAGTCAATGAAAAAGTTGCTAGTGTATTAATTCATTGAAGTTAACTGAAAGAGACCTTAGGCAGTAACTAATTATTCTGTAAAGATGTCATGTTGATTATTCTTTTTCTTACTGATGATCCTTAGTGTGTGATAATGCAGAGAAATTGTTTATCCTAACTCCTAAACATTCTATTCTTTTGCATTGTCTTTCCTGAACAGGATATAATTCATTGTCATGATTGGTCAAGTGCTCCTGTTGCATGGTTGTATAAGGATCACTACCAACAGCAAGGTCTGAGTAAGGCTCGTGTAGTCTTCACCATTCATAATCTTGAGTTTGGAGCTCACTCCATTGCAAAGGCCATGACTTATGCAGACAAGGCTACAACTGTAAGTAATAATATTACACTTGTAAAAGAACGATTAATTATAAAAATTTCAAGTTTATTTTTCACAAGTGGTTCATATTTGATGAAATTAGAGTATTGCTACAACGGTTGATGAAATCTCGTATTAGCTTATGTGTCATTCATAAACTTTGCATTGTCTTTTCTGTTTGCTCTAATTTTTCAAGTTCTTATTCCAACAGGTCTCCCAAACTTACTCAAGGGAAGTTGCTGGAAATCCTGCAATTGCTCCTAATCTTTTCAAATTTCATGGTATAATAAATGGCATTGATCCAGATATATGGGATCCTTACAACGACAAATTTATTCCTGTAAGTAACAATATCCTCTTTCAATTTGATAATGGTAGTGATGATTCAAGCTTGCAAAATCCTTTCCCTTTTCAATGAACATTTCTGCATCAAATTTTGTACAATATGAATTTCAAATTTCAATTGTTTGCATCAAACTAGCCTCTCATTGTTATGTATAATAATATCTCAGGTACCTTATACCTCTGAAAACGCCATTGAGGGGAAACGAGCCGCCAAGGAAGCCTTGCAAAGAAGGCTCGGACTCAAGGTTGATGCAGATATGCCTTTGATCGGAGTCATATCTCGCTTGACTCATCAGAAAGGGATCCACCTTATAAAGCATGCCATTTGGCGCACTTTAGAGCGCAATGGACAGGTGCTTATATTATAATCCATCCACATTTCATCTTCAATCATCTACATTTAACTGACTTTAGAGTGATGTAAATGGCAGTTTATACTGTTGGGCTCTGCACCCGATCATCGCATACAAAATGACTTTGTTAGCCTTGGCAACCAGTTGCATTCTGCACATAATGACCGTGCTCGCCTATGTCTCACTTATGACGAACCACTTTCCCACTTGGTATAGTATTGGTGCAAATTCTTAGCCTCTTGTCATGGTGTTAAGAAGGAATTTAACTGTTCTGAATTTTGTTTGCTATGATTGCAGATATATGCTGCTGCTGATCTCATTCTAGTACCTTCAATTTTTGAGCCTTGTGGATTGACACAGCTTGTAGCCATGAGATATGGTGCCATCCCTGTCGTTCGTAAAACAGGAGGTAACCACTTATATTTATCTAATACTCCCTCTGCTCAGTAAAGATTGTCAATATAGGCTTTGACACAACTTAAAACACTACAAATTTTTTCTAAAATTTATAATTATTAACCACCCACCTCATTTTTAACTATTGTATGAAGAAAATTTGCATCAAAAGAGTCAATATATGCATTTTGCAATAACAAGCCATGTAATTTACCAATAAATCATCATCATCATTGACATAAATCATCATCATCATTGACCTAATGAGGTTCCACTACAGCGGAATCTGGGGGGTCAAGATGGGGTACCCCTACGCCGAATAGACCCAAGAAAAACTGAAATTCGACTATGTGACAATAATAGCTGAATTTAGTTAGAATGCACCAAAATTGATATATGAGCATGAAGATGCGCCCCACTAACTCACCAATAAATCATTACTTCAAATTCTAAAATGGCAAATATCGGTTATGCAGGACTTTATGATACAGTATTTGATGTGGATCATGACAACGAAAGAGCAGAAGCTCAAGGTCTGGAGCCGAACGGATTCAATTTTGAAGGAGCGGATGCATCTGGTGTAGACTATGCTCTCAACAGGTGAGCTGATTGTATATATTGGATTATCAACCTGATAAAGGCTTAATGCTAACTACACAAACTTATGTTAAACTAATGTCAGGGCGTTATCAGCTTATTTTGACGGTAGAGAGTGGTTCGAGTCACTGTGTAAGCGCGTGATGGATCAAGATTGGTCATGGAACAGACCTGCACTCGACTATCTTGAGCTTTACCATGCCGTCCGCAAAGACTAGGCCGAAAGGAACCAATTTTGAAGCTACTTCCATCCACCACTTGTGATAGATCTTGTACAGTGTTAGTTGTTTAAGTTTAACCATGTTTTATAAGCCAAGAAGATTGATAATGATAGCTTGTTTTCATATAGCAGCCCAAATAATCACATGTAGCTTTACTTTAAAAGATTTGATGCTGCTAATAATACATGTAAAATTTGCATCAATTCATGTTCTGATGTTGAATAGCTGCTTAGTGAAGAATGCTGTTTATTATTGATCAGAACCATAGAATTTGCTTGGCACTAGAATTATTTTTTGGCCATTTCAGGTTCAACTTCATTTGCAAGGGAAATAATTGCAATGTAAGAAGGTGATTCATCAAGCTGATGCTATGATTGATTTGATTTGCATATACTGTTGTTGCTAGATTAGAAGATAGGGTTGATGAAGGACCCATCAATGTCATGTTTGGTGTGGCTTGAACTTTAATGTGTTTCCATTTTTGAACCCAAAGTTAGACTTACCAAGTTTATATATATATATGTATAAGTGTACTTATCTTATAAAATTATTTCTTCTACATATTTCATGTGTCCCCACCAGCCACTAGGAATTTAGGATCCATGAATGAAATGTATTATAGAAACAAACTCTGATCTTCACTCTTATCAATGATCTATTTAATTTTCCCAAAGCCAAGGGAGCCCTGAATACATCAATTTCTTGGAAGTAAAAGAGAGTTTCAGTTCTACTTCCAACTCCCCCACTCCCAATGTTTTAGTAGTATTCAAGTTTGCCTCCCAATCCCAACTTTAATTACTCACAAATTACATGTAAAATGACATAGGGCATGTTTGGATCGTATTGGATAATGCATTATTTTGCATTATAATGCAGATAGTCTACTACTCATATTGTTCCAATTTTAATGATTTTCGGTTGTACATTGTTTCTCTTTGTTGGTTTTCTCATGTCGGATTGTTCAGTTGTCGAGTTCTTCGACCTCTCAATCTACAAGTTCTATCGGGTATTTGATACATTTAATTTTTGCCTTGTAAAAAAAAATAGAGGCCTTTTTAACTGAAGAAAGAAACACTAAAAAACAGTTGTTGAGTTAGAGCAATTAAAGATTGTGTTTGATATTGTTCGGGTAGTGTGTTTCCTATGTTAGGTAAAATGTCAGTATGTCACACTTCCCAAGCCAGTAATCCGGCTGACTTGCTCTCCGACATTATACGTCCTGTTTGATCTTCCTAACTCGCAGTTGTGCCTTTTTCCGATTTGTCCGAAACCTTTCTCACTTCTTTGTTGTTGTTCGTATCTTTGTTGAGTTTTGATTTGTTATTTTCTCGCCGGTTTATCCAATTACCAAGTTTCCATCTCAGTCTCTCAATTTACCGAGACTTACTTCAAATCCTTACATTTAAAAAACACTATATATATATTTTATTGTTTTGTTAGGCCAGGACCAATAAAAAATATACAAAAATTTATTGCTTGTTGATGAGTGAGCAGTGCTTCTTAATTATGATTTGGGTGCGTTTTGGATAAGGCCTCTCTACACACTGTATACGGAAATTCAGTGATGAGTTATATGCCCTCCTTCTGACTTGACACCAATCCCTTTCTTCCACCAATCTCACCTCTGTTACAAAAGTGAGCTGCCACCCACTGATTTCAATTTTTAATTTTCATCTCCCAAACCCACAAAAGAAGAAACTGGAAATATGAGCCAGATAAAGGAAACAGAAGAAGCAGCCAAAATGTCCTTTCAATTCCATTTCTTTTTTTGAAGCCTCTATCTTTCTCTGACAATCACTGTTTTATTTCTGTGTTCTTCCCTTCTTGATTTCAATCCTCTTTGTAAAATTAGGACTAACAACATTTACCCTAAATCAATCCCTTTTTACTCCATCTGGTTAGCTTCTTGTCTTTGCTGGTTTCTGTGAGCATTGTTCGAAAAATTCTCACCTAGCTCTCCGTCGGGTTCTATTTAGGCGCTAGGCTTCCAACCCATTTAGGAAACCGTCTAGACGCTTATTTAGGCCACCTACTTGTTAAACGGTCTCTCTCTGTCGCCTAGAGTCCGTCGAGTGTTTTTTAGAACACAGTCTGTGGGAACCTTGTTTTGCCTATTTAGTCTCAAATTTTAACCACCGAAGCAAAAAATGATTCCATCTCATTTCTTCTTCTTCTGCTCTCCTTCATATCTCCATTAAAGACTTGAACTTTTTCAATTTTTAACATTATGACAAGCTGCTGATGTTCTCTATAAACAAACCCATCACTCTCATTTGCTTTTTATTTTCCTGCAAGTAGGTTTTCAATAGCCCTATAAGAGTTACAGGCTTACAGCTTATCCCTATCAAGAATTTACTACTTCCACTTTCATTTTCATTTGTCCTTTATTTACAACACTCTTACATTATCTCTCTGATTTCCTGATGTTTTAATTTTTTCTCTCTTGTTGCAGGTTTCTGCCATCAGTATAGTATTATTCCTTTGAAATCCGTGATCAGTTTTGGATCTATTCAATTTAAATCCCCTTCATTTTTCCTCTCCAGTTTATACTCCATTTCTCTTAGCTGTCTTTTTTTCTTCTCTTTGGGAAGAAGAAAGAATCAGTGAAATCCTGTGTTCTAGACTTGCTTTTTTTTACTACTAATTTATTAGAGGAGGCATTTTTTTTGTATAAGAGGATAAGGTAGATCCCTTATTTTTTCTCTTCCCTCCTTTACCTTTTGTTTTCTCTCTTTTCCTTTTTCAAGGTCATCTCTTTGTTTTAATGACTTGAAAAGAAAGAGAGAAGTACACCATTCAACTCATTTTATACCTATTTGGCCTTCAACCCACTATTCCTTTAGCTATCTACAATCCATGGCAAGTGGGCATTTCAAGAATAGGAGATCCAGATGCCTTAAAGATCAAGACTTTCAAGAAGAAGATGTTTGGGGATGCTTAATGGAAGATTCCAAGAATCAGAATCAGAATCTTAAACCCTCTTCTTCTTCTACACCAAGAATGATGATACCAAGAAAGGAGATGAAGAATCCAAGCAAGGAGTATAGCAAGAGATCATCAGCTCCTGTTAGCATACCCAATAGGCAGCAGATGATGATGATGGTGAATGGAAATAATGGGTCATCATGGGTAGTTGATGGCTATGATGATGATGATGATGATGATGATGATGGTGTTAATGATGATGATGAGATTGTTCCTCCTCATGAGTACATTGCAAGGAGGCTTGCAAGAACTCAGATCTCTTCTTTCTCAGTTTGTGAAGGAGTTGGCAGGAAACTCAAAGGAAGAGATCTTAGTGAAGTGAGGAATGGTGTTCTTAGAAAGACTGGTTTCTTAGAATGATGATGATGATGATGGTGATGATGGCCATGGGCATGGCCATCATCATACATCAAGATCATGATCATGATCAGTTTTTTTTTTTATGTTTTTGCATTATTAGGCCATTATATATGCTGTCTCCATCCAATCATTTCCGTCATACGTTATCATGGCTGTCTCTTTTTCATAACATAAGGTCCGAGATAGTGCTCCTTTTTTAATTTCTATATTTTATTTATTTATAATTTTGGTGGTGTTCACTTTTTTGAGTCATAGAGGATTATCATTGTATCCATGAAAATGGAAACAAGTTAGGTTTTGTTTACCCTAGAGAGCTTTATTAGATCCAGAAATGCCAAGTTTTGTGAGAGGTTTTAGGGGCATTTTCTGTAATCAGTTTCTATAAATCTATGATCAAGATGTTTTATTGTTATCTTCATTTCATGTTTGTGGTTTATTTCTTTTTATTTTGATTAATGGATTATGGTATGGATATGCTTATTCTGATTCTTTTTTTGAAAAAAAATCTAGACTGATGGAAATAAAAAAGATATTTTTTTTGATAAATATAAAAATTGAATTTTGTCAGCATTAATTATCATAATTAATTTAGGCCACCACATTATATGATGTCATTATTTGTCACCATTGATTGATATTACCTGTCATTTTGGATGTTGTAATTTGGTTTAATTTGGTGAAATGGTCTTTCTAGGTAATTTGGAGATTGACTAATAAATGGAAACATTTTGTTGTTAGTCAGTAAACACGTAAGTAACCATGAGTGATTACCATAAATCAATTCATTTTGCTATAGCATTCAATATAAATCTCGTTTTAAACATCCAATATTGTCTTTAGTGGTGCCAAAATAGAAATATTCATTATTTACTTACCCATAAGTATGCTCATTAACTACTTGGCCATATTGTCTATTTTTTTTTTGTCTTTTTAGCCATTTGATTTTGCTTCAAACTAATTGATTTTTTTTAAACTTTTTTACTTCTAATGGTGGGATTAAAACTAATGATGGTTATGCTTTTTTTTAATGTTTTTGAGCAATAATAATTGTCATGTTGTTGTGAGAATAACCGGCAATCATCAAAGTGGCTCTTTTATTAAAGATTTTCACAAAATTGTTGAAGTAAAAAGAGGACCGATCGATCAACAACATTAATGCTTTAGTGGAATGAATGAAATAAAGTAAAAAGGAAAAGAGGATGTTGTTGTTTATAATTAAATAACATAAGTTATTAGTAATCCAACTTCAACTTAGAGTATTTTATGTTTTGGAATCTAATTCTAAATCTAACATAATCTAACATTCTAACTGGCCAGGTGTAAATTTAAACAGCTTATTAGTCAAATGACTTGAATGGAAACCATGTAGTCAAAATAATTTTAAATAAGAATAACATGATGAAGGATTTATTTAACTAGAAACATGATGAAGGATTAATTATTCCCAAAATCAAACAAGAATTATTGTTTCTTTTTTTTGGTTGTTCTTGTTTGATTTTGTTTGCCCTCATGCTAGTTTGTCCAGTTATCAGATTACCGACCTTCATTTACCAGATATATCCAATAGGTCGGATTGTTGGAGCCTTACCTTATTAAAAAAATAGAGATCATATAAGAGAGAACCCAATTTTATCCCTCAAATTAAATGGTTTAATTATATTTTTGTTGTTTAAGTTGTAAGCCAATTTTTTAAAAACATGTTGCAAGGAGAAAAGGAGGGAAATTAAAAAAAAATTAAAAGATGTTGTAAAAGGGCAAAAAAAAAAAGATGAAAAGTGGTAGTCAAGAAAGAAATGATTAATTAACCCACCACTTACTCAATTTGTGAGAATTTGGACCCAAAATAGAACTTGAAAAATATCATTTTTGAGGAGCAAAATATCCAAATTTAACAAGTTCAAAATTCTGACATAAAAATATTAATCCTACCATAATTTTTTAAACAAATCTAGGGAAACAAAATTCTAAGAAACAAACCAATTCTACAAAACCCACACACAATTTTGATAAGCACTACAAATTTCACTCCTACTTATTCACAAAAACACAAAGATACAATTCCATACATTCCAAGCCTCTTATATTCTTGATTGCACAAGTTTGATTGGAGACTACACACAACACAACCACCACAAGTTTGTTAGTAGTATTTAGTAAGTTAAAGAATCAAATATAGTATATGACAAATTTGGAAGCTTGCCCACAAGGCAATAAAATAACATTGATCAAGATAATTAAACAAAAGGGTGAATTCCTTCTATGGTCCCCAACCTATCACATAAAGTTCTTATTAGTCCCTAATCTTTGCAAATGCTTTTTTAGGTCCCTAACCTTTAAAAAGTGTTACTATTTTGTCCTTTTTCATTTTAGACTTTAAGTTTAATTACAACTAAACACCCAAACTTTATATTTGTTTTTGTCATAATACCAATATTTATTTATTTTCAAACAAATACCTCAATCTACATACTTTAGAAAACAATAATAAATTATCACTCCATATTTACTCCTTTTATCAAAAAATAGTACTTTTCATTAAAAACATATTTTTAAAAATAAAATTGAGTTATAAATATTTATTTCCCTCTTATTGAATTTAATAGTTATTAAAATATTTTATAAAATTAAAAAAATTTCTTCTATTGCCCTCTTATTGAATTTAATAACATCACCCCTTCTTTACCCTTTGTTAAAAAAACCTAGAAATATTTTTTTAACAAAGGGTAAATAAGGGGTGATTTTTTTATATAAAAATTTATTTTATCAAGTTTTTATGAAGTTTTTAAAATAATTGCAAAAAATTGATGGATTAAAAATCACTTTACTAGTTTTTTTTAACAATGGTAAATATTACTAGTTTTTTTTAACAAAGGCTAGGGTAAATAAGGGGTGATTTTTTTTATATAAAAATTTCTTTTATCAAATTTTTATGACGTTTATAAAATAATTTATAAAAAAGTGATGGATTAAAAAAAACCACTTTATAGAAAGTTATAAATAATGGGTAAATAGGGGAAGTTAGATTTTTTTTGTGAAATTAGTTTTTTTTTTTAATTTTATAAAATGTTTTAATAACTATTAAATTCAATAAGAGGGCAATAAATATTTATAACTCACCTTTTATTTTTAAAATTATGTTTTTTTAATAAAAAGTACTATTTTTTGAAAAAAAAGGAGTAATTATGGAGTGATAATTTATTATTTTTTCCTAAAATGTGTAGATTGAGGTATTTTTTTAAAAATAAATAAATATTGGTATTATGACAAAATAAATATAAAGTTTGGGTGTTTGGTTGTAATTAAATTTAAAGTCTAAAATGAAAAAGGATCAAATAGTAACACTTTTCAAAGGTTTGGGACCTAAAAAAACATTTACAAAGGTTAGGGACTAATAAAAACTTTATGTGATAGGTTATATACCATATAAGGAATTCACCCTTAAACAAAACACCAACAAAAACCCAACAAAGAAACAAATGTTAATAAATTTCTTAATCACAATTCACAAAAATAGAGTTCTAAGCTCAACCCACCGCCATGTGCAATTGTTCCGTTGGTGGGTCTTCATCGTTGGCCCATTTGAAGCGTCGCATTGTCTGAAGAGGAGACGTCAAATTAGCAACCAACCAACCAAGCGCTAGGGATTCAGACATCTCACCCATAAACAATGTCTAATTATACCACTATACCTAACCAAATTTTTCACTGAGATACAGATACTTCACTAATTTCCCTCAAAGAAGTCTTCTTTGTTGGGTTCTGAAGTGGAATTTTTTTGGCGTTTATGTATAGGGAGAGGAATTGGGGCTTGAAAGCGAAAAGGGTGGAAATTATATGTCGGTGAAGAGCCGAATTGAAGTAGCTAGGGGAGGAATTGAAGCCCCTTCCAAAAATGTGTTGTCTCGGAAATTGGCTATGTTTCTGTGTATTGGTAGCTTCTGTGCAGGGATGTTCTTCACTAATAGGTACTTCTGATTTCTAGCTTTTCTTTGTTGTCTGCAATTTGGGCAATTTATGGATTCATTGAAGGATATCTCTCTAATTTTCTGTGAATGGGTGCAAATTGTTCAGTGAGTGGGGTTTTTGAGTTGGTTTTCTTGTTAATCTGTTTGCAATTTGCTGAATCTTCATAGCTGTTGTTTCTAGTTCAGTTTGGTTCAAAATTTGATATCAATTATAAGAAAAGGACAGATTTTGATGTGTAACTGGATTGGAAATTTGCAAGGTAGCTGAGTTTTGCTACTTTGCCTAGCTCAGAAGGCAATCATTATACTAGGCTATGTTTCATAAATGCTTGTTTTGCTATTAAGTTGATGGTAGCTTTTGATCCTAGGATGTGGATGGTTCCTGAAGCTCAAGATGTAGAAAATGTAAGCAAAAGGAAAGAAGGAAGCATTATGATGGATTATGATCCCAAACTAGTGAGTATTGCTTTTAACACTTTGCTTAATTCAGTTTCTATTTCTATAATGGGGCGCATCCTCATGCTCATTGGCTTTTTATACAATGCCTTTGAGATGGATATAACTCCTATATCAATTTTGGTGCATTTTAACTAAATTCAGTTATTATTGTCACATAGCTGAATTTCAGCTTTCATTGGGTCTTTCGAGCACATCCTCCTGACATGTTGTCAGGATAGGGCTGCCTCCATCTTGACCCCCCAGATCCTGCTGGAGCGGGACTTTACTGGGCGATGATGTTGATGTTGATTTCTATCGAATATGATTTGATGGCAGTATGTTAAATGCTCTAATTTGGGCTAATTTAACTTGGGATTTTCTGTCTTCACAGAATACTGTGAGCAAGGAATCTGGTAATGTACCTGAGGAATTCTCGACAACAGGCCACAATATAGTGTAAGCTGTTGAGATTTTTTTATTAAGATACTTAAGTGCAGATATGTATAATTTGTGGGTAATCTTGAAAAGGAGTATTTTCTTGCTACATGAATTCGCAGAACACTTGAGAGAACAATATCGAAGCTTGAAATGGAATTAGCCGCTGCAAGAGAAGCACAAGATACTATACTAAATGGTTCCCCTGCAATAGATAGCATGAAGATTTTGGATTCAGCTACCAAAAGGAAGTATTTGGTGGTTGTAGGAATAAACACTGCTTTCAATAGTAGGAAAAGAAGAGATTCGGTTCGTACCACTTGGATGCCTCAAGGTCTAATCTGTGTTTTTTACTTGAGGTTCTTCGGTTTCTTGCTCGCTTTAATTTGTAGAAGCTCATGTTTATTGTTTTTTTTTTCTTGCCAATTAAACTTATCAGGTGAGAAAAGGAAGAAGTTAGAGGAAGAGAAAGGCATCGTAATACGTTTTGTCATTGGCCATAGGTATGAATTACAAGAGCCTCTAGAAACAAATGGAGTAATTGACAGTATGAGCAGAATTTTTAACATTTTATACATTTTTCATCTCTAGTTCAATTTCTGGTGGAATTCTTGATAAAGCTATTGAAGCAGAAGACAATAAGCATGGAGACTTCTTGAGACTGGTGAGTTCCTAAGATCTTCCTTCTAATGTAAACAAACGTTCTTATGCTCATTATATAGGATTCTGATATCTGTAGGAGCACGTTGAAGGTTACTTGGAACTCTCTGCAAAGACAAAGGCTTACTTCGCCACAGCTGTTAGCTTGTGGGATGCAGACTTCTATGTCAAAGTTGATGATGATGTTCATGTTAATATAGGTAAAAATCTAGATTCAGATTGAAGGATTTATGCAAAATGAACCTACTGAGAAAATCAAGTACTGATAACAAAATCTTCACTAACAAACTCATTCATTTGCTTCAGCTGCACTCGGGAGGACCTTAGCTAGACATCGGTCAAAGCCAAGGGTGTACATCGGTTGCATGAAATCTGGTCCTATACTAGCTCGAAAGTACATTGAGTCATCCATTATTTCCTACTAATTTCTAATTTGAAAAGTTGAGGATTGAAAATTTGGTGATAAACTTGTGCTTTAAAATTTAGGGGAGTGAGATACCATGAACCAGAGCATTGGAAATTTGGCGGTGAAGGAAACAAGTACCTGAGACACGCTACAGGGCAGATCTATGCTATATCAAAAGACTTGGCTACTTATATATCAATAAACCAGTGAGTTTTACTCATTTATGATTCATCCATGTATTTAATGAAACTATGAACATGTTCTTACGGCCACTCACCCTCACCAGTGGATATTTTGAACGACACAGAACTGCAAATTCTCATCCGAAGCTAGCCTAAACCATACCTAAACCAAAAAAAACTGTTCTTAAGAATTTGCTTTACATTGATTTGTTCATGTTAGGCATCTTCTGCACAAGTATGCTAATGAAGACGTATCCTTGGGAACATGGCTTATTGGACTAGACATCATACATATAGACGACAAACGGCTATGCTGTGGCACTCCTCCTGGTAACAACTCTCATAAACAAATTCTACATTTTTGTTACAATTGTTAACCATTTGAAGCCCTGGAAATGGTAAAAATGGTTAAACAATGCAGATTGTGAGTGGAAAGCTCAGGCAGGCAACATCTGTGTGGCCTCATATGACTGGAGTTGCAGCGGGATTTGCCAATCTTCCGAAAGGATCTATGAAGTTCATAGGCGGTGTGGAGAGGGCGCTAACGCTGTATGGAAAACTGTCTTCTGAATTGAGCTTGTTAACTAAGACAGTCATGATATGCAAATACAATAGTGTTTATACACACACTATTGTATTTTCATATCATGACTGAATATCAATAAGGGATGGAAATCATGGAACAAGCCATGAGTTTCGGGTTTCCTAGACTAGAGGAGTAGCGTTTTTTAGTGTCGTCTCTACTAGGCTAGTGACCGAGCATTTGAATATGTACTCTAACATGAACAGCTGATGGATAGTGCCAAGTGATGCATGTTTAATCCACAAAGCACCTTTTTTCTTTAGCTTCAATGTATTTCAGTGTTTGCTGTAAGAACTAGAGAAAATGTTGCAATTTTACAAGTGCTTTTTTTGCTATTGAAGACTGAAAACAGTGACATACAAAACAAATGTACCCTTCTTCACAAAATGAAGGAACAGAAGGGTTACAGAAAACTTAAATAAAAAACAGACTGAACTGATTTGGTAAATGTAAGGATCTTGAGAACATTAAAACAACAAATGAACCATATTTGTACTGAATGGTTAACTTAGATTCTTCACTTTCTTCTTATACTTGCTTCCCTTGGTGTATTTGCTTAAAACCTGCAAGCAAGGAGCAAAGTAAGCCATGTTTGAACATAAATGCATCAACCATAAGTTCAAAACTCATAATAGAAATTGAAAAAGACAGAGAATGTTGAATAAAACACACATCATTATCTTTTCTTAAATCCAGGAAATGACAAATCAAACAACAACAACATAGGATATATGCGATATTGGCACGGCTCAATCAAATAAAGGAAGATCTAGCAAACTAGAACGTCGTTTTCTGATTGAACCGCACCAATATCCCATACTTCAGAACAACAACAAACAAACCACCATCAAACCCAAAACAACAAAACTCAAAACACACAAAACAAAAACAAAACATCCATGATTCCATGCCAATGCATAACCATGGAAAATCCATGAGATTTAGAAAGTGGGTTTTTGAGGAGACTTGTTTTTTCTGATGTGAAGAAGAAATGAAGAGTAGAGAGAGCATTGTATAGGAGATGATCCTCCTGTATGGGGACAGGGGGAGCATTGAATTAAGCCAACAACCCAATGGCAAAAAGAAGGTGAACTTATTAAATGACCAAAAATTGTGAAGGGAAAGAAAGCAATTGAAAGGGGCTGATGAGGCAAAGAGCTGCAGACTTCAATTCATTGCTTGGGAATTTAATGTGGGAGGATGGCAAAAGAAAAATTAGGGATGGAGGTGAAAAAATATTTATTTCCCATTTAGGTTTTTCAAAAGTTCAAACTTGGGGAGAGGCTAGTTTTATTGTTTGTTGTTTCTAGCTTTTTTGGTAGGTGAGCTAAGTAATATTCTTATTGTATACCAATGTCTCAGTGATTTTATTGTGTACTAGTATCTGAAAAAGCTTAGCAAAGTTTGTATAAGTTCAAATGCATTGTTTGAGTTGTACAAGTCAATGTGATAAAAGAAAAATGTTGTTTTTGCTAAGATGAAGGTAATGGTTGAAATGTTAAGTGAAACTGCAATTGTACTAATGTGGTTATATGTCAAATTTATTGGTGAAAACTGGACTATGGGGAAATAAAGATTTTGATAATGAGAGGGAAAGATTATGTTTTGACCTGCCACTTTGAATTTAGCTGGGATTTATTTTGGATTTCAATTCTGCCGGCCGATTTGGAGGGCATTGTTTTTACTGAATTAGGAAATTTAGATCTGACCTGGGTAATTTTTTTAAAAAAAATATAAATTCTAAAAAAAATATAAATAATTTCGAAATATTAAATCTAATGGAATACTAATATACTATTCAATGAAGAGAGATTGATTTTTAATTATGTTTTGACAAAGCCATGACAATATGACTATTGGTGTGAGACATGAAATGTGTAACGGTTACTTTATATCCCGCCATTGAAGGAAGCTGACGTGGATTGATGGTGAGAGAGGGGCAAAATGGGGATTTCGATGGATATGGAGAATTCACTGACGGAAGAAAGGCGGTGGGTGAATGAACTAGCTCTGTTCATTTAAAAAAAAAGGGAAATTCCGTCTGCTATCCCTGAGTTTTATACTTTTTCGTGTGGTGCCCAAAAAAAAATTTTATTCCGCGATATACCCCTGAGTTTCTGTCCGAGTTTGTCCCGTGCCCTTTCATTCAACTTTTTACTAACTTCCGTTTAGATTACTTAAAAAAAAGAAAATAAAAAGAAAATAATCTCACCCAAATTCCATTTTCATGCTCTGTAGTTGAAGCAAAAGGTTGAACTCCCTCTGACCATGAATTACCAAATTTGAAATTCATATTCAATTCTCACCCAAATCCCCCACTTCATTTTCACTTTCTTGTTTGTCCTCCACTTCAATTTCACTCCTCATTTCAAATTCCCCAACATTGTTGCCCTCTATCTCTCTGCTGGAGAATCCCAATTCAAACATACAGCCATTAAAGTACCATTCCAAGCTGATGAAGACTCCAGCAACCACAACTTCTCCGCTTCCTCATGTTTTAAAGCAATCTAACCAAAAACCTTTCATTCAACTTCTTCTGACTTTTTGTGCCAATAAAAAATCGTGTCCTTCTGAATTCAACTTCTCCGCCATCGAAATAGCGCTGAAGGAAACGACTAGTTCGGGCTACCAATTCGGGCATTTCTGCCTCCTTATTACAATCCACATCTATTGTTCCCAATTTTCACCATCCTTCTCCCAATTTAATTTCCCCTCTTTTTGTACGATGCTAATTCCGCGATGTTAATCAACTGATTAATCATGAATTCAACACATTTAAGAATGTTGGTAGAAAGTTATTTTATTTTTGGGTGAGATTATTTTATTTTTATGAATTCAGCAAATTTGGGTGAGATTATTTTAATTTTATTTTCTTTTTTTAAAGCAATCTAAACGGAAGTTGGTAGAAAGTTGAATGAAGGGGCACGGGACAAACTCGGACAGAAACTCGGGGGTATTTCACGGAATAAGTTTTGTTTTTGGGCACCATTCGGACAAGTATAAAACTCAGGGGTACCAGACGGAATTTCCCCTAAAAAAATATGTCTAGGTTAAATATTCTTATTTTAAAAATTAAAATTCTAAAAAGAATATTTTTTAAATGAATTTTCCTAAATAATATTTTTTTAGAGGTCTTAACTTTATGTCCTTGGGCTATAGGTTTAAAAAAAAAAATCATTGAAAGTGGTCATTACAATTAGGGCTAGGCAATAAAAATCATAACCGAAAAACTGATTTTTTTTTTCGTTTAACCACACTGAGAAAAAATATTCATTTACGGTTAACCATTCGATATTTTTAACGGTTTATCCGTACGAATACACTTATGAATACACTTATGAATACTTTTACGGTCGATTAACTTATAAACCGAAACTGTATATTATATAAAGTATGTTTTTAGAAAGAGAACAACATATCTAATTTTTCCTAGAGGATAATATTTTTCTTTTAATAAAAATAAAGTATCTAGTAGGTACAAGATCAAACACTTTATTTGTCCTTCATAGCTTCACTAAGTTCTAGTTCTTTTCCGTCCTCCCTCTCCAGTCATATTCTTCTTGTCGGCACTCTCGAGGTTTTTTCTTTGTAATTACAGGTTTGTTCTTCTTGTCTCTTTATTTCTCGTCGGCACTTTCTTGTCCAACAAGCCATCTTTGTGTGACTTTTGACATAAGCTTGCTTGATGGCTGGTTGGGCCTATTTGTGTTTTTAGGGCCGCCTCGCTCCTGGTCTAGACTGATGAGCTCATTAAGCTGAACGATGCGTCTGAGTTAATGAGATGTCCTCGAGAGCGAAAGACGTCGTCTTGGCTTTGGGGTTCTTTTATAAGCTTAACGAATAAACCCTAGTCTTATCTTGTTCATTTTTTTCCGCGATGTTATGGTTTTCTATGGTTGGGCTCTCTCTCGAGCTCGAGCTCTGCGATTCCACTGTGCTTCTCGGAGAGATGGCGAGACCTTAGAACAAAGAAAGGAGAAATAGAGAGAAAAGAGAGATGAGGGAGATCTAGGCCTTTGTGGCTTGAGCTCATTTGAGATTGTATGTTCCACTCTTCGTTCTTGTTGCTTTGTGCTCGCCTCTTGTTCTTGCTTTTGTTTCTAGCCTTGGCTACTCGCGCGTATGCTTGCTTGTAACTGTGTGTGCGCTTATCGCCTTTAGTGCATAGTGGATTAGGTGAATCACCCCTCTTGAACCTCTTCAGACTTCACAGAATAGGACTTCGGTTCGAATTACGTCAACAAATCCTTATGTTCTTTTTACGTTTTGTTTCAAAGGTTTTCAACTCGTTTGTAACAATCGAAACAGATTTAAATAGATTTAGGTCCCAACATTTTCTAATCTCTTTCCCTGTCAAACTACTATCTAACATCATCTTCTTATTTTGGTCATAGTTTTTGATATAAAAAATATGAGAGGGTTTCTAATGTTTATCAAAAAATTTGTTGATATAATAATGATAGTGTCCAAAATTACATGATAATCAGAAGATATTAAATTGTGCTAAAATTATTTGGACTCAATTAATTATTTTTTAAAAATTAGACAACGTAAGTTTAAAAAATTGAAGGGTTCATATATCTTAAAAATAAAATTTATATATCGATATGAATATTATAAATTTGTTTAAAGTATTGCTAGTTGAATTATAATATCAAAATTCCTAGTCTTCTTTTTTTTGGTTAAATAAATTCCTAGTCTTCTTTTTTTGGTTAAATAAATTCCTAGTCTATGTGACAGAGAAATATTATCTTCCACCAAAATAATCAAAGAAAATATTATCTTCTTTTCTTTTCATTTCTTTTTCTCTTTTTTATGAAAGGAAAAACAAAAACCCACTTACTAACGTCCAAGAAGAGAAAAAGGGTTTCGTGTTCCTCAGAAGTTCTTCGCCTCTTCTGTCTTGGATTATACGATACCCTTCCATTGGCCGACGATCCTAAATTGCAATCTTCGTAATTCAGAGTAATCTTGCTTGCCGAAGAGTCTCACACTCCTTTTCAAGTTTCTTTCCTTCACCTTTCATCAATTTTCTCTTTCTCTTACTGTTGTCTCTGTTTTGATCATTTTGTGATGGTTGCTGATTCGTGATTGCAGATAAGACCAAGGCTCTGATTCCTTTAGGCTGGACATGGCAAAAAGCTCGTTTAAGATGGAGCATCCCCTTGGTAAATTCGTTTCCCCCTTTTGATCTTCAATTTCCGAAAATTAGGTAAATGAGAAAAGGGGAATTTTGAAGCTGTTTGTTTTAGGGTTTTGAATTGATCATCATGAAGTCGGATTCTTGCTTAGATATTCGAATTTTGATCTGTGTATAATTGATTTGCTGAACTTGTGGATGAATTGAAGTTTGATTGGTAAGAAATTTACGCCCTTTAGGCAAAAAGAGTTGAATTTTCGAGGGTAAGGGGTTTCAATGGGTTATTTGTCACACTTAACTGGCAACATAAGAATGAAAGAACTATAAAGACATGATCTTTGAACAGCTTCAAATGCTTTAGAAGTTCTTCAATTGACTTCTAATGCTTAAGAAGTTCTTCAATTGAAAAGAATCATAAAACTAATTTGAGGCTTTAGCAGCTTAATCTAAAGAACTAATTGCAATCTGAATGTAGTCAGTAGATTCTTTGACCCATAAAGACAGGATGAAACTTGTATAACTATTAGTAGTATTTAGCACTTTTAACTCGTATATCACTTCTCTCTCAGAGAAGAGACTGGCGGAAGCTGCCCGCATTAGAGAGAAGTATCCAGACAGAATTCCTGTAAGATTTTTATATCTAGCTGTGGTACTTGAATTGCACATCTCTTGCTCTATTCTTTCCTAATGCTTAATCTGACTTGATTCCTCACTTGACTATGTGTATTAGGTGGTTGTGGAGAGGGCTGAAAGGAGCGATGTTCCTGATATCGACAAGAAAAAGCAAGTTTTCTTTCTTAGCATCCTGGAAAAAAAAACTAAGTTTTTTTCCTTTTTATCAAGCATGAATGGTGTTTATGACCATACATATATCAGAAATCACCTGAAATGATATTGCTCGTGCCTTTTGAAGAACCTGTGTTTAGTTCTCGCCTCTTAGATTTACCAAGCAATTCTCATCCATTGTGTATGAATGCAATGCAGGTATCTCGTGCCTGCAGATTTAACGGTTGGACAATTTGTTTATGTTGTTCGGAAAAGGGTCAAACTCAGTGCTGAGAAGGCCATCTTTGTCTTTGTAAAGAACATTTTACCTTCCACTGGTGAGTTAATCAATCTTCTTAAACTTACCCATCTATATATGTTACTGCTAGGCCGAGGTAATTTATGTATTACAATTTTTTTACAGCTGCTTTGATGTCTGCAATCTATGACGAGTACAAGGATGATGATGGCTTTCTATACATGACATACAGCGGAGAGAACACGTTTGGTTTAAGTACCATTGACAACTGATCCTCCTTGCCACGCACAAACTTTGCAAATACTCGCTACAGCGCATGTATCTTCTAAGCCTTTTCCTCTTTCACGCTACGTTTCTTGCACACATAAGACTGAATTTGCATTGATGTTTCAATTGTGTACTTTGTTTCTTCCAATACTTGATGGCTAGTTTTTCGGTTTCAATGAAATTGGTGAATCACTTTCTGGTGTTGCTTTTTGATTTATGGTATCTCTTGGGTTTGCTTTTGATCTGTTTTACCTTTACAGATGGAAGTTAAAGATCTGATCATCATTTGGAAACCCTGATGTGAACAAGAAATTTGTATTGATGGATGGCTTTGTTCTCCATTATCATTGTACAGACATTTTCATTTATAACGACCTTGAAATGCCTGAAAATTAACTATTTTCAGGCATTTCAAGCTCGCTATAAATAAAAATGTCTGTACAATGATAATGGAGAGAACAAGTGTTCAGAAATCTCAACAATTGATACAATGAAGTAAATAAACTAAAAAACCAACAAAAGGAAATCAAAGAATGTTCCTAGTTGAAAGAGAAATTAAAAGAGAGTATCATTATAGGACGGAAAGTCGAGATCCGACCGGAAAATAGGTCATGGGGATTGGAGGTGAACTGGTTTTCTTCTTTGATTTTGATTTTGATGATGATGGCTTCTTCTGCTGACCTTTTCCTTCTCCTTGATCACATGAAACCTTACTCTCTGTGGACTTGTCTGAAATGCAACCAAACAAACTTGAGATGAATGCCATATTTTTTTGAGTTATGGAAATTGGGTTGTGTTTGGAATGTGATATTGAGTATTTGAAATGTAGATGGTGATGAAATTAGTAGTGATGGTGGCTGGCTTTATATAGTGGGAGTAAGCTTGGGGGCTACGGAAATTTGTAAGAGAGGTAGTCAAACACGCCTCTATTTTTTAGAAAATGACTTCATCTATCACTTGTGATCCATCTTAGAAAGTACCCGGAAATTCACCCTGGAATTTTGGCCTTTTGGGATTTACCAATTCAAATTTTCAAAATTTTTATTGTAGTGATAGTAGAATTTGTTCAAAATTTCAAAATTTTTATTGTAGTGATAGTAGAATTTTGTGGTGTTTGGTTGTTTTCCCCCTTGTTGGAGAATATTAGGGCCATGTTCGAAAATTTAAATATTTTTATAATCATGGTCGTCTGAAAATATGAATTTATTTATGGAACATGTATTTAAAATTAATAATTAAGAAATGTTTAAATAGGTAATCCTCTATTATAATTAAGTCTCTATAATTTAATCAAAACTAATTAAATGATATCTTAAATAAAAAATTAATTGCTTCTAAATTTGAAAAATAATATTAAACATATGTCTTTTATTCCCTAGTAAAAAGTAGCTAATTATAAAATAAATCTAATTAAAGCAAATTAATTATAAGTAATGTTCTAAAAACGCTAGGCGGAACCTAGGTGGAGAGGCGCTACCTAGATGGTCAAAACGGTTACCTAGGCGGAACTTAGGCGGAGAGGCGCTACCTAGACGGTCAAAACGGTTACCTAGGCGGAACCTAGGCAGAGAGGTGCTACCTAGACGGTCACAACGGTTACGTAACCGTTTTGACCGCCTAGGTATACCTAGGCGGCCTTAGACGGGTTGGCTAGGTGGATTGGGACCTTCGAGTCTTCGAGCGCCTAGACAAGGCCTAGAAAGAATTTTTAGAACCGTGATTATAATCCGAGGTGGACCATTGGGTGTAAGCTTGGAAGCTACGGAAATTTGTAAAAGAGGTACAAAATAGTCAAACACACTACTATTTGTAGAAAATGACTTTAATGTCACTTGTGATCCATCTTAGAAAGTGCTCGAAAACGCGCCCATTAATTTTGTGATTTACCAATTCAACATTTATTGTAATTAGTAGAATGAAAACTTAAGTGCTAAGAGTAGTTATTGTAGTGTTTGGTTTTTTCCCCACTCTTATTGGAGGAGCATAGCTTTGAACGTTGAATTATTCCTTTAGATTGTAGATTGACAAGTCCATATAATTAATTTCAAAGATAAGTAGCTAGGGAAGATGAACCTCGTGATGAGTAGTAGTTTTTCTAATGGGAAGTGGGTAAACATACACTTGTCAGTAGATTACCAATTGGTATGGAAAGACTTTTAATTCAATTTTTTGATAAAAGATAATGTGTATGAGAATCGAACTAAAAATCTCTAGATACTACTCTTGTAAACTTAACCGCTTGACTAGATATTCGAAATCTTTACAAATAGTCTCACTTACGACTTTCAATCCATAATTTTAGAGTTTCATATTTTAATATTTATATATAAAAAATTGGGTAATTTTTCTTAACATCGAATTGCCTAAAGCATTTTTTAAGTACTCTCACTTAAGTTGTACTTTTTTAAGTATGTAAAAAAATTGAATTTTGCCTAAGCATGTTTTCGGATAAAAACTTAAAAGCTCACATTTAACCAGTGATGTAAACGAACAATACGTAAACGAATAATAGTAATCACAAAATAAATGTTTATTCTAACAATATCAAAAGACAAGTGATGTAAACGAACAATAGTAATCACACAAAATACATGTTTATTTTAACAATCTCACAACACAAAGTGGGTGTTTGTCTATGTGCACATAAGTCTACCACATAACAATATGAGATTTCATCTTAAAACCAATTAGTAATAGAAGTAGTAACCCATAAATATATATGCTAAACTTGTTTTATTTCAAAATCTCGATGTGAGATACATAATTTTCAAATGCCAAATAATAATCGATTTGACAATCATTTTAAGAACAAATAAATTAAATAGCGGAGGGTGAGGAATCCAGTCCAACGGTTGATCCTTGGGAGAAGAACCCTAAAATTATCGTTTCGACACCCACCGACGACAAAAGCCATGATATTAATAAACACTTAGCAATTTTTTTATGTGTTTACGGGTGCTTTATACTAGTCAAGTACTATATTAAATCTTACCAGCTCAATAAAAAATTAAATAGCGAAGGAAGGAGCAAATGAAAATGAAGCACAAGACTTTTCTACATTTTTTTCTCGCCATATGTAAACAATTCACAGGTGGTAGTCAATTCAATTAGACTTTCAAGCTTTCCTGCGTCTTCATCCTGTCGCAATTTCGCGTAGCTTCCAGGCTTTCTCCGATCATCAATCTCCGCCCCACTCAATTGAATATCTCTCGCGCTATAAATACTCGCGATTCATAACCAATTGCATCTTAAATCTCTATCAAAACACAACCTAATCAATCATCGATCTCAATTCCTCTGTTTCTAAAAACCCTAGCTGGCTAGCTCCATCAATCAATTCCCCAATTCGTTCGATCTTCTGAAATCGGATCTCCAGAATCAATGGCGTTTCTGTCAAGCTTGTTGTTCGGTTGCTTCTCGGAGAACAAATCGAGTGCGAGTAGAGTTGCTTGTGATCAAGGAGAGAACAACTCTGCTAAATCTGAAGTCCAGCTGAAGCCGTCGCCGGAAGTGGAAGAGGCTGTGAAATCAAAGAGGAAAGTCGGTAGCAAGCCTCCGATTCCGATGACCTACTTTCCGGTGGGATCCCGATTTTCCGTCCTCTGATGATGATTCATAGAGTTTATGGCTCTAATTGGTTTTAGTTTATTCTTTGATTTTATTGATATACACACTTGTATTGATTTTTCATAGAGATATACACACTTGTATCAATTTATTCGTCTTCTGTATATTGTATTATTTGAAATTCAAATATATTTGATTTCGTGTATGGGGGTTTTTCTTAACAAGTTTCAGCTGAAATTGCAGTTAAATTTAACAATTATATATCCGTGCATGGTTTTTCAATAATCAATTTTATAAACGATGAGAAAGTTGATGCAATCACACTAGTTTTACTTGGGTCGTATCTAAATTCTAAATGCAACTTTAATCAAGGTCTTTTTAGTCACGAATCAAGTTCTACGGTAACTGGACCGAGAAAAACCGCCGGTTTTGAAACTGGAATAGAAACCGAACCAAAATCAGCCCTCCTTTAGTTTCGGTCCCAGTTTGGAGTCTACTTATTTAATTATTTTTTAATAAAATTAAAGTTTAATTTTAGAATTTAAAGGTTATTTTTAAAGTAAGAGTTTTGGGTTTAATTTCGTTGTAAAATTTAGTCAAAATATAAGGTTTGGATATACACTTAAATCTAAAATTATAGTTTTTTAGCAGAATTTAGGAGGTCAAGATATAGATATTTATAGTTTGAATATGTCAGAAGAGGTGCTCAAAAAGTAAAAAAATTAAAATTTTACTAGGTGATATTAATAACTAAGTTTAGTTAAAATAAATAAAAATTATAAATTTTTTGCTAGGTCTTTTTATTTTTATTATTTTGTTTATAAAAATACCCCGGAAAAGGAACTGGGATCGGATTCAGCCGATTTAGGTTCTTGTTCCACCATTCCGTAGAACCGGAACCGAACCGAACCGGACCCTTCTGTTATATCGTGTTGCTCTTTTATTGATCTATCAACCATAAATAACGGTACAAAATTCGTAAGCGCGCGAGAATGTAGCCGGTATAATGCGCTCCAATTTCATCCTCCGAACGATAACAATCCGGATCACTACCATGTCCTGGGCTTGCACCAGATGCACATTCTCTACTTCTCCAATCAAATCCAAATTTCAACCCACATGGAACTCCCCATTTCTCAACTCCTACAGCCTGAACGAGATCGTTGGCGCGAAGCCTTCGATTCGATCCGTCTTCTTCTCCTTGAGGCGTTGTTGCTCTATGCGTACAGATCTGGACCTCAATTCCATTACGGAATCTGCTGATTTGGGTTCCAAGAGGCAATTTGCGAATTGGGTTGATTCTTCACCTCCTGGTAAGTTTATGCCTGGAAGGTGTTCGATGAAATGTCTGAAAGAGGCTTTTTGCTTGTATGTGTTCATTGTCAATTTATCTAGTTGATCAATCCCAAGATAAGTCTCCTGGAATGGGTTTTATCTGCAAGAGTTGTACTTGAGTTTGAAAATCGTATATGTCACAGATAAAGATGGAGCTGATGCTGGTTTATCGATGAAGACTGTTTTAGAGAGCCTTGAACCAAAGAAAGATTCATCTACAATCAAAATTCTTAGTTACAATGTTTGTTTCCGCGAAGATCTGGAGTTGCAAGAGAGGATGGATGAAATCGGTGACCTTATTCATCTGCATTCTCCTGATATCATTTGTTTCCAGGTTCACATATACTACTAATTTCCTTAAGACCACGTTTGTTTCTGTACTATGAATCGGGTTGGAATCAGAAATCGGGTTGGAATAGATTTCACTCATACCCATCTCAAAAATAAGATATCCCATGTGTATTTTGAGCCATACCTAAACCTTGTTTCATATCAAACACCAAAAACGGGATAGGCCATACCTAACCCGGCCCGATTCCATATACCCTAGGTGTAGAACCAAACGGGTCCTAAATCTTTGGTCACTAACTGTCTAATATTTCATCTAAGCTCTCAATTTTTCATCTTCTATTCTGTAGGAGGTAACTCCTGATATCTATGATATATTCCAAAACTCTAATTGGTGGAGACTATATCAATGTTCTGCTTCACATAAAATGGCTTACTCAAGCTCATACTTCTGTATGCTGGTAAGTGGTAACCAATACTCAAAATTCAGAACTTGATCTGAATATTACATTCATATTCACCTGAACCTTTGATTTTTTACAGTTGGTTAAACTCAAACACCCAGTAAAATCCTTCATTCACAAGCCCTTCAGCAACACCAAGATGGGCAGAGAGCTCTGCATAGCCGAGCTCAAACTGATGAAGCCAGACAAGCCACTCGTGATTGCCACGAGCCATCTAGAGAGCCCGTGCCCGTGCCCACCAAAATGGGACCAAATGTACAACAAGGAGCGGGTATCTCAAGCCAAGGATTCCATCAACTCCCTCAAAGACCACCCAAACGTCGTGTTTGGAGGTGACATGAATTGGGATGACAAGCTTGACGGCGATTTCCCTCTCCCTGAAGGCTGGATCGACGCTTGGCTCAATCTGAGGCCTGAGGAGAAAGGGTACACGTATGACACGAAGAACAACAAGATGATATCGGGTAATAGGAGTTTACAGAAGAGGCTGGATAGGTTTTTATGCAAGCTTAGAGATTTTGAGGTTTTATGGGATTGAGATGGTTGGAACTGAGGAGATTCCGGGTTTGGTGTATTGCAAGGAGAAGAAGAGCAAGAATGGAGTCAAGAAGCTGTTGCTTCCGGTGTTGCCTAGCGATCACTATGGCTTGATTTTGACCATTACCAAGCTCTAGGATGGTTATGTTTTGAAAATGTGTGCAGTTAGGATTGTTGTTGGGGATTTTTGGTGCTAAATCTTTGTGGTGCATTAGAAATTTGTGGGTGATGATGGCAATGGCCAACCGGGGTATGATTCGACTTGGGATTGTTCGGGTCGGATTAAGTTGGATTTGGGTCTTAAGTAGCACAAACATAGATTCATGGGTTGGTATTGATGCTTATTTCAGGCAAATTTTTCGGAGAAATTGCAGGAAATGATCCCACCTTTGGGGATAATTGCGAAAAATGGCCTGAACTTTCAATGCTATAAGATGCAATTGTGTGACATTGTCTGTTATGTCCCCAGAATTAGAGGAGGGAGAAGATGAGATTAAGGGAGGAAAGAGAGATTAAGAACAAGAGATTAAGGAAGAACAAAGATAGCCAACCGATTACATGCTCGGCCATTTAAGGCTTTTGAGTACTTTTGATTGTATTACATTCTAAGCCCACTTATTTCTATTATTACAAGATATGGCATTGTCATCTATGGGTTATCAAAATTTATTATGAGTAACATCAATGTCAACTACGATAACGTTTCACTATTAGCGATAGGAAAAAATGATTTCTATCTAGCCTATAGTTGGAGCTATTTGCCATAATTTTCAAAGTCCAGGCTATTTTCGCAACCACTCCCAAAACCGGGGTTAGTTTTCATAATTCTCCCCTTTTTGAAAATTTGATTTAACAAATTATTTGGGTGTCAAACAACTGAAACAAGTGAACAACCACATTTAAAGTAGGTTATAATATATGAACAAAAATGGGGTATTATTTGGGGTCGGATCGAGTCAAAAGAGTGGCATTGTAGAATTCTGTCCACACACATTGTTAGGGCCCCCATTTCTTGTTCAGTTTAATTTGTAACTCAGTGTGAAAGGAACAGACACTGAAACAGAAAGAATAAGAATACATTCAATCCCCTTCAATATATTATAATAATAATAATTCAGTTTGTTCGGTGCTCGGAAACCAAAATTTCTAGTATAGTGATTTGTGAGGAGCATATGAAGAAATTGAAAAAATGCCCTTGGAAGTTGTATTCATTGCAAAAGCTACACACAATGTTTTCTAGAACTAGAATTCTTAAAAAAACTCTTATGGCTTTTTTTATTATTAAACCTCACTAAATATAATTTGATTTAATTTTTTTAGTAAGACTATCAGTCAATTATAATATTTAATTAATTTTTCAATTTATGTTTTTTTTAATTATTATGATTGGACATGTACATTTTTTTATTTATAACTCCAATCAATTATTTATAAAGAAAATTACAAAAAATAATCTCACCTTTGTGGTGGTTAATTATGGAAAAATAATATCACCTTCAGGCTTCAATCAATTATTTGCAAAATAACACCAAATATATAGCTCAGTCTAATAGGGTGAGTTGCAGTCACTACCTAAGCATCATCACAAATGATATTTTTAACCATTAATAGTTAAATGATATCAATTACCTATATCAATTTTGACAAGTCATAAATGACAATATCATGTGACCCTAGCGATAAATTTTTTTTTTATTTAATGCTTAAGTTAGTGATCTTAAATTCTCAAAAGTGTAGTTATTTTGCGCAATTCTTACTTATTTGTACCATTTTTCGGAAAATCAATCTTTGGAGGGCAGATAACATTAACAATATCAACAGTATCACTCAATATAGTCACACTCAAGTCGGATCTAAGGGAGTCAAGATATGAGCACCGTACCCATAAGCTAAACGAACATGTTAGGAGGATGTGTCCGATAGATCTGAAGAAAATTAAAATTCAATTATTTAATAATAGTAATACTTAAATTTAGTTAAAATATACCAAAATTAAAATAAAACGATAACATATCTTATATATTGAGGGGATTCAAAAAACTACTATAGTTGAAACAACACCAACATCTATCCAGTGAAATTTGATATGAACAGGATCTGGGAGGTCGAGATATACGCACCTTTATCTCGACTCGAAAATCGGGAGGGTATTTGAGGAAAATTCCGACTTTACTCAGGTACGTGAAATCGGGAAATTCCGAGAGCCTAAACCGATAGCACCGAACGGGGAAAACAAATTTGCGTCATCGGAAAATTTTTGGCAAACGAAGAAGATAGATCGAGGAACTTTGCATTGTGTGCACCGACAAAACCGCTTCTCGCCAATTTAATTCGTATATATCCTAATATTCCGCAAGGTTCAGTGAACTGAAAATTGAATTTGGTTTGTGACCTCAAAATTCCATTAGTTCTCTGCAAACGTAAGCAGCTGTAATTTTGAACCAGTCGGTGGCGAAGCTAGCGTATGGTGCGGTGTCTCCGGCGGAGTGAACCACGTACGATGCCCGGCCCCAACGCCACGTGGATTTCAGTTGGGGCTTGGGCCCCACCTCACTTCGATCGTCGAGCTCCAACCAACTTCCTCTTCTTTGTTTATTATTTTCAAGGGCTTCGTTTTAGATTGATTTTACACGAAAGGTCCGTTTAATTATAACGGTTTTTTAACCTATTCTTTTAGGACATAGGCTAAAAATACTAATGAAAGAAACTAAAATCCTATTAAAAATTTAATAAAAAAAATTTATTATTAATTATTTTTAGGAGCTTAACCTATGCTCTTGGGACATAGGTTTAAAAAATCGTAATTTATAATCTATGAAAACGGAAATAAAAAGGGAACGGATCTAATTAATATTCATGTTATGATATGTCAATGAAAATTTTCATGCCGACTCGAAATACCTTATTTATCATATAGGAATAAACTCATGGTTTACCATGATAAAATTATAAGAGTGGGCTTTGAAAATCGATTTTTCTAACTTATGTCTTAAAAGCCTAATTGTAAAAAGAAATTAATTAATTTGTATTTAAATTTTTTTTATTTTTTTAAAATAAGATTTTAGTTTCTAAATTTGTCACTGGCACGTTGTTAAATTAAATGTAGACACAAATATAAAATATAATTAATTTTTGTCATCACTATATTACATACGTGGACTAGATTCGTCATCACTTTATTACATACGTGACATTGTTAAGTAAATGTAGACACAAAGATAAAATGTAAATAATTTTAAAATATTTAATTAAGTAGTTAAGACTTCATGATAATATAAATACTGATATTTAAAAAAATCGTTACATATCATTTATTAATTATATACACCACACTTTTATTAAGGAAAAGTTTGTTCAATGGTTGATTATCTTGGGTCATAATTTTACATTTGTCCATCCCATAACTTTTAAATTTTATATTCAAAATTTAAACAATTTCATTTTTTGTTTCACTTTTCGGAGGGTAAAAATTAATTCTTTCTTAAACCACTACCTTCTTTGTAAGATTTTTTATATTATTTTATCAATGCTACGAGACATATCTAAGTTCGCCGAGTTTGAGTGATCGAGTGCATTAATTTTTTAATTAAGACTACAACGTTGTTGTGAAATCTCAAAACAAATTCATCTTGACAAAAATGTTAACTTCAACTGTGCTTAATATAAAAAATAAAAAAACCTCAAACGAACTCACAATCAAATAGGCAAAGTGTGATACTAGCGGTTAAGACTTTGGCGTGGTTCTTTGAGGTCACCGTTTCGAATCCGGCCCTTCGGGCGACGGTCCGCCCATTCTTCACTAGAATTGATTAGTAATCAGTTCTCATCCACTCGGGATGCTCTACGCGAGTCAATATAGTACTTGTAACGACCCTAATTATTACCGTATACAAAAAATACATTATTTGTTTCCCAACTCGATCACAAAATATATTTTGATTCCATTTCCAGTTGTTTGTTTCGATTCCATTTCATTTGTTTGTTATTCCTTTTCCTCATTATTTACTTGTACCATTGGCTTCTAGTCTTTTTCCCCTACTTTTCAGTATGTACGTGAAAACGGATCCACAAAATGCTTATTGTACGGGTCCAAAATAGCATTACAAAAGGGACGGGGAATAATAGAATATTACACGACATTATTCTTTTAATAGTGTTACACTTAAATCTTTTTATTTTTTATTTCTAGAAGAAAAACCCAATATCACAATATTATATATAAAATTTATATCATTACAACACAAAGTCAAATAAAAACGAATTGAACGTGATAGCCATAAGCTTTTTTCTAGCATTAAAAAATATATATTTTTCCTATGCTTGCGTAATTAGAAGGGTATAATACTATTCTCCACATTTCCTGTTCAGTTGAATTTCCAAGATAAATTTTTGTTTCACCCTTATTTTATTTCGTCAAAAATAGTAAAAAATATATATTAATATTGCGGATCAAGAATTAACAACTCAATTAGTTGATGTCAGACATTCCGAGTCAATAAAATGATCGACTACGTTTTAATTAGAAACGGGTTTCACTAGGGTTGTTAATGAATAGAGCTGTTTGTAAGAAATTAGATGTTCGGTTCGGTTAAATCTTTGTTTGTATCTAGCGCTATAAACGAATCGAGTTTGAGCACAGTTTTAAGACTTGAAAGATAAACGAGTCGAACTTGAGTAAAAGATACCTCGCCTCGCTTGTTCATAAACAAACTCGATTATACGTACATGAATAAGTTTCACTATATTTATTATATAGAATATATAGTTTAAGTAAAACTACGTATTTTTTTTATCTCTCAAAATATGTAGTGTAATTTTTAGGTTTATTTACTTTTATAGATGATCAGGTAAATGAGTTGTTCGCAAACTTATATCACGATCAAACTAAACGAAAAGCTCACGAGCAAAGCTCAAATTAATTCACCTATTTTAATCCGTAGAGCTTGAGCAATTCAGAACGTTACATTAAAAAAAAACAGCTCAAATTTTTTTTTTTGAAGGAAAGGTAATAAAAACAGCTCAATTTCTACAACCGGACATATAGAATTCACCTATTTCATTACGTACAAACGCAATATACCATCAAAATGGAGTACAAAATATTTTTGGAATTCTACTTTGCATAACCCAAAAGGGAATTTATTTTAATTATGTGTAATTTAGCAATTCTTAATATGGGCCATGGAGCTAGCAATTATTATACATGCATGCTCATATTATATTCGATTCAGCTTCCAAAATTACCGATAAAAACAAGAGAAGAGACATGATGGTCTACTGTGAAAAAAAAATGAATGCCTTGTGCAAGAAACAACAATGGAATCTCCATGAAATCACCTCTGCTACACGTACTTATTTTATCCACTATTTCTTCTGAACTAGAAAAAATAATAATTAAAATGGTAAATAAATAAGAGCCCAATTAATTTCAACTAGTGTTTTGAGTACTTTCTGATCGATCTAGGACAAATTTATCTTGGTCATTTCTGTATGACTAATTTCATTCTAAATATATATATATATATATATATATATATATACTTTCAATTTTAAAGAAAAAAGTGTATTTGAAAATGAAAATAAAATTAGGAATTGAATATTTTTGAGTCTCAATAATTGTTTGCCTCGATTTAGCATCTCAATTTGAAACGTCTGTTGAGTTGGTCAATCTGTAACCTGTTCACATAAAAATAGGAATTGAGTATTTTTAAGAGGTGGTAATGTTTTACAACTGTATGGTGGATTTGTTTTTTGGTTAATTTGTTGGTTGAAAATGGGTATATAATCGTAATTATGGGTGGATTGTCCAAATTGTAATCTAATTCCAATTTCCTTAATTGGATTTTCCATATGATATTATGATATACTAATAATTATTGGTCTAATTGATAATTTGCTATCTTGTATTGTCTTTCAAGTCAAGGCTTTGAGTGGGTCTTCCAATTTTCTAGAAGAAGAGCTTGACTGTCGATAATCGCGTTCTCGATCCACATAAGTAATTTCGATTATCCCATATCCTATTGAGCCGCACCATGCATACCTATCCGGATAAGGGCGCTTGTCCCTGGCCTAAAAAGCTTTTCGGACATTTAACATCGTAGCAACTTTCAATGCTTAATTAGAGTTCAAGTATTTTCGGAAATTTTCAGGATTTTCATATTTTATATCTTTTAGACTTTCTATTTTTAATAAACTTATTTTATCATATTATTCATAATACAAAGTTTTTTCTAATTCAATCAGGTGGATTTCCAATTTATTGTGTTTAGGGTTTCGTGTTCACGTTTCCTTATTTCCCACTCGTGCTTGCGGGTCTCTCATGCTTTCTAGTGCGTCAAATTTGCTTAATTTGTCGTTACTACTTTTATACGGAGTTAGTTTAATTACTTATTTTTCCACATTTAGTGTCTCGATCGTGACAAAAAAAGATTTCGGTGTGCTCGGTCTAGAATCGAATCAAACTAATTTACTTCACTACGATTTTTGGTTCATCAAATCCTGATATTCGGTTTTCGATTCGGTTCAGTTATTTGGATTAACAATCCTAAGACAACTTCAAGTAAAAACTACCTGATTATTTGGCTAGCAACTATAGTTAAACCTAACTAAAAGTATTTACAAAGAGAATTTCAAAGCTATATTTTTCTTTTCTTTTGGATTCAAGTATAGAGTAATAGAGAATTTTACATTACTAGTAAATTGAACATGGTTTTTACACTCCATAAAATGTTCACTCTTAGGCATGAGAGAGTGCACGTACTCATGTTTGATTAGACATATACATGTCGACAAAACGTAATATCAATCTACAACTATGCATAGATATAATTAGGATTAATTGACACCTTTCAATAAAAATTAGTAAATGACTTGCACCTAAAATTAGCACTTTTGATGGCATATCTAACCTCTCGTTACATTTTCTAGCTTCTTAAAATCAACATCCACATATAGGAATATATCATTATATATGGTCATAATTCAACTAGATATTTAAAAAAAAACGATTTTTCTACCCTAGAACTGTTGCATATATTAATAATTCCCGTTTGTAAAGAATTCGTTAAATTGATTTATTTAAATAAAAGTAATAATTTTTTAAATTTAAATTTCTATTTTGTGTTTGTACTTCATACTCTCGTTCTTTTAGCTTGTTTAGTTCATGTTTTTTACTAGTCAGTCTTGGCCGCCACCTCGTGCGGCCTCTTAATTTACATGCGTATTTAGTTACCGAATTCTTACTTTCTTCCAAAAAAGATATAAGATAAAAAAATGATTGACAAATTAGTTAAACAATCAGTTGATTTTTTTTCTTCTAATTAATCACGCGCTAAACTTTATTCCTCCCATAAACAAACTAATTGTACAAAATATCAAAAGATTAATATGTTCCATTTGCCTATGGATCTTTGTTTGTATTTATACAATATCTTTGAGATATATGGCCTCTATATTAATTCGTGGTGTACGTATTATATTTGAACTAAATTTAATTATTTTTATCATAAATCTCTCATCTTGCTCTTGTCATTTCCGAGTTTTTTCGGAAATAATCTCTCAAGTTTTTCGGAATAAAAATGCATGCATCTTGACCCCTCAAATTATAGTTTTAGCTGGATTACACTGGATTAGATAAATAAGTTAGTAAGTACATATATAATGGGAAAAAAAAGATGATTTGGTAAATATTCTTCCCGGAAATCTTGAGCTTGCTTATGATCATGTTTGGGAATTTTTTTTTTTTTTGGAAAAGGTAAATTTCCAATGAATAAATGAACGGGTCATTTACAAAAGCGCTTAGATAGACTAAGCTTAGTACTCGCATCATCATGGACAACTCCATGATTAACAATTCGTCAAAGGGTTCAACACATAAACAGGAAACCAAACCCACACTATGCTCGTTACAATTCAGTATGTAAAACAAATCTCTAGTCATACAGCATGATCAACATAATGCCGGACAAATCAAATCTGCAGCTGCAGCAGCAGCAGAATAGCTCCAAGTTGACACCAGCAACATCAGAACCCAAGAGTTCAGTAGTCAGGAACCAGCTGAAGCAACAACAGACACCAGCAACCACGTTGTAGCAGCAGTAACCGCGTTGGAACATCAGCTTTGGAATAGTAGACACCACCAACAACATTCAGTAATCAGGAGCCAGCTGAATCAACAACAGACACCAGCAGCTTCATTGAATAGCAGAACAGTGTGCAGTGAAGTCAGCAGCCAAGCGTCTCAAAACACAGAACATCAGCAACTAGGGATAGGATCGGTCAGTGCAAATTATCATTTCAGTTTAGAGCATAACAGAAGCAATACTTAGCAAAGCAGAAGCCATCATTAGTGGCCTAATGATTCCATTGATGCAGTAGATTACGAGGGTCCCTAATCCTCTCATGGAGTCTAGTCCTCACCATTTGAATAGTTCTTTGAGCGCAAGTGACAGCGTCGGGAACCTCACTATGGAAACACGTTTCATTTCTTTGATCCCAGATCATGTATACAGTAGTGGTGAAAGCGGATACTCTGAGTTTGTAAATAATGGAGGTTTGGCGCGCACTAGATGCAAACCACTGAAGCCAGTCCTCGATGCAAGGTAGGATAGTATTGATGCCCGTCCATCTCGTAACATAACCAATGACAGCAGATGAAAACGGACAAGCAAACCATGTATGCACAGCAGTTTCAATTCCATTAGAACAAAGCGGACAACGGTTAGTTGGACACAAACCTAGTCTGAAGAGTCTATCCCGGTTGGGCGCTCGATCTCTCACTGCTAGCCATACAATAAAAGCACATCGAGGAATATTTGGGGATTTCCAAATCAGGGTCCCCCAAGGAACCTTTGGCGCCTTGGTTCTCCAAATTTCATAAAGATCACGACAAATATTCTTAGCATTGTCATGATTCCAAAGGTTCTCCCAAGCTGCATCGCCAAGATCATTCTTGAGTACTAAGAGATCATCCCGAATCTTGAGGAGTGACTTCCACATCCACGTGTCCCCCTCTCTAGCCGTGACATCCCAAATCTCTCGTGTTCTAGTGTAGTTATTCCGACACCATTTCGCCCAAATGTTACAAATATCAAAATCAATGTCAAACAGCCATTTAGCGGCTTGGGCTTTGTTCCAAGCTAAGATCTCCTTGATTCCCAAACCACCTTCATCTTTTGGTCTGGTAATATCATGCCAAGCAACAAGAGTTCTGTTGCCTTCACATGTCTGGGAATTTTCGTCCAAATTAATTCCAGTATTTTTGAGCCTTTCACTTTCAGGCAATCATGAAAGCAATGTTGAACCTTTTGAGCATCTGAAATTCTGTGGAGGAATTTTTTCCATTTTTGAAATGAATACCCCAAGAGAAACAATGTAATGTAACTGACCCCCCACACCCACAAAGTGCCAATTAATTCCCTTTACCAAAGTCTTATCTATTTGCACCATTTATCCCATGATCAATAAATTTGTAAATAAACTTTTCTTTTTATTAGACGGCTCTCATTTTTTGGCCGAGGACACTGTCCATGAGAGTCGAAACGAATATCTAATAGTACTACTATAAAGTTTTAATCGCTTGACCAGATTCTGAAAACTTAGACGACTCTCATTTGAATCATAAAAATAAAAATGTTTAGCTATCTAACTAATTTATACTAGTATATAATTAGTGCAATCCGACGATATACACGAGTGTTTTAATGAAATTATGCTACATAAAATGATAATTATTTAAATATATATTAAGCAGTTTTTTTAAGCATGCTTAAATTAGAAATTAAACCTTATAGGTGAAATAATAATTTTTTTGGAAAATTAATTATTAAACATTTTTAAAAAATCTTATCGAATATCTTCATTTGAAGATCCTTATAATTATCCGTATGTTATTGTCCCATCCGAATAATTGTTCCGGGTATAGGGTGAACGCCTGAACAAAACCGAGTGATGGATGTTTAAGTGATGAGCGAACGAATTATAGGCTGTATTTTCGTGATGATTATTACTTGTGGATTTGTATTTTCGTTTATTTGATGAGTATTGACAATTGACTCATATGCTTAATCTTTAAACTATATACTTTGTGATTTTGTATTTAATCGAGTAGAATGAACTCTTATAGGATGTGAAAATAAGTTGGTTTTATAGGTGGATGAATCACTCAAATAACCAACAGATAACAAGTGGGTTCGATATGAATAGAGCATTATATTGAAAACTTATGAACTGCACGGACGAGTCACTCAAATAAATCGATTTTATTTATAAATCATGCGGTGAAACGACTCCACCAACTCATAATCCGAATCATTTTCAGTCCTTCTCTCATTCATACTATATTAGGGTAGATTAATTAAGACAAGGTAAGAAAAAAGAGTTTATTTATCTAGATAGTAAAATATATCTACATTTATCCAAGCCCCAATTATTGAACGGTCAATTTTTTTTAATTACAACAAATTCAACCTCCCTCTCCACCTCCCAATTTCCTTTTTTAAAAAACAAAAATAAAATAACATAACACTATTTATTTTCCTTTTGTTTTTCTCACTTTACACTATCACACCTAGCTAGTATCAATTCCCTTCCATCTCCATTCCCCACAACTCTCTAGCTCCTCGCCGGTTTCCATGGAGTCCAAGCCCGCCTCCGGCCAAGCCCTCCTCTTCCCACCACCATCCTCCGCCGGAATGGCGGATCCCTCGGTGGTTGGATCCCCTCTCCGACGGAGGCGCGATGAGGCCTCCATCGTCAAACCCGTTCGCCCTTATCGGAGATCGGAGCTTCCCCGGCTCCGATGGGCCGACGACCTCCACCGCCAGTTCGTCCATGCAGTCGAGAAACTCGGCGGCCCCGACAGTACGACGTCGTTTTAATTAATTACCCAAAAATTATTTTTTTATTATCATATTTAAAGATTTGTTCTTTTTTTAATTTTTCTTCATGGATTGAATTAATTAAACTAGGGGCTACTCCGAAGATGATTTTGGATTCGATGGAGGTTGAAGGCATTACGATTGCCCACGTAAAGAGTCATCTCCAGGTATGTTTTTTGCCCCTTTTTATTAATACTCGAAAACCCTAATTTTACCCTATTTCGAGATTGTTTAGCTCTCGAGTTGTTTTTTAATTTGATTGGGTTTGTGCCAATGATTAACTTTGAGTTTTGGTATATGGGTTTTGTATTGGGAGCAGCTTTATCGAAGTATCAAGCAAGAAGAGATGATCCAAGGTAATTTTCATTGTAATTTTTCAGATCGAAAATAAGTGTCGTTTTATTACTTATATAAATTTTATAAAAATATTAATTAAATTTAAAATCTAAAAAAATCAATCTTATCAACTTTTAAATATTTACTATCTTTTTGGTCCAATAAATAATAAATATTGATCAAATCAAATATTTTTAATACCAATTTTTATATTTCATTTATAATTAATTGTCTAATTTTTTTAAAATAGTAAATAAAATTGATCAAAATTCAAGTGCTAAAAATAATAGTACTTATTTTCGATCAGATGAAATTTATATATTTGAATAACATTCTACTTTGTATTTGTTTTTCCCAATTTATGCCTAGTTTTTTTTTTGTTTAAACAGGTCATTTTGGGATTAATTTCTTGTTAGGGTTAGAATTATAAAAAGCTAATTATGATGTCCTTTTATTTTTCTTAATGAAAAGTGGGGTTTTAATGTTGTTCCAACTTTTAGGAGGGGATGATTTGACTATCATTTCATTCTTTTCATTCATAGAAATCAACCACGGGAAAGAGGAAGAATTTATAATACGGAGTAAATGTTTTGACTAAGAAATAATCATTTTTAGACCAAATTAAATTAAATTCTGTTTTGTGTATGTTCTCATTTTTGAATTCCACATTCTTTGAATTTGGTAGCTAGAGGAATTCATAACGTACTTGACCATAAAACGTACTCCATGAGAGGCGTGTTAGTTGTTAGTTTGCATGGATGACACTTGTATTTTGGGATATTTCATATTTAATTTACTCTAAGAATATTATCAAATTAAATATTGAAATTAAATAAATATTATTTACTTAATTAAATACATGTAGTGTAGAAATGTGAATTAATTCTATAATCAATTCATTATTGTCATTCGAATATTAATAAGACATTTATGTGCGAATAAAATTCTGACGAAAGAATGAATTACCGTTTATTTAAAAAATTATAAAATTTCGGCCAAGAATTTGCGAAAGTACTCACAATAATGAATCGTGTCCGATAGGAATTTATTTAGCGCAACCATAAACTGTATTCGGTATTGCTATAATCGATTTGCGACAAAAGTTGGTTTAATTGTCCATAAATGAGTTCAAATTTTCCACAATGTCGAGATTTAACCACAAGCTGGTCTAAGTAGTTGTGATACTCGAGCTCATCTTAACAAATTTAAAGTTGAAAGAGTGACATGAAGTTTGTTAGTGCCGCTCAATGGAACGGTGCAAAGAAGGAAAAAAAAAATTGAGTTTGCACTCCTTATGTTTTTAGCCTAGAGGATCACTAGTCAAAGGTTTAGTTTTTGTTAAGGATATTGTCTATAAGAGTCGAATCGATAATCTCTGAGTATTATTTTTAAAGGTTTAATTGCTTGACTAAATACCTGAAAAGAGTCAAAAGTTTAGTTAGTAAGTGCATGCTCAAATTATAACATACGGAGTAATAATTATGTAAATATTAGTTCCTAAATGACAATTGGCAAATTATAAAATGATAATCAGCAAAATGGGTCCAAGTCTTATTGGTCAGCTTAATAACGATTTTTACTAAAATTATAAAATGAAAATTATTGTTTATTTGTAGTTTTTTATATATTTTTTTTTTTGGTAGAATGTAGTTTTTTATTTATTTTAAGGTAATTTTGTTACTTTTATAGAATTTTGAGTACCGGGATTCATGCTCATTTATTTATTTTTATCTCATCCATCGCCCTTCTGTTTTGAGAAAATATTTTTTAATTAAAAAAATCAGTGCAGGGGGAGAGCGGTTAGCTAGCCAACAAAATTAGTATAGTCATCACCGGTTACACTTTCCTTCTTTCTTTTTAGTATTAATAAGATATAGTGAATGCAAATGTTTTGAATTTTGACAAAACATGTGCAAAATGACCTAATAATTTAGAGGTGATCAAATTAACTTTGTCAATATTAATTAGTCATCGCTTCGTCTATTGAGATGAAGTGTTATATTCTTTAAGAGTTTGTTTAGAAGGTTCAAAGTTTGAATTCTCTCTCGACAATGTGTATGAAGAAAGTAAATTGGAAGAGTCGCAATAGGCCTCTGCAATATTCGGAAAAAAAATAGTCTTCCATCCATATGAACTGAGAGACATAAAAACTAAAAAAATTATGTTTTCATCACTCATCACCCATACATCCTCAATTAGAATACATTAAACATTGTAATTAATTAGTACTATTAATTAACTATTACAACTTGTGTGAACTTTGGGGCTACTTAGATGTGCTTGTAAAGGCAAAGGGCGCCGGGAGCAAGGCGGAGGAGGCGAAGGTGCTGGCAGAGATGCCGGGCTACCTCGCGGGCCGGAGGGGGGTGTCCAGGCGCCACGTCCGCGTCGAAAGGCTCAAGGCCCTGCTGGCCCAGACCACCACCACGGAAGCCACCGCCCCTCCATCGGAGGAGGGACGGCGGCTTCTGGGCTGCGCCGATCAGAGCACGGTGGCCGTCCACGTGCCTGAGGAGATGGGGAGGAGGTCCCACTCTTACATCCTCTTCAAAGATCTTCTTCCTACCAACCCTCTTCCTTGTACAACGGTAAATAAGTTTTTAATTAATTAACAGTTTTATAACTTATGTCCGTGACAATATGTCTTTATTTAGGATTAATTATTTTTTTTAAAGGATTTACTAATTTTTAAGTAGGATTTTAGTTTTTTTTTAAATAATTAATATGATTTATGTACTTAGGATATAGGTTATGAAAACGGATTAATTAATTTATTTGCTTTTAATTTATTTTATTGTTTAATAGTAAAGCCTACGTACGTACATATATGTTGTGAAAATTAAGTAGTTGTACACAACTCTTTCATGCAATTAAAATAGTTGGTGCTTGTGGATCAAAATTCTAGGATTCTAAGAATCTTGTGACGATGGCCATATGGCTGGGTATTGTAAGAATTCTAGGAAATGGAGGTAGAAAGATGAAATATATGAGTAATAAAATAGAGTGGTGTGAATGTATTTCAGCTAGCTGTATGGACTATGGAGTCTTCAAGCGGTTTTTTTTATTAATCTTTTACCCTACATATGTGAATCCGATACATGTTATAATTTAGTTTACGATACCAAAATTTCATGATTTTTAAAATTCAATTTAAATAATTCTTTGTATGTAGATTAAGAGCGAGTTCATGTCCTTAAAATTTAAGGAGTACATGTTAATCGATTGCATTGAGTGAGTTTGGTCATTGCGTGTGTTTCGTGTGGATTCGAATTGACCCAAAAAATAAAAAACGAATCTAGAATATGTGATATTTTAGCTCCTTTTTCCGATCAAAATTATTTAACGTTAGTGGATTTTATAAAGTTTATCCTCATTTCTAACCATGGCTAAAAGTAATTAATGTATTGGAAGAGGGAGAATTGAAAAAACATTAATTTGTCAAAAAAATTATGATACCAAACATACCTTAATGTTAATTGGAATTAATTGCCAGGGGCTAGAGGGGAAGAACAAGGGGATTGTGGAAATTGCTGGAGAGGAACATTCAGCAAACTCCAGCAACAGCACGGTGGTGCTAGCATCCTCATCCACCCTGGCCACCACCCCTTCCGAAGACACCGTCACTTTTCCGGCCTTCACGTCTGCCCACGCGCCGCCGCTCAACCTCACTCTCTCTTGACGAGCTCCGAAAAAGAAAAAGAAAATACTTAGGCAGAACCTTCGAGCATCTAGTCAAACGGTTAATCCTCCAAAAATAGTAATCAGAAGTCTTCAGTTCGACTCTCATCCAAAAAAAAGAAGCAAATACTTAGCAGAATATGTATGAACATATATATACATAACTTAATTAGATAGCTATATATAGCTACTTTTTTTTGTTAAACTAAGTAATTAATTAGAGTTTCTGGTTAATTTTGGCTAGCTTTAATTTGCATTGCTCAAAGGAACGTGCATGCATTTTGCTACCTTTTTTAAATTTTAAATTAAACAGCACCCAATTTGTAAAACTAAGCTGTTTTCCAATGGTGGTGGTCTGCTTTATATATTGTGTTCATGGTTTCGGTTTCGTTGAATGTTTGTTCTGTATAGATTAATGCATGTGTACGGGAGCGTTCTGCCTTAAAGCGGAGCGGTGGACGAGGTGAAAGCGAGAATGTCGATTTGAATAACGAAAATATTGGTGAAAATCTAATGTCTCAAAAACATAAGGGTTCTTTCGCAAGAGATTTGTCTATGAAGGGTGAGTTAGGGCCTGAGACGAGGCCAAAAGACGTAGTTAACGGACAACAGGTGAATATTCATGTACTACCCCTAGCCTTGTTGGCCGGTCCTGAGGGATGGAAGAGGCTAGCTAGGTTAGCCGAAAGATGGTTCATTTGAAGGAGATTCTCTCAATATCAGTCTCATCTTTATATATGTCGCTACGGAATTTGAACTCAAATTTCCTAGCCATGTAAATTAGCTTGTGCCGACCGACTTAACCTAATGGTAGAAGAGATAGTAAAACTTGAATTTTTACCCAATTGAAAGAGCGTAGACAGAAATCGAATCTAGAACCTCCCAACATTACCCATGCTTCCTAAGCCACCCTGTGCAGGACACATTATATGATTATATCCTACTTCTTTCCAACAAAAATTAGTCTTAATTTTATGTGACGAGATATGCTACTGATACTAGCACATATTAGTATATTACTGTGTAGATATTAATAGTACAACAAAGCAAATTTTTTAATTTGGTTACAACATTCAGTACTAGTACCATACATTATATTTCATAACAGATCGAAGATCCAGATTAACAAAAATATGTTCTAAATATCCGACAAGGCTTCATTAGAAAAACCTTTCTTATATAAATTCCCTCAATAATCATATCTCGTTGAGTCAGAGATGCCTTCATATTGACCGTCCAGATTCTGCTCAAACGGAGTTACACTGGGTCAATGTTATTGTTTTTGGAAAAAATTTAAACAAAAACCATAAATGCATTTTTCTAAAATAAAAAAATGATATAAAGAAAGGTTCCATGTTAATATACTGGGCCAAAAAGCCCAGACCCAATACACGATTATTTCGCAGGCCCAAACAATCTCACTCCCGTCCTCTCTTAATTGATGCTCACCTTCATCTTTCTATTTCTCTGTTACTCAGCCGGCTTTCCTCTCCTCTGCACAACCCAAAACCCTAACAAAAACCCCCTTTCTCCCTTCGAAGCTCTCAACAATGGCGGACGTAGTGCAATACCGCATGGAGCGGATGGTCCCGGAGCTCGACGACCTCGAGCGCCGTGGCCTTTTCTCCAAAGCCGAGATCGACGCGATCGTTCGCACGAGGAGGGATTACGAATACCGTCTCAAGCGTCCCAGCCCTCTGAAATCCGACTTCCTCAAGTACATTGACTACGAGAAGAGCCTCGATTCGCTTCGCAACCTTCGCAAGAAGATGAAGTTCCGCGAGATTAAGGAGAAGGGAAGTAAAAGGCTGAAGAAATCGGTATCTGATTACGCCTGTACTCGCCGGATTATTGAGATTTATCGCATGGCGACTACTAGGTTTAAGGGGGATGTTGGCCTCTGGTTTCAGTATTTGGAGTTTTGTAGGGTGAAGAAGAATGGTCGGCTGAAGAAGGTACGCTCTTTCTAATTCTTCTAGAGTTTCAAATGTGTCATGGTTAAGCATTCTGTGGAACAACAGATTGAAATGGTGTGTGAATTTAGGCGGAGTTCAAAATTCAATTTGAGGTTTTGTATATGAACAATTCAATTGGAAATAGCTGTATTATACAATACGGTTTCACATATGTCATGGTTAAGCATTCTGTGGAACAAAAGATTGCAATGGTGTGTGAATTTAGGCGTTCCAAATTCAATTTGAGGAGGATGGGGATTTTAATTCGACTTATCTTCCCAAATGTACCATTATGAATGTGTCATTTCTGGCCAATCAATTAATCCTAAGAAAATGTTGCTATTGTCATGATATCTGAATGTGCTTATTTCAATTGCCTTTTTGAACATGTGAAATCTGTTAATCACACCTTAATGTTTAATACAAGTATATGATTGCTATGGCTATGTTATATGGTGTTGTGTTTTATGTGCTTTTGTCGAGTTTTAAGTTTGACATCATGTTGTGTAATTTTGGTATTCCTAGGCTTTAGCTCAAGCCCTTAGATATCATCCTAGAATACCAGGGCTGTGGATCTATGCTGCATCTTGGGAGTTTGACCAGAATTTGAATGCGACAGCTGCACGGGCTATCATGCAGAGTGGATTAAGAGAATGCCCGACTTCGGAAGAACTTTGGGTTGAGTATCTTCGTATGGAACTTACATACCTTAATAAGTTAATGGCACGTAAAGCCGAGCTAGGAGAGAATGTTGGCACTCTTGTCCGTGACGAGAGTCATGTTGATGATGAACAATGGAAAGATGAGCATGAAGATGAATTCATGGCTTTGGAGAATCAAAATCAGGGTGAGGATGAAGAAGAGTTGGAGAAAAATCCAGATTTCTTTAGAGAGCAAGGCTATAACATTCTTCGAACTGTTTATTTGAGCTCAATTGATGCCCTCCCATCTAGTCTCTCCCTGAGGAAGAAGTTTATTGATATACTTGAAGCTACAGATGTAGCACGTTCAGAAGAAATGCAGAAAGAGATTCTAGCTGACATGAAAAGGGATTTTTCACAAGATCCATCTTATTGGGACTGGCTTGCTAGGTTCAAATGCAATAATCTGGATATTGACGATAAAACTGTTCGTTGTGAAGTCAACAAAGCACTTCAGGTTTAGTTTTCTTTATCCAGATCCCCAAAATCATGTCATGTTTTTATCTCTATGTCCATTTTACAATAAATAGGCTACTAGATCTTTGATTCATCCTTTTGAGATTGTTTTTAAAATACTTTGTTGGCATCCATGTCTTAGGTGTATGAAGAGGCTGTCTCCGTTGTGCCATCTGCTGCCATGTATGATCTGTACGTGAAATTCTTGATAAGTGTTATTTCTCCAAAAATAGCAGCCGTCTCACGTCATGTGTCGGACTACGTTTCCCGTCTTGAGAAAGTTTTTGAACAAGCAGAGACTGTAGGTTGTTTGACCCCGGATCTTGCCCGCCAACATATTTCATTTTACTTAGAAACAGGAAACACATTGGAAGCACAAGAGATGATAGAAAAGTACACTGAGGGCAAATTTTCAGATGATGTACAATTATTGAATATGAGGGTCTCAATGGAGGGGAAAGCACTGCTAGCACACGGACGTTTATTTGATCTCATTTGGAAATTACTGAAAAAAGCAACCGTTTCTGATGCTGAGGTCCTTTGGCTCACAGTAAGCAATAACTCTTGCTTTTTTACCATTTACCTAGAAAGTATTATAATTCATGTGCAACTATTCCTGAATCCTGGTCATACAAGCATTTTTCAAGATTTAGTTTGTAATGCCATGCTGTGTAGTGTACAGTTGTAATCTAAGGCATGATTATACTGCAGACACTCAAGTCATTTGGAATCGAAGAAGACTACTTCCTTGAATTGGTGGAAGTTTCCATTGCTGCATTGACTAGAGATGGTGGAAGCGATGATGGATTTTCCTTATCCTCTGAGCTTGTGAAATCCGTTTTTCAGATGGGCGGGATTGAAGGGGCAAGACACTTGTATAAACGGTATGATCCATGAGCAAATGAATATAATGATCTGCATGCTGGGTTTAAATTCTCGTGTAGGTACTAAATCCTTGAATCATCTCTTGCAGATATTTGGCTTTACCTCGACCTGGTCTCGTGTTGTACAAGTATTGCATTGAGCTGGAGATGAATCTCGCAATGAGTGGGGACAAAGCTGGCCTTGAAAATGCGCGAAAGCTGTTCGAATCTGCACTTGCAACTTATGAGCAAGATATCAGCCTTTGGCGCGACTATTATAGTCTGGAAACTAAGGTAAAATCTAAGCCTCAACTTGAATTCAATTGATTTCTTTCTGCATGATTTTGACATTAAAAATCAGTTCTAATAGTTGATGATTTGAATTGAGCAGATGGGTACATCAAAAACTGCACAAGCTGTATCCTGGCGAGCTCAGAAATTACTTGGAGATTCAGTGTCCCTTATATGATGCATCTCATCTTCTCATCACCAGTTTTGACAATTACTTGGGGGAGTTGAAAGGTGAAAACTTGAAACTACTCCCTTAGTTTAAATTAGGATTGTAATGTGGTGTAGAATTGAACTTTTGCAAATTGAGTCGTTTTGTGTTTATATAAAAAGAAAAACTTTCCAGGTTTCCGAAGGAAGATGATGTCTTGTTGTATGTACTCTTCTAAAAATCCTGTCTAGGCCCCGTGTCTAGGCCCTGGAAGGTCCCAACCCGCCTGGCCGTCCAACCGGTGTAGGTGTTTGTCTAAGACTACCTAGGCAACCGTTTTGGCCGTCTAGGCGTTTGGTGATCCCTCTTTGCCTAGGATCCGCCTAGTAAGTTTTTGAACATTGATTGTATGATTCTGGTTTAAAAAGTGGAAAATATTTTCAAAATCATGGTAGATTAATTTGTGAAAGTAGATGTTTTTGTAAGGAGAAAGTTGACATATCTAAAAATAGTTAAAAACCTAAAATTATGTAACTGCCATTCAAAAATAGGAAGTACATATCTTATCTTCCATGTTTTTCTCCCCGCCATTTTTCTTCCGCATTTCGTCTTCATCCTCTTTTCCAACAAAACAACGCTCCAAACGAATCTTCTTCCCAAATTGTTGATCACAATAACATCATTGAAAACCAAATCAAGAAGCACTGATCAACAAGGATGTTGCATCTTTTGTTCGGTATTATATTCTTGCAAGCTTTCGTTATTCTGTCGATGGTGTTCAGGACACCAGCTCGGAAGCTGGTGGTTCTGAGCCTTGATAGGACAAAGCGCGGCCGAGGCCCCATTATTGCCAAGTCTGTCGCTGGCACGGTGTTGGCGGTTCTCATCTCCTCCCTCAACAGCGCTTACAAGACGTGGAGAGTAGCGACGCGTGATGGTGAGATTAATCCTACGGACCAAGTTCTCATGGCCAACTACCTCCTCGAAGCATCCCTTATGGGTAATCGTTTTCGTCTGTCTCTGATCAAAAGAACCTAAATTTGAATGCTTAGATATCAATACCAAACGAACCCAGGTTAGAACCAAGTAGACCTGGACAAGTCCTGGCTGGCTCGCTTGGCACCTCCCGTTGTGCTCGACCGCAAAAACGGGTGAATATGAGCAATGAAATATCCAATTTCTCAAAGCCACAACTCGGCCAAAATCCGGCTCGGGTTTGATTTTGCCCAAGTCTAGAACTTAGCTACACGTCTAGAATGATGCACTAGTTTTTCTCTCATTGATTAGCTTGCAATCAATAAACGATTTTACTAATCTATGCGCTCCGAGCATAGGTAAATAAGTAAATAACCCCTATTAAAAAAGATTAGCTTCGATTTAGTTTATTTAGGGTAAGTCCTGTCATCGATCCCGTTGAAAAAATGATTTCATATAGTTGGTTAATATTGTAATAGTTCGTATCGCTAGTGGTTATTTTTAAAGTTGGTATTAATTTTTGTTCAAAATTAATACTTCAAAGTATTTAGAGTCTTTTTTCCTTAATAAAATATGTAACGAAAGCGTGATTTTCAAGTGCTTTTTTGTTTGGACATAAATTTAGCCAATTCTTCGAAAAGTTTATCCAATTTCTTCAAATCTCTTGCACTATTTTGCTTGTTACTAACATCCAATCAATCTAAAGCTTTGTGTGTTTATACATTCAGGATTCTTCCTATTCCTAGCGCTATTAACAGACAGGCTACACTATTACATCAGAGAGCTTCACATGAGAAGAAAGAGCTCTGATTCATCAAGGAAAAATGGAGAAAAGTTTGCTGGAGCCGAGGAGATAGAAGCTCGAGAGACGCAGGTTGGTACATTCAAGGACATTGTCAAACACCTCGGATCCGAGCTTGACACCAAAACCGACGAGTTGGCCTCTGCGGATTCCAAGATAAACGCCCTCAAGAAGCAATCTGAAGAGCTCCTTCATGACTACGACCGCTTGCTCTCGGAGAACCAAGAGTTTCGTGCTCGTCTCTTGTCACTCAATCAACAATTGTCTGTTCATAAATAACTAATCAATGGCAACTTTTGTTTATGTTCTTAAACTTGTTAATGCAACTTCTTTTTGACATATACCATTTGTAAGTAGAAAGAACAAAAATTGCTTCATTCCTAGCATTTGAGTTTTAACAAAAAATGGTTGATATATCAATTTTAGTGCATTTTAACTGAATTAAGTTATTATTGTCACATAGTAGAATTTCAGTTTTCTCTGGGTCTATGGAGTGCATTCTCCTGACATGTTCAGGTTATGGGTTCTCCCATAAACGGACCTAGGGAGGGGGCATGAGGGGGCTCGTGCCCCTCCTTTGGTCGGGTTTGTTATTAATAGGGTTTTGAATATTAGATTAAATATGAGTAAATTTAAATTAATTTGTATTATGTAAAATGAAAATATAAACTAGTCTAGTTGGTGGATTACTCAATTTTGTAAGCAATTCATCAAGATTCAATTCTCCATAGAGGTGTCATATACTGTATACACTATACAATAATTTGTTGGTGAATCTCGATCTATTAACATTGTCGGAAAAGTTGTGCTCCTCCTTTCAATCCGTTCTGCGTCTATCTCTGGGTGTATCAAACTTTAACCTTCAAATTCTACTTGTGCGGAACTATACTGGAGCGATGATAATGATGTTTAAGTTGTACTGGCATTTGTGTTAATTGCTTCATTATAGCACTTTAAAGCGGTTTTTGAGACACCATATAAACAGCTATAAAGAGTAATAAATTACCACCTATGAAAAAAGCATCATTGTACACAACGCAACACATCTAGAATACCTTGGTTTGCAAATTGTGATAGAATTCAATTCAAATCCATATACATAGCTTACAAATTGCTTAAAAATGCTCCTATAAAATTCACCACCACCACTAACAATATCGCCAGATGCAATTGTGGTGGCGGTGCTACAAATTGTATCACTATCATTACTATAATCATCTCCAAAATAACTAATAAAACTACTTTCATAGCTTTCCATGTCAAAAGTTGAACTTTCTAGCTCATCTCCATCACAAAAGCAAGCTTTCCCACAATTACTTCTCACCGTCACCCAACAGCTTTCATTATCCGAATCCGACCCGATTAAAGTACAAGATCTGGGTCCGACCAGTCTCCGGATCCTCTCCGCCGGAGATTCCAAAAACCGGGTCAGACCCGGATCTGGATCCTCGTCCCATTTCTGGTCACAAAGGTAGCAATTAAGTACACTCGTCGGGCTACCCGAACAAAGCCCATGACCCGGCGGTAAATCTTTAAGACAAACCGGATTTACCGCGGTAACAAACGGATGCTCAAGAAGCCTTTTAACCGACCACCGCTTTTCCGGGTCCTTGTCCAAACACACCCTTAGAAAATCCCTCAATTCACCGGACACAAATTCCGGGATTTCGGGTACCCGACCCGAAAACCCGATCCGGTAAAGCGCCGAAACCGGGTCGGAAAAAACACCTCCCCACGGATCCTTTCGGGTAACCATCTCGATCACCGTGCACCCTAGCGCCCACACATCAGCGGGCCGCCCCTGCTGCTCGCCACGCGCCGCCTCGGGCGCAATGTACATAGGCGTCCCCGAAACCTGCCAGCTGGCACCTGACGACACGTCGTCGTCTGCCAGCCCTGGCGCATCCCAGATCAGCAATCTTGGCTCCGCCACTGCCTGTTACCAAAATGTTACTAGGCTTAATGTCGCAATGCACGATCCCTCTCGCGTGCAAGTACTCGAGCCCTTCCAGAATCGATAGCGTGTGCGAACGAATCGCCACGTCATCGTTTTTCGCGATCGATTCGGCCAAGCTTCCACAAGAAGCAAACTCCATGAAAATGTTGTACATTGGCTTACCGTTTTCGACCGTTACGTCTTGCCCTTTGTACTCTATGATGTACGGACACCGGATCGTCGAATGTAGCTCCTGTTCGCGTTCGAGGATGCTCTTGTTCGTTATCTCAACCGATTTTACCGCCAAGATTTCGCCGCCAGGGTGGAGCACGGCGGTTGAGACGGTGGCGGTTGAGCCTCGGCCGATGAGTGGGCCCCTTGTCCACCTCATTTGAGTGAAATTGAATTGTAAGCAAAATTTAAGAGAAAGAGAGATTTATTGAGGGCTTATGAAGAAGATTGAAGCAAGCTATTTATACAAGAGATTGAATTTTAAAATGTTTAACTTTACTTTTGTCCAATTGGATGCTGGAAAGTGGGGAATTGACGGCTGGACGGGACACGTGGCAGAAGGTGAAGGGTGGGAGAGCGTTATGGTGGGGCTTGGTCGGCGGCGGTTACTTGGTAATTTACGAAAATATCGTGTAAATGATATCCATGTGGTTGGCACGTGACAGGCCGCGTGCCAAGTTGTCAAGCTCGTGAGTTATAAAACAGCTGGGAAAAACATGGGATATCATAGATTATTAAGGTTTAATTAAGGTTAAAAGGGTGGTTAATTGATGTGATGATTGGATGTGCTTTGCGTAAAGGATTAAGCATGTGACAGGTGGGATTAGCGGATGAGGTGCTTTGAATCTAGCTATTAAGTTGTGTTAGTCATTTTTTTAATTGTGATTAAGGAAATAAGACCATGGATTTAGAGTCTAAGTACGTAGTACACATGATATATGTCAATAATGTTAGCTTGGATTTTGCTTGATTAGTGATTCTTGTTTGAGAATTGATACCCATATGCCTAAGATCATTACAAAACTTGTACTCAACCGGATTTTAAGGTTTTAGTAACACAAACTTATGTATTTTGAATCCCTAATCATGTTACAACAATACAAGGCGACTTCGATTTATAAACGACATTCACTTGTAAACATTAAAGTTATGAAAAATGGTAGTCGAAAGCAATCAATTCACTGTTCAGATTTCAAAACTTCTGCTACGAGATATGACTTTAAATCTTCTGCTATGAGATATGTTATCGATTCTGTCTTATAACTATAGCACTATAGTGTTGTACAGTATAATATTACAACAAAGTGTAACTGTACTTTTGTGACAACGGACAATACTACAAGTTAGCTTGGATTTTACTTGATTCGTGATTCTTGTTTGAGAATTGACACCCACATACATAAGATTGATCGTTATAAACTTCTACTCATCCAGATTATGAGGTCTTAGCAACACAAACTTACGAACTTTGAATTTTATATGAAAAATAGAAGTTAAAACCAATCAGTTAACAACACAGATCTTATATGTAGCGACAAGATCTTTTGCAGTGAGATATACTATCGATTTTGTGTCATAAATATAATACTATAATGTTACAACAGAATGTAACTTTACTTTTATGACAACAGATAATACTAGTATAGTACATTATGAGACAACATCGGTAACATATTTTGAAACAGAGTACATCCCAACTAAGTAGACATGTCTATTTAGTCTATCTGGATTGTGCTCGAGTAGAATTGTAAGAACATGACCTAATAAGTTCTAAAGTGCTCAATCATAAAACCAGCTAATTGAGTTTCAAACTTACCCTTTTTTTAACCTTCTACTTTTCACTTTTTTCATTTTAAAGTTACATTGAACACTTGCTTCACTAGGAAGGATCGCTTCACGACAATCCCACTTAGCTTTCGTTGTAACTTTTAAATAAAAAAATAAGGGTTCGTTTGGGTTCTTTAAGAGATAGAAGTTACCAAAATATTCTAATGGAATCCAAGTCTTCTACTTTGTTGTTTTACTAAACTTCTTTTATAAATCTTGCGGCGATCCTCTACACACTGTATATGCATATGTTCACATTTGTCTACAAGCAATCTTTCCATCTCAAAAGGGTTCCAATTCTTCAAAATTTGAACATATATATGATGGTTTCTTAAGCTTTAGATATATATATATATATATTTATATATATGATGGTTTCTTAAGCTTTTTATTTTTCCAATCAGATCAATTCTTTTTTGCATATTCAGTAAAAATACGACATGGTTGAATTTAATTTTGAAAAAACTAATTCTTTTTTGCGATGGTTTGAAAAAATTAATATGCATATGCGCGTTTATCGAATAAAATTTCCCTATGCAAAAAATTCAATTTAAATGAAAGTGTGATTTGATCCATTAATTTTTCAAAATCCGACTATCGTGACCTCTTCTCAATTCACATGATGAACGTTTTTTTTAATGAACGGGTGATTTTCATTCGTAAGAAAGATAGTTACAAAAATTGTGTTGTAGGCAAGCCTAGAGATCGAGTTTACAATAGCTCATCTACGCCAATTCTAGCGAGCCCTTTTCTCAAGTCTTTATTTCATTTCATTTCCCTAGCCTTAATGCTATTTCTAACATAGTTCATAGTGTCCATTGCGGCATTGCACATTCATCACTATGCACATTTCTTGCTGAAAAATGAGTCTATTCCTTGCACACCAAACAATTTGAAAATAGAGTGGGCTTATATGTACATAGTGGACACTTGTGAGTTGTGACATACCCTATTGGGCCAATAAATTTAAACACTAGGGCCAATTAAAGGCCCAAATTCGGATCATTCAAAACACAAGCCTTGATATTTTATAAACCCTAATCTTGTTAATATATTGTATGAATTGTAACAAAAAAATAAGAGTTTGGCTCAAATGAAACAAACTCTTATCCTAAAACGTGAAACGAATGCACTTTTCCTAGTTAGTAGTGCACTTTTCATACAAAAGTGCATTGAAAAATACAAAAAGTGCACTACGAAAAAGTACATTACAAAAAGTATGAAAAGTGCACTAAAAAGTATGAAAAGTGCAAATGCGAAAAAGTGCACTCTGAAGTAGCAAAAGTGCACTACTAACTACAAAAAAGTGCATTCGTTTCAGGATAAGAGTTCGTTTCAGGATAAGAGTTTGTTTCATTTGAACCAAACTCCTTAAAATAATACACAAACTGATTCCTCGATGCTAGAAAAATAACGATGGGTAAATTTTGGTTTTTTTATGACGAAGAATCCATCTTTGGTGTTTTATTTCGGTAGACCATGGTTAAATAGGCGACGTGTCGGAAATCTAAAACATTTTTACCTATAAGGTCGGGATCCACTTTCTAACCCAAAAAACTTAAAGTTGATGAGTAGAGTTTTTATTTTTTCTTATATATTAGGTGTATTTTAGTCTTTATGTCATCGTGGGATTGGTTTTCCACATTCAGTAACAAATCCCTAACTCGTATACTTGATGGTAATAAAATCTCGAACCAGGTAAACCGGCTTGCGCCGACCAGCTCAATCCATTAGAATAAAGGAAGGTAAGAGTGGTTTTTCACCCCAATAAAGAGTGAGGCAGTGATCGAACCCGAAATCTCTCAGCACCCTTCGTGTCTTCTACCACTAGACCGCTCCTTATGAACCTCCCAACAATTCCCATACCCTCTACCACTTACACATACATATTTTTATTTGAAAAAGAAGGTAACAATTACCATAGGAATTAATCACTATCGATCTATTATAATTATTAAACCGTACGTCTATTCAATCATTTGATGTGATCAAATCCATGCTTTGAATCCAACTTTCAAATTTGTGTAAATATATCCAATATGTTCATCTATAAACCAATCCTTATATTTCAACACGGTAGACTATCAGGACAACAACTTATGGTATTGTAAAAAATCAAAATTCACTAAGTCAAAATAGGACCATTTCTTCCAAATGACCACAAAACTACAATCAATTCATTTTTCATGGATCTGAAAGATCAATATAAACTAAGATATTATACTTGATTCACATCACATGTTAGCATGTGTTGACATCAGACATGGGCAAGAGTTGACTTGTAGGAAACAGGTTTTAACAGAAGATGAGGAAGATCCAGTCTTGGCTAAGAGACGTATGTACGGTGGATCTACCAAAGTCTCTTCCACATCTTTTCACGTTCTTTATTTTTAATTAAATCACTACAATTAATTAATTATTTATTTGTTAATCAGTCCAATTAATTTATTTTATAATTGAATTGAAAACCTACAATTGCGGAAAATTAATTAAAAAATAATAGGAGCATGAATGCGTGATTGGATAGCACGTCAACTCTGCACGGAAAGTCAAACTTCCGTAATCCCACTCCCTTGACTTATTCTTGAAAATTAATTACAATTTTTAATATTTGCTTGTTCGTTTGGTTAATTGTGGAAAATAAATTTTTTAAGAATTTAATTCCTAAGAAAATATGAAATGTAATTTTTCAATACTACTTCTGTTTTATAATGTAAAGGTTTTTTTTTTGTATTTTTTAAGATAAGATTAAAATAGTAAGGAAAACAATTTAATAAATTAGATTATATTTTTAACGTATTTTTAAATGATTTTATATTTTCAATGCATCTTAAAACTAGATATATTGTAAAATGCTTAAATAAAAGTGTTATTTTTGAAATATTTTAGTATTAGTAGAATGAAAAGAGACTTATATTGTGAAAATTATTTTGTGCTAAAAACATCTTACATTGTGAACAGAGTAGATATTGAATTTTTATGGAATTTGTCAAAATGTATTTGGTTATATTATTAATTGGTCACTATATAAATTACTTAATTTTTGTTTGGTAGTAGTTGAAAAACCCTAAAAATTTATTTAAATTTACTTTAATAATCCTTATTGCGAAAGTAATATTAATGTAACCTAAGGATAAATAAGAAAATTTCAATTTACAAAAATAAATAAATATGGGGAATTTTTTTTAGGGATTGAACTTTAATTTTCCTATGGAGGAAATATGGGGAATTGAACTTTATCCACCTCCACAATGGTAATTTTAATTTCCCTATTTTATAGAAATTACAATTCATGAAAATTTAAATTTTTATGCTATATCCTCAAAAATATTATAACGGAATGCATGTATTTAAGGCTATTTCTTGCAATTTTCAAATTCATATTATTTTAAAATGTAACCAAATAAGCACTTAGTTACCAACAAGCATGGAGTACGTGTAGTGGCTACGCTTCGTTTCGATGAGGTCGAGTGTTCGGTTCTCAATGGAGGAGAAATGAACTTATTGGGTGAGCAAATCCTACTCAAAAAATAAAAAGTCCCTCGCGAGACTCAAACTCTAGACATAAACGTTTGATGGAACAAAACTTTTCCGCTAAATTGGGGTGACAATAACAAAAAAAAAAAGCACTTAGTTATTTTAGTACCAAAATACCAAGGAATCGTATATGAATTGTATACGAATTTGTATTTAATTTCGAAATTTTGCAAGAAAAATTCAGTCATCCTGTTGGCCTAAGTTTGTCCTATTTGATTTAATTAAATGTTGGAATTGAATTAAGCAAATACCTACAATAGGTAGTTGCCTGGAAATCACCCTTTGTCTTTGACCAATACTTTGCCGTTACGTGTCAGACTTCTATTAGCTGATATTGTTGACCTTGACAATGGAAATAGACCTTAAGACTTGGCCCCATCATATAAAAATAGTAATGCTATAAATATAATAATTGAATTCATTTTTTATAATATCTTCATAGACTACCCTATACTCGTGACGTCGACCTTAGCCAGACTAACAATAAGTTAGGGCATATTATATACTAGTATATAGCTTAGTTCTTTAAATGGTGGTTAGACTTAGATCGATGATTGATCCATTTTTTTGGGTATAAAATCAATTATTTAATTAAAGGGTTGAACAGTGAAGACAAAATAATCAACAAGATGTATTATGATGGTATGTAAATAATTTTTTCTTTTTAAAAAAAAAAAGTTTATAGGAGGTATTAGGTCATCATCTTAGCAATATAACTAAGAGTTAGGAAAGATATATGGAATTCGTAATCTCATTGTCACGATATATCATATTTATAAACTAAGTTAGAAAGGTTTAACTAATTTACATATATTTGAACATAATTTATTGTGAAATATAAATTATAAAATCTCTTTTTTTTGTTAATAAAATGTATAATTTTTCTACTCGACTAATCGTATGGGTGAAGAAATCGATCTATCCCAGATTAAAAAATTAAGTAATTGCCATTGGATTTTTCCCCTTATTGCCACAAGGTTTTAGAATAAAACCTCATGGACTAAGTCTAAGTGTTACGCATATGTTATGAACAGTCACTCCTGCGTTTGTATTTGGCTTGCTGGACTTTGACAATATCAACGAAAAAACTTTGACAAAGTAAATATGTCCAAATTCAAAAAAATAGGAGAACGAAATAAAAACACAAAACAAGATTACAACATGAACGAAACAACATTATTTTTTTCCCCACTTTCCCTTTTTATCTATGTGCCATCTCTACCTCGGACGAAATTGTACATGATACAAAATCATATAAAAGAATGGAATTGTATACCGCCTTTATAAGCTAGCTAACCATGTCTTCCCACAGACAAACCCAACTCCACCACCACCAACCAAAAAAAAGAAAAAAAAAACTTTGTATGAACAAAGTGATGATCGATCATCACATATTCAAAACAACAAAAACATGCACTATAATTATTTTTAATTCAGTCGACAAATCCCATTCAAAAAGCACGTGCTCATTGAATCGAATTTCCGTTCGCCGAATTCCCATTCCCATTATTACTATTACTATTATTATTATTATTACTCCCTTGCCCGCCACTGATAATCGACGAAATCGCAGCCGCCAGCGCCGCCGTGAACTTCGGGTCGTTGGCGATAGCCGCCGTGGCGGCGGAAAGCGTGTCGGCGTGGAGCTGCTGAGGTGGCAGGGCCTCCATAGCCTGACCTTGTGATGAGCTATTATGCAAACCGGAGAACTTTGACTGATTATACAAGGCTTGACCTAATAAAATCTGCGAGAGCTGCTGGGATTGGGCCGGGCCGGCAAGCCCATGGGCCAGGGCGAGGGGGAAATGGGAGTTCGGAAGCGGTGGGGCGCGATGGTGGAACTGGTGGAGAGGGTTGTTGTTGTTGGATGACGTGGCGGTGGGGCCGGAGTGGGTCAGATCCAACGTGACGGTTGGAAACGGGGCGGATGCGGAGATTGTGGCCATGTTCGATGAACATGGGAGGATTGTTCTAGCGAGGAAGCTAGGGTTCATGAGGGAGGCGCCGCCGTCGGAGCTCGGCATCGAGCCCGAGAGGAGCATGCTCGCGGCTGCTGACGTGGTGGAGGCCATGGCCATGGCTGCCGGCGGGAGAGGGTGGTTGTGGGTGCCTTCGTATGTTGTTATTAGTATGGACCTGTCCTCGGCGCACCTTTGTACCTATACAATTGAAGTTTCATAATTCATAAAGATTAGTTACATTTTACAGGCATTTTTTTATTAGTGTAAAATAATTACTAGAAATATATGTTATTTTAGAATTTATTTAAAATTAAAAAGCTATAATTTAACTTAAATATCTATGATATTTGCTCTTCTATTATATTTTTGTAATTCAAGATAGTATCAGAAAAAATATTAAATGGCAAATATTATTAAACAAGAAAATGATGTTAAAACGGCAAGTATTTCTGAAGTTATTTGTTTACGAACAAACAAACAAACGTACTTGTTTACGAACTGGGCAACCGATCGCCATTGTACACCGATAATAAGCTCGGGGACACGGGTTTCCTTTTGCCATTTTTTGTCCATATTTCCTCCATTGACATCCATCACTAATCTGCAATATAAGCACAATTAATTCTTCAAGTCAAGATCTTATGATACTTAGCTGAACTCCTAACCGCTTGAATAGATACCGGAAAGCATATAATCACAATTAATTCACAGCCCTAAATTTATTTTTTACTTTTGAAATTCTACTGATATAATAAGTACTAACCATGGGAGCTTCCGATCGAGCTCGAACGGAGACGCGAGCCTTCCTCATAGTAGCCTCAGTAGAACCACTCGCCTGTTGATTATTATTATTATCCATGGAAGCACTCGGATTCAACTCAGGACTCAGCTTTTGCGCCTTATTAGCCACCCACCGTTGATTCTCCGATTCGGGGGTTTCGTCCCTCTTACGGTTACGATCATCCACCGTCCGTTCCTCCAACGAGGTCTCATCAGACGGCTCTTGATTGGAGACCAGCTCCAGGAACTGACGCGGCTTGTTTTCAGCTGGCTCGAGCTTCGGTTCGTGGTTTTGATCGAATCGGGATGGAATTACTTGCAAGCTTTGGATTTGTTTTTGGCTTTGTTGGTTTTGGTTTTGGATTTGATTTTCTTGTTGGAGTTGGTTTTGGTGTTGCATGATAGAAACCACGTGCATCTGCAGCGCATTATAGTTCTGGCTAACTTGCGCCAGCATTCCTTTCAGCCTTTGATTCTCGGCGTTCATTCGTTCTAAATCCGCTTGAAGCATCGCTAGCTGAGATGAATCCAAATCAGTCAAAATCAAGCTCCTAATTCATTTAAATTTTGGCATTTTCGAAACGATATAATTGTAAAGATCAAGTGGTTTAAACAAATCGGCCGATCTTATCCGTGACTTAATTTAATTTAGACGTCTGCAGAGCGAATTAATTGGGGGCGAGAAATTTTAAAATGATTTATTTATTTATATTTACTTACCTCAGTTTTGGATTTTTTGTCTTCAGCGTCAGATGAAACGCCATCGTCCATCGTTGACTGATCGCTTCCCGTGTTAGTGGTGAGAAGGTGCAATCCCGTCTGCAATTAATGTCCAGCAAAACATTTAATTCAAACGAATTGATCCAGAGTATATTCGATTCGTTTCCCAAAATATCACGATAATTAATCAATTAATCAATTAATCAATAGATTCAAACTCAACTTAAGCGGAAACTTCCTGAATTTCTAGAGTATTCCAATCAATCAAGCAATTTTCAAAAAACGAATGACTCACATTCAAATTCAAATCAGGCTTCGCTTCAGAGCTCAGATCCTTCTTATCAACACTAAACAGATCCTTCCTCCGACGATCGGAGAAGAAGTCGACCTCGTTGACCTGAAGCCGATGCTGATCTCCGGCGCCGTCCTCCTCCTCCTGCAAACGCGCCTCTCTGGACGGTTGCGATTCACGCGCCGCCTCCGCATCTCTGCGATTCAAGCTCACAGGAATCAACTGCATCCTACTGATACTACTACTCTTGCTATTGAGAAAACCGGACTCAAACTCAACGCTGCTTCTTCGATCGGATTCAATGGCCAATCGCCATCCTCTTTCCATATAAATACGAAATCAATCGATCAACCACACACAGAAAAAGTGAAATTAATGAATGAACCACGGATTTGGATCGATAGGAGTAGTAGTAGGTAGAGAGAGGAAGAAAATCGGAGAAAAAGGGGCGTTGAAGAGAGAAATTGAAATGAAAGGGTTTCTTGTCAAGGAGAGCGGCTTTAAAAAGAGGGCGAAATTCGGCAACGTAGACCCGGCAAAAAGAAAAGGGAAAAAGGACAAAAGGCGATTTTGGGGATTCAAATTTTTCTTGGTGGTGAGAACGAGAAGACTCCGAAAGAAATAGGTAAAATAATTTGATTTTTTATTAATGAGTTTTCCTGGTCGATGTTGACAATTTCGTTTTTGTTTAATCTGATTAATTTGATTTTTTAATTTTGGATAATTAAATTAAATTATCTGTATTTTTGCAAGTTCGTGTAATGAAGGCAAGTAGGAGGTAGGACGGTGAGAAATAAAATTCAAAGTTTGGTTAATATTAAAGTCTGGGGATATTAAGCGTTGAATTTCGGAAAATGTTTTTAGATTTTATTTTATATTTTATAGGAAAAAAGATTTGATGTAAGTGGTAAATATGGTAAATTTAGAAGTTGAAAAAAATAACCAAATTAAGCTAGCATCAAAATAAAAACGAATTTTCTAACCTATGCTTAGGGTATAGGATAAGCATCTTGTTTTGAAAATATTTATTATTTTTATTTATCTAGTGAATTAAATCTTTTTTCGCTTAGACATTTTTTTTTAGGATTTTAGACATTTCCTTTTAAGAATTTAGGACGGTGAGAAATAAAATTCAAAGTTCGGTTAATATTAAAGTCCGGGGATATTAGGCGTTGAATTTCGGAAAATGTTTTTAGATTTTATTTTATTATTTATAAGGAAAATGATTTGATGTGTGTGATAAATATTGTAAATTTAGAAGTTGGAAACAAAAAAGGAAATAACCAAGCTAGCATCAAAACTTAAATATGAGAAAATTCCAAGCAAAAAAGGAAGAAAGTAAACTTATATTCGAATATTTTAAATAAGCTTGATAGGGGTGAGTCGAGCACAACAGATAGAAGTGTTGTTGTAAAGCAGGTTAATGGACTATCTCTATATAGGGAGTTTAAATGGACCATCCCTACGTTATCCCACCTAAATGATGGATCTTAGCCTCTTAGGGAACCTCTCGAGCACGACCAAAATTAACTAATTCTTACCTAGATATAGTTCCTCAATCGCATGAAAAAATCTCCACATTGGCGCAACTTGGATTTGATTTTATAAGAAAAATATTAGAGTTTTCTGACAAATCAAATAAATCGAGAGAATAAGTGACTTCATATATAGTTGTGTTAACAAGCATGGGAAACCATAAAACACCAAAACATCAGCTCAAAAGGAAAACTAACCAAATGAATAGGGTTGTAAATGTTAGAAATATTAGTGAGCATTTTGGTGTTCGGCTTGATTAATACTTATTCATGTTCGGCTTGATTTGTAAATGAGTTTAATTTAATCACAGTTTTATGGCTCGAAAGATAAATAAATTGAGCTTTAGCACAAGATACCTTGACTCATTTGTTCATAACAAATTAGATTATACGTTCGTGAATAAGCTCTAATACATATATATTATAAATATTAGATAGTTTTAGTGAAACTACATTTTTTAGTGGTTTCTCTCAAAGCATGCAGTTTAATTTTTAGTTTCATTTACTTATATAAATGATCACGTAAACGAATTGTTCGCGAACTTGCCTCACTAAAAAAATGGGAGGCTCGCCAACTAAACTCGAGCTTGGTGAGCATTTATATGAACCAAGCCCAAACAAATTTTTTAACTCAAACTAAATTCACGTTCAAATTCGAGCTTACTTATTTTTCACCGAGCCGAGTTTGATCGAGCAATTCAAAGCTAGACTCGGTTCTGTTTGATTACAATCCTAATAAACGGAATAAAAAACCTATAAGATCCGGAAATGAGGTGAGTAGGGTAAAAAGCATGAGCTAACAAGTTCACGAGGAGTAAATGGATCCATATTTTAAACTGAGACTGTAGTTTTTGAGTGTGAATTAAATTGGGTAAATTTCATCGGTTAACTTAAATGGAAAATGAAAATGAAAATGACGTCATGTATTGCGTCAGATAGAGTGGGGGCGTGGGGAAGGGATTTTGGAGGGATCGTCTACACCTGGTCAAAAAGAGAGTTGACTTGTTCGATCCCTCCCACCCCCACCGTTCCCTGCGGCGCGTTCCACGTGAGTTGGCGAGTAATTGTAATTTTTCGCCCGTGCCCGCTTTATCAGGTGCGCTCTCCCAAACACGCCCTTATTTTCATCTCATAAACTCTGGATCGCTCTCGATCCATCCCATGCACTACATTTTTTTGTAATTTAGCACTGATGAAGTGATGTTTGATATTAAGTTGTTAACCTTTTCTGATTTATTTATCATTTATTGTCTTCAAATGTACGCATTAAAATTTTCAACGTAACTTGTGTGATTGAAATAGTTTTATGCATTGAGTTCTAGTTTTTTTTGTTAAATATTTAAGAGATTTATTTTAATAATATTTAATATTTAAAAGAATTATTAATTCAAAACTGATAAAAATAATTAATAAATTATTTTTGATTTCATGTATTTATTTCTAAATTAAAATAGTTGAGTATATTAAATTTTACATTATTTTACTAGTTTTTTAGTGGCTAAATTTTATAGTTAAAATTCAAAATTTATTTTGATAAATGTTTTTTTATATGTTCTGTATAAAAAAATTGATTGAAGTTGATTTTATAAACAGTGATTGAAGAAATTACGAAAAAAATATATTGAAATATATTAAATATTCCGTAGATTGTATTTAATTATAATTTAAGGGTAGTATATGGAAAAAATTTCTATAATTAAGCTTATATAAAGTTGGGTATATAGATTATATTGTTAACTTTCAATAAATTTGCATCAACTACCTACGTCGAACACTTATACAAGAGCTTATTTATTTATATAAATTTTAGCTTGTATCCTTAGTAATTAATGCACTTCTAAGTTTAAAATGTCATTTTCCCTTTGAAATTAAGTTTAAAATGTCAATAAGCAAATAAAGTTATAAAAAAGTATTACATTGATAGATATAAAAACCCATATCGTGAAGATTTTTCAAAAATATCTCAATCACCTTATCTTTGAAACTTTATACAATTATTATCGTTGAACTTGTAAACGGCATATATAGAGAGAGAGTTTGGTTTAAATGAAACAAACTCTTATCTTAAAATGAACTCTTATCCTAAAACGAATGCACTTTTCATGGTTAGTAATGCACTTTTCATATAAAAATGTATTGAAAAATACAAAAAGTGCATTACAAAAAAGTGCACTAATTTTTTTTGAAATGTGCACTAAAAAGTACGAAAAGTACAAATGCGAAAAAGTGCACTCCGAAGTAGGAAAAGTGCACTACTAACTACAAAAAGTGCATCGTTTTAGTAGAGTTCGTTTTAGAATAAGAGTTTATTTCATTTGAACCAAACTATATATATATATACCCTTCAATCAATCGAATATAGCAGCGCATTTTGTATATACATATGACCTTAATTATTTATTTTTCGTAAATATATATATATATATATATGTGGCCTTCTTCTTAAGAGACTAAGTGAAAGTTGCCAAGCGAAAAAAAAATTCTCCCAAATTAATATCATAAAATTTCTTAAAGGTCAAATATAACAGCTTGTAGTAAATTATTTTTGTAAGTGGTAAATAGTTATATACTTATATACCATAATTGTCAAATAAACCGGTATTTTTTTGTCAGAATTGGAGATATTAAGAACCCTAATTTGAACATAGTTGCTTGATATTTGACTGAACTGAATGAAATGGGTGCACGAAAGCTGGTGCATGCTGTAAATTAAAGAAGAAATGTAATATCCAGCGCAAACAAAATTAAAAGGATCGAAAAAAAGGAAAAAAAGGAAAAAAAATGACAGGAAAAATGTGATACGCATTGGTGCAAGGCATAGGTGGGGAGAGTATCACAGGATGCACGCCCACCAAGATGAGTTTTCTTAAAGCATCGGTGGGGCCCACGGTCACTTGGTTGGACTTTTTTTTCTAAGAAGAATTTATTGTACTTTTATTTTTATTTTTGAGAAATTTCGGGTAGTATTCCGAAATTAGGATTATTTTGGTTGGAATTTTAATTTTAATTTTTTTACGTGAAATCTAATGGCAAATCCAAGACCTCTTACCAAATCGATAAGGAACATGAATCACGTAAACTGACTTGTGTCAACCGATTCGGCTCTATAGCAAGAGAAATAGTAAGACATGAGTTTTCACTTAAATAAAGAGGCGGAGCCAACGATCGAACTTAGAATCTCCCAACACCAAATATCTCTTACCAAAAATTTCAAATTTAGCCTCTAAGATATTGAATTTTACAATTAGTGTTCCTTTTTGTTTGAAATGGTCATATAGTCGCCTCTTGTCACTGAGTTGTTGTCAGATTTTTAGAACAATTTGGGTCTAAAGCACTCAAAAGATATTCAGAGCCACTTTTAGAGTATTTATTTGCGTCTTTCTAGCTGCCTCTTGTCACTGAGTTGTTGTCAGATTTTTACCTCCAATTATGGGTCAAGCCAATTCAATTCAACCTTTCATATTTGAAATCCTTTATAATGGATTAAAGGAGTAAAGGACTACCTATGTCAAAAAGAGTTCTTCGATCTTTTTTCACCCCTCGTGCGAGGACAAAAAATTCTAAAGTTCTTACATTTCAAGGTTTGAGTGAGAACAAATAACTCTAAGGTTAAGTATTCAGGAGTAAACTAGAACACTGAACTAGAACACTACCGAGATGGGTGGCTTATTAAAAAGTATCTATCTTGACATGGGTTAGCAGTTTTAAGGCCTCGGGCCTTATAACCTACCACACTTGAGCTGCACTCAAATGAGCGCGTTTGAACCATGTCCTAGTAGTACAAAGATCTTTTCGGTTTAAAACGATCATATTCAAGCCTATTATTGTATTTTTCACCCTAGCTAAACAATATGATTTAACTCTTAAAACTAGGGTTGTGCAAATTTCGGTCCGGACCGGATTTTTGGACTGGACCGGACCGATCGAACTGAGACTGGACTGAGGGCTAACCAGTCCGGCCCTCGGTCCATGAATTTTAAACTTACGGTCCCAGTCTGGTCCCGGTTCGGACCGATTTTGTTTTAAAGGGAAATTCCTTTTGGTACCCTTGAGGTTTTGACTTTTCCTTTTGGTGCCCAAAAAAAATTTATATTCCTTTTGGTACCCTCCTAATTTTAGGTATATACTTTGTAACATTATATTTTTTATAAATAATATGTAAATTTTTTCATTAAAAACATAATTTTTTCTTTGAAAAATATTAATTTTTTTTAAAAAATAATATCCCTGTCCAAACCGGGTTCAAAAGTGGACTGGACCGGACCGAACCGGAACCGCTCCGAGAAATTCCGATCCGGTACTCGGTCCAAAGATTTGGAGGATTTCGATCCCGGTCCGATTTTAGACCGTTGCCCACCCCTACTTAAAACACCCAAATTATGTACGTTTGTGACGTAATTCATAGGGGAAAAAAACGTACATGATTTGGTTTACAAAGTTATCCTTGAACTTTTATGAACCAATAATTTACTTATTTTTTGATAGAAAAACCAATAATTTATTGAATATAAAAGACACAAGTCATTTTGTAAGAGAATCCGATCAACGGAGAGTAGGTGCCAACTATTACAATATTTCCTCTATAATTTTCATATTTTGGCCAAACATTTTCACTTCCGCCAAACGCAACTATAACAAGTTGTTTCCTTATACACACAACTCACATTATTATACATTGAAAACGATTTTTATAAGAATTTTCATTGTGGAATTTTAATTGAATTTGATTATTTAAACTATTTTAAGTTTTTATAGACTTTTTAATTTTCTTTTTAGATTTTAGTTTTAAAATCAAATATATATATTTTATATTTTCTATGGCACATTATAAAAAAATTGTTAAAAAAAGTAGTTATGATTAATTTCTGAAGTTATCAATCCGATCCCTTATTTTAGAATATGAGACATTATATTTAATTTCACTTAATTGGTATTTTCTCAAAATCCATATGGTAATTCCGAGTCACTATCAAAATCTACATGGAATGCCTGCAAAATGCTAAATATAATATATCACATATAAAATGGTTTAAAAATGATTGTTTTGGTCATAGACTCATCGCATAAGGGCTTAGATTAGAAAAATTATTAGCATGGTAATTTTGACTGATTATCTTAGTTACAAATGAGTTTTTTGGTCTAGCTAGTAGTTAGCTGTAAACGTGTAATTAATTAGGTTTTGTTAAGGACAAATAGGATATAAACATATTGACCCCTCCAGATTTAGGCCATGATTACCTCATTTTTGAACTACTTTCGTGGAAATTAATTTTTATAATTTGATAATGCATAATCTAGTATAAGTTGAATATAGAAACATAAATGCATGCATATGTAATATAGGTATACGTACATGGCTAGCATAAGTGAAAATAACATGTGGGAAAGCTCGTTCAACCAAATCCGTCACTCATTTTGGAAAAAAGTTTGGCAATTGGAGAGAAAACATGTAGGACAATAGAGAAAGACAAGAGCAAATTGTGTATGGTTTTAGTTTGAAGTTTGAACTGTTTGTAATTTGTGTGCGCGCGCCAACCAAACGGCGCCCAAAGAATGGACGAAAAAGCACTAGTGCTTAACATTTGGAGTAATTAATTAGCTAGCCCTAAAATTACAGGTTTTAAACGTGCTTGCGTATATTATTCTTTGGAAAAAGTGACAGTAAGATGAAAAAGGTAAGAGGCTAGGGCCGGAACAATCGAGCAAGTATTTATTTTAGAATTAAATTAAGCTTGATTAATATACGTATTTTCGCGCATACATTTTATGTTTTGGGGTTATCGGGTGGTGTGTGTGTTATATGTGCTTTTCCAGACGATTCATCACACCAGATTTTAAAGTCGGCTCTTGTTGTCTTGCACTCCGACGTTGTTATATGATTGTGTTAGTCCTCTACTGACCCTTAGAAATGTTTTACTCATATCTGGACTCAAGTTCCTCGGCTTCCATATTGGGTGTTTGTTTCTTGTTTAGGTTATTTAATTTGTTTGTTTTGTTGGTTCCTTTTAGGGTTATCGGCTTTACTCTGGGTCGACCTACTAAATCCTTTTCTTTATAAAAAAATAAAAAGAAAAAAAAATTGGACCTGTTTTATCTAATAAAATATAAATGTTGACCATAGGAAAGGGAAAGGGTGGAGAAATAATTAATGAGAAAGAGAAGAAAATATGGCTTGTTTTTAATTTAAAAAAAATGATACAAATAAATTATAGATGCCAGTAGTCGTCGGCTACACGTATATAAGTTGGCAAAATAGTCGATTTTTTTTTTTCATTTCCATTTAAAATATTATTTACAATTATAATAAAGTGATTGATGGAAAACTAAGATTATTTTGCATTGACAAAACTTTCAATTTTGAAATTTAAATTGAGAGGGGAAAGGGGAACAATCTAAGGTTGTTAAATTGATCGATATCGGGACCGGCCAGACTCCGCTTAATTATGATTTCGATTTCGTGTTTCAGAGAAATTGAAACTGATGGTTTCAGAACTGAACCCAAATCTATATAGTTATATTAATTTTTTTATGTTGGCTTTTATGAAATCTGCAAGGCTACGCGCTCCAGGGTTTCTGGAGCGCGCGAGTTTCGTGCATATAACAAAAACTATATATAGCATGTAATTAAGTTTAATATTGAGTGCACAAGACACCCGTGAATGTGATTATTAATATAGTTAATCAAGGATAACATTAGGAACAAGTTGATTGGGTGATTAGTATCAATCGTCAACCTACATCTCAAATTAAGTTGGATTTCTTGTTTGAAGGAAGCTAGCTAGTTTCCCACGTATGTAGAGTTTTTAGATATAGCCATCGAGATAATTAATTATATTATAAATGTAAATAAATAAGTCACTATTGATCCACTTCAAATCCAGTGATCATTGTATTTAAAAAATCTTGGATCAACTTATTAATAAATTAGTTGAAACTATAAAATATATGGATCATCAAAATATAGAGTATAGCTTACTAGATGGTTTGAGGAATACCGCGTACACATATAAAGGAAAAGGGTGATTAAACGACTAATCGATGTCCTAAAACATACGATTAGATTAAGAGTTCTTATTTGAAATTTTTTACCATTTTTATTTACTTAAATTTTTTAAAAATTATATTTAATGAATTATTATTTTTAAAGATTTGATGTCTAAAAGAGAGAACTGTTAATTGAACTAGACCATGTTAGTTGCATTTGAGGAGTGGCGCGGTTTGATCTCAAGATCGTTTCCGAGTCTAGCTACTCTTTAAGATAGACCACACAAGAATGAGTGAAATTTCGGTTCGATTTGACCTAGTCACCCTTAAATATGTATTAAATGTCAAGTGAACTTGATTGTAGTTACACTTGGGGAGTGCATAGGGAGAGGTTGCAAAATCCGCCATCATCAAAATCAACATAACTATGTAGATCTGGGTTTGGTTCCGGAATTGACGGTTCCAATTCCTCCAACACGATTTCGGTCCTATTCCTAGGTCGGTCCCTCCCTGTTCCGAAAACAGCCATAATAATAATAAAAACTGTCAAATTGAGAACTCAACTGCGAGCCTATTTTGAAGGACGACCATGACCACGGTTTCATATGAGAATATTAGCGGTTCAGAACCAACAAAAACCGTCGGTTCCACAATTTCGGAGGTGGCGGAATCATGACTGTAACCGCCCGGGAACGGAACCATCAGTTCCGATTCCACATATTCTCGATCCCAGCCATTTCCTCGGTTCCAGTGAAACCGGACCAGGTATATAACTACTTACTATTAAATTTATTATTGATATATTCAAGAAAATAATTGTAAAAAATAGGAAAAGGTCAATATAATTCAACAATGCACAAAGAACGCGCTGGACGCGTGAATTTCTAAATCCCCAAAATCCCAAAATTTCCCAAATCTCATATACCCCAAATCCCTAATACCCTAAATCAATCTTCAATCCTTGCCCCAAACTAAATATTACAATCTCCTTATGCCAGATCTATATGCTTGAGCCTGTTTTTGCGTGCAATTCCGGCCAACACCGTTGCAAGCTTTGAGGAGATATGTGCGACCGTCTGTTCCGGGCCTTCCGGCCAACACCGTGCAATTCCGGTGGTGTTCGTTGTGTTCCGGCCGTCCCCGGTTATACCTCTTGTTTCGTCTATGAATTGATCTTGTTCTGGACCATGCTCCTATGCTCTTCTTCATCTTTGATTTCCTCTTTTTAGATCTGTTGTTCTTTGTGAACAAGTTTTGTTTGAAAATTTGGAAAAGAAAAAAATATATAAAGAAAACGAGGAACAAAGTGAGATTGATTTGCTCTCTTTTGAGGTGCATTTGCTTTAACATAGACCCGGCTGAAGAAAGCCATAACCCGGCTGAGAAAGCCACCAACTTTGGCCGTGGAAGCCATCGCTAAGCGAGCTTTCCGACCACCTTAGGCAAGAAGCCCTGATTGCTTGACACACTTTCTCAAGATAAGCGTTCGGCCTCTGCCGTCGGCAGCCCGGAGGCCCTCCTTCGTCGAATAGTATATACCAAAATAATGAATGGAATATGGAAAAAAAATGAATGAAAAATGAAATGACAAAAAAAAAGAAATTTTGGGTTTATCTTTGTTACTTGCTTGGCAAACATTACTTGCGAATCAAATTTACTTGAGGAGCAAGTTTGTGTCTACTTGCATTGTAAGTAAAACGTTTACGTTTTATTTGTGAGGCAAGTTTGACATCTTTTTTTGCAGGATAGCTCGGGGCTTTTTATGTACTTATTTCCGAGGAGTTGGAGCTGAGTTTGACATTGAATCGAGTTGTATTGGGCCAGGTCGCTTGGTGCTCTGGGGCCTTTGAAGATCCTTCATTTCGGTGAAGGGAACGTCAGTTGTTCATTTCGCACGTCCAAGAGGGGTCGACCAGCTGCCCGCGGCGCTATTCTTCTAGTGCTTTACTCACCCCGATCTCAAACTCTTTTTAGTTCTTTTTTCGGAGATTTGTACTTTTCTTGCTTTTCCTGCTTGCTTTTGACTCTTTTAGCCGTTTACGGCTGCCGTTTTATAACGGGCTCTCGGATTACCAAATCTGTTTGGTATTCCGAATTCTTACCTTATCAAAAAAAAATAAAAAAAAATAAAATAATTCAACAACGCACGTAATAGATCTGAATGCGTCTTTGAGTATTTGATTCCACCGTTCTCCATATTTCAACCTCTCTTTAAGTCTTAATTCAACAGAGCAATTGGCAGTTTCATGTCTGCCTAATACTAATTGCCTGGATTTTGTCATGCCACAACTTCTTCTTCTTCACGTTTCATTCACATCGATCTTCAATTTCTAAATTTTTATTCACATTATATAAATTTAATGGGGGTACATCCTCTTGCTCAATAACTGATATATATAATATATTTGAGATGGATATATTCCCTATATTAATTTGGTTTATTTTAACTAAATTCAGTTATTATTGCCACATAGCTGCATCTTCGGTTTTTATTTGATCTTTTGGACGCATCATCCTGATCATGGTATCAGTGGCGTAGCCAAGAATTTGTGTCAGTGGGGGATAAAATCCGTTGATAATTTTTTTGGCTATAAAAATATTCCTGGTGAAGCCAATTTTTTTTTAATAAATATATAAAAAATATATATTTTTCTGTATATAAAAAAAATATATAAATTTTTTGTATTTTTTATGTATAAAAAACCATTCAATATATTTTATATATATAAAAAATTAATCTTCTATTTTTTACCAGATAAAATAGTTTTGTATCAAATAATCTAATTTTTTTACTATAATTTTTAAAAAAATTATTTACTTTTTAAAAATCCCAATGTGGACTGCAGCCCGCACTAGACATAAACTTCCTCTACCATTACATGGTATGGTATATATGTTTCCATCTTGACACCCTAAATCCGACTTGTGAGAGACTATTAGGCCAAATCGAAATATACAATCTTGATCCGGATGGATGGACTACAATATTTGTAATCTTTAGTCCGTGGACCTGGCCAGATTAATACGGTCCTTTGGAACGTAACGATTGAGTTTCATATTTTATTATAAAATTTTAATATTTTTATGTTAGAAAATGGCTAAATTACTGTCCGGTCCGATTTTTAATATAATTGAGTGTAAAAATTGAAAATTTATGTCAAATATTAATATTAAATTATTATTTTATATATAATTATTTTCTTAAACATTATATAAATCCAAATAAAACCTAAATTTGAAATAATTTATTATAGCACATACTGACATACGTAGTCTAGAGTAAACGTATTGGCGTGATTGGCCTTTCACTTATCCAAGTCAACAAGCATAAGTTTTCATTTTTCAACCGGATTCCCATCTTTTTTCAAACCCTGGTTGGACCGACATGTCATTTAATTATTTTACAACTGTATCTTTATGCAATAGTTATGACCGAAAAGAATATTGGTTAATCAACTTTGGAACCATATACTATATGATTTTACAACTTATTTTATTTCATTTCTCCACCTTTCTTGGGCTATGCTTGGTGATTTGGAAACCCTAAAAAGGCTAAAATAAACTGCCCATACTCCATTGTCAATCCAAAGAGCTAGCTGTCTAATTAATTCTTCCTCATTTCACGCTCCTCCTTTCCAATCTCTGTGAAAGAAAGAAAAATGAAGTTAATGGCGTAACAATTAAGTTGCAAAAAGGACCAACACTGTTGATTAGGTCGGACATTATGTGCGAGCTAACCCGTTGTCAGAGTTGGATAATTATCTCCTACGTTTTTCGTGAGGTCAACACTGTTGCGGACTTTATCGCCGATTCATTCAATCGCGTTTCTTATCATTCGATTGCGCGCAGCTGATCTAAGTCTTTAGGAACAAAATTAAGTTAATGGTGTAACAAGTTGCAAAAAGGACCAACACTGTTGATTAGGTCGGATATTATGTGCGAGCTAACCAGTTATCAGAGTTGGATCATCTCCTACGCTTTTCGTGAGGTCAACATTGTTGCGGACTTTATCGACGATTCATTCAATCACGTTTTTTCCATTCCGATTGCAGCTGATCAAAATCTTTAGGAACAAAATTAAGTAAAGTTAATGGAGTAACAACTTGCAAAAAGGATCAAAACTTTTAATTTGGTTGGATATTATGTACATATTGGCCCTTTTCAAAGTTGGAGCATCTCCCGCAATTTTCGTTAGGTCAACACTGCACGGACTTTATCGTCGATTCGTTTCTTTCTTCCATTTCGATTGCAGCTGATCGATATAAGTCTTTAAGATCATGTTCGTAAGAATGCTCTAAGACGGCCCAAAGCCCATTAATATAGGGATCCTTAATTCAATTTCTTATGAAAAAACAACATGCAAAAAGGACCAAGCTAAGTTGAACTTTTAGGGCCCTGTCCTACAAATACTAAAGTCGTGCATCATCACATACAGCCGACCTACAAATACTAAAGTTGAATCTATTACAATACTAACTCTATTATTCATACACAATTAGTTAAAAGGGGATTGATATTCATGCACAATTTGCCCATATGTATAGTTCGAGGAAAGTTGAAATAGTTGATTTATATGTACATACTATAATTAGATTGACGTCAATTTTTTTTACAAGATAAAAATTTAAAGTACCAGACATATGCGATAAATCAGATAAATCAGGAGTTATCGCCGTCGGAAAGTGATTTTTGAGTGATAAATTAATGGAGTATATCGATAATAAATAAATATATAAAAAATATCAAACTTGAATTAAATTGTACGTTAAGTGATTTGCAACTTGGGTAATTACACCTCATTACCTCAACCAACCTCATAAATTGCAGCCAATCCAAGCCCACTAAAATTGATCGATAAATATTTTTTTGGGGATTTCAATATTACATAAACTGCCCAAAAGTCCACAACTTTTACTCCAAAAATATACCATAAGTCCACAACATTAACTCATTAACATATATTATAATATATATATATATTACTATAACACCATGCATGAATTGATCTCATCTAAAGTCTATCTTTTACCGCACTATATGGGGTGAGCTGATAAACTTTTCAATGTAAGATTTTTTTAATAAAATTATGTGAAAGACAAAGTATAATTAATTAGACTAATTGGTCAAGGTTTGCCTACAAATCACGACGTTGATCGATCTGAATCTTGTTGGGCTTAAATTGCCAGCTTATTTGGAAAGTTGACCAAATGGCCCCTCCTTGATGACTTGTGAACATTGACCTTTGTGGAAAAATGGATTTATATTACCAACAAGCATGTAGCGTAGTGGGAAGGACTACGTTTTCCTTCGTTGAGGTCGAGTGTTCGATTCTCAGTGGAGGAGAAATGAACTTGTTGGGAGAGCAGATCCCACCCAAAATAAAAGAGACTTCACGAGACTCGAACTCTAGACGTAGGCGTTTGATGAAGTAAAGCTCTCCGCTGAACTGGGATGACAATGACCAAAAAAAGAATGGATTTATATTAAATACTTATGGTCCTTTCTATATTCATAAGTCATAACATGTCTAACATCCACATGGACCGTTGCAATTTGTAGGCTAAATGAAGAAATTTAGAAGAGCCCTTTCAATAAATAAAAAATGTACGATTTGCCCTTTTGGGTCTCTTATATAACAAGACTAATAATGCATCCAATTCAAACAATCCAAGTAATTTCAACCAAAATAGTTATATAAGCTAGCAAGTGGAATTTCAACCCATACCAGAACTCAACTACACTTAATTTTGGTAATGAAGTCATATGCATGCATGAGGATATATATAGGACGAGGCCAAAGTCGGTCTCTTTTGTGGGCCACTCTTTTGGAGATGTTCATAATTATGGTTAATGGAAAAAACTTTTGGATACAAGATTGACTACTATCTTAATTTTGGTACTTTTTTATTTATTGAAAACTAAATGGAGATCCTATATAATACTATTGTAAAGTTTTAACTATTTACTGGCTAGTCGGCCATAAGGTATATAATTAAATGACAACTAGATCAGCCATTTTTTAATTGAGGAGGCGTATTGGAATATTACTTTTCAACACTAAAGTTGAAACATAGCCGTACATAGTATATAATCTCTTGGATTACTCCTTTTATCATTAATTGATTTTATGATGGAACCCCACTGCATATCTGTATATGGCTTATGTATACATGACCTCCGACTGATGACCCACAGACTTTAACACTTCAGACAACACCTCTAATGGACCCACGTGGCCAAAGCTTGGAGAGGAAAGTGAAGCATCCAATTCCACACTTGGATCACCTCATCACCTGCCTCTGTGCAACTGTCTACTTGTAATAAATCATGTAAGACTTTGCCTACGAGCTAGATTGAACAAATTCAATCGACAACCTAGAAGGTGGTTTACTGCCCCAAACTCGGAAGAAACAAAATAATTCCTAGGCTTTGCCTACTATGATGATAATGAAAGAAGAGCAAGCCATGTGCGCTCACAAGGACCGGTGACGTGCGCTTGTGCCAAGGCCATCGCTAATGTCACTTAGTCCCTTGTCGCGTGCATCGTTGATAGCCAAGGTATATGCATGCATATGACCGAGACCCAACACGCGCTCCTCCTCCTTTTGATACGACGTCAAAAACCTATCTTTTTCTTAACCTTTTTGTTTGTCGCCGATGCTTCTCCGAATTGGTCTCGAGTCTCGTTGCATCGTTGCCTAGCCCAGAGGTAGTGTACGCTGATCGCCTTCTCCTAAGGCATCACATTCTTCGCATCTAGCCTGAGGCCGCGACATATATCGATGCCACTCTCGCCGAATAACCTTGAAAAATCGATCCTTTCGTGTAATTCAGCAAGGACTTTCGCCCAAGGCTTCAATGATATGCTAGACTCCAGACTAGACTTGCCATCTAAGACCAAATTCGGCGCTTCTAAGGCGACCGGCCAAACCCACATTCGAGAGTCGGGACACGTCAACAACCGAAGTACCTAACCATTTCAGTTTGAATTTATAAACGATCTTCTAAAAAACTACTTAAAATAAATAATTGTTTTAAAATTCAAATTGATGTGGTTTGGTTATGAATTTGAGTGTTTTAAGAGTTGAATCCTACCAATTTAAGCGTGATCAACACAATATGTTGATCTTGAATTTAACCAATTTAAACCAAATAGGGGCATCATCTCGAAAAGCTAAAACTTCAAGGGTACCAATGAAAATACGTTTTTTAACAAAAAAAGACAAAAACTAAGGAGTACCAAAAGAAATTTCCTAAAAAAGCACCTTCTCTTCTCACGCACATTCCCATGGAAAGACCTGGGGATGAGCATGGGTCAATTTAAATCGAAATTTTAAGCCGAACCAATCAAACCGAAACCAATATTATTCGGTTTGGTTCAGGCATTTCTCAACTTTCGATTTCAGTTCGATTTGAATTTTTTCAAAGGGTAGCATTCAATCCATCTAAAATCGATAAAACCGATACTAAACCGAAGCAATTCGATTCGATTTTTATTTCACCTTAAACCAAATTTAAATTGTCTATTCTTTTTTATTTTTATCGATTTAATTCGGTTTTGAACCGATTGTATATGTCATTGTCAAACTGGGGAAAAAATAAGTAGCTAGCTAGCTAGGAGTGATGTGTACGAAAAGATTCGGCTGCACCAAGTCAAGCTAATTTACATGGGGATCAACACCTTTGATTTTATAGTCCAACATTTGACATGATCGTTTTCATATCATATTAATTACATCCCATTTGATCTGAAACCATAAATTTTAGAATAATGTCGTTTATGTTAGAAGTAATCTGTATTATCAAAGTGCAAGTAATTAAAGATGATATATATCATGAAAAAATTAGCATCCTGATGCATGATAATATTTTTAGAGCTATATATCGAAACTGAAAAATATTAAATCTAATAAAATAAGTAGAATTTAAATGACCCACTCGATTTCAAACTAACAGATAACTGGATTGGATTCGGAAATTTCAGATTATCGTTTTAATATGTATAGTTTGAATTAAAAGGGGATTTTTCATCTTAGGATAAAAGGAAAAAATGTTATTTCACACGTTGAAAAACAGTTTAATGCAATTCTCATTTTCACACAGGACACAAATCGATACATATGTATAATGTAATAATGTCTATGGTTTGGTGAAGAAAATAGCCGCGTATTTTGTTTTATAGAGACCGGAAATTTGTCGTCGTTTAATTTTGATATAAAATCAAATTTAACCCGTGTGTATGAGATTTATAAATCTATCTGAAATTTCTCTCGTGATAGACAACAAAAAAAAAACCTGAATATTTCAACCCAAAAAAAATCATGAATATTAGAAAATTCATAAACCCTTTTAAGAAAATTAATTAATTTAAAATAAATACAAACTTATAAGATTGTCTATTTTAGAAGCATAACTTATGGTCCTATGTCCTTGGGGCATAGAATACGCATCATATTTAGAAAGATTTGTTGTTTATTTTTTATTTATTTAGGGATTTAAATTTTTTTTTCGACCGATTTATGTTTTTTTTTTTAATTTTAGTTTCTAAAATCAAGAAGTTTATCTTATGTCCTTAGGGTATAGGTTAGAAAAACATATAATACTACCCATTACTCCTCATTATTTTGCAATTTCCCATAAAGCATAGCTTTTATAGGAAGTAACTTTAATTTTGTTGTTTAGTTTATAAAATAAATACAGAAATTTAGTTTCAATTTTTTTTCTTAATGTGTCCTAAATATACATGATAAAAAATTTAATGAAAAATATTTAGTTAGATGTAATTTTTTAGGATTATTTATTTATTAAAATAAATTCTTCTTCTTTTAATTATTCTCTAAGCTGTTTATTTAATAGTTAGAAGTCATAATAGACATTAATAACTTCAATGTGTACGCATAGAGGTGTCAAACGGGTCGGTCAGGTCGAGTTCAGGTTCAGTTATTTCGGGTTCGGGTTGAGTCGGGTTTGGGTCGTAACGGGTCACCGGTCAAATCGGGTCGGGTCATTGCGGGTTGTCGGTCGGGTCGGGTCGACCTAACAGGTCAAGAAAATTGATTTTTTTACCATTATTAAAATATTTTGTATTTTAAAAATGATATTTAATAATAAATCTATTATTTTTATATATTTTAATAATAAAATATATTATAATTTTCAAAATATATTATATATTCTTAAAATATAACAAAATGGGTCAATCCAACGGCTTTTCGGGTTTGAACCCAACGGGTTTCGAGTTTATCGGGTTCGGTTTATTTTAGATTTCAGGTTGAAATTTTCGGGTCTTGACCCTAAATTTTTCGGACGGTTCGAGTCGGTTTTTCAGGTCGGGTCAGCTTTTGACACTCTACGCATAACTGTACATATATATGCTAATCATCTAATTATCTCATGCCAACGTCGTGTTTAATTCATAAGAATACTATTTGCTACTAGTACTACCCTACACGTTGTTTTCATAAAGCCCAACTTCACCTAATCTTAGCTTTTCCAATTAGCTTGACGTATCCATAGTTTTAAGTCAATTTAATACACCTATAAATTTATGCTAAAAATTGAGAAGAAAAATATCTTCATTTTCCATGGTTGATGCTCAAGTTGTAGCATCCAAGCGTAATGCTTGTACAAGCTATCACGGGATAGGTTTTGTCAGATTGCAAGAAATAAAAACAAAATTGACCCAATATAACTCCGCTTCAGCGGAATCTAGGAGGTCTAGATGCGGTACTCTCAACTTAAAGCATGGAAGGTGCATTCGAAACACTCGAAAAAAACCACCAAGCAGTCACCTAGTAAGACAAGGAAAACGATCCTAGTACAAAAATATATATTTCTTGAGGGTTTGCTCTCAGCGGTTTATTTAAACTCAAGTGAAATAATTCGAGCTCAAGGGTTATTATATAAAACCCCTGATAGTTTTTATCTGATAATTTGATATTTTTTAAAATAAATTCTCTAAGGAGTTTTTTGTCAACCCACTTTAATGATAGACACTTTCAAGAGTTCGAAAAAAAACGTTTGAGAATTTTTTTTTGGTAGAACGCTGAGAAATTTTTGGTAAATACAATAGATAGCTCTAAAATTCCTCGCCTAGCTCCGTCGAGGCCCTGCCTAGGCACTGGAAGGTGCTAGCCTTCCAGCCCGTGAGACTGTCTAGTCCATCTAAGTTCTTGTTTAGGCTGCCTAGGTGCTAGCCGGTCACTCCCCGTCTAGCGTTTTTTAAAATATAGAAAAAAATATAATAGAGCACAAAAATCACAAAACAAACAAAAACACAAAACAAAACGATCAAACCACGAAAATTCAATGAAACTATCTGTTCTGAGCACTACCTGTCTACCACCCCGATCTTCTCCCTTAATTGTCCATGTATTTTGATACATCTAGAAAAAAAATCAAATCAAATTAAAATAAATTTGGTAATTTTATGATTTGAAGTAGCTGATAATGTTCATTCAAAAACATAATTAAATTGATAATGTAGATTAATAAAAGAGGTCGCTTTTTTTGATTAATACATGACACTAACTGCTCTTTTAGAATCTTGTGAACATATTATTCTACACCATTTCTAATTTAATTGCCACCCCCATCATCCGTAATATAGCGGCATCTATCAATCTATTGGAAACATATAAGACTCGAGTAAAAGTAGTCGTGGATTACAAATAGAAAGATGCTCGAGTTATGCTTAAGGTACGTTTTATGACCAGAAAATTTCAAGCAAATGTAAGTACATTAAATTTGTGGTTTTAGATTTAATTTACATAGGTCTCTTTTTATTTTGAAAATAGGATGAGTAATCTACTGAGTTATATATTAGTCTAATTAAGTCTTAACTTTTAGATGTGAAATGTACATTTTCCAATAAAAATAATGCAAACTAAGCTAGGCAGCTAGCTATATATTGCTTGATTTTAAAACTCTATGGAAAAATATACAAAATCTATAAAACTTAATTACAAATCTATCTATATACTAAAGAAGGAGCTTTTATGAAACATGTCAATCTCTGGTTGATTTCGCCTATGTATCGACCTTATATTCAATTCGCATATGTGGCGCCAAGTCATCAAGACTCTAAAACAATTAATCCAAAACTAATTTTAGTAAATATATTTATTTTTATATAAATTTGTTAAAATGTAATAACTAAATCTTTGATTTGTTCTTAACTCATTTTCCTTGAATTATTTAATAAATATTTTCTTAATTACCTAAATTGCATTCGGCCTTATCTACTCAAATCTTTAATTTCTTCTTATTACTCATACATTTACTTAATTAATTATATATTATCCTTTATTTTTAACAAGAATTATAAATAATTTATATCCTTCACATAAAATTTTTTTGAACGTTATTATGTTCACTATATCTTTTTATTAGTTATATACTACCCTAAGTTTTTTTTTTAAATTAAAGATATTAGATGTTGAATTAAAAAAATCGAAATTTTTTATTCATATTCCCGTAAAAATAATACAGAATTACAATATTTATAAATAAGTTTATTATTCAATTATTCAATTATATTTAACCAAATTCGTACATGGTACGGGTATATATGCTAGTAAATAGATTAAAACTGACAATTTTTTTTCCTAAGACATTAAAAAAATAACTCAAAGATACTAAAAAGAAATCTAAAACACATACAATGTTGGGCTACTTCTAATGGGCCTAAATACTATTGGGCCATATGATAATATTTGGGCTAGAGGACAATTCAACTCTACGTGTGTGTACACCTATGGAATTAATTTTTGTAATAGAAATCCTCAGTTTTTGACCTTTTACAGTTTTACCCTCTCATGAGCAGGCTCAGACCTCGCCTGAGACCACCGCCATACGCCGCCGTTGCCGACGCCTCACTCAACTCCACCAAATCCTTCAACGCCGAGATCACTCGCCTATCCTCCGAACGCTTTCACAATGACGTCCTCCAAACCTTCTCTTCCATGCTCAAATCCAACATCTCGGCCGACGCCCACACTTACCCGAGTCTTCTCAAGGCCTGCACTTCGCTCAGCCTGTTCCCCCTCGGCCGTTCGCTACACCAGCGTGTCATCGTTGCCGGGTACTCCTCCGATTCGTACGTCTCGTCTTCGCTCATCACTTTTTATGCCAAGTTTTCTAGGGTTAAGAATGCTCGGAATGTGTTCGATAAAATGCCCCAAAGAAATGTCATTCCTTGGACTGCTATGATAGGGTGCTATTCGAGTTCAGGTGACTATGATACATCGTTCGGTATGTTTAATTTGATGAGAAGGGAGGGGGTGTTGCCGAGTTCAGTCACTCTACTGAGCTTGCTTTCTGGGTTGAATGAGATTCTTCAATTGGAGTGTGTACATGCTATTGCTTTGCAATGTGGATTGGATTTTGATGTGAATTTGGCTAATTGTGTGATTCATTTGTATGGGTTGTGTGGGAGGAAGAGGGCTGCCAGGGACTTGTTTGATGGTATGGTTCAAAGGGACATAGTCTCATGGAACTCATTGGTTTCAGCATATTCACAAAGTGGTGAGTTTCAAGAGATTTTGGGGGTTTTGAAGAAAATGAGGATTGAAGGAGTGAAGCCAGATCAGCAAACTTTTGGGACTCTTCTAATGTCGGCTAACGCGTTTAAGAATGGTTTTGACTTGAGAGCAATACATGGACAGATAGTATCAGATGGAGTTATGGTGGATTCTCCTTTAGCTACTCCTCTTGTAAGCTTATATTTGAGGTTTGGGGATTCCGCCTCTGCGTTTAAGGTATTTGAGAGTGCCTCAAACACAGATGCAATTCTATGGACAGCTATGATTTCAGGGCTTTTACAGAGTGATTGCGCTGATAAGGCATTGATTGTCTTTAATAAGATGCTATTATCAGAAGTTTCTCCTTCCACAGCAACAATGGCAACTGTTCTTGCTGCTTGTGCAGAAGTATGTGGGCTCCACTTTGGCACAGCTGTTCACGGCTACTTCCTTCGCCAGGGAATCAAGGTTGACATTCCTGTACAAAATGCACTGATTACAATGTACGCCAAGTTCGGCCACTTAAAAAGGGCGTCTTTTGTCTTTAGTAATATGCGTGAGAGAGACGTGGTCTCATGGAATGCAATTGTTGCTGCGTATGCTCAAAATGGTGACTTGTGCAAGGCGTTGCTCTTGTTTGATGAGATGAGAATAAATCTTCAAAAACCCGATTCCATCACTGTTGTAACTCTTCTTCAATCGTGTGCTTCTCTTGGAGCAATTCAATTAGGAAGACTGATTCACTGTTTTGTTATCAAAAGCTTCCTTCATCCTTGCACTATGGCAGACACTGCTTTGGTGGACATGTACTCAAAGTGTGGTGAGTTAGATAGTGCTCAAAAGTGCTTTGATTGGATGCCTGAACGTGATGTAGTTCCATGGAGCACGGTCATTGCAGGCTATGGCAGCCATGGTAGAGGAGAAATAGCCTTAAAACTATTCTCAGATTTCCTTAAATCAGGAAATCAACCAAACCATGTGATTTTTCTGTCTGCCCTTTTTGCTTGCAGTCATAATGGCTTTGTCTCTGAAGGTTTAAGGCTTTTCAAGTCCATGGTTGAAGATTTTGGGATAAAACCAAGACTTGAGCACCATGCTTGTGTAGTTGATTTATTATGTAGAGCTGGAAAGGTAGAAGATGCATATAGTTTCTACAAAGATTCAATCTTTGAGCCCACAATTGATGTGTTGGGTATTATTTTGGATGCATGTAGGGCAAAGGGTAATACCAAGCTTGGTGAAATGGTGGCTAAGGATATTGTTTCTTTTAAACCAGTGAGTGCTGAAAATTATGTGCAGCTTGCACAAGGCTATGCTTCTATGAACAGATGGGATGGCGTTGTTGAGTCATGGACCCAGATGAAGTCCCTTGGATTGAAGAAGGTTCCTGGGTGGAGTTATTTTGAGCAATATGGGAACATTACGACGTTTTTCATGGACCATAGCTCTCATCCACAGTATGAAGAAATGATGTGGGTGTTGGATGTTATAGGCTTTGAAATGTCTAGTTGTAGACTCGACCTTGATATTAAGTGTATGCAGGATACAAACTGTATTGTTTGACAACCAGTCCTGTAGTTGTATGACAGAAGAGGGTTTATTTCATCATCCTTCATTGAGCCTTCATATCTGTAAGGCTAAGTGCTATTGTATTAGTTGTTATTCATTTAGAGTGTGTTCTTTAAATGTATTTATAATGGCAATTGAATTGTAGAACAAGATGGAATGGAAGATTATATAGTGGAAAGTCAATTGTCTGAAGAGCAACAATTAGCAACTACAAAATTTCAATTAGCAAGTACAAAATTTTACTTGTCAGTTTCCTGATTAGCTAGGCTGTGTGCGCGTATATTGAGTTAATCATGTATTGATCTCCGATGCAGTAGAATAATCGTCGTTATCAAACAATCCGTCGCCCAGAAGGCGCATAGCAGCGCCCCGAGTGAACTTTCTTGCAAACAGGAAGCAGGGAACATTTGTAGAATTTGTCCTGCACCACTCTGTCCTGAACTCTGTCTCATAGTATACATGGTTGATATTCTGTTAATGGAAGAAACAACATAAGTTAAAACACTTCTTTTTTCTAAGCAAGAACTGTTAACCTTAAATATAAGAGCCATTTACCTTAATCTCTAATATTCTTTTGTTGTTTGCTGATGCATGACTAAAGGTAACAGGATGCCATCCTTTCTTTTCCATTTTTGTAGCTGATTCGTTCCAAAGGGTATATGTTACCGTTCTTCGTTCAAGCTCCTCTTCAAGCACCTTCATCTGATTGAAAGTACAAAATTATAAGCTCAAACAAATATGTGCCAAAAAAGCCAACTCAACTGACAACCAGATCATTTAAAGGGCATACAGCAAGACAAGATATTCACTTACTGCTAGTAATGTCTGGACATAATGTTCATCTGGGATGCAGTTATGTTGTTTCTGAAGTCTCTGCATTAAGTGAAAGAAAAAACTTGTTCAAGAGAACTATAGTAATATCTTCATTTAACAAATAGGTGAACAATATAAAGAACTAAACTATGACTCAGGTGTTCACAGATAAATTCTTTGGCAATATGAAGTAGACAACAAATGTTGCTAAAAAAGGGAGGGAAAGAACAAATCAATCAAAAAAGGAGAGATATTGAGAAGAAAATAGAACCACAAAAGTTTTATACTCTAGTAAAAATGGAAGAGAGTACACATGACTTACAAGACTACGTTTTCCTTGTTTCTCATCGAGTGGAGGACGTCTCTGCAAAAAAAAAAATATAGCCACTAGCTGATGAAAAGTACATTAAAAGATACCAGAGTTCTAATGCTCCACAACAGCCACCAGAAAATTTATCATCTGATTGCCTAGCCATTTCATTGGTCAATCAGAAAATTGGCTTGCACGTGGTTATAATCAGCATTCAGAATCATATGCACAAATAAGCACGCCAAGCTTATAAAGGCTTCATATTATACCTTGCAAAACTTCCTAAATACAGGGAAGACTTCCTCATCATCAACTACAAATTCTGCATGCCTACGAGTCAAAGCAATCCACTGCAGCTCAAAAATGAAATCACAAATTAAGGCAGATGTATAAACAACACTCAAACAGGAAATCCCAGAGATTCATATATATAAATTTCAGCTAAGTATCACCACTCTACGAATAGTATGATGAACTAGCTATTTTTCAGAGCACTGGTTGTGCATGATTGCCAGAAGTTCAGACCATCACAGTGACGAAGGAAATGAAACCCATTATGTGCCACCAAAAGTATCTAGGAACATACAGAACCAACATATCCAAGAAATAAGCATATTATCCCCTTGAACATAAAATCCACACAAATCAGAAACTTCACAGTTCTAAAACTCTAGGAGAAAAAGGGAGTTACCTGGGAGCCCTTTCTCCATCTTTCCCTTGGGATCTTGGGAGACATCTTAGGATTATACCGATCTCCCTTATCATGAAAGCTAAAATAAAATAAACAAACAGCAGAAATTTTGCTTCAGCTAGAATCCAAAAACAAGATAATAAGAGTTTAACAAAAAAGATACTAATGGAAAGCTCAAGCATTGTGCTACTAAAAACACCTGAAGCTCTAAATTTACCTGTCTACAAAACTTTTCTGAGAAGCCATTAGATACTCGTATACATAGCTGAAATTGTAAAGAGGAATACAGCTGCATGGAAGATATGAATAGTCAAATAACTATGCAATTAAGACCAGAAGACTTAAATTACCATCACAGGAGTACAATTTGATCAAACATAAAGCAGATTTCCAGTATACCTTGGAAAAAATGAGGAACACAAAAAGGCCTAAATCTGTAAGAATAAGAACCTGTCAGATAGAAGAACAAATCTCTGATTTCCAGGATCTTCAAGCGCCACATCAAACAACAACCTCTCAGCTTGTATCATACTGGCTTCTCCCCATCCCACCTATTTGATAGATTCATCAACAAAAACCATCAAGCAAAATGCAAATTCCAGCAAACTGTGGAGAGTCGCTTGTGTACAAACACTGATTTAGCAAAAAAAAGACCAAACCTTTATGCTATCGCTCAATTGCCGACCATAAAATAAAGGACATCTGGTGGTGGATTCATCAAACACAAACCCAGGTTCCGAATGAATATAAATTGAATAACTTCCCTTATCCGCTGCCTGCCAATTCTCAATACCAAAAAACAATCCCAAAAATCACTCACCACGAACCAAAAACCCTAAAAAATTAAACCCTAATTTCTCTCCTCCCAATCATCAACAAATAATCAATGTTCAATCGAAGATCAAAAACAAACAAATGAAAAGAAAAAACCTCGAAGAAGCTACCCCAGAGAAAATCGAGCGGGAGATCTCGGCGCGCGAGGAACAAGAACGCGATCTTCGGATTCCCTTCGAACCGATCGCCAACACTCCGCGATCTGCGGCTAATTCTCCGAACGGGAAGATAATCCTCCTCCTCCGGATCTGAACTCAGCTTCAATAGAACGCCGACGCAGAGCAAGAGCGAGAGCACCACAACAAACCCTAGCCAAATCACCCTCCGCGGCGGCACAATCGGCGCCTTCCTCACCATCTTCTGCACGCATCCTGCCATTGTTGCGATTTTGATGAGACGAAAGAAACTCAAAGCAGATAAATTCGAGAGTGAGAGATGGTATTACATCGAGGTGGAGAAGAGATGGCAGCCATGGCAGAGAGTAAAAAGGGGAAAGTGGTCGGCGCCAACTGGGGGATTATGTGTCGCCTTCTCTGGCCGCGGCCGTGTGAACTCGTTTCTTGGGTTTTCCGTTGTCTGGAAGTAACGAAGTTTCCGTTATTCGACAATTCAGCCGCTGACGTCATAATTCGTTTTAGGTTTTTATTTAACCAGGCTTTGATCATGTTAGTTGGCGTTTTACTTACGCCGTGCTTTACAAACGATACCGTTATTCTAATTTTATAAAGTATATTTATATTTATAAAAATATTTTAATAATGTGTGTCAAGTTGACTGAATCCAAAAGAATAAACTCGACCGACCCGTTTAAAACCCGGTCCGACTAACCCGAAACCTAATTTTAATTCGAAGTGATTCTGACCCGGTAATATATGACCTGAACCCAACCCGATCCATTGGACTACGAATGTAAAATTTTATTAAATTATTAAAATAATTTATTTATTTTTACATATTTATATTGTTATTATTTAATAATTTAAAAATAATTTGATAACTAAAATAAAATTTGAAAATGATGTTATTGGCCCATTGGTCAATCCGAACCCTCATGATAACCTATCATAACTCGTTCCGGTCTAATCGGTAATCAGATTGACCTGAAATCGAAATAACCAAACTCGAACTTGATCGAACCGACCTGATTGACCATTCTAGTACCATGTAATCACATTAATAAAATCAAACTTCAAACAAATAACTCTTTAACTATAATTTATATTTTTAGAGTTCACACCTACCAAGTAGAAAATAATTAAATGAAAATGGCTTCTAAATTTAATTTATAATTATATATTCATGTGCACAAATTAAACGAACCATATTTTCAACTACTTCGAGTTATTCCCATTTCTCAAATTTACATAAGGGTATTAGGCTTTATTATGAATGGAAAATATTAGATAAATAGACCAAAATTGAAAGAAAAAATTGAAATAAAACCTAATATGTTAGATTACAAATGAAATGTTAAGATTTAACCAACTTAAGCGGTAGAGTTAAATCACAACTTTACCAGATCTCATTTCAACAATTACATATATACATCTCGGACATGTAACATTTTTGTATTACTCAATTTCCATATGTACTCGATCAAGAATTATTAGTAACGGAAGTAGATGCACCATTTGAGCTTATTTTCCGAGACTGTCTTCTTGTAGGAACAAGCTTAGTATCCTCATCTTGCTTGTCGTGCTCAGCAAATCCTTCATCATCTTCATCCTCTTCTTTGAATCCCGGATGAAGATACGCGTTTTCAAGAAACGCTCTAATGTCGAATTTAGGGTTCCTAGCGCGATCTAGGGTGTCCTTCATCATCGCTTCCTGAAGCGGGTACTTTTTAAACGTGGATTCGAAACAAGCTTTGCAAAATCGGATATGGAACCATAGCGTGAGGATTGGGAGTGGGAGAAGGAATGGTGTCATATCGGCAGCTCCCTTTGTACTCAACAATCCTATTAGGACGATTTGGGAGAGTAGTAAAGCGTACACAATTCTTTGGTGTACATCGGGCCAAAATGCAGCTGCACTTTCATACTCTTGTGCATATACATTTATCACCTAGTTCAAGAAACAAAACAAAATAAAAGTTACCAACACTAGATGAAATTAGAAAAAAAGTGATGTGAAAATGTCAAATCAAAACTATAGGAGTTTCTCCATTGTGGATAGGTGTGGAAGAAGAGCTTCTTACATTAAATATATGAACTATAACTTATCTAGTGTATACACGCTAGAGTTACTTTTTCTATTTTCAATTGGTTTTAGGATGGAATCTCACGGGATTATGCGCTAGGTCCATCCGCGCATGTGCGCTGGGAAAGTCCCCCCTTCGTCCGTTTATTGTGGCCCACCAGTTCGGTTTTTGGTTTAGGAATTTTCTAAATTTCAGTTTTGGTTTGGTTCGATTTTTGTTAAATTTTAGTCCGGTTCGAAATTCTCAAAGGATAACCTTCTATTCATCTCATACCGACAAAACCGAAACTGAACCGAACTAATTCGATTTTTAGTTCACCTCAAATCAAATTTTGGTTTTTGGTTCATGCTCACCCCTAATCGTGGATGCTCTTGATAACAACTTGTTGTATTTATCGTTTGAAAGTGATTTTTGAGTGAAAAGTTATTTTTTATGCAATGTAAAAAGTAGAGAGGAATGCGTGAATTTTAAAAGTATTATAAGTAGTTTTTGGGTGAAAAGTGATATGAAAAAAGAATAAGGCCTTAGTTTTACCTGATGACGATAAACCATGTAAGCGAAGGCAAAGAATATGAGAATGAATGGGAGTAAGATTGGAGTCACAACTGCATAAACAAGGCCAAGCAATATGTAGAGTTGAATTTGAGGCTCTGAAGTAGGGAAATCAAGACTTCCTGCATTCATTGCATCTTTGTTGTCCTTTTTGGTCGTGACCAAGAACAAGTTCCTCAAGTGGTAGATTACCAAAGGTGTAAGCCTTAATACCTCTCCAGCAATTCCGGACCATCCATCAACCATAATAAAAGTTATGAAAAAAGTTGCTTTCATAGGAACTCCAACCCCGATTGTCTTTGGAATTCTGTATAAAAATTAAGCTTGTAAGTGGAAATTGAAACGTTTAAGTGCTCAATTAGTATCGATATCAGAATAGCATGTATGTGTATGGATATGAGTCATATTCATATCTGTATTGCTATATTCTGATATTGATATCAAATTGATATATGTTGTTTGGTAACTAATATACCATAGTGTAACTTTGATATCTCCTGAACATAGTTATATTAACCATATCGATCAGTCATACCCATACTCAATATTTCAAAATATCATTCATTAATGCCCATATTTTGATATTCATATCGATATCAGATATCTTATATATGATATCGATACCAAACAGAACTTATGAAGGATGAGATTTTTCGTTATGCATGATAACTTACTGATTAGCTGACTGTTTTAGGAAAGTGTTAAGTTGCTCGATGGCAGTTCCGGCAATGACACTCCCGAGGAATGTGTTAACAAGATTAAAAAGATAGAATCTTGAAGCCGCCCTCCTTTCAAGAGAAGATATAGATACAAGGCCTTCAAATTTTGCCATTGCCATCAAAATGGCCGGCAAGAAAAATAGAAAAATCTTCAAGGCAAGCCCTGCCATAACCCCTTGAATGAATGATTGCATCCAATCCCTACATAATGAGAGAACAACGAGTTTAAGGATTCGTTTGGTTTACACTTAATAATGCATTATCTCGCGTTATAATATAAGATAAAATAGCTTACGAGTCTAATATTGGCTTCAAGAATGGAACAGCTTCTCCAAGTCCCTCAAGACTAGCCAATGATTGAATAAAACTAATAGGAATCATGGAGAAAAAGGTGAGCAAGAAAAAGGCAACAAGCATGATTAGTCTCCTGATGCTGAGGTGAACATATGGGATTTTCAAATTTGGCCAATATACATCGCACGACTCAGGAGCCCACTCGGTTAACCAAACGATTGGATTCCTGGTTTGTTGAGTCTGTGCGCAAACCGCAGCTCCCCACCTAGTTCGAAACGACACAAAAGCAACTGGAAGAATCGACGTTGGATCGGTTTTAAGCTTTCGTCGTTCTTCAATTATCTATTTATTAAGATACTTGATTAGCCATAAGTTGCATTAAATCCAATTTAATGCAACGTAAAATGGAGAGATCCAAACACACCCTAAGTTAATTTTTAGAAATTAAAGGAAAAACAAGAAAGATGATACAGAGTATCAAACAAGGTAATAGTACTTACTGCTTTTGTTAGCCTTTCAACTTCTGTCGTATAATAATCAAGTGCATCGACTTTTTCTCCACGAAGGCCAAGCCAACCGGTCTATCGAAATTCAAACACATAGAAGTTACTCCAGTAATTTAATGTAAATTACTACATCTCTACAACAATGTGTACCTTGGTTTCAGGTCTTTTGGAAGGCTTTTTAGAGTATGTTATCTCGAAAGAATCAAGTTTGTTTTTCTTCTCTTGGTACTCTTCAACCAACTCCCCAAGAAGATTCGCGTCATACACAATCTGTGAAGCAATTTAGACAAGTTTTAACTTTATCAACCATTGCTCTAAGGGTGTGCGTGTTTCGATCACACCATTTAATGCATTCTTATACAAAGTATAAAATTACATTGAGGGCTACTTGGATTCCCTAGATGATGCATTAAATTGCAGTATCTTACATTAAATTTAAGGTTTAATGCAAAATAATACTGCATTCGTCTAGTTCTACTTGTCATTTTATATTTGAATACATATATTAAGAAAACTTTAAATTGTACCAAAATACCCTGAGTTAAATATTTGCTTTTTGCATTGGAATGAAAATGAGACAAATTTAGTTCACTTTTTCATTAAATAAGGGCCAAAGTGGAAAAAATGTGTTCAAAATATATAAAAGGACAAATTTGTATAAACATGATTTTGAGTCTAAAAAGACAACTAGAAATAAACAGAGGGATTACAATTTATTGCATTATCTTTGAGAATATAAACGGATCCTAACTCTTTAATTAATGCAAGCAAGACTTTCCATTAAAGCCTCATTTGTTTCTTGTCCACAAGAATAGGGTTGGAACGAGTTATCGGGTTAGAATATGAATTACTCATACCTTAATTTTGAACCCATTTCATATATATACTAGGGGTATAGAAATAAATGGGACCTAAATGGTGTGATGCAAAGTTCAAACACAAACTTAACATAAATTAAGCTTTGCAATTAGGAAATAACCTGATATGTAATATAATGATCTGGATGGTTAACCAAAAAGAAGTGCTCTACAAGCTCACTAATAGATTCATCCTCATCTGGGGGCACATTTCTCACAAGCACCTACAAATCAATCACTTAAAAGAAATTAGTGGGAAGTTAATTGATCACCATTAAGGACATAATTACACTCTTTAGATTATTTTTGTACCAAAATTTAAAATCTTACAGTGAATTGCTCTACACGCCTTTTTTCAGATATGAGGAATTGCAACCTCATTTTTGCAATTTGTTCATACTCTTTATACAGCACATAACAAGTCCACCAACTAAACACATATGCCATAAATATATGAACCCAAAACCTGCAAAAATTGAGATTGTAAAAGAGAATCTATGAAGCCTTTTGAGACAGTGATTGAAATTTCATTTGTTGTTGAGAATATGTCCATCCCACATCTAAAAATAGGGAGTAAATTGGACTAATATATAACTCAGCGGATTACTCATGCTATTGCCAATTGGTTTTAGGATAGAACCCCGCTAGGCTAATAGTTTGAATAAAAAAGTTTGCTCACCTTTGTGATCCAAGAGGAATGTTTGAAATGGACAGCTTGTCAATGTTGCTGTAACTTAATTTTGAAATGGATGCCAAGGTGTTGTTTGTAAGGTTAACTGGAACCAATATTGCCAATGCAAGAACTGTCATAGGAGCAAAGATTTTGAGTCTGCAAAAAAAAAAAAAACTAATTGTTTGTGAACCTCTTGCACATACTTCTTATCATTATGAAAAAAGAAGCAACATAGAACATGGTGAGCAAATGGATATATCAGATCTGATAAGATATTTTAATAATCTCTGATGTGGATATCTGAACTATCCGTTTACGAAAAAATTCTTGTTTCAATTTAGCCATATTATCCAGGATATCCGAGTCAAATTTTTTGATCTATTTGGTTACCAAAATACATATTTTTAAAAACATCATCATTATCATCGCTCTAGTATAGTCTCGCACAAGTAGGATCTGTAAGGTTAAGATGGGGATACCCATACCCTAACATGTCATGAGGATGCACCCGATTAGACCCGAGGAAAGGAAAACTGAAATTCAGCTATATGACAATAATAACCGAATTTAGTTAAAATGCACCAATTAATACGGGGGCACCAAAATTTAGTTAAAATGCACCAAAATAACAATTTAGTTTTAAAATATTTTAACTATATATTAATAATATCATATATATCACTAGATTTACTTTAGACAAAAAACCTCAATTCGTATCCGAAAAAATCAACAGTATCAAATCGGATACAAGTAATTGACTTTTTCGGAGCATATCGACAATTTTTTTTTCTTTTCAGATCGGGTTATTTTGTTCAGCCCTATAAGAACTCAACATTTGCATACCCTATCAAGTATATGCGGAGAAAAGCCGCGGAATCCAATCCAGCATGCTCAATAAGATCAGATTCGGGCATTCTTAAAGCATCTGGCATCCAATTCAAGAACTTTATATAAGCCATGAAATCCAAATTGACAAACTTGTTTGCGAGAAGACCTCGTTGCTCAGGGGTACTTCTTAAGCCCCTTTGATACCATTTGGGGAAGTAGAATTTGTCATTTACAGGCTGAAGACGAAGAAAGGCAAAAGATAACAGAAATACGATCACACTGGAAATATTAACTCCAGCGGAAACCCATATATCTTCTAATGTAGCCATCTTTGTTGTCCTTTGGGGAAGTTGCCTTCCACCAAACTAACTTTGCAAATTAATGCAAGCAAGAAATTAACCGCCTTCAAGAAATAGACCTATAAAGGAAATAATCTATGTCAAAACAATGATACATACACTTAGGGTTGTCTCAATTGCCTAATTTAATACATTAAGCCACTGCTTGGATCGCTCAACTTAATATATTAAATTGAAGATCTGAAAATGAATAATTTAATATAGCTTTGATTATTAAATCCAGCGATCCAAAGACCTTAAAGGGTTTACGATTTCAAAAATATGTAATAAAAAAGGTGTATACATGAATATTGGTAAGTGGTAACACATAGATTGATAACTAAATTGTTTATGCTATAGAGTACTTTCATTTATTGTCTCCTTAGAAGACAAATTAACAGTTCGTTGTCCGTCCTAGAACATCTATTAGGATGAAATTTTCAAGTGTTACCTGAGTTAGGGAAGACGGGAGAAAGCCATTTATTGTACCTCCTTAAATTCAAATTTGTTGTTGGTTAAATATTTTGAATACTTTATAAAATTAATGTAGCAAGATCAAAAATAGGTACATAGAGCATCCTCATTTTGACCAATCTTGTCAAATTAGATATAGTTTATCTAAATTTTGTTTTTGCATGAAAGATACAATATTTCAAGCAAATCAACAACCGACAATCTATAATCATCATCAAATTAGTAAGAAATGATCACATATTGCATGTAGATATCACACAAAATTCAACATCTAAGCAAAATGGACATACTCTTTTGGTGGAACAAAAATCTTTGTAATTGAGAGAATCAAATTCCCCAGAAAAAGGCTTCAGAGCAGAGAGAATTGAATAAATGCAAAGAAACAAAATTGATTAAGCAGTTTCAAGAATGCATTAATTGATTCAAACATTCTTCTTCTCCTCTGCTTAATTTCTCTCTCCTCTTTTCAACATCAAAATTTATACAAACCTTAATTTTCGGATTAACCACGGTGGACATTATGAGACAAGTACAAATTTAGCATATCTTAGGAAAGAGAGACTAATCCTGGTCATAATTAGTCATATATAAATCTAGTAGTTTTTTAAGGACACCGCCGATTTATACCCATTCGGAAAAAACTTTAGGGGGCGTCAGGTAACCCGGTACAAGTTATCTGGGATCGGGTTGGGGAATGAAAACCCAATTCCGAGAGCTTGCTTAATTAGGCATTGAATCGGTTTATATACCGATATGTACTTCATATCGGGCCATTGACTTATATAGTGATCTATCAAATCCATCATAAAAATCCGACAAGAACAATTGAGAGTATGATCAAGGCCTAATATTTATGATCCTGCGAGTGGTCGTCTTCCTGAAGCGAGATTTCTTAACGTTTCGTCTTCATTGAACAAGCCAATATTCCAATCGGTACAAGTTATCTAAGATCGGGTTGGGGAATAAAAATCCAATTCCGAGTGTTTGTTTAATTAGACATTGAATCGGTTTATATACCGATAATACTTCATAGTTCATATCGGGCCATTGACTTATATAGAGATGTATCAAATCCATCAAAAAAATCCGACAAGAACAATTGAGAGTATGGATCAAGGCCTAATATTTATGATCCCACGGGTGGTTGTCTTCCTGAAGCGAGATTTCTTAGTGTTTCGTCTTCAACGAACAAGTCAATGTTCCATTCTTCAGTTGCAGATGATATCATTGCTAATGCGACAACTACTTCTCTCATTGAGAGTCTCCTTTTCGAATCCTCATTAGTGCAAGTCCTAGCAAGCAAGGCCATCTGAAACCGCAACAATTAAGTTAGGCCCAACACACAACTCTAGTGGACTTCCGTCTTAAAACCAATTGAAAATAGGAGTAGTAACCAAAGAACTTATGTACTAGACAATTTATACTTATAATTCCCGATGTGGGATATTACCTTATGAACTGCATCAAATGGGTAATCATCGCCGAGCCTCGGATCAACTAGCTTACGAAGAGCCTCTTCGGAATCAACCGATGTAAAAGCATCTTCAAACTAAAAAGCAAAGAACAGTTATCAATTTGAATCATAATCCTCGAAAATCAAAAAATTGTTATATCATGAAACACAACAAAATACCATGGATACTAAATTCTTGTATTGAATCGAGTGATCTCCGGTCATAATGATGGCTTCTTTCGCTGAGATTAGCTCAAAGAGAACAACGCCGAATGCATATACATCTACCATCGCGGATTGGAATCCATATTGTACATATTCGGGTGGCATGTATCCGCGGGTGCCTTTGACATTGTTAGTATGTGTAGTGCCACTTTGAATCTCAGTTAGCTTTGTTGTTCCAAAATCTGCAACCTATATGATAACCAACATCCAAGTTTTTTTTAATAAGAAAAATTGCTTCAAATATCCCAACCTTTGATTCAGTTGCACTCTACCCCGATCTTTCGAAATTTCACAAAATATCTTATACTTTGGGGTTGGTTGCGCACTCTACCCTTGAAGTGTCCATACTTTGAGTAAAATTATGAGTTAGCCCCCTCACTTTTTTCGTTTTGTAACAATAATGCCCAATCCATGTACAAACAAAAAGTTTACTTATAACATAGCCTTATAGGTTTAATTTTCTCATTTATAAAAAATAATATAATTATTTTTATTATTTGCTAATATATCACCTTTTTAATAACCACATAAATCATTAAACCATAACTTTTACTTTACAAAGTAGTTCATCTTAGTACTCTTTTCATTATTACTTTTTTTTATAAAAAAATTTGACACAAATAAAAAGATTTCATAGCCTTTTTATAAAATTTATGTTATAGCTTCTCACTTTATAATTAACCACATAAATAATTAATCCATAAATTTTACTTTAAAAAATAACTCGTTTTAATACTCTTTCCATTATTATATTCGAAATAAATTTAGATACAAGAAAAAAATCCGTAACCCTTTTTTTTATAAAAGTTTAAGAACTTATGTTCTACCTTGTCCAACTTAACCAACAAGATAGAATACAACTTATGTTTTGGCTTGTTTATTAAAACACAATGACACAAACTAATTAAATTAAAAAATAGTAAATTAAAAATAAAATCCAAATTTCCTTTTTAGTAAATGGAAAACTAAAAACTCAATTATTTTAAAAAAAACCAAACAAGGCATTAAATAATGTTCATAATTAATATTTTTTTATTTTCGACGAACAAAAGTTGGACTTTATTATTATGTAATTACTCAAAATTTTAAATCTTTTATAAAATAAGTTTATGAAAAATCTTATTAATATTTATCTAAAATTATTTCAAAAATAATAATACATAAAAAGTATTAAGATGAAGTACTTTTAAAGTCAAAGTTATGACTATAGATTTATGTGGTTAATTATGAAATGGAGAATTTATATTAGCCAAATAATAAAAGTAATGACATTATTTTCATATAAATGAGAAAAGTAAATCTATAAAGCTATGTTTTTACTTTGGACCTTACCCAAAATGTTATTAACCTTAAGCAAATATATTTTATATAAAGAAAATTAATTATTTTAAATTAATTTCCACTAAAATTGATTTAGAACAAAAAGAGATCTAAAATGATTGTTTTTTAATGTTTTAATTTTTATAAGGACAAGATTTATAATTTTTAAAAATTATTTGTACACAAGTTGGGTATTTTTGTCACAAAATAAAAAGGTGGGGAATTAATCCACAATTTTATCCAAAATGTGGACATTTCAATGGTAGAGCGTACAACTATCCCCAAACTACAGGATATTTTGTGAAATTCGAAAAGATCGGGGTAGAGTGCGCAACCGAATGAAAGGTTGGGATATTTGAAGCAATTTTTCCTTTTTAATAAAACAAATTAAAATCTGAAAGTCTTTTATTGGTGAGGACACTGCCTATAAGAGTCGAATCGAAGATCTCTGGGTACTAAATTTTACCTTTCCATGGAAACCTTTGTCTATTAAGATATTTGATGATTTGACATCAAGATGAATGTACACAGGATTTGTTTGTTCATGGATGTAGTCCTCTTGCAGAGTCTAATGCAATTTGTAGGCGAGTTGACCAGGGCAATGGCCTTCTTCCTGAAATTGGAACACCATTAATAGAGCATAATAAACAACAAATTAAGTTCATTAATTAATTGTTTAATTAAATTACCTGTGTCACGCAAATGTTCAGCTAAGTTTCCATTATCAACAAATTCATACACTAAAAATAGCCCACGTTCAATGCAATAACCTATTAAGCGTACCTGAAATCAAACCAAATTATAAATTATACAAGTTAAATACAACTGAACTGAAATTGAAGTTATTTAACTTAGATTAATAACAGTTTTTTTTTAATTAATTATCATACCAGATTCACATGATTAACATTTGCTAGAATCTTGAGCTCAGCAAGAAACCCTGTTCTGTCTTGATTTTTTATCTTTTTTATTGCTGCCTTCTGCATCATCATCACCATCATGTGAAATAGACAAGCTTCAGATTCTATTGATGAAGACTAATTTGTCAAAACTCGACCCGACTCGAAAAATCCATCCAAAATTTTTAGAGTTGAAATCCGACCTAAAAATCAATGGGTCGTAAAAAGACCTGGACTCGCTTAACCTAAACCCGATTGGGTTGAAATTCGGGACCCGCTAGGTTGACCTAAATAATTGTTTTTGAAAAAAAATATTTATTTTAAATATTGTTCGGTATATTATATTTTATTATTTAAAATATTATTTTAATAATCATATCATACCCGTAACTCGTTAAAACCTGATCTGATTCGACCTATAACTCGATTGACTCAAATCCATACTAAATCCGAACCCGAAATAACCGAGCTCAAACTCGACCGAACCGACCCGTTTAGCGGGTCTAATGAAGACATAAAAACTGTACAATACAATTAAATGAAGATGTAACAATTAAACAAACCTCGCCTCTTAACTCTGCGTAGTATACTAATCCAAATCCACCTTCACCAATCTTATTACATGTAAAGTTGATTGTAGCTTCAGCAAGCTCCAGATAAGGGAATTCCACTAGTCTTCCACTTTCAGGAGCTGAACTTCTCGACTCTGGAAATTCTTCAATCGCAATAATGGCCTCTGAAGTACTTAAGATTTTACTTGAATCTGGAAAGCACAAAATGAAAAATTCACCTCATATGGTTATAAATGAATGTAAATTTGAATGAAATTATGGGAGCACTCTCAAGTAGGGCTGTCCCAACGACCTGTAAAAAAAATAAAGTTCACATGTGATCCGGTTTGTAACTAGTTCTATGGGTTAAGGGGTCATACGGGTCAATTAGACTTGTTTGACCCGTAAAATTCCGTTTTTCTCTTTCACTAACTAGTATCTACAATAACATTTTTTTTTAAAAATACTATGGGTCATATGGGTCGACCCGTAACCCAATCCTTCGTAAACTAAAAAAAGCTAACCCGTAACCAGACCCGTAAAATTGTGGCGGATGCCCGACCCGTAAAATCACTGAGAGGTCAGGTTGGAATACGGGTCAATCCGCCCTTTGGACAGACCTACTCAAGCATTGTCTTATTATACCAAACACATAGTCCAAACTCCAAAGACTCTAAACTAGCAATTTTACATCAAATATTCTGCTGAGAATTTATAATCACCTTTTCTCTTCCTTTTAAGAAGGGCGAAATATAAGCCAAATCCAAGAATCAAGAACGCAACAATGGCAGCAAAAATCACACCACCAAGAACTCCAACGTGCAATCCTACTCAAAATAGAAACTTGTTTTCATCTTATGAACCAAACCACAAGTTTAAAAATTTGTTTCAAGAACTGAGAAGAGTTTACCTGATTTCCTGCAAGAATGTGTAAGCAAGATTACTTTGCTAGTTACCAAAAGCATTTTAATGCAAAATCAAATTCATGTAGTTAGTTTTTAGACAAGAAATACCTCAATTTTAGTGGAGGGAAAGTCCCATTTTGATCTACAAAAAAAAAATGACCAACCAACTCATCAATCCAAGACCCAAAACATAAGAAAACAATCTCAAGAATCAAATCAACATCATCGTCGCCCAGTAACGTCCCGCTCCAACAGGATCCGAGGGGGTCAAGATAGGGGCACCCATAAAAGATTCGCCCGAAAGACTCTAAGAAAGCTGAAATTCAACTATGTGACAATAATCAAGTGAACACAAAATAGGAGATCTTCTAGAAAGTTCTACAACCTTTTGCGGGCACAAATACAAGCCCATGCCCACTAGAAAACACAACTCCTTGATTATACTCTTGCAAGTACTTTTCCTGCACCCCAGAATCCGCGGCCACAAAGGATAAATTCTCGCCAGGGCGAAGAGGGTATGTCAAGAACAACCCATAGTCCTTAGAGACACGCGGATCGCCACAAGAACAGTTGATCACAACATTGATATCAACCATAACAGGTATAAGATATTTCGGTTATGGGTTCACCCGATCCAGCCAGTCAGTCGTGGTAAGATTAGCATAGTACGAGGAAATCTTATCATAAGTGTCGCCATGTTGTGTCGTGTAGCCGAAGGAGTGTCCTGAGAAGCTTCCATTGATGCAATCACACGAGAAAGGCACGTTCAAACGCGATCCATTTGTTATCCGATCTTGGCTAGGGATCTGAGGATTGTATTGGAGAATTTCCGCGATTGATTTGGTGAAGAGTTTGCTTATGTAGGTAAGATTTGAGTGGTTGGGTATATAATAGGAAGCTAGAGCAAGATCACAACCTCTATCACATGTGGATTGGAGTTTGAGAGGTAGAAATAGTATGATGGTAAGAAAGAAGAATATGGTTGAAAAGGAGATCATCTTGCAATAGAGAAGAAAGGATATTATGAAAGGATGAGAAATTGATGATTTTGTAGAGAAAGTGTCAAGGAATTGGATGGTCATATTCTATGGTGATGTATTTTCCACAAGTGGGACTCTTTGACATTAATTGTTGAACATGGTAAGAGTCAAGAAAGGGAAAGTGTATGGGAAGGTGTTAGAAGATGTGACAAGTTTTACCTTAAGCTTTAAGTTCATCCAATATCTACAACACTCAAAGTCAACTAATAAAGATCCAATGTCTCCAAGACTCCAATTCAATTAATTTAAGTTCCATACTTCCATAGACCTAACCAAAAAAAAAAAAATCCACATTAGACTCCCACTAACTCCACAAAGAAAGTCAATAATTTGAATAGAGTCATAGTACATAATTCATATACCAACGGTACGTTGGCATAGTGGCGTTGGGGCTACGCTTGGTAGGACGAACCGTGTATTCGATTTCCCGCAATGTCGTTGGGAGGGATCTGCTGTAATCTCATTCAGTATTCCGATCTGGACGTAACTAGTACGGGTGAACCAGGCGCGAGAGGAAAAAAATAGTACATAATTCATAGCTCACTAAAACTGATAAACAATATTTGTAGCTCCACTAAGATTTAATTTGATATCATTGGTAGCTCGTAACTAATTGAAGGTACTCATATGTAAAGCATTGGCATGTAACATGGGAGCACCTAATAAAGGCTATAAAGATTTCACTCGTTTTATTTCTCCATTTCAGAAAAAGGATTTGATAAAATTCTATGGAATATGACTCATATTAATTATTTAGATTTTTTCTCTCAATTATAAATAATATACATCTTTTGATAATATATTATTATTATTTTTATATATTATTCCTTAACTTTCACAAATATCTTAATATATATTTTTTTATATTTTATCTCTTTAATAGTTTAATGTGGACGATATATATATCTTTCAATTATATCTTATTATTTAGCATATAAATTTTTAATTTTTAATTTATTTTGAAAAAGTAAAATAATTTCCATACAAGATACGAGATATAAATTTATATATCATAAAAGCCTATCATTTTTAAGCCACCAATTTGATTTTGACCTAATTTAATTTAAAAATAAATTTTCATTTATGCTATTTATTTATTTTTATTAAATTTATCTTTATTTATAGATGTAAAAAATAGTTTTATAAAATTTAATTTACTATTAAAATTTATAAAATCATTTCAAAAAGTAAAAATGATTTTTTTTTTTGTTTTTCTGAGAAAAGAAATTAGGTAAACTTCAGTTTAACGTCTCCCTGTAATCCTGAACTTCGAACTAACATTTGATGAAAAAGGGAAACTGAGTTCAACGTTGCAGGCATCCAAGCTGGTGCCTTTCGCTAAGGAGCTCGCCCTGGTGAGATCCATGGCCAATTATGCGCAAATTTGACCTCCAAAATCTATCGAACACTCATAATGGCCTCTTCGCCCGACGACAATCCGTCGATCGCTCTTAATCGAAAATCGAGCAATGGATTATTCGATACCCTAGCTTTGAATCTCCCGGATGATTCCGTTTCATCCCCGATCCCGTCATCTCCCAGTTCCAGCTTCTCAAATTTTGGAGGTGCTGGAGTTGGATCTAGCTCAAGCCCTATCCGAGTATCCAGCTTTCAGAGATCTAATACCCACTTCGGTTTGTTGAGCGGGCACAACTCCCCTCGGAGAAAGATGAAGAAGAAGGGGGCTAGGGTTTCGCATTGGAAGAAATTTAGAGGTTTGATCCTTATAGCTGGATTGGTGAGCTTGTTTCTCTTGGTAAACTGGTGGATGCTTCACCTGATTAACAATGCCGGCTTGAAGCCAAAAGCTAGCAATTCGAGAAATAATAATCCTATGTCCAATGCAATTATCAAGGTAATTAAATTGTATATGTTGGTAACTTGTCAATTCGTAAGTCTTTCCGTTTGATCATCTTGCTTTACATAGAAAGAGTCCAAGGATATTGGGTTTATATCAGAAAACAGTGGTCAAACCTTGATATTGTGTCAAACAGCTATAATCGTCATTAGATAAACTGTATGCCAAATGGGGCAAGTATAAACCAAATTTAGTAGCAGTTTGCAAACAATAGAATTCTGCACTGTTATGCCTCTTTGCGTGTACTGCATACTATCTATGATGTCATGTAACTTACTATGTATCCAATTCCATGATGAAATGCAGGAAGATTTGAGAAAGAAAGTTAAAGTGAAAAAGCCCCAAAAGACCATGTTTGGGAGACTGTTGGCGTTGGCCGCCCATGCCTTGGCTGAGGTGTGTTATTATCATCAAGAGGTTAAAGCATGGTTGAGTTATGTAGATCGGAGTTCTGTCTTTATTAATTTATTGGCTAATCAATTTACCAGGGCCAAAATAAACCAGAGCCAAAAGGGTTGTGGGAGGAACCATTTGTTCTTGCTTCAAACTGGAAGCCTTGTGCTGATCAACGTGATTGGGTGCCTAGTGGTACTGTCTCTTCAAAATCCATTAGATTTTCTATGACGTGATTTGGGGCAGTTGTTTCGTCTTTGCTCGTTGGTGATTTAACTTTGAGAATAGCTTTTTTTTTGTGGAAAAGGAGTAGCTATCTAACTTGTTTCCATTTTTTACAAATTTAAAACAGAGGGGAATAATGGTTATGTAATGGTTACTGCTAATGGTGGGTTAAACCAGCAGAGAGTCGCTGTAAGTGATACTTGCAAAATATATTTGCAATAGTTATAACGTTTTTCCTCTTTTGTGATGATTTTTTGCTTGAATTATACAGGTATGCAATGCCGTTGCAGTTGCTCGTCTGCTCAATGCAACCCTTGTTATTCCAAAATTTATGTATAGTAGTGTCTGGAAAGATGTGAGGTAGGTCTCTTCTGTTTCTCTGCTTTTCAGCTTTCATAATGCTGTTCAGTTTTCTTAATACCTTAGGCTGTTCTTTTTGTTGTGAAAGGAAAGTTGATTATTACATGTCAAAATTGCTTCTCTGTTTTGATGTTCCTGGAGGCTTTTTGCTGATCTCGTGTTTGATTAAATTAAGAATCTAGAACTTGAATGTGGTTATAGTCCATTTGAACTTGCCATGGTTGCTTATGATCTGTCAGATTCGTTAGGTTCTAGCTATTTCTGTTATCTTAATGTGTGATTCATAATCATTTCTGTATATTTCCTCATTTTGTCCTTGATTTATTGTATAAATCCATTGATGTTTTCTCTGCACTTGTTTCTTATGTTAAATACTTTTCTAAACTTGTTACAAGTACTTTAAAATGGAAAATTGACTGCATATATTTAATAATTCTTAGTCAATTCGGGGATATCTATCAGGAGGAGCATTTTATCAATTACCTGAAGCCTGACATAAGAATAGTAAAGGAACTTCCTCTAGAGTTGAGATCATTAGATTTGGAGGCAATGGGAAGTTTGGTAAATTTCTCGCCTCGATCTGCCATCAGCTTCTTACTTTGATGTTATTGGAAAACTTATTTCCCTTTTGCTCATCATTGGAGTTGTATCTCAGGTGACAGATGATGACATAATGAAAGAGGCAAAGCCGAGTTTTTACATAAAACATATTTTTCCTATTTTGTTAAAAAATAGAGTTGTTCACTTTGTTGGATTTGCAAACCGGTTGGCATTTGATCCAATCCCGTTTCAGTTGCAGGTACGTTTATTGTTTTGATCATTCTTCCTTTCTACAATTCTTGTTCCGGAAGTGTAGCCCACATCCTAATCTGAATACTTCATTTAGAGACTACGATGCAGATGCAATTTTCATGCTCTTCAATTTGTTCCGAAAATTCAAGAAGCTGGTGCACTTATTCTCCAGAGAATGCGACAAAATTCAACTTATCCTGGTCCATTAGATCGTTATCTTGTTGGTATACATGCAAATGAGAAGATGAAAGGGAAAGGAGTTCATGCTAAAAAAAGTTCAAGATACCTTTCTCTGCACCTAAGATTTGAGATTGATATGGTGGCTCATTCATTATGTGAATTTGGTGGCGGTGAAAAGGAGAGACTTGAGCTGGAAGCATATCGACAAATTCATTTTCCTGCATTGACTGCTCTCAAAATGACCAAACCGTATGCACTATTTTTGATTGAAAACTCTTTGAATTTTGGATAATTTGAATCAAATATACGACAAATGAAACTGTTAAATCTGTGGAAAAGATTACTATTAAGTTGTGCAGCAGATTTCTCAGATGATGAATTATCTGTTACAGGCTACCCTCTCCAGCATCACTTAGGGAAGAAGGTCTTTGTCCACTGACTCCAGAAGAAGCAGTGCTTATGCTTGCAGCTCTGGGTTTCAACCGAAAGACGCATATATTTCTGGCAGGTGCACAAATATATGGAGGAAGGTCAAGGCTGACTTCTTTGAGCAGTCTGTATCCAAATTTGGTTACCAAAGAAAGCTTGCTTTCACCATCTGAGATTGAACCATTTTTGAACTTTTCCTCTCAGGTACCAAAACCTTCACCAACTTAGGTTTTATTTTTGGAAAGTACAAGTTGTGCGTAGAAGTCATACAAGTATGCAATTGCTCTTGTCAGATGTCTTTTAGTTTCCATAAAAATTGCAAATATGAAACATCCTCATAAAAAAAATGCCAAATTACTGATTTACTGATGTTCTGAACCTGCTCATTTCCTTGCCCATGTAACAATAGTTCAAAACCTCAAAACGGAAAATATTTCCTAACAAGATTAAGATGACATTCTTTTCTGAATGGAGGTAGTACTTCTGAATGTTGTCTAGTGACATGAAAACTTTGATGATCTGAAGTTCTCCCCTTTTCCTCATTCATTTAGTTGGCAGCATTGGATTTCATAGGCAGTATAGCTGCCAGCGCCTTTGCTATGACAGACTCCGGGAGTCAATTGTCAGCTTTGGTATCAGGTTTCCGAATGTACTATGGAGGAGGGGAGATGCTAACAATACGGCCAAACAAGCGTAGACTAGCAGATATATACAGGAAGAATTCCACTATAGAATGGAAAGTATTTGAGCAGAGAGTAAGGAAAGCGGTAAGACAAACTAAACAAGTTCATAGTAGGCCAGTTGCAAGGAGTATCTACCGCCATCCCCGGTGTAAACAATGCATGTGTGTAATGCAATAGGTGTTTTTTTTCTTTGCAAGCTTACCAATTATATTGAATGTGATTTTTGTAAACTGGTCATCATATTTTGTTGTGTCATTATAACATGTCAATCTTCAATTTGTTGTCGTTAGAGTTGATAATGGTAGCATAGGCAATCATTACAAGTTTGTGTATGTTATTTGTATTTGTTACACTTCATTGGATGTGTTCATTACAAGATGATGGTTGATTCATTAACAAGTTTTTGGCTGTACTTGTTACAATTCATTGGGGAATGCATGTTTCTTGTTCCCTGTAGAAATAAAACTAGTTTAGACACAAGCTTCATATTGTTCTTTTGTCCCAAAGTCTACCATATGTTCACTGCCTTGTATTTTGGTTCGTGCTTGCATCTTGGAGGGAAGTTAGATGTCACTTGTAAACTCATTTACAAGCCAAGTAATTTGATTTCAGGGTTTAAAAGTGTTCAATTCTAACCTTTCAAGATCAATCAGCCAACAACTAACACTATTTGGATATCCTAGATATAGCAGGGATGATAGACACACAAGCTATACAATGGAAGCTCAATTAACAAACAATTATTAAAATTAAAACCAAAAGTGTAATTCAGGTACATTGTTGATTAAATATATACAATATTTCACATTAATAGTGAGGTTCACGCGAATGCTTCCCCAAGAGAGATATGAGAATGAATCTCAGCCACTTGTCACACACACACACCAATGTTTGGTTATCTAAGGGTGGGTAACTCGAGGTGGTAACAGTGGCGTGAACATATATCACTATAGATCCTTAACACAAATTTTATTGGCCATAAGCCCATAGGTTTAGCCTAACAGCAGTGAAACTGATGACTATAAGATGAGCATACATTCGAGTGGTAAGATTGTGAAATTATGATATAATTGAGCAGTAAGTCAAATTTGGCATCTGAAATTGGTTTCCATGTGTTAACTTATTTAGGAAATGATAAATGACATCTTCCATTGTTTTTTTTTGTTGATTGGTTAGCCTAACAACAGTTTTTGACATATTGCATCTTAGTTTCTTCTATCTATCATACTCTGGAAATGCCTAATTACTGTAGTTGCAGGGATAATGCTTTCTACATTTTTTTTATGGCGGAATGGTTTCTGTGTTAACCATGGCCCATTCAGAAAATTAGATGCAGCAAAAAAGCAACAATTTTTAGAGGAGATCAACGAGGGGATATGCCCCCAGGAACTTGATGACCTGGAGCCGAGCAGCAATATCTTCATCAACATTATAAAGCCTTTACTTCCCTATGTATGTTTGTAATTATATAGTTTTATACAATATAAAATGAGATGAGATGAGACTAGAAGAGTGGAAGAACCTCAGGATTCGACGCTGCAACTGATGAGTTGAATGGTTGATACCCCTGTGATTAGGGATGCTCACGGGTCGGGTCGACCCGCAACCCGAAATTGCGGGTCGCGGGTCGATCCGCAAATTTTTTTACCTTTGACCTGCGACCCGTGATCTGCAAATTAACATGCTGCATCAAAGCAATTGTTAATCACAATCCTTTACTCCTCTTAGAAAATTTCAAACTTAGGGGTGATTATATGCTTTGTAGCATGCGTTTGGAATCTTCTATCAACATTATAAAGCCTTTACTCCCTTTTTTTACCTTTTTAAAAGGTGGTTACGCTCACCGGGGTGCAACACCGCACCCTGCCTTGGGTCATCGTAGAGGAGTCAAATCACGGGATATGCGATACAGCAGTTAGGAATCGAATCTGAGACCTTACTACGATTACATTAGGGTTATAAAAGATAGACCTTGTGGCCTAAGAAACATGTACATGGAAAAACTTGTGGCCTAAGAAACATAAGACTTGAATGTTTCTTAGACCTTGTGGCCTAAGAAACACAAGACTTGAATGTTAATAATAAATTCAATATTAACATTCTAATTAGGAATATTTGTTAGTATCTATTACTAATAACTAAAGTCGAAACAATTTCTGCCACGGTCACCTCTTTATTAAAATAATAGTTTTTTATAGTTAATTGAAATATAAAATTATTAAAAAATAACTAAGCAAAAAAGTTATCCCCAAATAGACATAAATAGATAAAGAAAGGAACATTATATTTATTACATTGGTAAAAGATAAATAAAAAAGATTCCAAAAATATGTACTCAATGTGAAATATATATCTTTGAAATAATATATATAACTATATATTAAAGTTGTAACTTTTCTAACTACCACATTAATTTTTGTCACCATATTGCGCCACATCACCCCTTTATTAAATTAATAATTTTAAATAGTTAATTATGCAGAAAAAACGTTATCTCCAAGTAAACATAAAGATAAAATAATATTTGTAAAAATATATCCCAAAATAAACATAAAGATAAAATAATATTAGTAGGTTTGACCAATATAGATAAAAATGACATTATATTTATTATATTTATAAAAAAATAAATTTTAAAAAATAAAAAAATATATATACGCGTGATCACATATATATCTTTATAATAAAAATAGACATATCTATCTATAACTTATCTTAAAGTTGTAACTCTCTTTACAACCCCCAACATTTCATTTCTGACTCAGCCCAATACCCCTCTTCAAAACCTGCTACTGAGATTGGGTCTTCTAACCCAATACCCATATATTCCCCTTCCACCTCTCCTGCAAGCCCACCCACTAGTGCAACTGAGCCGCACTCCTCTGCGGCGGGATAAAATACACCAACCCAATGCCCCCTTAGGGAACAGAGAGTACCGCCTCTCCTACAAAAAAAAAAACATACACCAAACCCAAAATTCGGCACGATGGCACAATACACACGGCCCGCTAACCCCTCCCTGTGATCATTCGATGGTCGTTCCCGATGAGCCTACGTCCTACTCTGAGGCCACTCGCTAACCAGAATGGCGTCAAGCCATGGAGAACGAGTTCAATGCCCTTCTCAGTACAAAGACTTGGACCCTTGTTCCACCCTTACTCCTCTTCTAACACCCTCGCTAAAGTGCTAAACAGTAAACACCCCAATTCAACCTTCTGTGAATTATGTAAGAAATCTTGAAAGTAAAATAAATACAGAATTGATGCTAAAAATTTCAAATAGTTCAACCAACACATTTTACCCTAATGTAAGAATTTCACATAGCACAACATGCCAACAACAGAAACCAATAATAATCTAACAAAGAAAGACCAAGAATTCGATAGAAGGAAAAGAACCTCTTTTCGCCACCAGTGTCGTGCTGGATTGCCGCGAATTCCCTGTCGAAGAGTTTCAGCGCCTTTTTGTTCTTGGATGCCATGACGCTAGTTTTTTGGGTCGTTCCATTTTACATAAAAGAAAGAAATGCCCAGACTATCAAATTACAAAGATACTAAGGAATAGTGTGTTACAACGTAATTTTATTTATTACAACTAAGAATCTTTTTTTTTTACAGCGTAGTTTCAGTTCACATTTTATCACATAACATTACCTTTTAATAATAACAATTAATAAGAGACGACGAAGTGTATCTATTCTTCAGCTCATTGTCAAAGGTCGTTTATCCCTAAAAGCCCTGAAGTCGTCCTTCTTCTGTTCTTCAATGGCCACAAGAGCTTTCTTTCTCGCGGTTGCACTTTCAATGTATTCTTGTGGTGAAGGAAGAAGCCCTTCTTTTGCCCCGTCTTGGGTGGCTTGGCCGCGAATAATCTATTTAAAACAGTTCATAAAAGTTCAATTTTCTTGCCTATTTGCCTTATTAAGTACACTGTTAAACAAACATGTATGATCAAAATTATGAAACTTTAGAATTCACCTTTGATGCCCAGCGTCGCTCTGCCTGCTGGCAAACGTCGCGGATATCCCTTCCAGACATGCTGCATTTTAACAAGATCAATAACATTTAATCGTCGGTATGCCCTAATAATAGTCTTGAAATTCAGCAAAAGGCCAACAATTTTAGTGATAGATTTAGTTTCAATAGCAATATGCCCATAAAAGTGGCAAGAGTTTCTGTGTTTATTAGCTTTTGAGTTATAAAAAAAAAAACTAATTTACTGGTAAATGGAACTTACCCTTCAGTAGCTGAAGCAAATTCAGTCAACTCTGAATCGGTCAAGTGTTTAGCATACTGGGAAGCTATTTTGATCCGGTTATCCAGATCAGGCAGGCCAAAAGTGATGATTGAATCGAAACGGCTGCAGAGGAGAAAGTTGGGAACTATTTGAGTAACAAAGTGCTTTGGTGGGTAGTTTACTTTTATGAGATTAACAACAATCAAATAAAATTTACCTAATTAGAGCAGGATCAAGGTCCTGCTTCCTGTTTGTAGCAGCAATTACAACTACCTTCTTATCCTGTTCAAAGCCATCAATCTGCAGGGATGATGAATCAGTTACAACTTGAATCATTACAGAAACAATATGATGCTTCTAAACTTGGCAAAACAATAATAAAAGAAATCTTGTCAAACATAATAGTATATCAATTTAAGAATACATATCCACATTGTCAAGACCCGATTTTGCACAAGCTTTTATATCTTCTTTGCTTAACAATTATCCCAACTTTTGGTTTCTCCTAGATTTTTCATAAACATCATGAGGTAAATTATAGTATATGTCTAATTATGAATTTCTACAAGAAGCTTGTTTAGTTTATGAACAAATATTAGTGTCCTTACTGCACTATTACTTTCAAACAACATTAATCATGTTTCCAAGTGGAAAATATTCATGCAATATAGCAATAGAAACTTCAGAAATAAAGCAGACATGCAAAAATCTGCTGTTCTTGGCAAATAGCTCAGCAAATGAAGTGTTTACCTGCCGCAACAGTACTGATAAAAGTCTGCGGGTAGCTTCATGAATTTCAGTATCACGAGCAACAGCAAGGGAATCGACCTGTTTCAACAAAATCATCAAGGTGAAAAGGGTAGTTTTGTCTGATAACCGAATTCTTATCTACTCAAAAAAAAATCAAGGTGAAAAGGGTAGGAAAGCAGCAAAATTTCTTATGTCTAACCAGTAGAGCCAACAAACCTGAGAACCTTTATTTCAGGAAAAAAAGGAAAATGAGAACAGAAAGTAGGCAAGTTTATGATACATGAAACACAAAGAATTGATTTATGAAAAGTATGTACCTCATCCAGAAATATTATGGCACCATTGGGAAGCTCATTAGAAAGAGAGAAAACCTTCCCCAAAATGCGTTCACTTTCACCGTAATACTTTGACATGACAACTTCAAGCGGGAGATACAACAGAGGAACCCCCTATTCAACAAATAAGAAAAGTAGGGTCACATATCAAAGTATAGCTTGATAGCTACAGAGAAGCGCGCGCACACACACACACTGATACATATACTGAGACACACACACACACACACACACAAAACAGGGTTGAAGTCCTAGCTTTGGAATGTCATGTAAGTTTTCAGGTGCAAAATGCCTTACTGGCAACAGAGATAATGATTCTCACGCGTTGAGGAATGCTTCATGGGATTAAGATATACACCATCTATCACAAACAAGAACTAATAGAAAAGAGATTTATCACTTACCGCCTGATTAGCAATTACCCGTGCAGAAGATGTCTTTCCTGTACCTGATACCAAACATATACATGATCAGTTATTGCATTCTATCATCATATGAAGAAACAGACCAAAAAGTTGTACGGGTTTGCAAGAATGCCACAAAGGGAAGATGAAGCTTATGTGATGTATTTGACAAAATACTTGAATTTTCCACCTGACCATTGTTCACAAACTTTCCTTGTACTAGCTAAGTCACCAAAACCAAGCAAAAAGCTATTTGCATTCACTTAGCAAAAAGCAAGGTGAATAACTAAAGATCATAACCATGCATAACTCTTTTGTAAGGATTTACACAAAATTAAAGAAAGATTGTACACATTCATCTTGTCCCAATAAGAGCACATGCCTGGTGGGCCTTCAAATAGCACTGCACGAGGTCTATTACTCTCAAATTTACGCCTAGTCCCACGGGCAATATCATCGTACACTTCAGGACTTTGTAGAGCCAGCAAAATAGTATCTTCTATTTCTCTGCATTAGAGATGTTAAAAAATATGTACAACATCAGATTTATTTATGTAAATCTCTGTCTACTATAAAAGGCAACAAAATTATACGCTTGCAAGAAAAAATTCTTGCAGAACTATTTTCATTTATCACATTTCCTCTGAGGACGTATAAAAATATCTACTTTTCATGATTCCTAACAATAAGAAGTCAAAGGGAATAAGATAAGATTATGATCTTGTTCAGTACCTCTTTTGATGATCGTAGCCAGCGATAGTTTCCCAGGATATCTCACCATTTCTCTGACCTGTAAGTGACTCCTCAATGCCAAAGATTCTCACCCCCATAGACTCTAAGTCAGTTAAAGATTTATTTGATGATGCAGGACTTGAAGGGTGATCTCTAGACTTTAGTCCCAAGCTTTTGTTCTGTCCACTTTCACCAGCTAACTGTAACACAGTGGCCAAAGCATCTAGTTCAGTAGCACTGAAGCTACCCTTCTTTATGAACTCAATTTCCTGGATTTGAATAAATGTAAAGGAGATGTATTTAGAAAGATATAAAAAGATGAAAGCACAAATACCTACATAGATACCACCTAAGATGTACCATCTTAGAACAAAAGTGTCAAATGGAGAGCTCAGAAAATAAATAATAGATAATAAATGAAAGATGGGACAACTAACTGGCTTATCAGCACTTATAAGTGACCGAAATATTAGAACAACAAGATCCCCCTCATTTGAAAGCTTGTCTGCATTCTCTCCACTTTCTTTTTGTTCTTGGGGCACACTAAGTGTTATCTGCCATGCGATTGAACTGAAATACAACCAAACGAAAAAATATGGGAACCAAATTCAAATTTAAACATAATTTTGAACTTTCCAGCATAAATCACTACCAGTATATAATTAAGCTCAGAGAGAATCAGGAATACAACCACCTGTCCCAAGCACGCATCATCATTTTTGCACCGACACCTTGATCTTCAGCCTTCAGGCCAAGATTTGAAGAAAGGTTTGCAATCAGACGTGGGATTTCACATCCTTGAGGAATTCGGAACTTGATTGTGATCTGCAAATAGAGCATTATTCTATAATGTACACTCAAAGCATATGATCAAATCAAATTCAGATAGATGGTATGCAGAAACAAATTTCAGATGGCACCAGCATGACAAGTACATATGCACAAAAAGCAGAAAGTCAGTCAACTTTAAAATTAAAATATCCACATGTCCAAGCTAGCTTATTGAGCAATGAGCATGTCCAAACAAGTTTGAATAAGACATGCAAACATCATATATCAAGAACTATGGAAACCTTGAAATATACCTTTTGACCCTTAACAGCAACATCAAATCGAGGAAAAGAACCATATGACTTCCCTTTACTCCTCAATAAATTCTCTAAACGTTGTTTATCCCTCTTTGCAGCTTCCTCCAAGTCCGGATGCCCTATAGGTATGTCAGGTGATGGTGGAGGTATACCCGTAGCCTGAAAAAAAAGCATAATCCAATACTGTATTCTACATTTGAAAGATCAAGTTTATCACATCAAAATTCAAAGAAACCCCAGATTCCAGATAGTACTTTCAATTTACCTTCTTTGAAGTTTCCTCCATGTCCGGATGCCCTATCGGTATGTCAGGTGAAGGTAGAGGTACACCCGTAGCCTGGAAAAGTACAATGAAATACTGTGTTATACATTTGAAAGATCAAATTTAAGACATCACAATTAGAAGAACCCCCCGGATTCCAGAATAGTGATTTCAAATACCAATTACACACACCTCACCAGCATCAGCATAGGTTTTATCCAGCACCCCAATTCCAAGCAAAGCGGATGCAAAAACTGGAAACATGTAGAACGGATGAGCACCGCCGCTTCTACCACTACTACCATCGCCGCCTTCAAATGCCTTCAGAGTCTCCGGCTTCAACCAACAGGCTGCACAATTACAGACATAATTAAGCATTAATCCAACAAAAATCACTCCACAAAAAGAAAGAACAGGAGAAATCCAAGGCGAATTTCACAACTTTCACAAAAGGGAAAGAGTACCGTGATACGGTAAGGGTTTAAGGAGACGAGGGGAAGGATTTAGGGATTTGGAATGAGATATAAGAGAACGCCATGGTCGTGAAGTGTTGAGGAGTCGCCGAGCCATTGCGATTTGGGATTCAGAGCTCCCCGGCGACTGGTAGTCTGATTACCGGTTTGCCGGACAAGGAGGTTCGCTTAATATATTCCGAGAAGAAAAATAGTTGACTAGTTCTAAGTCGGTAGTTCCATGTCGAAAGACGATTTTACCCCTCATTGCGTTAAGGCTACGCTTAATTGGAAAGGGCTTACTCCGTATAAGGAGTTTTTGGGAATTGTTAAAAATCTTTTTTCTCAAATTTTAAGATATAATATTAAAATTGATTTTTTTTAATTAAAAATATCTTTATACTTGACCCAAAAAAAAATATTTTAAGATATAATGCTAAAAAACATATTTTTTACTCCCTCCATATTAAAGAATGAATTTTACTCTTAACTCCCTCTTAAAAAATTGTTAAGAGCAGTGGAAAAAATATTTAAAAAACATATTTTATGAAATAAAAAATAGTAAAAAAATACGTTTTCTAAGAAATGGAGAGTATATTATTTTTGGACGTATTTTTTTTAAAAAATTAACAACATGCTCAAATCTCTTATTCAACTGGTGCTTATTCGAGAAATCACTAGTTCCGCGACCCAAAAGAAGAAAAAATTACACGTGATCGAAATGAAAACTAACAAATGTTGCACCAACCAGCTAGCTCCAATACTTTAACACATTATACTCGGTCCACTAAGCTAAAGTTTCCAAGAAACATAAACGCAGACAGATGACAGACTCTAGGACACAAAGGATCAATGCCAAACTTCTCAAGCATGAAAAATTTTCCAAGTCATCAAGAAAAAGGACACAAGACATCTGAGGTAATCTACACTTGAGCTCCAAGTTCCAACAATAAGGTGTGGTTCGCTGCGTACGAGCTCGGGCCAAGGAACTGAACCGGACCTGTAAACAAGATGAAAATGGTCAAGATACAAAAGCCTGATGAGCATATGCTTAGAAGAAGTTCACTTTCACATACCAGGGCTGATGTAACAATTCTTGATCGCCCATTCGTCACGCATGGATGCAAACTTCTTGAATGGAGCACCTGCAAAGAAGAAGATAATTGCTCGGTAAAATAGAACAAACCTATTTTAGCTTGATGTGTGAGTAATAGTAGTAGTAGTAGTAGTACCATCAAGTTCCACCATGGCCTTCTTGATCACAGGCTTGAATTTACCTGAAAAAGAGAAGAAACCAATTACAATTTTGAGTATGAAAAGTTGAATTCACATCATCACACAAAATCCAGCACAATCAACCATACCGTGTCTCCTTTCGACGTCCATCAGAGAGGTCAATGCTGTTCCTCCAACAGTCCACTCTTCAACCGGTGCACCCAGATTTCCCACCTGCATCAAAAGAGGATTAAGTAATTTGTTCAAACAGAGAATACAACAACTTGAAAAAGAAATTGAATTTTAGTACCAAAAAAAAACACTAACCGATGATATCAGCCCAGTCTTGCCAGATTGGAGTAGGGCACCAGCAGCAAAACCCAGTGCATAGCAGTAAGTAGAATCAAAATTGGTTGGCAGGCCACATCTGCCCTCATATCTGTACAGAGAGAGATGTGAAAAATACTAAAATTAACCCATGTACTCATAATCGACAATTTGTCACACAAATTAGTATCACACATTACTGTGTACATTTTCTTGGGAGGTTTATGGCTTTTGTCTTGAGAGATATGATAAGTGATAACCATTCAATGTAGCAAGTAAACTAGACTTTTCATCCAGACACGCATCTTATATTTTACTTCTCGTCCTAATTGATATTCTAACTAATCTCAAGATAAAAGAGTTTGGAAAGATTTCTGCATAGACAGGCGACCAACATGTGATTTCAATGGAAAGGCTATCAGAAATCCATGGAAGTAGAAGTAATAGTAATTACCCAAAGAAGTGAGATTGGCCTTTAAAGTCTCCATTGTAAAGGCCTTCCTTTTTCCTCTTTTCCAACTCAGTCTCCACCATTTGGATTAGCATCTTTTCAGTCTCAATTTTGGCAACCTAGAAAAGAAAAGGATACCATGAGAAAATTGCTCATCACTCGTCTAAAACCAGGGGGACAAATCAAAGGGGGAAAAAATACCTGAACATTTCCATGTGGGTCTCTTTCAAGCATCAGTTGGTCCTGAATTGCTGGGGGCAACAGGTCAAACAGCTCCAGGGATTGGTTGGTAAGTTTCTTCTTCCAGACACCAGCTTCATCCACAACATCATGAGCCAATATTTCATTTAATTCTGCAATAAGCAGCTGAACCTGCAGGACACCTCAGGATTCAGGAAAGCAATAAATATGCTGTTATTCTATCAAAAACAATCCAGTAAAATGAAAATTTACATATATAAATAGCACATACCTCTGGAATGAAATCAATCAGGCCTTCTGGGATTAGTATAACTCCATAATTGTAACCCAGTACAGAACGCTTACAGATTACATCCACAATGTGGTCTGTTACATTCTTCAAAGTCAGTTTCTTGGCAAAAACCTACAGATACATGTAGCATTTCAGTATGAATCCAAAATGTCAACAAATTTCAAAGTACTTAAATAGAATCCCTATGGTGATATAATCATCATAAACTTGCATAATGTCTTCATATTGATCTTATCATTTTTACACGGCTACATTTTTTTGTGTTTAAATTAAGAATGAAGACATTATCAAACGTGCCTCTTCTCCAATGAGAGCGATGTTTGGATGTGTTTGCAAGGCACACTCCAATGTTATGTGAGAGGCTGCACGTCCCATAAGCCTTACAACTGAAAAAATGAATAAATTAGAGTAGAAGAAGAAAGCATGAGGTCATATATGACAAACTTGAACTTTTCATGCTAAGTGTGTCCTTGGCAGAAACAAAGCCCAAATCATCATAGCAAAATAATTGGTGTTGAATAAAAAATGAAGTGGAGCTCTTAATTACTTAAGAGGCTATTCTATCTAGAATGGGCTTTGCAAAACTTAAAATGCCTGCTTTGCTAGTTAAGGATAAATTCATAAAAAGAATGTTGAAAGACATGGATGCAAATACAATATATAATAAGACTAAGGGCAAAATACTCACAGTGATAGTACTTTCCAGTTGAACGAGCATCAATCATCACATTTCCAATCATTTCAGCATAAATCTGCACTCAAGATAAATCATGATCAATTATTGCATGATATACTATATGTGAAAGGTGCGGCTTGCAGCAGTTATTTGGAAAAACGAAAGAAATTTATTCCTGTGGACAAACCTTGCATGCAGTATCAAAGCCAAAACTGATTGGAACTTCTTTGCATTTCAGATCACCATCGATGGTCTTGGGGCAACCAATGACACGTGTCTTCAAATTATTGCTCCTAATTTACAGAAGAACTTAATAAATCTCTACACAAGTCCACCAAGGCCACACAATGCTAAAAATATTACAATAAATCTCACATAAACCCACTTTTTTACGACCAATGTCCAGAAAAATAAAGTACTAACAACACATTGTCTTTCATCAGCTGTACCATGAATCATATAGCTAGCTCATACCTGAAGTTCTCGGCAAGGAGACAAGCATTTGTATTGGAGTCATCTCCTCCAATAACAACAAGACCATCCAAGTCAAGCTTTGTTACTGTCTCTTGAGCTTGTTTAAACTGTGAAATCAGAACTCAAACCAATCATTAATAACTCAAACAAAGTTAAGTCAGAGTGATATAATTAGAGTTGTGAGGAGGAATTTTGCACCTGATCTGGTGTCTCAATCTTGTCTCTCCCACTACGAATCATATCAAAACCACCCTGCAATCGAATTGCACATTTACACAGTCACTTAGTTTCTATACATAGTACATGCCAACCAACCAATATGCAGCATATATATAGGTGATAAAGCAAGCATTTGAGTACATAATATATCTAGTCACACAATTGCTACTAAATATAACTGAATATAAAGTTACACATCAAAATTGCTATCCTTATACAAGATAAAATACAAATCATATGATTCTGCAGAAGAGATGAAGGCTGACCTGGTTCCTGTAAGGGTAAACATAGTCGGTAGTGAGTTCCACATATTTGCCTCTCATGATCCCAGCAGGACCCCCCTTGAATCCATACAATGTACTCCCTTTCGCACGACTTTCCAGGTAATCTTATCAACCATAACAAATCAAAACGTTATAAGCACTATAATCACATAATTATCCCACCAATTAACAATCCGATCTAGTTCACTCCTCACCAAAAATCCCACAAATAACATTGTGGCCTCCAGGAGCTTGACCACCGGACAACACAACACCGATCTTCAACTTCTTATTCTCCTCGGAATCGCTCAGAACCAGCATTGACGACGGCTGACCGAAGAGACAAGGAAAAAGCTTCGCGATCTCATCTACATTAATCAAAAGCATACTAAGAAAAAAGATCTGGAACAAAAGACAATTTCCGAACCATAATCAGTCAAATCTAGAGTGAAAAAGTCAAACCTGGATTGCCGGCGGCTGAGCTTTTGGGGCCGTCGACGACCTTGAAGTTGGATTTGAGCACAGTGGGGAGAGGAAGGGAGTAATCGAGACGACTCCTCTGAAGCTCACTGTATACCGATGCAAAACGGCCGGTGACCGGAGCAGGTGCAGATTTTCCGTTTGGAAGAGCATTGTTGCCGTTCTCAAACAAAGCCGGCGCCATTGTAGGATTCTGAAGGTGGGATATCTATGATCTGTGGGGAGTTTTGGTTTAAAGGGGAGTTTGAAGCAGAAGGAGCACACCTTCAAGGCTTCAAATTAGGTCTACAAGGACAATTTAGGAAATACAAAAGTATACAATTTAATAATTGGAAAAGGAAAATTAGGTGGGATATATCATTATATCTACTTCTCTTCTCTTCTAGGCCGGGGTTGGTGAATGTGTGATGAACACTAAACAAGAGTGAATATTATTTTATTATTTGTATTTTTTCACACTCAATGACACTAAACAAGAGTGAATATTATTTAATTATTTGTATTTTTTCACAATTTTGAGTGCATCTCATTTTTTTTTTTTTTGAAAGTACATCTCATTATTTTATTTTTTTTGAAAGTGCATCTCATTATTAATTTTCTTATGAAAATACCGAAATTTAATAACTCAAAGTCTCATCATTTGACAATACCACAAAATCCAACATTTGTGAGACTAATCTCTTGCATCATCGTTTGACAATACTCTCTTGCATCATACCGAAATATATTGGTGCTGCTACTGAATTACAACAGAAATTAATTGCTAGTCTTCATGAGTCTCCTATTGGGGGTCATTCTAGTATTCATGGTACTTATTTGAGGCTCAAGTTGATGTTTTACTGGCCCAAAATGAAGAGCATGGTGGAGAAATTTGTTAAAGAATGTGATGGTTGTCAAATAAACAAAGGGGAACACACTCCTTATCGGGATTATTACAACCTTTGCCCATTTCTCAACAAGCTTGGGAGCATATTACGATGGACTTCATATAAGTTTAGTAAGTATGCACATTTTGTGGCCCTTAGTCATCCTTTCAATGCTGCTAAAGTCGTTCATGAGTTCATGAATACAGTGTTTAAGCTGCATGGAGTGCCAAAAAGTATTGTTTCTGATCGGGATAAAATCTTTGTGAGTCATTTCTGGCAAGAGCTGTTCAAGGCATTGGGCACACAATTGAGATTTTCTACAGCATACCATCCTCAGTCTGATGGGTAATCGGAAAGGGTTAATCAATGCTTCGAAGGGTATTTGAGAAGTATGACATCTGAAGCTCCTCACAAGTGGCTCAAGTGGTTATCTCTGGCGGAGTATTGGTACAATACTCATTATCATTATGCAATGAAGACTACACCGTTTTATGCATTGTATGGTTACAGTCCTGTTCAGTTGGGAATGCAACAGATTGATGTTACTACAGCATCGGTGGAAGACTAGTTTGAAAAACGCAAGCATATGTTAACTCAGTTGCGCAATAATTTGCAGCAAGCTCAGGTACGAATGAAGCAAATGGCGGATAGTAAAAGAGTTGACAGAGTTTTGAATATTGGTGATTGGGTGTTTCTTAAACTGCAGCCTTACAAGCAAACATCTGTAGCACTAAGGAAGAGTGTTAAACTGTGCTCCAAATATTATGGTCCATTCAGAATCATAACTAAAATTGGAGAAGTTGCTTATAAATTAGACTTGCCTTCGTAGTCTCGTATTCACCCAGTGTTTCATGTATCTCAGTTAAAGAGGAAGATTGGGGATACAGTTGTTGCTAATAAGCTGCCACCAGCAGTTGATGATAATGGAGAGTATATTGTTGGTCCTCAAGCAATTCTAGATACTAGAGTTAAGTACCCGAAGAAGGGTGAGCCTGTATCAGAGTGGTTGATACATTGGAAGAATTTGAGCCCGGAAGAAGCTACGTGGGAACCTGCAAATCATATTATTCAGCAATTTCCAGATTTTCAACAGAAGTCTTGAGGACAAGACTTTAAACAGGGGCATTGTTATATTCTGAATGGTTAGGGGGGTTTAACCGGATTGCTATCATTGTAGTTAACCAAGGTTAAAGGGTTGATTAGCCTTGTAACTAACCGGGTTAGGGGATGAAAAGGGAGAGCGGGTTTAACATAAATCTTTTTTTTTGGTCGAAGGAGAGGCGGCACTCTTCGGGCTTTAAGCCCATTTTATTAAATAAAAATAGGGCTAAGTATAAATCAAGCGGGGCATAGCCCGACCCCTAACATCATCAGAAAGAACATAAATAACACCCTCTGGCGGGTCAAGCAATACATGAAAACCTAAATTAAAAGAAAAAGAATAAGAAGCAAGGAAGTCTACCACAACATTCGCTTCCCTATAAATGTGATGGAACTGGATAATCCAGTCCCTTCTAAGAAAGCCTTAGCATTGAGATACCAGGCTAAAAGGGGGTGATAACAATCCATGGATTTATTCAGAAAGAGAATCACTGAGCGCGAATCTAGTTCCAAACAAATCCTCCTGTATCCCCGATCCCAAGCCAGCCGAAGACCCTGAAAAGCACCCCACAGCTCAGCCATAGGCACTGTGCACAAGCCAATATTATGCACAAAACCACATTCCCATTGTCCATTGGCATTCCTAAGAACACCTCCAGCAGCTGCTCTACCATCCGCCATAACTGATCCATCAGTATTGATTTTTATCCATCCTTTTTCTGGACTCTCCCATTGAACAAAGATTTCCTCCTTATCACGAGCCATGATAACCTGATTTACATCAGCGTTACTATAATCCTGAACCTGTTGAAGAATAAAATCCAACCGATTTCCTGTAAACAATTTTTGTTCAAAGACAAACTTATTCCGCCACTTCCAAATCCACCAAACTGTGAAAGCAAAAATATGCGCCCACATAAACCCACTCGCATGCTTCAATTTGCAAGTAATATTGACCCGAATCCAGACAGCATAATCAGATTCGAAAAAAACTTCCCTGGCAAGAGGAGGGTGAAGATTTTCCCAGAGACGTGTTGTGTTGACACAATCACGTAAAAGGTGAATTAACGATTCCTCTTCAGTTGAACACATTGAGCAAAGGGCATTAGACGCAAAGTGACGCCGAACCCGTTCCTGATTAGTCAAGATGACACCTTTAAGGGCAAGCCAAAGAAAGATTTTAGTCCGTTCAGTAGTTTTCAATCTCCAAATGCTCTCATAAACACCAGCATCAATTTGGTGCAAACCACGGCTGGGGCTGAGGAAATTATATGCTGTAGAAACCGAAAAATCCCCTGAAGCAGTTTCTGGCCAACTGAGCACATCCAGCGCACTATCATCTTCATTGAGGGCTACTGAAGCCAAGCTTAACCGCATACAATTCGGTAACAGCCCAGTCAGCAAAGTCCAATTCTAGCCAGCTCCCTGTACCCCCCAAAAAAAAACGAACCGATTCAGCCAAAAATTCCTGAGGAATCTGCCCAATCGCAACATCAAAAAGCAGTTCATCTCCAATCCAACGATCAAGCCAGAAACGAACAAAGGAGCCACTGTCCACACACCAGCGTATGTATTTAGCCCTTAGCACTTCAACCCACAGTTTATTGTTGTCGGTTAAGAACCGCCAACCCAGTTTTCCAACAAGCGCGGCATACCACCTAATCTTTTCGGTCTACACACCTCGTCCCAACTCAAAAGGTGAATACGACGAGAGTTCTTTGGAACGAAACAACAGATTCTCCTCTTCGCTGTCTTCTCTCAATCTCTTCTTTCTCTCTTTCTTTTCGCCCTCACGGCCATATCACCTACCTCCCTCCTTGCTATCTGAAGAGCGCCGGTGGTGTCGAGACAACCAGACGTACCGCGATCCATCGTTCCGTCCCTGTCAGTCGGCCTTTCCGTCCCTTCGGTAAGACCCATCTGCTGGTTTCGACTTCGTCCTCCTTCGTGTTTCCCCTGAACCGGTTTCGCTTCGCCCGCCAGATCTCGTTTCTTGGGGTCGGGTTGCTGCTACACACCGCTCGAGTCCAAGTGATTTGAGTGCTTACCTCTTTCTTGCCTTGCTTAATTTAAGGCTTTACCCCCTCGTTTCACTGAACCACAATGGGAGAAGAAGACGCTCGAGGTAATTTTCGATATTTGCTATTTGGATATGATTAGGATAAGGTGCATTGTGTAGTTCCTTCATATGCATTGTGTGCTAAATGATGAATGATGTATTGAGAAAGATTGTGTGTGGAAAAATTTAGAAATTTTGTAGTCTATGTGCAATGTGATCTGTAGTAGCCGTGTAGTAGTCAATATTAGGGCTAATTTCTTGAAAGATTGGGTCACATAGGACAAAGGAAAAAGAGTTGGCGTACTGCTTTTTTAGACTTTGTAGTTACCCAGATAGTGAAAGGCCTGTTTTGATTGAGTGGTTAAAGATTAGTGAAAGATGAATGGACTAGGTATTCTTGGAATAAAGAATTAGAAACTCATATTTTATACATACATCTTGCAGCAAGAATTTGGAATTAAAAATAGTAAAGGGCTATAGAGTTTTTCACTGTCAGTTAAGGATAATTGTATACATGTGCATTATGGATGGTGTATATGTTATGACAAAAGAGAGGTCGTTGTCAGAAATAAGTGAAAGCCAAAACCAACAAGGATGCTAGAGAATGAAGACGTGTTATAGAAACAAAGACAAAACCCAATTCATAGCCCCTCACTGCCATCTATTTATGAATTTCATCAACCTTGGGTAACAACTAACCTGCCTCATTATGACATTTCATAAGGTGCATTGTGTAGTTCCTTTGCTATGCATTGTCTGCTAAATGATGAATGGTGTATTGAGAAAGTTGTGTGTGGAAAAATTTAGAAATTTAGTAGTCTATGTGCAATGTGATCTGTAGTAGCTGTGTAGTAGTCAATTAAGTGCAATCTTGATCGGAATTAGCTTATTCTTTCATTGTGATGTATTGCTATTTACTAGATTTTTGTGTTTCCTTATTCCTGGCTTTGGTTTTGTGGGAAATTCTTGAAATCTCGGTGCCTAGATTTTTCTAGAAATAAATTTAGAATTCTCTTTTTTTCAGGGATGCTTGTAATTGTTAGGATGATGATGGATTATGTCTGATTTTGGCTTTGTGCGCCTCGATTGTATTTGGTTTTGGTTACTGATGAATGAATTGGTTTTGTGGTGAACCTTGTGAGGTTTTAGGGAGTGAAGAGCTTTTTTATACTATGCATTATGTATTTATGTGCTAAATGGTGAATGATGCATTAAGAACTATTTCCTGTGGAAAATTTTAGGAACTTTTTTGCTTTTTTAATGATATCTTGTATCCTTGAGTAGTCAATATTGTGCAATGTGATCTATAAATTTTGCCTTGTTTCTATATTTTATGGCATTGTACTTATTTATATTGACTTGGATGTAGATTTTCCTTGCCACTTGTTGCCTTTTCCTGAGATTTCCAGTTCTCTGTTTTGGCTTCTTTTGATATGGCTATTTGGGATATGATTGGGATAGATATCTTGCTATTTGGGGTATGATTAGGTTTAGGTGTTGTTCAACTCACTCTGTGAGGATGGGGAAATGAGTTTTCTCCCAGCTGGATCCATGTGGTCTCTCATTGATGATTACACATAAAGGAACTCAGAATATATATGATGAATTTTCAAGCATTTTACTGATTTATTTGGGGTTCACATTGAGATTATGCATTCCTATACTTTTTCCAAGCATTTTGTAATTGTGTCCTGTCTTATAACAGGACTCAAGTCAGTGAAGTCGCTCAAAGAACCCTATATCTTCAATCTCTTTTTATGGCCAGATGGCCTGTCTTTCAACAACGGCCCATTAAGGCCTTATACTATCAAAAACAAAAAGATGATTGAGGTACGTATGTAATTTTCTTAAAATTTTAAAGTTGATATTGATTTTGATTTTGATTTTTTTTTTCAGGGTATTGAGCAGGGTGAACTCCCAAAGGAGTTTCATCACTTGCTAAGTTCTGAAGACGAAGTGGTGTTTTTCAACATCATTAAGAAGGACATCACCTATGTCAGTAATCTGCAGAACTGAATTTTTTCATATATGAATATTTGTTCTTACATTTTCTGTTTTTTCTTATAGGAAGTAGCAAGCACTGTTGGTCGGTCATGCTATGAGAGAGGCTGGAAGATCCTAGAGGAGTGATCATGCTATGAGCGCAGCTGGAAGATCCTCGAGGAGTGATATGAGTAGATATGATTAGAAATTTTACGATAGTGACATGTGAGAAATATTTCATCAAACATGTTTCTAATCTCTTGTTTGATGAATTTTACCATACTAACTAATATATTTTCGATGCTTCAAAGTTGATGTGAGTAGAAATTTGTGCTGATATTGATAGAATAGTTGAGGTTGATTTAGTAGTTGAATGGATTTGAGAAGATTATGACAGAAAACAATCTAGATGCAGTTTTGACTCCAGGGGCCGATTTTGCAACTGTTATTGCCATTGGAGGATACCCAGGAATTAATGTTCCTGCTGGGTACAATCATGATGGATTGATGGTCAACCATTTGGAATCACCTGTGGAGGGTTGAAAGGTTACGAGCCAAGGCTAATTGAGATTGCATATGACTTTGAGCAGGCTACTAAGATTAGGAAGCCACTCTCGACCAAAAAAAAAAAGATTAGGAAGCCACCTGCTTTGTCTTTCTTAAAAGATCTCAAAGCTTAGAGTTAGGCATCAATTGAACCCCTGTCCTATAAACTGACCTACAATGTTGGACTATTTGTTTGTTTCATTCTCCTCATACATCTTGGTACAATGGTACTTTAGTGTTTCATGAATAAAGGCATTTAATTGATCAAGCTATGATGCCACTTTAAAATGAAATCGTCAGTCATCAATAGTTCTCAGCATACAAAATAATACTCTCAGTGTTCAGCATGGCTAAAAACATAAATTCTCAAGATAGCTCTCAAGTCATCTTTTGCTCTCTCCTTCTCTCTGTGTAACCTGGTTTCTCTTCGCTCCATTTGAGGCTCTCTCCCTCTCCCTCTCCCTCTCCCGTCTTTCTATAAAAGCTTCGCCCCTCTTCCACCACCAGAAATCGATTTTTTTGGAAGCTTCCGCCATCGCCATCTGCTTCTTTGTTGTTCTGGTTTAGGCCTCCTCAGATCCGAATTTAACTCGCTCCTCCGCCTATGTAAGTTCTGCATCTCTCCTTAACTCTTATTGCTTTCATTGTAGGTCTACTTGCATAGGTTGGATTCCATACTTTCATTTGTGAAAGCTGATTACTTGAATCGAACACGTTCTTTTTATTGTTGCACCTGAGGTGTTTGATGAAATGCCTCAGAGAAGTGACTTGGTTCTATTTCTATTCTTTTTGTCTAATGTTCATTTTTTTAGAACCCTAATTTTGGGCATAATTGGAGGGACAGGAGGATGATAGGTCAGAGATGGCGTCATTTTTGTGGTGTAGATAGAAATAGAGACAGAGAGTGATTGGAGAGAGTTGGCCGATGACAGGAATTGATGTTGGGCAGTGATTTCAGTAAAGGATTAGACGAGGATGCTTTTGGATTTGGGGTCTCCTTTGTGATTTGGCAAATTCTTCAATTATAGGTGTAGGATAGTTTATTACATGTTCATCAGGGAGAGGATGAGAGGATGTTATTTGGGAATGATATTGATTGCAGGGATGCATGATTTGTGTGATTTCGTGATGCATATAAGTTTATTCAATCCTAGCAAACAGAAATATGAGCTCACCCTTTCTGTAATTTAGCACATTCAGATAGCAACACATATTTTCGGAACTTGATGGATATTCTTTGTACGGGAATGTATGGGCTGATTGTGCAACTTTGGAAAAAGCTTTGTATATTATCTTGTTCGGTTTAGCTACTACAAATTGCTTATACTTTGACTTGGTTGCTTTGAGCAAGGAATGAGATTAGGATATTGAAACCAAAATATTAAAATGCAATCTACTATGTCGAATGAAACATCTCCGGGAAAATGCATGATAGGCACTATATAAACTTAAGAGAATCTCTGAATTTCTACATTAAGATGAGCTTAAATTTGCTGCTGCAACCCTGAAACTTGGGACTCAAAACAATAGCTCTTTTAGAATGGCATAAATTTGTTAGGTAACATTTAAAGATGTGGGTCATGGTGAGCAGTGATGAGATTGAAATGTAGGATGCCAAGAAGTTAATTCATTCATAAATCATAATACATTGTAATGACGTACAACTTTGTACTTCCTTGTATGCCATTTTTATTTGTTTTAGCTTTCATTACATTTACATTTGCATTACCATTACCAATTCAATTTTTGACTTAGCTGAATACTATCTCACCTTACTGTGTTGTGTCTCCCTTCCATGAGTAAAGGAAGATTTTTTCAAGGAAATCTTTCAAGGTAGTGTACTAAAATAAATGTTAGCACAACTTTTTTTTCAGTTTTTTTCCAGTACAAGTACTACATTTTTCGTGTCTATACAACCATAATCCTTACAAGATGCCTTCCATAATTTATTTGTGTAATAAATATCTTGCCATTGTCCAAATTAAACAAGATCAGATGTTACAATTTTCTGGATTGGGCCATGTCTCTCCTTTTTTTTGGGGGGTTGGGCTGGCCATATACAAGTCTAAATTCATCAACCCCTTTCAGTTTCTGCGTGAAAAATACATCACATGTAAAAACATTTGGTGATTTGGTTGATGAACTGATGGTAGACCTGTAAAATGGTTCAGGGGATGAATAATATTTACATTCATTTGGCGAGTCTTATGAAATTCCATGTTCTTTCAGATGAACGATTCAATGCAGAAGGCACATTCAGTGATGCAGGTTATCATAATTTAAACTATCTTATATTATTTCGTAGCTTGGTAAGCACATTAGAGGTGTTTTCTCTGAATTATTTTCAAATTTCCATTAGCTTTTCTTTGCTCATTACTTTTAGATTATATCAAATCATCTCCATCTGGTTCATTTGTTTGCATACTGTATGCAACAGAAGCCAAAGAAGAGTGTTAATTTGATTGTTTATAAAATATTATACATGGTTTTATTTCCGTTGCTTAAGAGGTAACCTAGCTAAAGACATGGAAGTATTTACAACTAAATCAATTACTGTTGTGCACAGGTGCATGATTCTACTAGAGGAGTTAGAAGAAGGCGGCGTGCCTGATAATGAAGAACTGGTTAAACCCATGGAAGTGGAATCTAAATCTGAACCTGAGCCACCTAGAGTTCTTGAGGTACTAATCCTTCATTATGGTTTTCAAATATGATGCATTTGGTACTGATAACAAATATCTGAATTACAAGATCTTCTTATGGAACTAGGGACATCAGGTAGTTTAGATTTAATCAACAAGTCAATCTACAGTCAGGAATGAACAGGATTGTGCTTCCAAGTGTTGCTGTTGGTTTACCGGTTAGTCAACTGCATAAGTCTAGGTCCATTTTGATTCATTTGCTAAGACTATTCCTTGACAAAAACATTTTTGTTCTTAAAGCAGAATGTTGCACTATATTTTGAATGTGTTGAGGGGTTTGAACAAGTGATCAAAAGATCTGTCATGGTACAAATAGTCTTACCAGGTCAGCCTAAACTTTAATGGTACAAAAATCTGTCTTTTATTTGTTTATTTGCAAGTCAGGATGTTTTACGGTGTCTTCTAATGGAAGGTGGGTCTAAGAGGAGAAGTCATGAGTTTAGAGTCCCCACAAGGGTCTACATCTGATCAATGGATGCAAGGTCTTGCAACCCGAAATGATCAACCTTTGACATGGCACATGGTATTCTATTTTTTCTTAATTTTTACTTTTTTTTGGCGATAGTGTTCTGGATGACTTAAAATCAGAATGCACTTCAAAACTCATTGTTAAAATCAATGAAGTCACAATAGATAGACATGAAAAGTAAGATTTATTATTGCGAGCAATATGAACTCCAAGCCTTTGAATATGCAGGCTTACTTTGATGCACCACAAGGGAATGAGCCATCTTTATTGTATTGGCTCTCTTTTTGGAATTAGTCTTTACTTCTGTTTTTGCTTGTTGTTTTATTACATTTTTAATATTTGTTTCAGTTTTACACTTCCCACAAGGTGTTTGGTGTTGATTGATTCTGTCTTTAGGTGGGTACTTATCTTAGGTGTGCTATTGGCGTCTCCATTGTAGTCACTGAACCTTGCAGTTTGATTAGCTTCTTTGTTCATTCTATTTAGGTGTTTATGCTATTGGCCTACTTTTTACGTGTTCTAACTGTTGGTGTTGGTGCAAGGCCACTCGCAACTCTATTCAAATGGAAGATTGGAAAGGACAAGGGTGGAATCGAGGTGCTCCTCTTGAAAAACTTTGTTCATTACTTGTAAAATTAAATCCCTTTAAGTCAATGTCAACTTGATCTAACAAATTACCTCTTTTTCTCCTTCTGTTGCAGGCTGATGCATTCTTCAAAGCCACAGAAGTCCTTAATCTGAGAAACCCCTGAGCTTGGATCGTACTATATTAAAGATGGACCGATGGTCATTTTCTTGGAGGGTGGAACCCTAGAAGAGAACCAGAACTTCCCGGGTATATAGCTTGATAAATTTGGGGTTTGCATATTAAAATCTAATGTTCAGAGATCAAGATGAATGACATGGTGGAGCTTTTTGCATTGCATCTGATTCTTGTGGAACAGAGTAGTGGAGACAATTTGTTTGAATCTTTTCTCACTCTCAGAAGTTGTCCCAATTACATATTATATAGTGAGACATAGTGTCTTACAAATGGACACCTGTCCTTTAGGAGGAATACTCTAGAATCATAACAGCTGTATACATATTGGCTAATATAACAGTGGTGTTACACTAGGCATGGATTGCGTTACTATCCCCCCTCGAGCCGAACCGGGTGAAGGCCGAGTTTGGATCGGAGAAACTCAAAGCGTGCCGTTGGTAAGGCCTTGGTAAGAAGATCAGCCTTTTGATCTTTGGATGAAATGAACGCGACTTGAAGTGAACGATTCTTGACGCGTTCACGAACAAAATGGTAGTCCAAGCTGAGATGTTTGATTCGATGATGAAGGACAGGGTTAACGGCAAGATGTGTTGCACCAAGGTTGTCGCACCACAATACTGGAGGGGCTGGGAGTCGAATGCACAATTCAGCAAGTAAAGATTGGAGCCATAGAGTTTCACAAGTGGCAATGGCCATAGCTCGATACTCAGCCTCCGTGGACGATCTTGCAACTGTCGGTTGCTTTTTGGATGTCCATGAAATGAGGGATGAGCCAAGGAAGATGCAGTACGCACTAGTCGAGCACCGGTCAATGGGGTCCCCAGCCCAATCGGCATCGGAGAATGCGGAAATGGTGAAGTTTGGTGTGGAGGACAGAAGTAGGCGTTGATCCGCAGTGGCATTAAGATAGTGGAGCACTCTTTTAACGCCTTGCCAATGTTTTTCTTGAGGGGAGTGCATGAATTGGCAAAGACGATTTACCGCAAAGGATATATCGGGACGAGTAAAGGCAAGGTATTGCAATCCGCCGACGATACTTCGATACTTGAAGGCATCAGTGAATGGTGAAGACTCATCAGTAGAGGTCACAAAATTGGAGGCCATAGGGGTGGATACAGCTTTGGAGTGCTCCATAGATGCACGGTGCACAAGATCACGAATATACTTTGTTTGAGAGAGAGAGATACCATCCGCATTTCGGTGAGCTTCGATGCCTAAGAAAAAATTCAAGGGGCCCAAGTCTTTCACCGGAAACTGTTGAGAGAGAGCATGAACAAACAAGTCAGATAAGGTGTTGTTGGTGGAGATGACTAACATGTCATCAACATATACTAGTATGAAGATGGATTGGTCCCCTTGGCGATGGGAAAAGAGAGAAGAATCGGCTTGAGAGGGTTGAAAACCCATGGAATTTAAGGCATCATGAAGGCAAGCAAACCAAGCTCTAGGGGCTTGTTTTAGCCCATAGAGAGATTTGTGTAGTTTGCAAATATGATGAGGGAAAGAAGGATTGATAAAACCTGGAGGTTGGGAAATGAAGACGTCTTCGTTCAAGGTCCCGTGGAGAAAGGCATTTTGTATATCAAGTTGACGCACCGACCACCGAAGCATCGCCGCCAAGGAGAGTAAGAGTCGGATAGTGGATGGCTTAGCTACGGGACTAAAAGTTTCATCATAGTCGAGCCCATGAACTTGATGATAGCCTTTCGCGACTAATCGGGCTTTTCGGCGTTCAATTTGGCCATTAGCATGTCTTTTGGTTTTGAATACCCATTTGACACCCAAGGTATTATTGGAGGAGGAGGAAGGGACAAGGGACCAAGTGTTGGTTTTCATGAGGGCTTGAAACTCATCAGCCATGGCTTGACGCCATTCGGGAAACCGAGAAGCTTCGGTGAAATTGGCTGGTTCATCAGGAATGGGAGTGATGGCGGCGTCACAACGGGGTGGGGGCCAGGGTATAGTTCCATCGGAACGGATGAGAGGTTTGGAGATATTTGCTTTAGACCTGGTGAGCATGGGGTGGGAAGGGTTGGGTTGTGCATTGACGGGCCCATCAGAATCGGGGGTGGAAGGCCAGTTTGAGGAGGAAGTGGAAGGCCCATTTGAGGAGGGAGTTGAAGGCCCATTTGAGGGTGACGTGGGAGGAGAAGTATTTGTATGAGAAGAGGTGGAAGGTGAGCTAGGCGAATTGATTCCAGAGGAAGGTGGGCTAGGTAAGGTGGGCCCAGGTGAGGGAGTGGGGTGTTGTAATGGGCTAGTGATGGGAAGAGGTGGTAAGTGGACAAAATCAGAGACCTGTGGAGTGGGCCCATCAGAGATGGTAGAGAAGGGAAAATCATTTTCATGGAAAATAACATCTCGGGATATATAGGTCCGATGTGTTTTCCAATCGTAGCAAATGTAGCCCCGGTGATTACTACTATAGCCAAGAAAAATAGTCGGAGAGGAGCGGAAAGAGAGTTTGTGGGGTTGGTAAGGTCGGAGGTTGGGGAAGCAAAGACATCCGAAGACCCGAAGAATGGAGTAATCGGGAGAACGGTGGAAAAGCATCTCAAAGGGACTTTTATGGTTAAGCGTTGGGGTGGGGAGACGGTTGAGGAGGTAGGTGGAAGCCTCAAAGGCATAGTCCCAAAAACGGAGGGGAAGGGAAGCTTGTTTGAGAAGAGTGAGACCCATGTCAACGATGCGACGATGGCGGGTCTCAACACTCCCATTTTGTTGGTGGGAGTATGGGCACGTGAGTCGATGGGTGATCCCGAGATTTTGAAAAATGGGTCTCAATGGCATGAATTCCGTGCCCCCATCGGTTTGGATGTAGGATATTTTAGTGGAGAAAAATTTTGTTGCAAAAGTAATGAATGTAGTGACGATTTGAGCAACCAAATTTTTTGTAGTAAAAGGGAAAAGCCAAATGAACCGAGAGTAATCATCCACAATTGATAGATAGTAAATATTCCCTTTAATTGATTTAGAATGTGACGGTCCCCAAACATCAAGAAACAAAAGATAAAAGGGGCTTGGAGATCTACTAGGGCTAGGTGGGTGTGGTAGGGAATGGGCCTTGGCCCAACTACATTCTTGACAAGGGGAGACAAAAGGTGGGCCTTTTCTTTGGGTTGGATAAACTAGAGACAAAAGACTATTGGTAACCCTAGCTGATGGATGACCCAACCGCCGATGAAGGAGGACAGCAGGGGAAACAGAGGTAAGGTGAAGCTGCGGCGACGATGGTGGTGCTGTGGTGGCCGGAAACTGATAAAGGCCGTCTCTAACGGGTCCTCAAAGAAGCGCCTCCTGGGTCCGAGCGTCCTTCAAAACAAAGAAAGAGGAATGAAATTCGAAATAAACGTTATTGTCAAGACAAAATTTATGAACAGATAAGAGATTCTTAGTAATTGAAGGAGTATGAAGAAGGTGGGTGAGTTTGAAGGAGCGGTTGGAGGCATGAAGAAGAGCAGAACCATGGTTTTGAATGGGGATTTGGGAGCCATCGCCGAGGGAGACTTGATCCGTTCCATCATACGAGTAGTTGTCGAGCCTGAGATTGCTGAGGTCGGGTGTGTAGTGGTGAGTTGCGGCTGTATCGGGGAACCAGTGATGAGAGGTGTAGTTGGCCTGGTGGTTTTGAACAGCCGGTGGTGGAGGGGCTTGATAAGAATGGTCGAACCGGTACCAGCACTCGAGGGCTGTGTGGCTTGGTTTATGACAAACCTGACAAGTTGGGCGACCGTCAGGGGCTCCGGTGAACGTCCGAGAGCCTCGTCCCTGGTTCTGGAGGTTCTGCCTTTGACCATTCTGTCCTCGTCCTTGACCCCCGCCACGTGGGTTTCCCCGGCCACGAAAGGTATGTGTGTAGTTGGCTTCGGGCTGTTTGGCGGTACTGTTGACAGAGATAGTGTTTTGAAGAGTGTGGGTTTGCCTGGTCAATCTGGATTCATGGGTGAGCAAATAGGATAGAATTTGGGTTGGGTTGGGTAGAGTGGGTTGGGTGGAGAGCGCTGTTACCACGGAGTCGTAGTCGCTCCCGCGACCAGCAAGGAGGAAGGTGGAGAACTCATCGTCAGATATTGGGTGTCCGGCAGCCGTGAGTAGCGAGACGAGCCCTTTTGCTTTGTTGAAAAATTCGGTGACGGATTCTGAGGTTTTCTTTAATGAGGCAAGTTGGAGTCGGGTTGAGACCACTTGAGCATTGGATCGAGCCGAGTATAGCTCATGAAGGGTGCTCCAGACTTGAGCAGAGGTGTCGCAGTCAATGACTTGCGCAAGGACACTCTCGGCGAGTGAGCCGGTCAAGATGGCCATAACCAATTGATCCTTGGCCTGCCAGTCGAGCACCGCTTTATCTTCTCCATCATCAAAGATGGTCGGTGGACATGGGTTTGAGCCATCTACAAAGGAGAAGAGACCATGGGCCTTCAAATAGGGGGTAACTTGCACTTTCCAGAGTGGAAAGTTTTCGTGAGAGAGTTTGATGGTGACAAAGTGAGAAAAGGAAGGAAGATGGGAATTGGTTTGGGCTGAATCTGTAGGCGCCATTGAAAGGCTGAATTTTTTTTTGAGGTCTGGAAAAGGAGAAGGAGAGGATAAGGTTTTGTGGGTTTGTATTTTGGGATCTTCAAAGGGAGTTGGGCGTTTGCCCGTTGCGCTCTGATACCATTGTGGAACAGAGTAGTGGAGACAATTTGTTTGAATCTTTTCTCACTCTCAGAAGTTGTCCCAATTACATATTATATAGTGAGACATAGTGTCTTACAAATGGACACCTGTCCTTTAGGAGGAATACTCTAGAATCATAACAGCTGTATACATATTGGCTAATATAACAGTGGTGTTACACTAGGCATGGATTGCGTTACTAGATTCCCTTAAAACTAAGAAGATCTTGATAAAGCTTTTACTACTTTTCTAATTGCAGAAGTTTTCATTTAGTAGTCCAGACACACACTTTGTGTTGGGCTTGATACTTACTCATTTATTCTCATTCTGTGCAGAACAATGAAGAAAATATGTGAAATGGAGCTGGGTATCATCAGCCAGTGTTGTGACCTCACCAAAGAGATGCAAAACAAGAGGCAATACCTTAAAGGTTTTTCTCTTAAGATCAACTTTAAGGTTTGTCATAAGATTTTGTATGATGTATGATCTCCTGGTATAATTAAACTCCATAAATGTTGATTAAATTACTATTGTTCTTGGTACATCCCCTAATAATCATCCTTCTTTGTTCAGTTTGATTTTGCAAGATTCACAACTTTGTGCAAACAAATATTCATCAACCAATCAATGCCCAAGAAGAACCACAAATCCACATCCACAAACGCAAACATCACTGCTTCTCACGTTTAGCATTCCCTGAGGCACATTTCCGCTCAAGAAACAAAGGTAGTTGTCGTTCATCTTAAAATTCTCTTGATATTTTGTGTGCGCACTTTGGGGTGATCTTCTTAGTACTTTCTCATATATGATTTGTATCCCTCTGCAGCTTCTTAGGTGCTACACAGCGTCATCAAGTGAATGATAAGTTTTAGGGTGCACTCACTGACTCACTGGTGAAATGTGAACCCTGGAGAAACACTAAATTTAATGGTCATGTGGCATGTGCAAAGGTGGAGTCCCATCATGTTGGTGCTCCTGTCTACATTCTCACTCATCCTAAGGAATTGGATTTGGTATGGTGGCTATATTTTGTTGCTCATAGATTGTTCTTCCTTTTTAAGAGAGAATGTGTGTATTTCATTTTATGGAATTGGTTTTGGGTACAATAGAAATATAACTAGCAGGATTTTGAGGCTTTAGAACAAGATAATGGAAGGAATTGGTGAGTAGTTGGACTTCTGTAAATCATTAGTTAGATATAACTTTTCAATATTGTATGATATAACTGTGTGTGATGGTCATGAAATCAATTCATGTTCTTGATTTTGCAATTATTAACATATTTGTCTTGCTTTGATCCTGCAGATATCAAATCTTTTGTAGCATTCACCATCAACACCAGGTTGGCTGATCCTGATAATGCCTCATTGACCCTTATTGTCAACAGAACAATCGGGATTCATATTCCCGTTAAATCACTGCCATTTGCTCTTCGTAAAGCAGGAGCTCTAAGAGAACTAGCAAACTGTTATGTGAAAATTGAGGTTTGAATTTTCTTACTCAAGCAACTTTTGCATGACCATTATGTCAATATTGATGTTTCATGTAATGCCTTATTATTCACCATATGAGCAGATGGAGAAGGCTATAAGCAGGACACTAGGACAGTGAACTTCATGATCTGAGTAGAATTTTGGGTGGTCTCAAGGGTATTGCAGCCCACATGTTTTCATGTTGCTATGCCTATGTACAACATTTTGTTCAAGTCTTTTTTGATCTTGCAATGTAAATTTGTAAAGAATCTTTATTGTCTAGCTTTAGTAACAATGAATTGTTCAAGTCTTTTTTTATGATATATTCACTACAAATAGAAGCTCCATTATTTTAACAACTCGTTGGTGGGAGGCGGAGGATCAAATGATGTCGGACCAGAAGTCGTGGTCGATGGTTGAGGGGTACCACTTCTCTTGTTTGTGAAATTGAAGGCCTTAAGTCCAAATTTGATCATTTTTTTTTATAATCTTTCTTTTGGTAGTATAAATATATCATAAGTTTTATAATGTTAAATTGCATGTAAAGTATATTAATATAAACATTTCTATATGATAAATAATAATTTTTTTATGATAGCATAAATATATTTTAATGATTTTAATGATGTGTAAATGATGTGGCAAATTTATTAATAGAATAAATTTATATGGCATGTTTAGAAAAAAAGAAAAAATATGTAAAATAATCTGGTAAGGACATATGGTAAAAGTTGAGATGGCTATTCCTTATCCTTACTTAAAAAATCTTATAAAATACTCTATGTCAAATAACTTCTTTGTGACAATTTAGTCCAAGAATTAGCTAATTAAAACTGCCACTAAGAACCGTTTTCAACCGAAAGAAAACTTCAACGATCAACGCAAAGACTATGGCTCCGTTCGGTAACAATGTACTTATATGAGTTGATGTTGATGTAGTTGATGTTGATGTAGTTGATGCTGAAATTATTATGTGTTTAAATTTGTAGTTGAAATGAGATGTTTATTTTTTATATAAACTATATAGTGTTCGGAAAAGAATAATTTATAAGAGTTGAAAATTAATGTAAAATTACAATTAAGGGCATAAGTTGTAGAGAAATCTGATGGGCTCTATTTCGTAAGTTTAGTGGTGTTTTTGTTTGTTTGTTTTTTTGGTAATTTTTTATAAACTTGCATGCACTCGGTCTGAAAGAAAAAAAATTTAGTCTGGAAGACGTTAACTTAACTATCATCGAGAAGTTGTACATGAAGTTTAGTGGTGTTCTTGTTTGTTTTTTTAGTGTCGATATGCAGAATATAGAGCAAAAATGGAGAATATGAGTCGAGAACAGAGAAGAGAAAACACGGCGTGCGAGAAGCGAACGAGAAAGAAGAACAATTGTGAGAGTATCGGGGTTACGTATGGATAAAAAAGGAGGGGTAGAAAAAGGAACAAATTTTTAATGGGGGAAAATAAACTCATTTCAACTCCTTAAGGTCCCTCCCCCCACCTTATTTTTTTCCTTAGATTTCAACTAGTATCAACAACATAAATGCGTTTCAACTCTATCTACCAAACAATCACACTAGTTGAAATTTTTATAGGATCAACTACATAAACGCATTTCAACTAGCATATCAACACTAAGTATGGCTCCGTTCGTTAGTGTTGATATGTTAAATGATTAATGGGCTTAATTATATGATATTGCTTCTGAAACTTTGCTTTGTTCTACTGGGATATATAGAACAGAACATTTGGCTCCAAAGACATTTTAGTTTGATACTAATTAATGGAACCGGGCATGAATGGCAAGTTTCTGAACCATGTTTTGATATTCACAAACTTTCCTATGTACCGTGAAAATATTTGGGCATTATAACGGCTAAGGAAGACTCCATTGGGTGCGATGGTTCGAGAGCAATTACTCCCAAATCCATCACCTTCACCGTGTTTAATGTGGAGACTCGAAAATAATTACATTCAAATCAACCACGATCCTGGATATATCGATCACGTCGATGTTCCTCTTCGTTCTGTTTCCTAACTTCCTTTCTCCTTTTGATTTTAGCAGATTTAGCTCTTTTTTTTGTGTGGTCTTTTCTTTTTTTTAGACCCTATATATTGGGTATTCTCTTAATAAGGTAGTTAATTAAGTACCCAAAACCGCCTCTTTTAATTTCCCTCCTTTCCCTATATATTTTTTATTTCTCCTTTTTTTTTGTTCTACATATTGATGCATGGATTTGGATTCAATGCATCTTTTAATTTTTTTTAAACTAGTTGTACCCGTCGTACCATGTACGACTACGATTTGATATTTTATAGACATTAGTTGTTCCCGTCGTGCCATGCACGACTATGACTCGATATTTTTTAGATATACTATAAAAAAGATGTTAATAAAAAAATATAATATAAAATTTAATGTAAGTAATTTATTAATTGTAATATGTATAAAAATTATTATTTTTAAATCAAATAAAACAAATTAAATTTAGATTATTAAGTTTAAATAATGAAAATAATATATACAATGCTCATAAAATGTTATGGTAAATTTTTAAATTGTGAGTTGCAATAAAAGGAAGGTATTTTGACCAAACATCTCATAAGGAAGTATTTTGATTAAAAAAAGCATAGATTTATCAAAATATATAGACCTATAATTATCTATTTATATAAAATATTTTTTATAAGGAAAGCATTTTTTTTAATCATTATAGTTAAATATGACATGTAAGTGACGGGGTGAAAATAATACGATGTGACATATGACGTGTCAAAAATTACATGACATAGCTTAAGGAAAAGGCGACACATGACAAAATCCGATGTGGCGCATTTTAGAAGCGACGCGTGGAAAAAGCTAACGTGGCGCAACGTGGAGGCTCCAAACCTTATTGTTTTCATATATATAGTAGATTATAAATAGGATATTAATAAATTAAATATAATATAAACTTTAATATAAGTAATTTACTACTCGTAGAATGTATACTTTTTATTCAAATATTATATTCTTCATATTTTATTACTTTTCATGTACGTAAATTTAGTGATTATCAAATATTCCAATATATCAATTAATTATTTTATATCTATTTTTATTAATTTTAAACATTATAAATATTTATCATTATAAATATTTATCATTATAAATATTTAACATTATAAATATTTAAAATTTAGTGATTATCAGGTGGCTCGAAAAGGGACAGCTTTAATATATAGTTATAGATTGTTATTTGGGCTAAATTTATCCCTTACAATTAAACTTAATTTGGGCCCAAAATAAACAACTTAAAACCCAGTTTTAAATAAGAGCTTTTTTTTTAAAACCCAGAATTAATAAAATCAACTGTTTCACTTAAAAACTTTTTATTGACCATAAAGTCATGAATAATATAAATTCATGAAATTTTTTCCATCAACAATCTATTAGTTATACACGTCGTGTCATGCACGACTACGTGGATTTAATACTTAATTTTATTTAATAAATAATTTTAATTTATTATAAAAAAATAAAAATAACTTATTTATTATAAATATTATATATAATATTCTACATTTGTTTTAATGTGAGACAAAGTCAAAATCGTTAAAGTGAGCATTGTATAATTTTGATTGTTTAATGATAATTTATTTATGAAAAAATATGAATATGAAATTTTAATTACGCATTTAAAAAATATGTAAATTCTTATAAGTTCTTAAATCAAATTCAACATTTAATTACGCAAAAAATGTGTAAATTCTTATAAGTTCTTAAATCAAATTCAACATTGTAAAAATATTTTAAATAAAAAATACAAAAATATGAAAATACGAAAATATTGAATTTTTATTTTTGTTTATCAAAATTTGACTTAATAAATATTTTAAATAAATAGATAAAAAAGATAACGATAGAATAATTTTCATAATTTTAACAAATTCAAATTTTAAATTATTTTTCACATAAATAGATAGAAAAGAATTTAATTAAAAAGCTAAATTAATATAAATAAAAAATATTTTTTAAATGTAAGTTGGGGATACAATTAATGTGGTGGCTCAAAATTTTTAATTTTAATATATATATATATAGATATAATATGGTAGATTTACTCAATAATGAGTTGAGAATATCTATTCTTAAAACATATTAATAAAATCTTTAATCAATTCTAATTTAAATTTAGTATAATTAATTTAGGATTTTTCTATTCATGCTTAGAACTTTCCATTCATAACAATTAAAAAAATATCCTTTAATATTTTGATACATCAACTTTAGTTTTCTATCTTAAAAGAATAAAAGGTAGAAAATCTCTCTTTAGCAGAATCGGCCATAAGAAAGACTTTCATAGATATGAGATTGAAGGTACTTTATTATGACCGATCATGCTGAAGAGAAACTTGGTACTATCAATCTATGTATATATATAAAAGACGCAAGAAATAAGGTCATCACGTTACGCCACCTATGATTTTCCTACGTGTCGTTCTCATATTAATCCACCTAAGATTTCACAACATTGGATTTTTTATTTTGAGAATTTATATATTTTGATATTATTTTAGGATTATATAGAAATAGGATAAATTAATCTTGGAAAGATTCTATCTAAAATAAAGATGTTATCTAATGTTAAATCTTAAGTATTAATGTTAAATATTTGATATGATAATTTGTTTAACTTAAAATGATTATATCTAAAATAAAATAACCTATAAAAGCATTAAATATTTGGTAACATATTATTGATGAATATTATTTATAATTATTTATTCAAGTTATTTAATATTCAGTAATATTTGTTAAAAGCATAATAATATTATTTGAGATAATTATATGAATAAGATAATTTATCCTTTTATGATAATGTATAATATACTAACATATATTAATTAGGATATTTTTTTATGCTATAATACAAATTCTAATGTATAATATACTAATATATAATTAATATAATATACTAATATATAATTAATTAATAAATCATAACTATAACCTAAAGCGGAGCTTAAAAAAAATTATTAAACGACACATGTCACTTTTAGATTGGACTACACCGCCCTTTTTTTAAATAATCTTTTATTTTTGGATATGATAAATTGTTTTCCATGTTTTTAGAATATAGGATATTAAAATCCCAATATTAAACAATCTTTTATTTTTGGATATGATAGATAGGAAGATCATTAGGATATTTATTTATGCTATCATACAAATTCTAGAATATTTTTGCTATCTTTTTATTGGTTAATAAATATTTCTAAAACCCCAAATAAAGAATATATTATTTATATCCATGTAAAATATTCTATAAGATTTGGATTTGACAATTTTAAAAATTGAATTTGATTTAAAAAAGATAGAAATTCACACTATCTTTTAAAAGATTGAAATTATCTATTTATGTAATTTTATTATGAATTATGAACAAAAAAGTTCATAAAAACTTTCCTTAAATAAAATTTTGGTAAAATATTTTTTTAACAATCGAATTTTTTTCAAAACAAAATGATATGACTATAAAGTACTCTTAGAATTAAATAAATATTTACATTATATTTTCCTTTTATCTATTTATGGAAAATATTATTAAAATAGTTTTTTGATAAAAAAAATATAGAAATATACATTATGTCTTAAATATAAATCATGACTTGTAAATGAAGCAACCTTCCTCACATCTATATATAATGCTCTCCTTTAATATTTTGGTACATCAACTTAGTTTTCTATCTTAAAAAAAATAAAAGGTAGCAAATCTCTCTTTAGCATGATCGACCATAAGTGAGACTTTCATAGCTATGAGATTGAAAGTGCTTTCTTATGATCGATCATACTAAAGAGAAACTTGGTACTATCAATAAAGATCTTTAAAAAATACATTCTAATCTTCTCTACAACTCATCAACAACAAAAATCATGTTTTGAGAATGTTTGCCTCCTCGTGCTAATTTTTGACTTTACTTCTATATGTTATACGTACATAATATATGTATATTGGATTAAGACAATCGAATTAAACGTGGCGTACAATTAAGATATAACCAATTTTTATTGAATTTTATGCGATCTATATATAACATCTTGTTCTCGGTGTTATCCCTACTTCTCTAAATTGTTTTGATCACATTGATTCAAAAAAAAAGTATTTTGATAGAGCTATAGGTTCCTAATAGTCTAGCATGTCAAGGTGGCGATGCTGTTCCACTTGAACAAAATCTCTAGACATGATTATATGATTAATCATTAAATTTGTATGAAAAATATATTATTTTAAAATATCTATGATCTTCAAATTGGGTTAATTATGAGTTTAATCTTCGACCTTTCAAATTCGTTCTATTTTAGACCCTTGAACTTTTAATCGGTATAACCTAGTCCCCAATGTTTGTAAATTGTTTATTATTTGATGCCTTAGTGAATTACATAACTCACTTCATCGATTTGTTTACTTGTCACCAAATCCTTTTTAAGTGGATTAAAAAAATTTGATTGTAAAAAAGCAATCTAAATCTTCTTTAATTATCTCTTCGAATTTGCGTCATTCTAAATCTTTGTCGATGGAATCGGCGAAGCTGCCCGATTAGCATCATCATACTCTCAACTGAGTTGGTAGTATATTAAATTCTCTAGTGCATGGAATCTTCACTTGAAAAATCCACAACCGCATGAACAACCCTAAGTTCTCACTTCTCAATTGCCGGCGATCTTTGTACGAGTCCCCCTTCTTCCGATTCGCCCTCTACCCCTGGGCAAGCAGCGGAGGCGATCCCCCTGTTCAGCCCCCGTCGACAACGACCTCTGCGACGTCCCCGCCCGAGACCGACGACCACGAAGGAGGGCGGAGGTGAGACGCCGCGGTTCCCCCTGTTCACCCCCTCTCCTTCTTCCTCGACTGGAATTCGATCGCTCACACCTCCGATCGCGACCCCGCATCTGCATCTCCATCTGAACCTGGCCCATCCCTGCATTCCCGAGCAAGAAAACAGAGGCGGCCCGGCCTTCTCGATCGCGCGCCGTGGACGCCAACAGGGAGTGAACGACGCCGCCATCAACGTTCTGCTCGGACCCGACTTTGTGGGGCGACTATAGCCCCCACCTCAGACCCTACCCATCGACGACGCTCTAACCCGACCGAGGAAGAAAACAGGAATGATAACCGAGTACAGGGATTGTGAACTAACCGGAGATGTTTGTATCGGCTGTAGGTGCGATTGGAATATCGCTGGTGGATTGTTGATGACGCTCTAGTTGGGCGGCGGCAACACAGAACACCCGGTGGAATACTTGGAGATTAGTTTTCAATATATGAGAGGGATTTCGTTATATACGGATTTGGTTCGGTTTGGTAATCCATGTAGCCAGATTTGGATATATATTTATTGGCTTAAGATAGATTCGGATAGATTTGGATAGCTAATCATCTAAGGGTGATTTAGATAAATTTTCTAATTACTGATTTGGATGGCAATATTTTCGGTTAAAGAAATAGATTTAATTAGATAGAACTAGGGTTAGATATGATAAATCAAGCTAATTATTCAAACGAATTATGAAATGTTTGTAAGCGGAGAAAACCCGTTTCTCGACTTACGGGACTTAAAACGAATATGGATATTACATGAACAACCCTAAGTTCTCACTTCTCAATTGTTCGTCGTCTTCAATCACACCTTTAACGCTATCTATCCTAGCCTATCGATAGATCACCTTCCGAAACTAATCTCAATCACAACTTGCCTAAGTTTGATGATATTTCATTCAAAAGATCTTGCTTAAAATGGAATGAAAGAAAATAAACATCTCACCATATCTTCAACCATTTGGATATTTCCCATAAACGACAGATCTCAATTATTTCTTATATTATTATCTAAGTATTTCATAATTTGTTTTCATCTTTTCACAAACGATCCACGCTTAGCTATCAAATTTCTCCGTAATCTTTCGTTCAAGATCCAACTACTTCCAAATATAGAAAGTCGCATAGCTTCATACGGAGGATTTCCAAATCGTCACTATTTCCTTCAATCGCCCCCTCACGACATTCCTTCACTCTTGACGATGTTGTTGAAGTGTTTCTTAGGTGCTTCAATGAACGTTCCAACAATTTCCCCCTTTTGAAAATGACAAACTTATGCGAAAATGCACATCTAGAACCGAATCGATATAATACATGAAAAACTTGGATTAGGTTCCTCCTCAATGAATAAATAATTGAAACTCAGGGACGGACAAGTACGTGCTCAAAGAAACGAACGGAAAAATGGGTTAGACCACAAAATGACTTTGTCAAAATAAATTTTGACGGATCAAAGCGATCGAATAGAAAAGCCACTACTGCATAGATTATACGATATCAATTTGAAAATGTCATATGTATGAATGCCAAATCTACCGAACAATGGAGTGTTGTACAAGCAGAGACAATAGGTTTATAAGAGGTCGTTTAGGAGACTCATAACAGGAAACTAAGGGAAATGGAAATAGAAGGTGCTAGTTTAATATGAGACAGTTTGATTAGTGTTCTAAATAGCAAGGCGGACCCTAGGCAAAGAGGGACCTCCTAGCGCCTTGGTGGCCTAAACAGGCACCTAGACAGACTAGAGGTCTTCTAGACGGATCGGAAGGCTAGGTGGGCTAGCATCTTCCAGCGCTTAGACGGGGCTTAGACGGAGCTAAGCGATATTTTTAGAGTAGCGTCTTTGGTCCATTAACATAATTATTGCTGATATTTTGGTTACTAAATTTACAATCTTTTGAGGTTGTTCTTTACAAACATGTGCCTCGATTGTAACTCTATGACAAACTTGAGTGCAAAAATACACCACACTTTTAGTACCAATCAGATAAAACACATGGGTGCTGCAAAACCTCATCCGAAAAAAATGTCTTAGGTTGATCTAGTCAACCTAATTTTTTTTCCTATTAAAAAAAAGATAAATTTTTCTCAATGAGATAAAAATTATTCTTACAAGAAATTAGTATAGTGAGGATAAATTGGTTAAAAATATGAAATTGGGTTTTAGAAACTCTACATTAATAGATAAAAGTTCCTCAATAAGATAAAAATTATCATTATATTTAAAAATATTTTCACTAGGGCATGTTAGCTTGAAAGTCAAGCAAAAAAAAATCACTATGAGTCGTTAACTTGAAAGTCAAGCAGTATAAATTAATCTTCCAACAAGGATTCATAGCTTAAAAATAAAACATGACTTATAAATGAAGCAACCTTCCTCACTTCTATATATAATGCTCTCCTTTAATATTTTGATACATCAACTTTAGTTTTCTATCTTAAAAGAATAAAAGGTAGAAAATCTCTCTTTAGCACGATCGGCCATAAGAAAGACTTTCATAGATATGAGATTGAAGGTACTTTATTCAATCTATGTATATATATAAATGACGCAAGGAATAAGGCCACCATGTTACGCCGCCTAGGATTTTCCTACGCGTCGTTCTCATATTAAACCACCTAGGATTTCACCACCTAGGATTTTTTATTTTGAGAATTTATATATTTTGATATTATTTTAGGATATTATAGAAATAATATAAATTAATCTTGGAAAGATTCTATCTAAAATAAAGATGCTATCTAATGTTAAATCTTAATTATTAATGTTAAATATTTGATATGATAATTTATTTAACTTAAAATGATTATATCTAAAATAAAATAACCTATAAAAGCATTAAATATTCGGTAAAATATTATCGATGGATATTATTTATAATAATTTATTCAAGTTATTTAATATTCAGTAATATTTGTTAAGAGCATAATAATTTTATTTGAGATAATTATATGAATAAGATAATTTATCCTTTTATGATAAAAAAAATATTATTATAAAACATTAAAAAGCAATTATCGACTGTAGTTTAAAGTCACGTGGCTCGCAACATGTCTGTAATACATGGGTTCGTTTCCTTCTCGATCGGTAAAACGAGTTTTTTTTTTTTTTTTTTTTTTTAGTCGCAAGCAATCGAGTTTTCTTGACTCGTAAATAACCTGATTTATTAATATGGTTTTACAAGTCATAAAGTATATATTTTCATATGTATTTTTCTACCCAAGGGAGTGACCTTATATAACCTCGGACAAATTCCGCGTTCAAATACAATCGAAACATTATTTTATTAACAATAAATTATATCTTTAATTCTTTTCAACGATCCTATCTCATAGCTTATCCTAACTAAATATATTGAATCTTATCTTGATTTTAATTATATCTAACATAATGATTTTTCTATCCTTAAACCAAATCCTCTATCTTTTTAACCGAACTAACCTATATTCATGTTCTGCTGAGTTCACGAGCCATTCGTTTAGTTTTCTCCAAGCCAACAAAAGCGCCTCCTTAACCTCTACAAAAACACCAGTTCATCTTCTCGTGGGCTCTCTCCGGCGGTCGTTAACCACCAAACTTTCGATCACCACCGGTAGCAACGCTCTTGTATAGCCAACCAATCGTCGGTAAGTTCCCTTCCGTTCTTTTGTTTTGTTTTGTTTCGGGCGGCTCGCGGCGTCGGGTCTCGATCGAGTGTGATCGGGGCTGGTTTGGGGTAGCGCGACAGTGGTAGGCTGGCTGATCGACGTCGGTTGTTGTGGCCGACGTGGCTCCTTGTAGTTTCGGGAATGGCATGTTCGTCCAAGTAATTGCAGATCGTTTGTTTTAGATAGTGTTTGTTAGGGAATAGAGTTTAAAGTGTAGTTATGTTAGTACGAGTGCCTTAAAAGTTCGGATGGATAGTTATAATTAGTACTAGTAGAGGTCCGATTTAGATTAAATTAATTAGTGCTGTTATGGGTAGCCTAGTTTCAATTTGTGGAAAATTCAGATGTGTGTTCGGCTATGGGTGTAGTAGAAAGGTGAGTAATTAAGCTTTGGGGTTTGGCTAGTTATTAGGCTAGTTAAGCTTGTTTTCTTCTAATTATTAATGGTTCGGTGGGGTTGGGGAAAGTGTTTAGATAGTTTTAATCTCTTACGGTGAGTAGAAGTTAGTTGTTAATGGAGTTAGGATAATATATATTAGTAGGATATTAGTAGGTGAAAGTTAATTAGTATTAGTTAATAGGTTTAATTGTCTGGATGTGTGATCATTTGTTTTTTTAGTTTAAATCTTTTCTTTTAGATTTGTTTTCGGTTCTGGGTAGTAGTAGGATATGGATTTTAGTTCACACAAGTCTTATTCATGTAAGTTAATACTAGCGTTTTGGGTTGGCCGATAATTTACGTTTACTCGTTAACATGTTTAGGGAGATTCTCTTGCTCAGATTGTTAGCTATTTACGTTCATCAAGACGCCTTGAGGTAAGTCGTTTTTCGACTTGCTCGGTTCTTTTCTCCCTTGTTAGATTGCGTATCGTTATTGTAGGGCGGGTTTTGGGAACTAGTCCCGAATACCTTTTAAATTGTTTTGAACTCCTTGTGTGTTGTGTGCGTTAATGATTTTAAATATATTTTATCGGAAATTATTTTGGAACGTTTTCTCTGTGTTGGTACCGTTTCCGACACGGCCCATTGTAGCTGGTGTTGAGGAAGAGTTGGCTACTTTGACCCGTGTGACTGGGAAAATCGTACCCCTTCAAACGAAAATTATTATCTGTGTGTTTTTGGGCAAGCGCTCCAGTGGAGGCTTAGCCAGGAGTTCGAAGGGAGATTGGGAAGTGGAGTGGGAGGGCCTGCCTCTGCACTCGGCGCGGTGATGAGCGCCTTGGAAGTCGGATCGTGGACAAAGGAAGAATTGCATTGCTGTGTGATTGTGATTGTGATTGTGAATGCGTATGTGACTTGTGTGACTGATATAACTAATTTAGGTATTGGACTTTAGAGTTATGATTGCGGTTGTGGATTTTGTATGCTGACTATAGATAAATGATTTTAAAGCGTTCTACAATTTCCATATTCTTTCTAGCTTGGTAGATTAGACGCTGACCCTTCGGGGAATATTTTTCAGTTCCAGGTATGAATCAGGGAGCCGTGCAGGAACCGAGGCAAGATGGCGGGCCGGAGCGGTAAAGAGCGCGTGTCATAGTGGGATTGGTTTTTATTAGTTATTTATAACAGTTAGGATGTTGATTTTGATATTTGTTAGACGCAGTTGGTATTTTGTTTCAGTTATTGTCTTTTGGATCAGATAGTTCAGTTTCAGTAGGCGTTATGACGTATTTGATTATTTATGATTTTCGGGGATTCATGCATTATTACGTTTTATAAGTTTTATTAAATAAAGGTTGGATGTTTTATTATGATTTCTCGTCGTGCCCGAGTTGTAAGGTCCTACAGTGTAGTTGTCAACCCAAATAATAGTACCTTGTAAGGTCTATTCCCTAGTAGCGCCTCGACGGAAGTCGGGGTGTTACAAATTGGTATCAGAGCGAGGTTGACAACAGGGCACATGGAACTGACCAACAAAGAGTACCCGAGGTCCAACTTAAAACCAAAACCGGCCGGTGTTTTCAAATGTTTTTACTGGGGTAGACATGTTGCATATAGGGGGGTAGGTGACACGTCGCGACTCCGCCCCATCAGCCGAACGACCTCACGTAGAATAGTAAGAATTAGGTTGATGAATAGAATATTTAAGTTTTGACTGTGGGACTTTCTATTATAGATGGCCCCACCAACTAGAGCCAGAGCTGCTGAAGCCAATGGAAGAGGCCGAGGGAGAGGCCGCGGTAGAGGCCGAGGTCGGGGCCGTGGTAGGGGTAGAGGAGAGGCCCCTGTAGCTGCTGAGTTAGAGGTACAACAGGATAACCATCAGGAGGAGGTTGCTGAGAGTCAGGATGTGGCTGCTGCTGTTTATCGAGAGGACAGTGCCTCTGTCGCTGGAGGAGGTCTCCCAGCAAACGGGGCTCAGTTGGGAGGAGGAGTACCGCCAGCGGGATTGGCCCCAGAGGTGACTGCTGCGATTCAGCTGTTATTGCAGACGTTGATGGGTGCGGGAGCTGCACCGAATCTGAACGCAGTTGCGGGGCAACAAGAGGCTGAGAGAAGGGCACCAGGACCAGACTCTGTTTTGGCTGCCCAGCTAGGAGCAATGCCAGATTCGCGAGGACCAGTGGTAGCTGATCATGTGGTCGAACCGAGGATACAGTATCGCGAGCCTCAGCCTGACAAATGGCTCGCGGAGTTTAGGAAGACTGGAGTGCCGAACTTTGCTAGAGCTCAGGATTCTGACGTAGAACAGTGGTTGAGGAGGGTGAAATCCGCGTTGGACTCCATTAAGGCACCGGAGGAGCGGAAGATGTCCTTAGTACAGAGTCTGCTACAGGAGAGCGCTTTTGACTGGTGGGAATTGTGTAGAGACCACCGGAATGAGGTGACTTTCGAGGAGTTTGAGAGGCGGATTCGAGATCAGTACTGTCCTCCGGTGGTGAGGGCGGCTCGGGAGGCTGCTTTTCGGGATGCTGGACCTGAAAATATCACAGTATCTGAGACTATTCTGAAGTTTCAGCAAGAGTTGGCAGCGGTGCCAAATGCTGCCCCTACTGAGGAGTTGAAGATTGCGACCTTTCTAAAAAGGTTGCAGCCGCATTTACGTGCTTATGTGTCTGGACTTAGACTCACGACATTGACAGAGGTTCAGCAGTCTGCTTTGGCGTATGCTATAGCCACTCTGAGGCCGGAACAGGTGGATGCTCAGGTAGGAGGGGGTAAGAGACGGAAAATGGCAGCTGCATCGACTTCTAGGGGTGACAATCAGTTTGGACAGTACCCGCAGAGTAGACTTGAGTTCCAGCCATCGGGACGCCAAGAACGATCACAACAGAGTCGGGTTGCCGGGAATCAAAGACAGTGCTACAACTGTGGAAGCGCTGAGCACTTGAGGAACCACTGTCCTAGTCCAATGAAGGATTGCTTTACATGTGGGAAGCCCGGACATCTTCAAAGGTTCTGTACGGTTGGCGCGCCTTCGCAAGAATCGGTACCGGGGACGAGAAATCGGGGAGTCCACCATCGGCCACCAGCACGGCAGACACCAGATCAGAGTGTTGGTCGGAGTGCAGGAGCTAGTAACACTGGCGCAGTTCCTACTCGAGTGTTTGAGATGAAAGGAATGGAAGGATCGGATGTCTTCGCTCCACCCGACGACCTAGCTTGAGATTTATAATCGGCAGTTGATAGTATGGTTTAGTTGATAGTAGTTTAGTTTTTCAGGACATGGGGGACCTTTAGTTGTTCATTAGGTTGTTCGGTTGTTTGAATCGGGATTTCGTTGCTTTGTTTGTGACTGTTGGTTTACTGATTGTTGCTTGGACAGTTGTTTGTTTGGACGATGTTCATGGAAACGAGATTGATTATGTTTGTTTAGTATGATGGCCCTAGCTTAATTCTATAATCTAGTTTCGTAAGATATTTTGGAACAGCGGTTCGGGGACGAACCGTTTATTTAGAGGAAGGTATTTGTAGAATCACAGGATAAGTCTAGTAATCGATCTTCTAAAGTATTACCCTTTTACTTCAGTTCCGTCCTTGCCTAAGTTTCGGGACGAAACTTTCCTTAAGGGGGGTAGTGTGTAATACATGGGTTCGTTTCCTTCTCGATCGGTAAAACGAGTTTTTTTTTTTTTTTTTTTTTTTTTAGTCGCAAGCAATCGAGTTTTCTTGACTCGTAAATAACCTGATTTATTAATATGGTTTTACAAGTCATAAAGTATATATTTTCATATGTATTTTTCTACCCAAGGGAGTGACCTTATATAACCTCGGACAAATTCCGCGTTCAAATACAATCGAAACATTATTTTATTAACAATAAATTATATCTTTAATTCTTTTCAACGATCCTATCTCATAGCTTATCCTAACTAAATATATTGAATCTTATCTTGATTTTAATTATATCTAACATAATGATTTTTCTATCCTTAAACCAAATCCTCTATCTTTTTAACCGAACTAACCTATATTCATGTTCTGCTGAGTTCACGAGCCATTCGTTTAGTTTTCTCCAAGCCAACAAAAGCGCCTCCTTAACCTCTACAAAAACACCAGTTCATCTTCTCGTGGGCTCTCTCCGGCGGTCGTTAACCACCAAACTTTCGATCACCACCGGTAGCAACGCTCTTGTATAGCCAACCAATCGTCGGTAAGTTCCCTTCCGTTCTTTTGTTTTGTTTTGTTTCGGGCGGCTCGCGGCGTCGGGTCTCGATCGAGTGTGATCGGGGCTGGTTTGGGGTAGCGCGACAGTGGTAGGCTGGCTGATTTCGTTAGACGTCGAAGCCGGCTTCGACGTCGGTTGTTGTGGCCGACGTGGCTCCTTGTAGTTTCGGGAATGGCATGTTCGTCCAAGTAATTGCAGATCGTTTGTTTTAGATAGTGTTTGTTAGGGAATAGAGTTTAAAGTGTAGTTATGTTAGTACGAGTGCCTTAAAAGTTCGGATGGATAGTTATAATTAGTACTAGTAGAGGTCCGATTTAGATTAAATTAATTAGTGCTGTTATGGGTAGCCTAGTTTCAATTTGTGGAAAATTCAGATGTGTGTTCGGCTATGGGTGTAGTAGAAAGGTGAGTAATTAAGCTTTGGGGTTTGGCTAGTTATTAGGCTAGTTAAGCTTGTTTTCTTCTAATTATTAATGGTTCGGTGGGGTTGGGGAAAGTGTTTAGATAGTTTTAATCTCTTACGGTGAGTAGAAGTTAGTTGTTAATGGAGTTAGGATAATATATATTAGTAGGATATTAGTAGGTGAAAGTTAATTAGTATTAGTTAATAGGTTTAATTGTCTGGATGTGTGATCATTTGTTTTTTTAGTTTAAATCTTTTCTTTTAGATTTGTTTTCGGTTCTGGGTAGTAGTAGGATATGGATTTTAGTTCACACAAGTCTTATTCATGTAAGTTAATACTAGCGTTTTGGGTTGGCCGATAATTTACGTTTACTCGTTAACATGTTTAGGGAGATTCTCTTGCTCAGATTGTTAGCTATTTACGTTCATCAAGACGCCTTGAGGTAAGTCGTTTTTCGACTTGCTCGGTTCTTTTCTCCCTTGTTAGATTGCGTATCGTTATTGTAGGGCGGGTTTTGGGAACTAGTCCCGAATACCTTTTAAATTGTTTTGAACTCCTTGTGTGTTGTGTGCGTTAATGATTTTAAATATATTTTATCGGAAATTATTTTGGAACGTTTTCTCTGTGTTGGTACCGTTTCCGACACGGCCCATTGTAGCTGGTGTTGAGGAAGAGTTGGCTACTTTGACCCGTGTGACTGGGAAAATCGTACCCCTTCAAACGAAAATTATTATCTGTGTGTTTTTGGGCAAGCGCTCCAGTGGAGGCTTAGCCAGGAGTTCGAAGGGAGATTGGGAAGTGGAGTGGGAGGGCCTGCCTCTGCACTCGGCGCGGTGATGAGCGCCTTGGAAGTCGGATCGTGGACAAAGGAAGAATTGCATTGCTGTGTGATTGTGATTGTGATTGTGAATGCGTATGTGACTTGTGTGACTGATATAACTAATTTAGGTATTGGCCTTTAGAGTTATGATTGCGGTTGTGGATTTTGTATGCTGACTATAGATAAATGATTTTAAAGCGTTCTACAATTTCCATATTCTTTCTAGCTTGGTAGATTAGACGCTGACCCTTCGGGGAATATTTTTCAGTTCCAGGTATGAATCAGGGAGCCGTGCAGGAACCGAGGCAAGATGGCGGGCCGGAGCGGTAAACAGCGCGTGTCATAGTGGGATTGGTTTTTATTAGTTATTTATAACAATTAGGATGTTGATTTTGATATTTGTTAGACGCAGTTGGTATTTTGTTTCAGTTATTGTCTTTTGGATCAGATAGTTCAGTTTCAGTAGGCGTTATGACGTATTTGATTATTTATGATTTTCGGGGATTCATGCATTATTACGTTTTATAAGTTTTATTAAATAAAGGTTGGATGTTTTATTATGATTTCTCGTCGTGCCCGAGTTGTAAGGTCCTACAGTGTAGTTGTCAACCCAAATAATAGTACCTTGTAAGGTCTATTCCCTAGTAGCGCCTCGACGGAAGTCGGGGTGTTACAATGTCATCTCATTACATTATAATGTATAATATACTAATATATAATTAATTAATAAATCATAACTATAACTTAAAGCGGAGGTTAAAAAATTATTAAACGACACATGTCACTTTTAGATTGGACTACACCACCCTTTTTTTAAATAATCTTTTATTTTTGGATATGATAAATTCTTTTCCATGTTTTTAGAATAGAGGATATTAAAATATCATTATTAAACAATCTTTTATTTTTGGATAAGATAGATAGGAAGATCATTAGGATATTTCTTTATGCTATCACACAAATTCTAGAATATTTTTGCTATCTTTTTATTGGTTAATAAATAATTCTAAACCCCAAATAAAGAATATATTATTTATATCCATGTAAATTATTCTATAAGATTTGGATTTGACAATTTTAAAAATTGAATTTGATTTAAAAAAGATAGAAATTCACACTATCTTTTAAAAGATTGAAATTATCTATTTATGTAATTTTATTTTAAAAATGAATTATGAACAAAAAAGTTCATAAAAACTTTCCTTAAATAAAATTTTGGTAAAATATTTTTTTAACAATCGAATTTTTTTCAAAAACAAAATGATATGACTATAAAGTACTCTTAGAATTAAATAAATATTTACATTATATTTTCCTTTTATCTATTTATGGAAAATATTATTAAAATAGATTTTTGATAAAAAAAAATATAGAAATATACATTATAGCTTAAATATAAAGCATGACTTGTAAATGAAGCAACCTTCCTCACTTCTATATATAGTGCTCTCCTTTAATATTTTGATACATCAACTTAGTTTTCTATCTTAAAAAAAATAAAAGGTAGCAAATCTCTCTTTAGCATGATCGACCATAAGTGAGACTTTCATAGCTATGAGATTGAAAGTGCTTTCTTATGATCGATCATACTAAAGAGAAACTTGATACTATCAATAAAGATCTTTAAAAAATACATTCTAATCTTCTCTACAACTCATCAACAACAAAAATCATGTTTTGAGAATGTTTGCCTCCTCGTGTTAATTTTTGACTTTACTTCTATATGTTATACGTACATAATATATGTATATTGGATTAAGACAATCGAATTAAACGTGGCGTACAATTAAGATATAACCAATTTTTATTGAATTTTATGCGATCTATATATAACATCTTGTTCTCGGTGTTATCCCTACTTCTCTAAATTGTTTTGATCACATTGATTCAAAAAAAAAGTATTTTGATAGAGCTATAGGTTCCTAATAGTCTAGCATGTCAAGGTGGCGATGCTGTTCCACTTGAACAAAATCTCTAGACTTGATTATATGATTAATCATTAAATTTGTATGAAAAATATATTATTTTAAAATATCTATGATCTTCAAATTGGGTTAATTATGAGTTTAATCTTCGACCTTTCAAATTCGTTCTATTTTAGACCCTTGAACTTTTAATCGGTATAACCTAGTCCCCAATGTTTGTAAATTGTTTATTATTTGATGCCTTAGTGAATTACATAACTCACTTCATCGATTTGTTTACTTGTCACCAAATCCTTTTTAAGTGGATTAAAAAAATTTGATTGTAAAAAAGCAATCTAAATCTTCTTTAATTATCTCTTCGAATTTGCGTCATTCTAAATCTTTGTCGATGGAATCGGCGAAGCTGCCCGATTAGCATCATCATACTCTCAACTGAGTTGGTAGTATATTAAATTCTCTAGTGCATGGAATCTTCACTTGAAAAATCCACAACCGCATGAACAACCCTAAGTTCTCACTTCTCAATTGTTCGTCGTCTTCAATCACACCTTTAACGCTATCTATCCTAGCCTATCGATAGATCACCTTCCGAATCTAATCTCAATCACAACTTGCCTAAGTTTGATGATATTTCATTCAAAAGATCTTTCTTAAAATGGAATGAAAGAAAATAAACATCTCACCATATCTTCAACCATTTGGATATTTCCCATAAACGACAGATCTCAATTATTTCTTATATTATTATCTAAGTATTTCATAATTTGTTTTCATCTTTTCACAAACGATCCACGCTTAGCTATCAAATTTCTCCGTAATCTTTCGTTCAAGATCCAACTACTTCCAAATATAGAAAGTCGCATAGCTTCATACGGAGGATTTCCAAATCGTCACTATTTCCTTCAATCGCCCCCTCACGACATTCCTTCACTCTTGACGATGTTGTTGAAGTGTTTCTTAGGTGCTTCAATGAACGTTCCAACAATTTCCCCCTTTTGAAAATGACAAACTTATGCGAAAATGCACATCTAGAACCGAATCGATATAATACATGAAAAACTTGGATTAGGTTCCTCCTCAATGAATAAATAATTGAAACTCAGGGACGGACAAGTACGTGCTCAAAGAAACGAACGGAAAAATGGGTTAGACCACAAAATGACTTTGTCAAAATAAATTTTGACGGATCAAAGCGATCGAATAGAAAAGCCACTACTGCATAGATTATACGATATCAATTTGAAAATGTCATATGTATGAATGCCAAATCTACCGAACAATGGAGTGTTGTACAAGCAGAGACAATAGGTTTATAAGAGGTCGTTTAGGAGACTCATAACAGGAAACTAAGGGAAATGGAAATAGAAGGTGCTAGTTTAATATGAGACAGTTTGATTAGTGTTCTAAATAGCAAGGCGGACCCTAGGCAAAGAGGGACCTCCTAGCGCCTTGGTGGCCTAAACAGGCACCTAGACAGACTAGAGGTCTTCTAGACGGATCGGAAGGCTAGGTGGGCTAGCATCTTCCAGCGCTTAGACGGGGCTTAGACGGAGCTAAGCGATATTTTTAGAGTAGCGTCTTTGGTCCATTAACATAATTATTGCTGATATTTTGGTTACTAAATTTACAATCTTTTGAGGTTGTTCTTTACAAACATGTGCCTCGATTGTAACTCTATGACAAACTTGAGTGCAAAAATACACCACACTTTTAGTACCAATCAGATAAAACACATGGGTGCTGCAAAACCTCATCCGAAAAAAATGTCTTAGGTTGATCTAGTCAACCTAATTTTTTTTCCTATTAAAAAAAAGATAAATTTTTCTCAATGAGATAAAAATTATTCTTACAAGAAATTAGTATACTGAGGATAAATTGGTTAAAAATATGAAATTGGGTTTTAGAAACTCTACATTAATAGATAAAAGTTCCTCAATAAGATAAAAATTATCATTATATTTAAAAATATTTTCACTAGGGCATGTTAGCTTGAAAGTCAAGCAAAAAAAAATCACTATGAGTCGTTAACTTGAAAGTCAAGCAGTATAAATTAATCTTCCAACAAGGATTCATAGCTTAAAAATAAAACATGACTTATAAATGAAGCAACCTTCCTCACTTCTATATATAATGCTCTCCTTTAATATTTTGATACATCAACTTTAGTTTTCTATCTTAAAAGAATAAAAGGTAGAAAATCTCTCTTTAGCACGATCGGCCATAAGAAAGACTTTCATAGATATGAGATTGAAGGTACTTTATTCAATCTATGTATATATATAAATGACGCAAGGAATAAGGCCACCATGTTACGCCGCCTAGGATTTTCCTACGCGTCGTTCTCATATTAAACCACCTAGGATTTCACCACCTAGGATTTTTTATTTTGAGAATTTATATATTTTGATATTATTTTAGGATATTATAGAAATAATATAAATTAATCTTGGAAAGATTCTATCTAAAATAAAGATGCTATCTAATGTTAAATCTTAATTATTAATGTTAAATATTTGATATGATAATTTATTTAACTTAAAATGATTATATCTAAAATAAAATAACCTATAAAAGCATTAAATATTCGGTAAAATATTATCGATGGATATTATTTATAATAATTTATTCAAGTTATTTAATATTCAGTAATATTTGTTAAGAGCATAATAATTTTATTTGAGATAATTATATGAATAAGATAATTTATCCTTTTATGATAAAAAAAATATTATTATAAAACATTAAAAAGCAATTATCGACTGTAGTTTAAAGTCACGTGGCTCGCAACATGTCATCTCATTACATTATAATGTATAATATACTAATATATAATTAATTAATAAATCATAACTATAACTTAAAGCGGAGGTTAAAAAATTATTAAACGACACATGTCACTTTTAGATTGGACTACACCACCCTTTTTTTAAATAATCTTTTATTTTTGGATATGATAAATTCTTTTCCATGTTTTTAGAATAGAGGATATTAAAATATCATTATTAAACAATCTTTTATTTTTGGATAAGATAGATAGGAAGATCATTAGGATATTTCTTTATGCTATCACACAAATTCTAGAATATTTTTGCTATCTTTTTATTGGTTAATAAATAATTCTAAACCCCAAATAAAGAATATATTATTTATATCCATGTAAATTATTCTATAAGATTTGGATTTGACAATTTTAAAAATTGAATTTGATTTAAAAAAGATAGAAATTCACACTATCTTTTAAAAGATTGAAATTATCTATTTATGTAATTTTATTTTAAAAATGAATTATGAACAAAAAAGTTCATAAAAACTTTCCTTAAATAAAATTTTGGTAAAATATTTTTTTAACAATTGAATTTTTTTCAAAAACAAAATGATATGACTATAAAGTACTCTTAGAATTAAATAAATATTTACATTATATTTTCCTTTTATCTATTTATGGAAAATATTATTAAAATAGATTTTTGATAAAAAAAAAATATAGAAATATACATTATAGCTTAAATATAAAGCATGACTTGTAAATGAAGCAACCTTCCTCACTTCTATATATAGTGCTCTCCTTTAATATTTTGATACATCAACTTAGTTTTCTATCTTAAAAAAAATAAAAGGTAGCAAATCTCTCTTTAGCATGATCGACCATAAGTGAGACTTTCATAGCTATGAGATTGAAAGTGCTTTCTTATGATCGATCATACTAAAGAGAAACTTGATACTATCAATAAAGATCTTTAAAAAATACATTCTAATCTTCTCTACAACTCATCAACAACAAAAATCATGTTTTGAGAATGTTTGCCTCCTCGTGTTAATTTTTGACTTTACTTCTATATGTTATACGTACATAATATATGTATATTGGATTAAGACAATCGAATTAAACGTGGCGTACAATTAAGATATAACCAATTTTTATTGAATTTTATGCGATCTATATATAACATCTTGTTCTCGGTGTTATCCCTACTTCTCTAAATTGTTTTGATCACATTGATTCAAAAAAAAAGTATTTTGATAGAGCTATAGGTTCCTAATAGTCTAGCATGTCAAGGTGGCGATGCTGTTCCACTTGAACAAAATCTCTAGACTTGATTATATGATTAATCATTAAATTTGTATGAAAAATATATTATTTTAAAATATCTATGATCTTCAAATTGGGTTAATTATGAGTTTAATCTTCGACCTTTCAAATTCGTTCTATTTTAGACCCTTGAACTTTTAATCGGTATAACCTAGTCCCCAATGTTTGTAAATTGTTTATTATTTGATGCCTTAGTGAATTACATAACTCACTTCATCGATTTGTTTACTTGTCACCAAATCCTTTTTAAGTGGATTAAAAAAATTTGATTGTAAAAAAGCAATCTAAATCTTCTTTAATTATCTCTTCGAATTTGCGTCATTCTAAATCTTTGTCGATGGAATCGGCGAAGCTGCCCGATTAGCATCATCATACTCTCAACTGAGTTGGTAGTATATTAAATTCTCTAGTGCATGGAATCTTCACTTGAAAAATCCACAACCGCATGAACAACCCTAAGTTCTCACTTCTCAATTGTTCGTCGTCTTCAATCACACCTTTAACGCTATCTATCCTAGCCTATCGATAGATCACCTTCCGAATCTAATCTCAATCACAACTTGCCTAAGTTTGATGATATTTCATTCAAAAGATCTTTCTTAAAATGGAATGAAAGAAAATAAACATCTCACCATATCTTCAACCATTTGGATATTTCCCATAAACGACAGATCTCAATTATTTCTTATATTATTATCTAAGTATTTCATAATTTGTTTTCATCTTTTCACAAACGATCCACGCTTAGCTATCAAATTTCTCCGTAATCTTTCGTTCAAGATCCAACTACTTCCAAATATAGAAAGTCGCATAGCTTCATACGGAGGATTTCCAAATCGTCACTATTTCCTTCAATCGCCCCCTCACGACATTCCTTCACTCTTGACGATGTTGTTGAAGTGTTTCTTAGGTGCTTCAATGAACGTTCCAACAATTTCCCCCTTTTGAAAATGACAAACTTATGCGAAAATGCACATCTAGAACCGAATCGATATAATACATGAAAAACTTGGATTAGGTTCCTCCTCAATGAATAAATAATTGAAACTCAGGGACGGACAAGTACGTGCTCAAAGAAACGAACGGAAAAATGGGTTAGACCACAAAATGACTTTGTCAAAATAAATTTTGACGGATCAAAGCGATCGAATAGAAAAGCCACTACTGCATAGATTATACGATATCAATTTGAAAATGTCATATGTATGAATGCCAAATCTACCGAACAATGGAGTGTTGTACAAGCAGAGACAATAGGTTTATAAGAGGTCGTTTAGGAGACTCATAACAGGAAACTAAGGGAAATGGAAATAGAAGGTGCTAGTTTAATATGAGACAGTTTGATTAGTGTTCTAAATAGCAAGGCGGACCCTAGGCAAAGAGGGACCTCCTAGCGCCTTGGTGGCCTAAACAGGCACCTAGACAGACTAGAGGTCTTCTAGACGGATCGGAAGGCTAGGTGGGCTAGCATCTTCCAGCGCTTAGACGGGGCTTAGACGGAGCTAAGCGATATTTTTAGAGTAGCGTCTTTGGTCCATTAACATAATTATTGCTGATATTTTGGTTACTAAATTTACAATCTTTTGAGGTTGTTCTTTACAAACATGTGCCTCGATTGTAACTCTATGACAAACTTGAGTGCAAAAATACACCACACTTTTAGTACCAATCAGATAAAACACATGGGTGCTGCAAAACCTCATCCGAAAAAAATGTCTTAGGTTGATCTAGTCAACCTAATTTTTTTTCCTATTAAAAAAAAGATAAATTTTTCTCAATGAGATAAAAATTATTCTTACAAGAAATTAGTATAGTGAGGATAAATTGGTTAAAAATATGAAATTGGGTTTTAGAAACTCTACATTAATAGATAAAAGTTCCTCAATAAGATAAAAATTATCATTATATTTAAAAATATTTTCACTAGGGCATGTTAGCTTGAAAGTCAAGCAAAAAAAAATCACTATGAGTCGTTAACTTGAAAGTCAAGCAGTATAAATTAATCTTCCAACAAGGATTCATAGCTTAAAAATAAAACATGACTTATAAATGAAGCAACCTTCCTCACTTCTATATATAATGCTCTCCTTTAATATTTTGATACATCAACTTTAGTTTTCTATCTTAAAAGAATAAAAGGTAGAAAATCTCTCTTTAGCACGATCGGCCATAAGAAAGACTTTCATAGATATGAGATTGAAGGTACTTTATTCAATCTATGTATATATATAAATGACGCAAGGAATAAGGCCATCATGTTACGCCATCTAGGATTTTTCTACGCGTCGTTCTCACATTAAGCCACCTAGGATTTCACCATATAGGATTTTTTATTTTGAGAATTTATATATTTTGATATTATTTTAGGGATATTATAGAAATAGGATAAATTAATCTTGGAAAGATTCTATCTAAAATAAAGATGCTATCTAATGTTAAATCTTAATTATTAATGTTAAATATTTGATATGATAATTTATTTAACTTAAAATGATTATATCTAAATAAAATAACCTATAAAAGCATTAAATATTCGGTAAAATATTATCGATGGATATTATTTATAATAATTTATTCAAGTTATTTAATGTTCAGTAATATTTGTTAAGAGCATAATAATTTTATTTGAGATAATTATATGAATAAGATAAATTATCCTTTTATGATAAAAAAAATATTATTATAAAACATTAAAAAGCAATTACCGACTGTAGTTTAAAGTCACGTGGCTCGCAACATGTCATCTCATTACATTATAATGTATAATATACTAATATATAATTAATTAATAAATCATAACTATAACTTAAAGCGGAGGTTAAAAAAATTATTAAACGACACATGTCACTTTTAGATTGGACTACACCACCCTTTTTTTAAATAATCTTTTATTTTTGGATATGATAAATTCTTTTCCATGTTTTTAGAATAGAGGATATTAAAATATCATTATTAAACAATCTTTTATTTTTGGATAAGATAGATAGGAAGATCATTAGGAAACTTAGTTATCCAAATACGTGAAATCATAAATATCCAAATACGTCACAATGCCTACTGAACCGAACTATCCGAACAAAATAAAATAAAATAATAATAAAACTTAGAAAACTTAGTTAATAAAACTTAGAAAACTTAGTTATGCATGAATTCCCGAAAATCATAAATATCCAAATACGTCACAATGCCTACTGAACCGAACTATCCGAACAAAATAAATAATAATCGAACATAATACTAACTTCGTCTAACAAATATTAAAATCAATCCTAACTATTATAAATAACTAATAAAACCAATCCCACTATGACACGCGCTCTTTACCGCTCCGGCCCGCCATCTTGCCTCGGTTCCTGCACGGCTCCCTGATTCATACCTGGAACTGAAAAATGTTCCCCGAAGGGTCAGCGCCTAATCTACCAAGCTAGAAAGAATACGGAAACTGTAGAACGTTTTGAAATCAGTTATCTAAAGTCAGCATACAAATCCACAATCGCAATCATAACTCTAGAGGCCAATACCTAAATTAGTTATATCAGTCACACAAGTCACACACGCATTCACAATCACAATCACAATCACACAGCAATGCAATTCTTCCTTTGTCCACGATCCGACTTCCAAGGCGCTCATCACCGCGCCGAGTGCAGAGGCAGGCCCTCCCACTCCACTTCCCAATCTCCCTTCTAACTCCGGGCTAAGCCTCCACTGGAGCGCTTGCCAAAAACACACAGATAATAATTTTAATTTGAAGGGGTACGATTTTCCCAGTCACACGGGTCAAAGTAGCCAACTCTTCCTCAACACCAGCTACGATGGGCCGTGTCGGAAACGGTACCAACACAGAGAAAACATTCCAAAATATTTCCCGATAAAACACATTTAAAATCATTTACGCACACAACACTCAAGGAGTTCAAATCAATTTAAAAGGTATTTCGGGACTAGTTCCCAAAACCCGCCCTACAATATCGATACTCAATCTAACAAGGGAGAAAAGAACCGAGCAAGTCGAAAAACGACTTACCTCGAATGGGGAATCCTTGGGAAAACGCAACTACGATCTCAAACGGAACGATTCCCTAAAGAATTATTAAGAGAAGATTAACTTAAATTCAAGCCGATATACTTAACTTCTATTAAGAACATTCTAATTAATAAATATTGGAATGTGCTAATTAACCCCTTATAAATTTTATCCCAAACCAACAATCTAATTCACCCAAACCCTCTAACAAATATTACAAATAAGGAGTAAGTTAGCCCAATAACCACTTCTCTAACCCATTTATATCAGCCCACGAAGAGTAATTGCAACTAACCCAATTTTGGGCCAAATTCCACCCAGGCCCGTTTCCCCCCTTGCCCAGCTTGCGTTTTGGGCCAACCAAACTGGCCCGTCTCCCTCCCATTCTCATGTTTGACCGGCAAGGGGTTTTGACCAGGCGTGGACCCCCAATCCCCCACTCGTCTTCAACCTGCGAGACAACTCCGCCCGCCTGTCTGGTTCGCTCCTTGCCCCAATCTCCTCGGCGTCGAATCTCACCAGTCCGATCCTCCTTTGCCGGCGATCTTTGTACGAGTCCCCCTTCTTCCGATTCGCCCTCTACCCCTGGGCAAGCAGCGGAGGCGATCCCCCTGTTCAGCCCCCGTCGACAACGACCTCTGCGATGTCCCCGCCCGAGACCGACGACCACGAAGGAGGGCGGAGGTGAGACGCCGCGGTTCCCCCTGTTCACCCCCTCTCCTTCTTCCTCGACTGGAATTCGATCGCTCACACCTCCGATCGCGACCCCGCATCTGCATCTCCATCTGAACCTGGCCCATCCCTGCATTCCCGAGCAAGAAAACAGAGGCGGCCCGGCCTTCTCGATCGCGCGCCGTGGACGCCAACAGGGAGTGAACGACGCCGCCATCAACGTTCTGCTCGGACCCGACTTTGTGGGGCGACTATAGCCCCCACCTCAGACCCTACCCATTGACGACGCTCTAACCCGACCGAGGAAGAAAACAGGAATGATAACCGAGTACAGGGATTGTGAACTAACCGGAGATGTTTGTATCGGCTGTAGGTGCGATTGGAATATCGCTGGTGGATTGTTGATGACGCTCTAGTTGGGCGGCGGCAACACAGAACACCCGGTGGAATACTTGGAGATTAGTTTTCAATATATGAGAGGGATTTCGTTATGTACGGATTTGGTTCGGTTTGGTAATCCATGTAGCCAGATTTGGATATATATATTTATTGGCTTAAGATAGATTCGGATAGATTTGGATAGCTAATCATCTAAGGGTGATTTAGATAAATTTTCTAATTACTGATTTGGATGGCAATATTTTCGGTTAAAGAAATAGATTTAATTAGATAGAACTAGGGTTAGATATGATAAATCAAGCTAATTATTCAAACGAATTATGAAATGTTTGTAAGCGGAGAAAACCCGTTTCTCGACTTACGGGACTTAAAACAAATACGGATATTACATACTACCCCCCTTAAGGAAGTTTCATCCCGAAACTTGATTACGAATAAAAGATATTCGAGGTGAAGAAAAGATATTCGAGGTTTTCACAAACCTCTCCCCCTTAGAGAGGTTCGTCCTCGAACCGGAATTGATTGACAACGGTAATCATAACTAGTATTAGCCATCCAAACATACAGCACGTCAATCAAAAATTACACAGTCAAACAAACACGTCAAGCAACCAAGAATCACGAAACAAACATTGAATCTGAAAACAACACACTAATTACTAACCTTCCCCTCAAACGCCTCTACTAAACCCGGGTAGATCTCTGGATAGCTCTCCCTCATCCGGGATTCCGTCTCCCAAGTGGCCTCCTCGACTCCCCGTCGAGACCACTGAATCAACACCAGAGGAATCTCCTTATTCCGCAACTTCTTCATTCGTCGATCTAAAATCTTCAGCGGTTGTTCTCGGAAAGTGTGATCTGGTTCTACCACCAAATCCTCGTAATTCAGTCTGTGACTAGGATCCGGAACGTACTGTCTGAGCTGGGAAACATGGAATACAGGGTGCACTCCTTCCAACGCAGGCGACAACGCTAGCCTGTAAGCCACCTCGCCTAATCTCTCCAGAATCTCGAATGGACCAATATATCGGGGACTTAGCTTCCCTTTCACCCCGAATCTTCTTACCCCGCGGGTAGGCGATACTCTCAACCAAACATGGGCTCCGACCTCAAACTCCAACGGTCTACGCCTCTTGTCTGCATAGGACTTCTGGCGACTCTGAGCAGCTAACATTCTCTCTCTGATTAAGGCCACTTTCCCGATCGTCTCCTCAATCATCTGTGGCCTCTCTCCTACTACATCCGAGGGATCATCCCAACATAGCGGTGTCCTACACTTCCGACCATATAAAGCCTAATACGGCGCCATCTGAATCGACGAATGCCAGCTGTTATTATAGGCAAACTCCACCAAAGCCAAATGATCTGACCACTGACCTCCCCAGTCTAATACGCATGATCTCAGCATATCTTCTAGCGTCTGAATCGTCCTCTCTGTCTGGCCATCTGACTGCGGATGGTAAGCAGTCGTGAACTGTAATCTCGTTCCCAATGCCTCATGCACTTGCTGCCAATATCTGGAAGTGAAACGCCCATCTCGGTCCGACACAATCGTCTTAGGCACTCCGTGCAGCCTAACTATTTGATTAATAAACACCTCCACTAACTTGCTCACTTGCCACGTTTCTCGGATAGGCAAAAAGCGAGCAGTCTTCGTCAATCTATCCACCACTACCCAAATGGCATCATGGCCTCTGCTGAGTCTCAAACCGGTGACAAAATCCATGGAGATGTCCTCCCATTTCCACTCTGGAATAGGAAGCGACTGAAGCATTCCTCCGGGTCTCTGATGCTCTATCTTCACCTGCTGGCAGACCTGACATTTAGCGACGAATCTTGCTACATCCGGCTTCATGCCATCCCACCAATAAAATTGTCGCAAATCCTTGTACATCTTACTCGCCCCGGGGTGGATTGAGTAAGGTGTAGCATGAGCCTCCTGCAAAATCTTCTGCCTCAACTCTGCATCTCGAGGTACACAAATCCGACCGCGTAAACACAAAATACCATCTGCTCTCTCCGCAAAGTCGGGTGCCTCTCCACGGCTCAATCTCTGCCTCAAATCCTGAATCATCGGACAATCTTCCTGCTTCTGCCTTACTTCCTCAAGTAAAGACGACCGACATTCTAGGGTTTTCAGACTACCCTGATGACGCTGAATCTGCACTTCAATTCCGTACCTCACCAGCTCCCTCTGTAACTCTGGTTGCGCCGTCAGATGAGCCAACATACTCTCCTGAGGCGTCTTTCTCTAAGGGCATCAACGACCACATTCGCTTTCCCTGGGTGGTAAAGAATCTCAAGGTCGTAATCTTTCAGTAACTCAAGCCATCTCCTCTGTCGCATATTCAACTCCCTCTGAGTGAAGATGTACTTGAGGCTCTTGTGATCTGTCATCACTTTGCAGGTACTCCCATACAAGTAATGACGCCAAATCTTCAGAGCATGTACCACAGCTGCCAACTCCAAATCATGAGTAGGGTAATTCTGTTCGTTCGGCTTCAACTGTCTAGAAGCATAAGCAATCACTCTGTCCCTCTGCATCAGCACACAACCCAGGCCTATCTTGGAGGCGTCACTGTAAATCACAAAATCCTCATTCCCCTGAGGAAGAGCTAATATAGGAGCCGAAGTCAACCTCCTCTTCAGCTCATCAAAGCTCCGCTGACAGGCTTCGTTCCACTCGAAACGAGTAGTCTTCTTAAGCAAATTGGTAAGTGGTTGGGCTATCCGAGAAAACCCTTCCACAAACCTCCTGTAATACCCTACCAATCCTAGAAAACTCCGCACCTCCTTCACATTATTCGGAGGTTCCCATGCCTTTACAGCTTCAATCTTTGCAGGATCTACCATGACTCCCTGAGCTGATACGACATGCCCTAGAAAGGTAACTTCAGGCAACCAGAACTCACACTTGGACAGCTTAGCAAACAATCGATGTTGCCTCAATACTCCCAACACCAGCCTAAGATGCTCAGCGTGCTCCTCCTTACTCCGAGAGTAGATCAGAATGTCGTCAATGAATACTACTACGAATCTGTCCAAGTAGTCTATAAACACCCGGTTCATCAACTCCATAAATACAGCGGGTGCATTCGTCAGTCCGAACGGCATCACTACAAACTCATAATGTCCATACCTCGTTCGGAAAGCCGTCTTAGGTATATCTTCCTCCCGAATCCTCAGCTGGTGATAACCTGACCTCAAATCCACTTTGGAGAACACAGTAGCCCCCTGCAACTGATCCAACAAATCATCAATACGCGGCAGCGGATACTTGTTTTTGATGGTAACGCGGTTCAACTCCCGATAATCGATACACAGACGGAGAGAACCATCCTTCTTCTTCACAAACAGAACTGGAGCTCCCCATGGCGACGCACTCGGTCGTACGTAACCCTTCTCCAACAACTCCTCCAATTGTGCCTTCAGTTCCTGCATCTCCATCGGGGCCATGCGGTATGGGGCTCTCGAAATCGGCCTCGTTCCCGGCTCCAACTCAATCCCAAAATCCACCTCTCTCTGAGGAGGTAATCCTGGTGTTCGTCGGGAAAAACGTCCTCAAACTCGCACACTACTGGTATGTCCTGAATGTGCGGTCCCGCCTTGTCCCCCTGAAGGACATAACACCAATAGCCTACACATCCGTCATTGAGCAATTTGGCGGCCTTCACCATACTAATCACCGATCCGGGCCCCTCCTGCTCTACCTCCTGACACACATGTCTGGTCCCATCATCTGCGGTCACTGTAACCGTACCTCTGTGTGTATCCAAAACTGCTCGATAACGCCTCATCCAGTCCATCCCCAGAATCACGTCATCATCTGGCGACAACTGCATTACTATAAAATCTGCATACCAATCTCTATTCCCTATTCTAATAGGGCACTGTAAAATCTCCTTATTCCCCCTTACTTTACTGCCGTCAGGCAGCCCCACAACAAAAGATACCCCCTCAGTGCAAGTCAGTCCTAGTCTAGCCACGCAAGCAGAAGACATAAAAGAATGGGTGGCACCCGTATCAAACAGTATGTGAACAGGTCTAGACTGAATCCAAATCGTACCTGTAGCAGTCGGCGCGTGTAGGGCATCGGCCCTCCTCATCTCAAACACTCGGGGCTGATTGCCCCCGGTGTTGCTAACTCCTGCGCCGCGTCCTCTGCCCTGACTCGGTGTCTGCTGAAACTGCTGAGGCTGGCGACGAGGCATCTGGTTCACCGTTCCCGGTGAAGATCCTTGTGACGGTGCCCCCACCGTACAATACTGCTGCAAATGGCCAGGCTTCCCACAACTGAAACAATTCCTGACCGGCTTCAGACACTGACTCCTCAAATGAGCAGTACTTCCACAGTTGAAGCACTCTCTCTGTCCCCCAATGGGCTGACTCAGACGACGATGGTCCTGACGACCCTGTGGCTGAAACCCCGATCGTTGCGGTTGAGAAGAGCCGGGCCGACTGTCTCTCCTAGATTCTTCCCGGGCAGACAACTTCTGCCTCTTGCTTCCCGTGGTATGCACCTCCAGCTGACTCTGTCGGGTCGTGGCCATAGCATAAGCTAAAGCAGACTGCTGAACGTCTGCCAATGTCGTAAGTCGGAGACCAGACACATAAGCACGTAGATGCGGTTGCAACCTTTTCAGAAAGGTCGCAATCTTCAACTCCTCAGTCGGGGCAGCATTTGGCACCGCTGCCAACTCCTGCTGAAACTTCAGAATAGTCTTAGATACTGTGATATTTTCGGGTCCAGCATCCCGAAAAGCAGCCTCTCGTGCCGCCCTCACCACCGGAGGACAATACCGATCTCGAATCTGCCTCTCAAACTCCTCGAAAGTAACCTCAGTCCGGTGGTCCCTACACAGCTCCCACCAGTCAAAAGCGCTCTCCTGTAGCAGACTCTGTACTAAAGACATCTTCCGCTCCTCCGGTGCCTTAATAGAATCCAATGCAGATTTCACCCTCCTCAGCCACTGCTCTACGTCCGAACCCTGAACTCCAGCAAAGTTCGGTACTCCAGTCTTCCTAAACTCTGCGAGCCACTTATCAGGCTGAGGCTCACGATACTGTCTCCTCGGTTCGACCACCTGATCAGCTATCACTGGTCCTCCAGAAGCTGGCGCTACTCCCAGCTGGGCAGCCAAAATAGAATCTGGTCCAGGTGCCCTCCTCTCAGCTCCTTGTTGCCCCGCAACTGCATTCAGATTCGGTGCAGCTCCCGCACCCATCAAAGTCTGCAATAACAGCTGAAATGCAGCAGTCACCTCTGGGGCCAATCCTGCTGGTGGTACTCCTCCTCCCACCTGAGCCCCGTTTGCTGGGAGACCTCCTCCAGCGACAGAGGCACTGTCCTCTCGATGGACAGCAGCAGCCACATCCTGACTCTCAGCAACCTTCTCCTGATGGTTATCCTGTTGTACCTCTGGCTCAGCAGCTACAGGGGCCTCTCCTCTACCCCTGCCACGACCTCCTACTCGGCCTCTACCGCGGCCTCTTCCGCGGCCTCTTCCGTTAGCTGCAACAGCTCTAGCTCTGGTTGGTGGGGCCATCTATAATAGAAAGTCCCACAGTCAAAACTTAAACATTCTATTTTTCAACCTAATTCTTACTATTCTACGTGAGGTTCTTCGGCTGATGGGGCGGAGTCGCGACGTGTCACCTACCCCCCTATATGCAACATGTCTACCCCAGTAAAAACATTTGAAAACACCGGCCGGTTTTGGTTTTAAGTTGGATCTCGGGTACTCTTTGTTGGTCAGTTCCATGTGCCCTGTTGTCAACCTCGCTCTGATACCAATTTGTAACACCCCGACTTCCGTCGAGGCGCTACTAGGGAATAGACCTTACAAGGTACTATTATTTAGGTTGACAACTACACTGTAGGACCTTACAACTCGGGCACGACGAGAAAACATAATAAAACATCCAACCTTTATTTTAATAAAACTTAGAAAACTTAGTTATGCATGAATTCCCGAAAATCATAAATATCCAAATACGTCACAATGCCTACTGAACCGAACTATCCGAACAAAATAAAATAATAATCGAACATAATACTAACTTCGTCTAACAAATATTAAAATCAATCCTAACTATTATAAATAACTAATAAAACCAATCCCACTATGACACGCGCTCTTTACCGCTCCGGCCCACCATCTTGCCTCGGTTCCTGCACGGCTCCCTGATTCATACCTGGAACTGAAAAATGTTCCCCGAAGGGTCAGCGTCTAATCTACCAAGCTAGAAAGAATACGGAAACTGTAGAACGTTTTGAAATCAGTTATCTAAAGTCAGCATACAAATCCACAATCGCAATCATAACTCTAGAGGCCAATACCTAAATTAGTTATATCAGTCACACAAGTCACACACGCATTCACAATCACAATCACAATCACACAGCAATGCAATTCTTCCTTTGTCCACGATCCGACTTCCAAGGCGCTCATCACCGCGCCGAGTGCAGAGGCAGGCCCTCCCACTCCACTTCCCAATCTCCCTTCTAACTCCGGGCTAAGCCTCCACTGGAGCGCTTGCCAAAAACACACAGATAATAATTTTAATTTGAAGGGGTACGATTTTCCCAGTCACACGGGTCAAAGTAGCCAACTCTTCCTCAACACCAGCTACGATGGGCCGTGTCGGAAACGGTACCAACACAGAGAAAACGTTCCAAAATATTTCCCGATAAAACACATTTAAAATCATTTACGCACACAACACTCAAGGAGTTCAAATCAATTTAAAAGGTATTTCGGGACTAGTTCCCAAAACCCGCCCTACAATATCGATACTCAATCTAACAAGGGAGAAAAGAACCGAGCAAGTCGAAAAACGACTTACCTCGAATGGGGAATCCTTGGGAAAACGCAACTACGATCTCAAACGGAACGATTCCCTAAAGAATTATTAAGAGAAGATTAACTTAAATTCAAGCCGATATACTTAACTTCTATTAAGAACATTCTAATTAATAAATATTGGAATGTGCTAATTAACCCCTTATAAATTTTATCCCAAACCAACAATCTAATTCACCCAAACCCTCTAACAAATATTACAAATAAGGAGTAAGTTAGCCCAATAACCACTTCTCTAACCCATTTATATCAGCCCACGAAGAGTAATTGCAACTAACCCAATTTTGGGCCAAATTCCACCCAGGCCCGTTTCCCCCCTTGCCCAGCTTGCGTTTTGGGCCAACCAAACTGGCCCGTCTCCCTCCCATTCTCATGTTTGACCGGCAAGGGGTTTTGACCAGGCGTGGACCCCCAATCCCCCACTCGTCTTCAACCTGCGAGACAACTCCGCCCGCCTGTTTGGTTCGCTCCTTGCCCCAATCTCCTCGGCGTCGAATCTCACCAGTCCGATCCTCCTTTGCCGGCGATCTTTGTACGAGTCCCCCTTCTTCCGATTCGCCCTCTACCCCTGGGCAAGCAGCGGAGGCGATCCCCCTGTTCAGCCCCCGTCGACAACGACCTCTGCGACGTCCCCGCCCGAGACCGACGACCACGAAGGAGGGCGGAGGTGAGACGCCGCGGTTCCCCCTGTTCACCCCCTCTCCTTCTTCCTCGACTGGAATTCGATCGCTCACACCTCCGATCGCGACCCCGCATCTGCATCTCCATCTGAACCTGGCCCATCCCTGCATTCCCGAGCAAGAAAACAGAGGCGGCCCGGCCTTCTCGATCGCGCGCCGTGGACGCCAACAGGGAGTGAACGACGCCGCCATCAACGTTCTGCTCGGACCCGACTTTGTGGGGCGACTATAGCCCCCACCTCAGACCCTACCCATCGACGACGCTCTAACCCGACCGAGGAAGAAAACAGGAATGATAACCGAGTACAGGGATTGTGAACTAACCGGAGATGTTTGTATCGGCTGTAGGTGCGATTGGAATATCGCTGGTGGATTGTTGATGACGCTCTAGTTGGGCGGCGGCAACACAGAACACCCGGTGGAATACTTGGAGATTAGTTTTCAATATATGAGAGGGATTTCGTTATGTACGGATTTGGTTCGGTTTGGTAATCCATGTAGCCAGATTTGGATATATATTTATTGGCTTAAGATAGATTCGGATAGATTTGGATAGCTAATCATCTAAGGGTGATTTAGATAAATTTTCTAATTACTGATTTGGATGGCAATATTTTCGGTTAAAGAAATAGATTTAATTAGATAGAACTAGGGTTAGATATGATAAATCAAGCTAATTATTCAAACGAATTATGAAATGTTTGTAAGCGGAGAAAACCCGTTTCTCGACTTACGGGACTTAAAACGAATATGGATATTACATGAACAACCCTAAGTTCTCACTTCTCAATTGTTCGTCGTCTTCAATCACACTTTTAACGCTATCTATCCTAGCCTATCGATAGATCACCTTCCGAATCTAATATCAATCACAACTTGCCTAAGTTTGATGATATTTCATTCAAAAGATCTTGCTTAAAATGGAATGAAAGAAAATAAACATCTCACCATATCTTCAACCATTTGGATATTTCCCATAAACGACAGATCTCAATTATTTCTTATATTATTATCTAAGTATTTCATAATTTGTTTTCATCTTTTCACAAACGATCCACGCTTAGCTATCAAATTTCTCCGTAATCTTTCGTTCAAGATCCAACTACTTCCAAATATAGAAAGTCGCATAGCTTCATACGGAGGATTTCCAAATCGTCACTATTTCCTTCAATCGCCCCCTCACGACATTCCTTCACTCTTGACGATGTTGTTGAAGTGTTTCTTAGGTGCTTCAATGAACGTTCCAACAATTTCCCCCTTTTGAAAATGACAAACTTATGCGAAAATGCACATCTAGAACCGAATCGATATAATACATGAAAAACTTGGATTAGGTTCCTCCTCAATGAATAAATAATTGAAACTCAGGGACGGACAAGTACGTGCTCAAAGAAACGAACGGAAAAATGGGTTAGACCACAAAATGACTTTGTCAAAATAAATTTTGACGGATCAAAGCGATCGAATAGAAAAGCCACTACTGCATAGATTATACGATATCAATTTGAAAATGTCATATGTATGAATGCCAAATCTACCGAACAATGGAGTGTTGTACAAGCAGAGACAATAGGTTTATAAGAGGTCGTTTAGGAGACTCATAACAGGAAACTAAGGGAAATGGAAATAGAAGGTGCTAGTTTAATATGAGACAGTTTGATTAGTGTTCTAAATAGCAAGGCGGACCCTAGGCAAAGAGGGACCTCCTAGCGCCTTGGTGGCCTAAACAGGCACCTAGACAGACTAGAGGTCTTCTAGACGGATCGGAAGGCTAGGTGGGCTAGCATCTTCCAGCGCTTAGATGGGGCTTAGACGGAGCTAAGCGATATTTTTAGAGCAGCGTCTTTGGTCCATTAACATAATTATTGCTGATATTTTGGTTACTAAATTTACAATCTTTTGAGGTTGTTCTTTACAAACATGTGCCTCGATTGTAACTCTATGACAAACTTGAGTGCAAAAATACACCACACTTTTAGTACCAATCAGATAAAACACATGGGTGCCTGCAAAGTGATGACAGATCATAAGAGTCTCAAGTACATCTACACTCAGAGGGAGTTGAATATGCGACAGAGGAGATGGCTGGAGTTACTGAAAGATTACGACCTTGAGATTCTTTACCACCCAGGGAAAGCGAATGTGGTTGCTGATGCCCTTAGCAGGAAGACGCCTCAGGAGAGTATGTTGGCTCATCTGACGGCTCAGCCAGAGTTACAGAGAGAGCTAATGAGGTACGGTATTGAAGTGCAGATTCAACGCTATCAGGACAGTCCGAAAGCCCTAGAATGTCGGCGTCTTTACTTGAAGAAGTAAAGCAGAAGCAGGAAGATTGCCCGATGATACAGGATTTGAAGCAGAGATTGAGCCGTGGAGAGGCACCCGACTTTGCAGAGAGAGCAGATGGTATTTTGTGTTTACATGGTCGGATTTGTGTGCCTCGAGATGCAGAGTTGAGGCAGAAGATTTTACAAGAGGCTCATGCTACACCTTACTCAATCCACCCCGAAGCGAGTAAGATGTATAAGGATTTGCGACAGTTTTATTGGTGGGATGGCATGAAGCCGGATGTAGCGAGATTCGTCGCTAAATGTTAGATATGCCAGCAGGTTAACATCGAGCATCAGAGACCCGGAGGAATGCTTCAGTCACTTCCTATTCCAGAATGGAAATGGGAGGACATCTCCATGGATTTTGTCACCGGTTTGAGACTCAGCAGAGGCCATGATGCCATCTGGGTGGTGGTGGATAGACTGACGAAGACTACTCGCTTTTTGCCTATCAAGGAGACATGGCAAGTGAGCAAGTTAGTGGAGGTATTTATTAATCAGATAGTTAGGCTGCACGGAGTGCCTAAGACGATTATGTCGGACCGAGATGGGCGTTTTACTTCCAGATATTGGCAGCAGGTGCACGAGGCATTGGGGATGAGATTACACTTCACGACTGCTTACCATCCGCAGTCGGACGGTCAGACAGAGAGGACGATTCAGACCCTGGAGGACATGCTGAGGTCCTGCGTATTAGACTGGGGAGGTCAGTGGTCGGATCACTTGGCTTTGGTGGAGTTTGCCTATAATAACATCTGGCATTCGTCGATTCAGATGGCTCCTTATGAGGCCTTATATGGTCGGAAGTGTAGGACACCGCTGTGTTGGGATGATCCCTCGGATGTAATAGGAGAGAGGCCACAAATGATTGAGGAGACGATCGGGAAAGTGGCCTTAATCAGAGAGAGAATGTTAGCTGCTCAGAGTCGCCAGAAGTCCTATGCAGACAAGAGGCGTAGACCGTTGGAGTTTGAGGTCGGAGCCCATGTTTGGTTGAGAGTATTGCCTACCCGCGGGGTAAGGAGATTCGGGGTGAAAGGGAAGCTGAGTCCCCGATATATCGGTCCATTCGAGATTCTGGAGAGAGTAGGCGAGGTGGCTTACAGGCTAGCATTGCCGCCTGCTTTGGAAGGAGTGCACCCTGTATTCCATGTTTCACAGCTGAGACAGTATGTTCTGGATCCTAGTCACAGACTGAATTATGAGGATTTGGTGGTGGAACCAGATCACACTTTCCGGGAACAACCGCTGAAGATTTTAGATCGACGGATGAAGAAGCTGCGGAACAAGGAGATTCCTCTGGTGTTGATTCAGTGGTCTCGACGGGGAGTCGAGGAGGCCACTTGAGAGACAGAGTCCAGGATGAAGGAGAGTTACCCAGAGACTTACCCGGGTTTATTAGAGGCGTTTGAGGGGAAGGTTAGTAATTAGTGTGTTGTTTTCAGATTCGATGTTTGTTTCGTGATTCTTGGTTGCGTGACTTGTTTGTTCGACTGTTTAATTCTTGATTGACGTGATGTATGTTTTAGATGGCTAGTACTGATTATGATTATCATTATCAATCGATTCTGGTTCGAGGACGAACCTCTCTAAGGGGGGAGAGGTTTGTGAAAACCTCGAATATCTTTTCTTTCGTGTAAAAGTTTCGGGACGAAACTTCCTTAAGGGGGGTAGTATGTAATATCCGTAATTATTTTAGGTCACATAGGTCGGAAAAACGAATTCCTTAGAACACAAGCAATCGACTTTTGTTTTACAAGTAACCTCGTAAGTCGGATTATTAGTTATTAATCCTTGAGATTATCCGTTAAGCAAGTTAAAAATATAGGAATAAAAATAAAAATATATCTATATCACTCTATCTAAATCCTATCTTTGTTCGGTTAAATAATTCCGATCAACCTATCTATTCCAACAAAATTCTATCCTATCTAATTATTTAACCCCAAATCCTAATCTATCCTAATCTATCTTTTATCAATCGTCCGACTTATAAACCGAGATCTTCCCCAATCGTTCTTTTTCTCGTTCAATAGAACAATTGCTCGCTCTTTTTCTCTTGCGTCCCATCGTGGTGGTGTGCACCGTTGGAGATCAACTTCTGACTTCGTTCCGGGGACTCGCCAACTCGTCGTGTCCGAACGTGCGGGGGAGGCCGCAAAAAACCGCCGGAATTTGCTGCCGTCGTCAACCGTCGTGAGAGCCACCGGTGAGTTCTCCTCTGATTTCCCTCCTCTGTTTTTCCTTGTTGCTGTTGGGTCGGGGATACCAGCTTTGAGCGTGGGGTCGGAGAGGTGTCAACCGGGAAAAGTAGACAGAGACGCGGTTCGCGGAGTCACCATCGGAGGGACCTTCGATCGGACACAGGCCGAACTAGGAGGGGTGTCAGCGGAAATAGGCGGGGTGGGCGTGAACGAGGGCGGCGAGCATTTTTCCTTGTTGTCGGAGGCCGCCGGTGAGAGGTTGTGAACAGAGAGCGGGGGTCGGAACGGAGTCGGGGGAGCGAGAGGTTGAAGAAGGAGGGGGAAGGGCGTGGTTCACTGGGAACGCCGACGGGGAATGAACGGGGGCAGTGACTGGTGTTTGCCTTTGCTCTCCGTCGTCATCGGCGAGCTGGGTTAGGAACGCAGAGACGAGGCCATGGGGTACTCTGGTTTCGGATTGATAGGTTGAAGATGGGAGATAGGCAGGTGGGCCCCAGTGTGGAAAAGTCAAAAAAAAATGGGGTTGAGATTTGTGTGTGCTCCCGCAAGAGTAGTCGAGTGGATTGGGGGCTAAAATTGGGCCAATTCAATTGTCCCTTATAAAGGGAATTGGGCTGGCCTCCATTAATTTAATGTGGGTTGGGCCGGTTAATTCGTTTAATGGGCAGGAAAGTATATTGTTGGACTGGGTTCATTTAATTATTTGGTGGGCTAAGTTGTGGGGTATAAATTATAAGGGGTTAATTAGCATACTCTAATATTTATTAATTAGAACTTCCTTAATAAAAGTTAGGCCTATCGGTTTGTGTTTAAGTTAATCTTTTCCGTAATAATTCTTTAAGGAATCGTTCCGTTTGAGATCGTAGTTTCGTCTTTCCGAGGATTCTTCATTCGAGGTAAGTCGTTTTTCGACTTGCTCGGTTCTTTTCTCCCTTGTTAGATTGCGTATCGTTATTGTAGGGCGTGTTTTGGGAACTAGTCCCGAATACCTTTTAAATTGCTTTGAACTCCTTGAGTGTTGTGTGCGAAAATGATTTTAAGTGTATTTTATCGGAAATTATTTTGGAACGTTTTCTCTGTGTTGGTAACGTTTCCGACACGGCCCATTGTAGCTGGTGTTGAGGAAGAGTTGGCTACTTTGACCCGTGTGATTGGGAAAATCGTACCCCTTCAAACGAAAATTATTATCTGTGTGTTTTTGGCAAGCGCTCCAGTGGAGGCTTAGCCAGGAGTTAGAAGGGAGATTGGGAAGTGGAGTGGGAGGGCCTGCCTCTGCACTCGGCGCGGTGATGAGCGCCTTGGAAGACGGATTGTGGAGAAAGGAAGAATTGCATTGTTGTGTGACTGTGATTGTAAATGCGTATGTGACTTGTGTGACTGATATAACTAATTTAGGTATTGGCCTATAGAGTTATGATTGCGGTTGTGGATTTGTATGCTGACTTTAGAAAAATGATTTCAAAGCGTTCTACAGTTTCCATATTCTTTCTAGCTTGGTAGATTAGACGCTGACCCTTCGGGGAACATTTTTCAGTTCCAGGTATGAATCAGGGAACCGTGCAGGAACCGAGGCAAGATGGCGGGCCGAAGCGGTAAAGAGCGCGTGTCATAGTGGGATCGGTTTTTACTAGTTATTTATAATAGTTAGGATGTTGACATTAATATTTGTTAGACAGAGTTGGTATTGTGTTTCGTTTATTATTATTTTTGGTTCAGATAGTTCAGTTCAGTAGGCGTTGTGACGTATTTGATTATTTATAATTTTCGGGGATTCATGCATGATATGTTTTTCTAAGTTTTACTCAATAAAGGTTGGATGTTTTATAAGAGGTCGTTTAGGAGACTCATAACAGGAAACTAAGGGAAATGGAAATAGAAGGTGCTAGTTTAATATGAGACAGTTTGATTAGTGTTCTAAATAGCAAGGCGGACCCTAGGCAAAGAGGGACCTCCTAGCGCCTTGGTGGCCTAAACAGGCACCTAGACAGACTAGAGGTCTTCTAGACGGATCGGAAGGCTAGGTGGGCTAGCATCTTCCAGCGCTTAGACGGGGCTTAGACGGAGCTAAGCGATATTTTTAGAGTAGCGTCTTTGGTCCATTAACATAATTATTGCTGATATTTTGGTTACTAAATTTACAATCTTTTGAGGTTGTTCTTTACAAACATGTGCCTCGATTGTAACTCTATGACAAACTTGAGTGCAAAAATACACCACACTTTTAGTACCAATCAGATAAAACACATGGGTGCTGCAAAACCTCATCCGAAAAAAATGTCTTAGGTTGATCTAGTCAACCTAATTTTTTTTCCTATTAAAAAAAAGATAAATTTTTCTCAATGAGATAAAAATTATTCTTACAAGAAATTAGTATACTGAGGATAAATTGGTTAAAAATATGAAATTGGGTTTTAGAAACTCTACATTAATAGATAAAAGTTCCTCAATAAGATAAAAATTATCATTATATTTAAAAATATTTTCACTAGGGCATGTTAGCTTGAAAGTCAAGCAAAAAAAAATCACTATGAGTCGTTAACTTGAAAGTCAAGCAGTATAAATTAATCTTCCAACAAGGATTCATAGCTTAAAAATAAAACATGACTTATAAATGAAGCAACCTTCCTCACTTCTATATATAATGCTCTCCTTTAATATTTTGATACATCAACTTTAGTTTTCTATCTTAAAAGAATAAAAGGTAGAAAATCTCTCTTTAGCACGATCGGCCATAAGAAAGACTTTCATAGATATGAGATTGAAGTGTACTTTATTCAATCTATGTATATATATAAATGACGCAAGGAATAAGGCCATCATGTTACGCCATCTAGGATTTTCCTACGCGTCGTTCTCACATTAAGCCACCTAGGATTTCACCATATAGGATTTTTTATTTTGAGAATTTATATATTTTGATATTATTTTAGGATATTATAGAAATAGGATAAATTAATCTTGGAAAGATTCTATCTAAAATAAAGATGCTATCTAATGTTAAATCTTAATTATTAATGTTAAATATTTGATATGATAATTTATTTAACTTAAAATGATTATATCTAAATTAAATAACCTATAAAAGCATTAAATATTCGGTAAAATATTATCGATGGATATTATTTATAATAATTTATTCAAGTTATTTAATATTCAGTAATATTTGTTAAGAGCATAATAATTTTATTTGAGATAATTATATGAATAAGATAAATTATCCTTTTATGATAAAAAAAAATATTATTATAAAACATTAAAAAGCAATTACCGACTGTAGTTTAAAGTCACGTGGCTCGCAACATGTCATCTCATTACATTATAATGTATAATATACTAATATATAATTAATTAATAAATCATAACTATAACTTAAAGCGGAGGTTAAAAAAATTATTAAACGACACATGTCTCTTTTAGATTGGACTACACCACCCTTTTTTTAAATAATCTTTTATTTTTGGATATGATAAATTCTTTTCCATGTTTTTAGAATAGAGGATATTAAAATATCATTATTAAACAATCTTTTATTTTTGGATAAGATAGATAGGAAGATCATTAGGATATTTATTTATGCTATCACACAAATTCTAGAATATTTTTGCTATCTTTTTATTGGTTAATAAATAATTCTAAACCCCAAATAAAGAATATATTATTTATATCCATGTAAATTATTCTATAAGATTTGGATTTGACAATTTTAAAAATTGAATTTGATTTAAAAAAGATAGAAATTCACACTATCTTTTAAAAGATTGAAATTATCTATTTATGTAATTTTATTTTAAAAATGAATTATGAACAAAAGAGTTCATAAAAACTTTCCTTAAATAAAATTTTGGTAAAATATTTTTTTAACAATCGAATTTTTTTCAAAAAAAAAATGATATGACTATAAAGTACTCTTAGAATTAAATAAATATTTACATTATATTTTCCTTTTATCTATTTATGGAAAATATTATTAAAATAGATTTTTGATAAAAAAAATATAGAAATATACATTATAGCTTAAATATAAAGCATGACTTGTAAATGAAGCAACCTTCCTCACTTCTATATATAGTGCTCTCCTTTAATATTTTGATACATCAACTTAGTTTTCTATCTTAAAAAAAATAAAAGGTAGCAAATCTCTCTTTAGCATGATCGACCATAAGTGAGACTTTCATAGCTATGAGATTGAAAGTGCTTTCTTATGATCGATCATACTAAAGAGAAACTTGGTACTATCAATAAAGATCTTTAAAAAATACATTCTAATCTTCTCTACAACTCATCAACAACAAAAATCATGTTTTGAGAATGTTTGCCTCCTCGTGTTAATTTTTGACTTTACTTCTATATGTTATACGTACATAATATATGTATATTGGATTAAGACAATCGAATTAAACGTGGCGTACAATTAAGATATAACCAATTTTTATTGAATTTTATGCGATCTATATATAACATCTTGTTCTCGGTGTTATCCCTACTTCTCTAAATTGTTTTGATCACATTGATTCAAAAAAAAAGTATTTTGATAGAGCTATAGGTTCCTAGTAGTCTAGCATGTCAAGGTGGCGATGCTGCTCCACTTGAACAAAATCTCTAGACTTGATTATATGATTAATCATTAAATTTGTATGAAAAATATATTATTTTAAAATATCTATGATCTTCAAATTGGGTTAATTATGAGTTTAATCTTCGACCTTTCAAATTCGTTCTATTTTAGACCCTTGAACTTTTAATCGGTATAACCTAGTCCCCAATGTTTGTAAATTGTTTATTATTTGATGCCTTAGTGAATTACATAACTCACTTCATCGATTTGTTTACTTGTCACCAAATCCTTTTTAAGTGGATTAAAAAAATTTGATTGTAAAAAAGCAATCTAAATCTTCTTTAATTATCTCTTCGAATTTGCGTCACTCTAAATCTTTGTCGATGGAATCGGCGAAGCTGCCCGATTAGCATCATCATACTCTCAACTGAGTTGGTAGTATATTAAATTCTCTAGTGCATGGAATCTTCACTTGAAAAATCCACAACCGCATGAACAACCCTAAGTTCTCACTTCTCAATTGTTCGTCGTCTTCAATCACACTTTTAACGCTATCTATCCTAGCCTATCGATAGATCACCTTCCGAATCTAATCTCAATCACAACTTGCCTAAGTTTGATGATATTTCATTCAAAAGATCTTGCTTAAAATGGAATGAAAGAAAATAAACATCTCACCATATCTTCAACCATTTGGATATTTCCCATAAACGACAGATCTCAATTATTTCTTATATTATTATCTAAGTATTTCATAATTTGTTTTCATCTTTTCACAAACGATCCACGCTTAGCTATCAAATTTCTCCATAATCTTTCGTTCAAGATCCAACTACTTCCAAATATAGAAAGTCGCATAGCTTCATACGGAGGATTTCCAAATCGTCACTATTTCCTTCAATCGCCCCCTCATGACATTCCTTCACTCTTGACGATGTTGTTGAAGTGTTTCTTAGGTGCTTCAATGAACGTTCCAACAATTTCCCCCTTTTGAAGATGACAAACTTATGCGAAAATGCACATCTAGAATCGAATCAATATAATACATGAAAAACTTGGATCAGGTTTTTCCTCAATGAATAAATAATTGAAACTCAGGGACGGACAAGTACGTGCTCAAAGAAACGAACGGGAAAATGGGTTAGACCACAAAATGACTTTGTCAAAATAAATTTTGACGGATCAAAGCGACCGAATAGAAAAGCCACTACTGCATAGATTATACGATATCAATTTGAAAATGTCATATGTATGAATGCCAAATCTACCGAACAATGGAGTGTTGTACAAGCAGAGACAATAGGTTTATAAGAGGTCGTTTAGGAGACTCATAACAGGAAACTAAGGGAAATAGAAATAGAAGGTGCTAGTTTAATATGAGACAATTTCATTAGTGTTCTAAATAGCAAGGCGGACCCTAGGCAAAGAGGGACCTCCTAGCGCCTTGGTGGCCTAAACAGGCACCTAGACAAACTAGAGGTCTTCTAGACGGATCGGAAGGCTAGGTGGGCTAGCATCTTCCAGCGCTTAGACGGGGCTTAGACGGAGCTAAGCGATATTTTTATAGCAGCGTCTTTGGTCCATTAACACAATTATTGCTGATATTTTGGTTACTTAATTTACAATCTTTTGAGGTTGTTCTTTACAAACATGTGCCTCGTGATTGTAACTCTATGACAAACTTGAGTGCAAAAATACACCACACTTTTAGTACCAATCAGATAAAACACATGAGTGCTGCAAAACCTCATCCGAAAAAAATGTCTTAGGTTGATCTAGTCAACCTAATTTTTTTTCCTATTAAAAAAATAGGTAAATTTTTCTCAATGAGATAAAAATTATTCCTATAAGAAATTAGTATACTGAGGATAAATTGGTTACAAATATGAAATTGGGTTTTAGAAACTCTACATTAATAGATAAAAGTTCCTCAATAAGATAACAATTATCATTATATTTAAAAATATTTTCACTAGGGCATGTTAGCTTGAAAGTCAAGCAAAAAAAAATCACTATGAGTCGTTAACTTGAAAGTCAAGCAGTATAAATTAATCTTCCAAAAAGGATTCATAGCTTAAAAATAAAACATGACTTATAAATGAAGCAACCTTCCTCACTTCTATATATAATGCTCTCCTTTAATATTTTGATACATCAACTCTAGTTTTCTATCTTAAAAGAATAAAAGGTAGAAAATCTCTCTTTAGCACAATCGGCCATAAGAAAGACTTTCATAGATATGAGATTGAAGGTACTTTATTCTGACCGATCATGCTGAAGAGAAACTTGGTACTATCAATCTATGTATATATATAAATGACGCAAGGAATAAGGCCACCATGTTACGCCACCTAGGATTTTCCTACGCGTCGTTCTCACATTAAACCACCTAGGATTTCACCACCAAGGATTTTTTATTTTGAGAATTTATATATTTTGATATTATTTTAGGATATTATAGAAATAAAATCAATTAATCTTGGAAAGATTCTATCGAAAATAAAGATACTATCTAATGTTAAATCTTAATTATTAATGTTAAATATTTGATACGATAATTTATTTAACTTAAAATGATTATATCTAAATAAAATAACCTATAAAAGCATTAAATATTCGGTAAAATATTATCGATGGATATTATTTATAATAATTTATTCAAGTTATTTAATATTCAGTAATATTTGTTAAGAGCATAATAATTTTATTTGAGATAATTATATGAATAAGATAATTTATCCTTTTATGATAAAAAAAAATTATTATAAAACATTAAAAAGCAATTACGGACTGTAGTTTAAAGTCACGTGGCTCGCAACATGTCATCTCATTACATTATAATGTATAATATACTAATATATAATTAATTAATAAATCATAACTATAACTTAAAGCGGAGGTTAAAAAAATTATTAAACGACACATGTCACTTTTAGATTGGACTACACCACCCTTTTTTTAAATAATCTTTTATTTTTGGATATGATAAATTCTTTTCCATGTTTTTAGAATAGAGGATATTAAAATATCATTATTAAACAATCTTTTATTTTTGGATAAGATAGATAGGAAGATCATTAGAATATTTATTTATGCTATCACACAAATTCTAGAATATTTTTGCTATCTTTTTATTGGTTAATAAATAATTCTAAACCCCAAATAAAGAATATATTATTTATATCCATGTAAATTATTCTATAAGATTTGGATTTGACAATTTTAAAAATTGATTTTGATTTAAAAAAGATAGAAATTCACACTATCTTTTAAAAGATTGAAATTATCTATTTATGTAATTTTATTTTAAAAATGAATTATGAACAAAAAAGTTCATAAAAACTTTCCTTAAATAAAATTTTGGTAAAATATTTTTTTAACAATCGAATTTTTTTCAAAAACAAAATGATATGACTATAAAGTACTCTTAGAATTAAATAAATATTTACATTATATTTTCCTTTTATCTATTTATGGAAAATATTATTAAAATAGATTTTTGATAAAAAAAATATAGAAATATACATTATAGCTTAAATATAAAGCATGACTTGTAAATGAAGCAACCTTCCTCACTTCTATATATAGTGCTCTCCTTTAATATTTTGATACATCAACTTAGTTTTCTATCTTAAAAAAAATAAAAGGTAGCAAATCTCTCTTTAGCATGATCGACCATAAGTGAGACTTTCATAGCTATGAGATTGAAAGTGCTTTCTTATGATCGATCATACTAAAGAGAAACTTGGTACTATCAATAAAGATCTTTAAAAAATACATTCTAATCTTCTCTACAACTCATCAACAACAAAAATCATGTTTTGAGAATGTTTGCCTCCTCGTGTTAATTTTTGACTTTACTTCTATATGTTATACGTACATAATATATGTATATTGGATTAAGACAATCGAATTAAACGTGGCGTACAATTAAGATATAACCAATTTTTATTGAATTTTATGCGATCTATATATAACATCTTGTTCTCGGTGTTATCCCTACTTCTCTAAATTGTTTTGATCACAATTATTCAAAAAAAAAGTATTTTGATAGCGCTATAGGTTCCTAATAGTCTACCATGTCAAGGTGGCGATGCTATATCACTTGAACAAAACCTCTAGACTTGATTATATGATTAATCATTAAATTTGTATGAAAAAATATTATTTTAAAATATCTAAGATCTTCAAATTGGGTTAATTATGAGTTTAATCTTCGACCTTTCAAATTCGTTCTATTTTAGACCCTTAAACTTTTAAACGTTATAACCTAGTCCCCAACGTTTGTAAATTGTTTATTATTTGATGCCTTAGTGAATTACATAACTCACTTCATCGATTTGTTTACTTGTCACCAAATCCTTTTTAAGTGGATTAAAAAAATTTGATTGTAAAAAAGCAATCTAAATCTTCTTTAATTATCTCTTCGAATTTGCGTCATTCTAAATCTTTGTCGATGGAATCGGCGAAGCTGCCCGATTAGCATCATCATACTCTCAACTGAGTTGGTAGTATATTAAATTCTCTAGTGCATGGAATCTTCACTTGAAAAATCCACAACCGCATGAACAACCCTAAGTTCTCACTTCTCAATTGTTCGTCGTCTTCAATCACACCTTTAACGCTATCTATCCTAGCCTATCGATAGATCACCTTCCGAATCTAATCTCAATCACAACTTGCCTAAGTTTGATGATATTTCATTCAAAAGATCTTTCTTAAAATGGAATGAAAGAAAATAAACATCTCACCATATCTTCAACCATTTGGATATTTCCCATAAACGACAGATCTCAATTATTTCTTATATTATTATCTAAGTATTTCATAATTTGTTTTCATCTTTTCACAAACGATCCACGCTTAGCTATCAAATTTCTCCGTAATCTTTCGTTCAAGATCCAACTACTTCCAAATATAGAAAGTCGCATAGCTTCATACGGAGGATTTCCAAATCGTCACTATTTCCTTCAATCGCCCCCTCACGACATTCCTTCACTCTTGACGATGTTGTTGAAGTGTTTCTTAGGTGCTTCAATGAACGTTCCAACAATTTCCCCCTTTTGAAAATGACAAACTTATGCGAAAATGCACATCTAGAACCGAATCGATATAATACATGAAAAACTTGGATTAGGTTCCTCCTCAATGAATAAATAATTGAAACTCAGGGACGGACAAGTACGTGCTCAAAGAAACGAACGGAAAAATGGGTTAGACCACAAAATGACTTTGTCAAAATAAATTTTGACGGATCAAAGCGATCGAATAGAAAAGCCACTACTGCATAGATTATACGATATCAATTTGAAAATGTCATATGTATGAATGCCAAATCTACCGAACAATGGAGTGTTGTACAAGCAGAGACAATAGGTTTATAAGAGGTCGTTTAGGAGACTCATAACAGGAAACTAAGGGAAATGGAAATAGAAGGTGCTAGTTTAATATGAGACAGTTTGATTAGTGTTCTAAATAGCAAGGCGGACCCTAGGCAAAGAGGGACCTCCTAGCGCCTTGGTGGCCTAAACAGGCACCTAGACAGACTAGAGGTCTTCTAGACGGATCGGAAGGCTAGGTGGGCTAGCATCTTCCAGCGCTTAGACGGGGCTTAGACGGAGCTAAGCGATATTTTTAGAGTAGCGTCTTTGGTCCATTAACATAATTATTGCTGATATTTTGGTTACTAAATTTACAATCTTTTGAGGTTGTTCTTTACAAACATGTGCCTCGATTGTAACTCTATGACAAACTTGAGTGCAAAAATACACCACACTTTTAGTACCAATCAGATAAAACACATGGGTGCTGCAAAACCTCATCCGAAAAAAATGTCTTAGGTTGATCTAGTCAACCTAATTTTTTTTCCTATTAAAAAAAAGATAAATTTTTCTCAATGAGATAAAAATTATTCTTACAAGAAATTAGTATACTGAGGATAAATTGGTTAAAAATATGAAATTGGGTTTTAGAAACTCTACATTAATAGATAAAAGTTCCTCAATAAGATAAAAATTATCATTATATTTAAAAATATTTTCACTAGGGCATGTTAGCTTGAAAGTCAAGCAAAAAAAAATCACTATGAGTCGTTAACTTGAAAGTCAAGCAGTATAAATTAATCTTCCAACAAGGATTCATAGCTTAAAAATAAAACATGACTTATAAATGAAGCAACCTTCCTCACTTCTATATATAATGCTCTCCTTTAATATTTTGATACATCAACTTTAGTTTTCTATCTTAAAAGAATAAAAGGTAGAAAATCTCTCTTTAGCACGATCGGCCATAAGAAAGACTTTCATAGATATGAGATTGAAGGTACTTTATTCAATCTATGTATATATATAAATGACGCAAGGAATAAGGCCATCATGTTACGCCATCTAGGATTTTTCTACGCGTCGTTCTCACATTAAGCCACCTAGGATTTCACCATATAGGATTTTTTATTTTGAGAATTTATATATTTTGATATTATTTTAGGGATATTATAGAAATAGGATAAATTAATCTTGGAAAGATTCTATCTAAAATAAAGATGCTATCTAATGTTAAATCTTAATTATTAATGTTAAATATTTGATATGATAATTTATTTAACTTAAAATGATTATATCTAAATAAAATAACCTATAAAAGCATTAAATATTCGGTAAAATATTATCGATGGATATTATTTATAATAATTTATTCAAGTTATTTAATGTTCAGTAATATTTGTTAAGAGCATAATAATTTTATTTGAGATAATTATATGAATAAGATAAATTATCCTTTTATGATAAAAAAAATATTATTATAAAACATTAAAAAGCAATTACCGACTGTAGTTTAAAGTCACGTGGCTCGCAACATGTCATCTCATTACATTATAATGTATAATATACTAATATATAATTAATTAATAAATCATAACTATAACTTAAAGCGGAGGTTAAAAAAATTATTAAACGACACATGTCACTTTTAGATTGGACTACACCACCCTTTTTTTAAATAATCTTTTATTTTTGGATATGATAAATTCTTTTCCATGTTTTTAGAATAGAGGATATTAAAATATCATTATTAAACAATCTTTTATTTTTGGATAAGATAGATAGGAAGATCATTAGGAAACTTAGTTATCCAAATACGTGAAATCATAAATATCCAAATACGTCACAATGCCTACTGAACCGAACTATCCGAACAAAATAAAATAAAATAATAATAAAACTTAGAAAACTTAGTTAATAAAACTTAGAAAACTTAGTTATGCATGAATTCCCGAAAATCATAAATATCCAAATACGTCACAATGCCTACTGAACCGAACTATCCGAACAAAATAAAATAATAATCGAACATAATACTAACTTCGTCTAACAAATATTAAAATCAATCCTAACTATTATAAATAACTAATAAAACCAATCCCACTATGACACGCGCTCTTTACCGCTCCGGCCCGCCATCTTGCCTCGGTTCCTGCACGGCTCCCTGATTCATACCTGGAACTGAAAAATGTTCCCCGAAGGGTCAGCGTCTAATCTACCAAGCTAGAAAGAATACGGAAACTGTAGAACGTTTTGAAATCAGTTATCTAAAGTCAGCATACAAATCCACAATCGCAATCATAACTCTAGAGGCCAATACCTAAATTAGTTATATCAGTCACACAAGTCACACACGCATTCACAATCACAATCACAATCACACAGCAATGCAATTCTTCCTTTGTCCACGATCCGACTTCCAAGGCGCTCATCACCGCGCCGAGTGCAGAGGCAGGCCCTCCCACTCCACTTCCCAATCTCCCTTCTAACTCCGGGCTAAGCCTCCACTGGAGCGCTTGCCAAAAACACACAGATAATAATTTTAATTTGAAGGGGTACGATTTTCCCAGTCACACGGGTCAAAGTAGCCAACTCTTCCTCAACACCAGCTACGATGGGCCGTGTCGGAAACGGTACCAACACAGAGAAAACGTTCCAAAATATTTCCCGATAAAACACATTTAAAATCATTTACGCACACAACACTCAAGGAGTTCAAATCAATTTAAAAGGTATTTCGGGACTAGTTCCCAAAACCCGCCCTACAATATCGATACTCAATCTAACAAGGGAGAAAAGAACCGAGCAAGTCGAAAAACGACTTACCTCGAATGGGGAATCCTTGGGAAAACGCAACTACGATCTCAAACGGAACGATTCCCTAAAGAATTATTAAGAGAAGATTAACTTAAATTCAAGCCGATATACTTAACTTCTATTAAGAACATTCTAATTAATAAATATTGGAATGTGCTAATTAACCCCTTATAAATTTTATCCCAAACCAACAATCTAATTCACCCAAACCCTCTAACAAATATTACAAATAAGGAGTAAGTTAGCCCAATAACCACTTCTCTAACCCATTTATATCAGCCCACGAAGAGTAATTGCAACTAACCCAATTTTGGGCCAAATTCCACCCAGGCCCGTTTCCCCCCTTGCCCAGCTTGCGTTTTGGGCCAACCAAACTGGCCCGTCTCCCTCCCATTCTCATGTTTGACCGGCAAGGGGTTTTGACCAGGCGTGGACCCCCAATCCCCCACTCGTCTTCAACCTGCGAGACAACTCCGCCCGCCTGTTTGGTTCGCTCCTTGCCCCAATCTCCTCGGCGTCGAATCTCACCAGTCCGATCCTCCTTTGCCGGCGATCTTTGTACGAGTCCCCCTTCTTCCGATTCGCCCTCTACCCCTGGGCAAGCAGCGGAGGCGATCCCCCTGTTCAGCCCCCGTCGACAACGACCTCTGCGACGTCCCCGCCCGAGACCGACGACCACGAAGGAGGGCGGAGGTGAGACGCCGCGGTTCCCCCTGTTCACCCCCTCTCCTTCTTCCTCGACTGGAATTCGATCGCTCACACCTCCGATCGCGACCCCGCATCTGCATCTCCATCTGAACCTGGCCCATCCCTGCATTCCCGAGCAAGAAAACAGAGGCGGCCCGGCCTTCTCGATCGCGCGCCGTGGACGCCAACAGGGAGTGAACGACGCCGCCATCAACGTTCTGCTCGGACCCGACTTTGTGGGGCGACTATAGCCCCCACCTCAGACCCTACCCATTGACGACGCTCTAACCCGACCGAGGAAGAAAACAGGAATGATAACCGAGTACAGGGATTGTGAACTAACCGGAGATGTTTGTATCGGCTGTAGGTGCGATTGGAATATCGCTGGTGGATTGTTGATGACGCTCTAGTTGGGCGGCGGCAACACAGAACACCCGGTGGAATACTTGGAGATTAGTTTTCAATATATGAGAGGGATTTCGTTATGTACGGATTTGGTTCGGTTTGGTAATCCATGTAGCCAGATTTGGATATATATTTATTGGCTTAAGATAGATTCGGATAGATTTGGATAGCTAATCATCTAAGGGTGATTTAGATAAATTTTCTAATTACTGATTTGGATGGCAATATTTTCGGTTAAAGAAATAGATTTAATTAGATAGAACTAGGGTTAGATATGATAAATCAAGCTAATTATTCAAACGAATTATGAAATGTTTGTAAGCGGAGAAAACCCGTTTCTCGACTTACGGGACTTAAAACAAATACGGATATTACATACTACCCCCCTTAAGGAAGTTTCGTCCCGAAACTTGATTACGAATAAAAGATATTCGAGGTGAAGAAAAGATATTCGAGGTTTTCACAAACCTCTCCCCCTTAGAGAGGTTCGTCCTCGAACCGGAATTGATTGACAACGGTAATCATAACTAGTATTAGCCATCCAAACATACAGCACGTCAATCAAAAATTACACAGTCAAACAAACAAGTCAAGCAACCAAGAATCACGAAACAAACATTGAATCTGAAAACAACACACTAATTACTAACCTTCCCCTCAAACGCCTCTACTAAACCCGGGTAGATCTCTGGATAGCTCTCCCTCATCCGGGATTCCGTCTCCCAAGTGGCCTCCTCGACTCCCCGTCGAGACCACTGAATCAACACCAGAGGAATCTCCTTATTCCGCAACTTCTTCATTCGTCGATCTAAAATCTTCAGCGGTTGTTCTCGGAAAGTGTGATCTGGTTCTACCACCAAATCCTCGTAATTCAGTCTGTGACTAGGATCCGGAACGTACTGTCTGAGCTGGGAAACATGGAATACAGGGTGCACTCCTTCCAACGCAGGCGGCAACGCTAGCCTGTAAGCCACCTCGCCTAATCTCTCCAGAATCTCGAATGGACCAATATATCGGGGACTTAGCTTCCCTTTCACCCCGAATCTTCTTACCCCGCGGGTAGGCGATACTCTCAACCAAACATGGGCTCCGACCTCAAACTCCAACGGTCTACGCCTCTTGTCTGCATAGGACTTCTGGCGACTCTGAGCAGCTAACATTCTCTCTCTGATTAAGGCCACTTTCCCGATCGTCTCCTCAATCATCTGTGGCCTCTCTCCTACTACATCCGAGGGATCATCCCAACATAGCGGTGTCCTACACTTCCGACCATATAAAGCCTAATACGGCGCCATCTGAATCGACGAATGCCAGCTGTTATTATAGGCAAACTCCACCAAAGCCAAATGATCTGACCACTGACCTCCCCAGTCTAATACGCATGATCTCAGCATATCTTCTAGCGTCTGAATCGTCCTCTCTGTCTGGCCATCTGACTGCGGATGGTAAGCAGTCGTGAACTGTAATCTCGTTCCCAATGCCTCATGCACTTGCTGCCAATATCTGGAAGTGAAACGCCCATCTCGGTCCGACACAATCGTCTTAGGCACTCCGTGCAGCCTAACTATTTGATTAATAAACACCTCCACTAACTTGCTCACTTGCCACGTTTCTCGGATAGGCAAAAAGCGAGCAGTCTTCGTCAATCTATCCACCACTACCCAAATGGCATCATGGCCTCTGCTGAGTCTCAAACCGGTGACAAAATCCATGGAGATGTCCTCCCATTTCCACTCTGGAATAGGAAGCGACTGAAGCATTCCTCCGGGTCTCTGATGCTCTATCTTCACCTGCTGGCAGACCTGACATTTAGCGACGAATCTTGCTACATCCGGCTTCATGCCATCCCACCAATAAAATTGTCGCAAATCCTTGTACATCTTACTCGCCCCGGGGTGGATTGAGTAAGGTGTAGCATGAGCCTCCTGCAAAATCTTCTGCCTCAACTCTGCATCTCGAGGTACACAAATCCGACCGCGTAAACACAAAATACCATCTGCTCTCTCCGCAAAGTCGGGTGCCTCTCCACGGCTCAATCTCTGCCTCAAATCCTGAATCATCGGACAATCTTCCTGCTTCTGCCTTACTTCCTCAAGTAAAGACGACCGACATTCTAGGGTTTTCAGACTACCCTGATGACGCTGAATCTGCACTTCAATTCCGTACCTCACCAGCTCCCTCTGTAACTCTGGTTGCGCCGTCAGATGAGCCAACATACTCTCCTGAGGCGTCTTTCTCTAAGGGCATCAACGACCACATTCGCTTTCCCTGGGTGGTAAAGAATCTCAAGGTCGTAATCTTTCAGTAACTCAAGCCATCTCCTCTGTCGCATATTCAACTCCCTCTGAGTGAAGATGTACTTGAGGCTCTTGTGATCTGTCATCACTTTGCAGGTACTCCCATACAAGTAATGACGCCAAATCTTCAGAGCATGTACCACAGCTGCCAACTCCAAATCATGAGTAGGGTAATTCTGTTCGTTCGGCTTCAACTGTCTAGAAGCATAAGCAATCACTCTGTCCCTCTGCATCAGCACACAACCCAGGCCTATCTTGGAGGCGTCACTGTAAATCACAAAATCCTCATTCCCCTGAGGAAGAGCTAATATAGGAGCCGAAGTCAACCTCCTCTTCAGCTCATCAAAGCTCCGCTGACAGGCTTCGTTCCACTCGAAACGAGTAGTCTTCTTAAGCAAATTGGTAAGTGGTTGGGCTATCCGAGAAAACCCTTCCACAAACCTCCTGTAATACCCTACCAATCCTAGAAAACTCCGCACCTCCTTCACATTATTCGGAGGTTCCCATGCCTTTACAGCTTCAATCTTTGCAGGATCTACCATGACTCCCTGAGCTGATACGACATGCCCTAGAAAGGTAACTTCAGGCAACCAGAACTCACACTTGGACAGCTTAGCAAACAATCGATGTTGCCTCAATACTCCCAACACCAGCCTAAGATGCTCAGCGTGCTCCTCCTTACTCCGAGAGTAGATCAGAATGTCGTCAATGAATACTACTACGAATCTGTCCAAGTAGTCTATAAACACCCGGTTCATCAACTCCATAAATACAGCGGGTGCATTCGTCAGTCCGAACGGCATCACTACAAACTCATAATGTCCATACCTCGTTCGGAAAGCCGTCTTAGGTATATCTTCCTCCCGAATCCTCAGCTGGTGATAACCTGACCTCAAATCCACTTTGGAGAACACAGTAGCCCCCTGCAACTGATCCAACAAATCATCAATACGCGGCAGCGGATACTTGTTTTTGATGGTAACGCGGTTCAACTCCCGATAATCGATACACAGACGGAGAGAACCATCCTTCTTCTTCACAAACAGAACTGGAGCTCCCCATGGCGACGCACTCGGTCGTACGTAACCCTTCTCCAACAACTCCTCCAATTGTGCCTTCAGTTCCTGCATCTCCATCGGGGCCATGCGGTATGGGGCTCTCGAAATCGGCCTCGTTCCCGGCTCCAACTCAATCCCAAAATCCACCTCTCTTTGAGGAGGTAATCCTGGTGTTCGTCGGGAAAAACGTCCTCAAACTCGCACACTACTGGTATGTCCTGAATGTGCGGTCCCGCCTTGTCCCCCTGAAGGACATAACACCAATAGCCTACACATCCGTCATTGAGCAATTTGGCGGCCTTCACCATACTAATCACCGATCCGGGCCCCTCCTGCTCTACCTCCTGACACACATGTCTGGTCCCATCATCTGCGGTCACTGTAACCGTACCTCTGTGTGTATCCAAAACTGCTCGATAACGCCTCATCCAGTCCATCCCCAGAATCACGTCATCATCTGGCGACAACTGCATTACTATAAAATCTGCATACCAATCTCTATTCCCTATTCTAATAGGGCACTGTAAAATCTCCTTATTCCCCCTTACTTTACTGCCGTCAGGCAGCCCCACAACAAAAGATACCCCCTCAGTGCAAGTCAGTCCTAGTCTAGCCACGCAAGCAGAAGACATAAAAGAATGGGTGGCACCCGTATCAAACAGTATGTGAACAGGTCTAGACTGAATCCAAATCGTACCTGTAGCAGTCGGCGCGTGTAGGGCATCGGCCCTCCTCATCTCAAACACTCGGGGCTGATTGCCCCCGGTGTTGCTAACTCCTGCGCCGCGTCCTCTGCCCTGACTCGGTGTCTGCTGAAACTGCTGAGGCTGGCGACGAGGCATCTGGTTCACCGTTCCCGGTGAAGATCCTTGTGACGGTGCCCCCACCGTACAATACTGCTGCAAATGGCCAGGCTTCCCACAACTGAAACAATTCCTGACCGGCTTCAGACACTGACTCCTCAAATGAGCAGTACTTCCACAGTTGAAGCACTCTCTCTGTCCCCCAATGGGCTGACTCAGACGACGATGGTCCTAACGACCCTGTGGCTGAAACCCCGATCGTTGCGGTTGAGAAGAGCCGGGCCGACTGTCTCTCCTAGATTCTTCCCGGGCAGACAACTTCTGCCTCTTGCTTCCCGTGGTATGCACCTCCAGCTGACTCTGTCGGGTCATGGCCATAGCATAAGCTAAAGCAGACTGCTGAACGTCTGCCAATGTCGTAAGTCGGAGACCAGACACATAAGCACGTAGATGCGGTTGCAACCTTTTCAGAAAGGTCGCAATCTTCAACTCCTCAGTCGGGGCAGCATTTGGCACCGCTGCCAACTCCTGCTGAAACTTCAGAATAGTCTTAGATACTGTGATATTTTCGGGTCCAGCATCCCGAAAAGCAGCCTCTCGTGCCGCCCTCACCACTGGAGGACAATACCGATCTCGAATCTGCCTCTCAAACTCCTCGAAAGTAACCTCAGTCCGGTGGTCCCTACACAGCTCCCACCAGTCAAAAGCGCTCTCCTGTAGCAGACTCTGTACTAAAGACATCTTCCGCTCCTCCGGTGCCTTAATAGAATCCAATGCAGATTTCACCCTCCTCAGCCACTGCTCTACGTCCGAACCCTGAACTCCAGCAAAGTTCGGTACTCCAGTCTTCCTAAACTCTGCGAGCCACTTATCAGGCTGAGGCTCACGATACTGTCTCCTCGGTTCGACCACCTGATCAGCTATCACTGGTCCTCGAGAAGCTGGCGCTACTCCCAGCTGGGCAGCCAAAATAGAATCTGGTCCAGGTGCCCTCCTCTCAGCTCCTTGTTGCCCCGCAACTGCATTCAGATTCGGTGCAGCTCCCGCACCCATCAAAGTCTGCAATAACAGCTGAAATGCAGCAGTCACCTCTGGGGCCAATCCTGCTGGTGGTACTCCTCCTCCCACCTGAGCCCCGTTTGCTGGGAGACCTCCTCCAGCGACAGAGGCACTGTCCTCTCGATGGACAGCAGCAGCCACATCCTGACTCTCAGCAACCTTCTCCTGATGGTTATCCTGTTGTACCTCTGGCTCAGCAGCTACAGGGGGCTCTCCTCTACCCCTGCCACGACCTCCTACTCGGCCTCTACCGCGGCCTCTTCCGCGGCCTCTTCCGTTAGCTGCAACAGCTCTAGCTCTGGTTGGTGGGGCCATCTATAATAGAAAGTCCCACGGTCAAAACTTAAACATTCTATTTTTCAACCTAATTCTTACTATTCTACGTGAGGTTCTTCGGCTGATGGGGCGGAGTCGCGACGTGTCACCTACCCCCCTATATGCAACATGTCTACCCCAGTAAAAACATTTGAAAACACCGGCCGGTTTTGGTTTTAAGTTGGATCTCGGGTACTCTTTGTTGGTCAGTTCCATGTGCCCTGTTGTCAACCTCGCTCTGATACCAATTTGTAACACCCCGACTTCCGTCGAGGCGCTACTAGGGAATAGACCTTACAAGGTACTATTATTTAGGTTGACAACTACACTGTAGGACCTTACAACTCGGGCACGACGAGAAAACATAATAATACATCCAACCTTTATTTTAATAAAACTTAGAAAACTTAGTTATGCATGAATTCCCGAAAATCATAAATATCCAAATACGTCACAATGCCTACTGAACCGAACTATCCGAACAAAATAAAATAATAATCGAACATAATACTAACTTCGTCTAACAAATATTAAAATCAATCCTAACTATTATAAATAACTAATAAAACCAATCCCACTATGACACGCGCTCTTTACCGCTCCGGCCCACCATCTTGCCTCGGTTCCTGCACGGCTCCCTGATTCATACCTGGAACTGAAAAATGTTCCCCGAAGGGTCAGCGTCTAATCTACCAAGCTAGAAAGAATACGGAAACTGTAGAACGTTTTGAAATCAGTTATCTAAAGTCAGCATACAAATCCACAATCGCAATCATAACTCTAGAGGCCAATACCTAAATTAGTTATATCAGTCACACAAGTCACACACGCATTCACAATCACAATCACAATCACACAGCAATGCAATTCTTCCTTTGTCCACGATCCGACTTCCAAGGCGCTCATCACCGCGCCGAGTGCAGAGGCAGGCCCTCCCACTCCACTTCCCAATCTCCCTTCTAACTCCGGGCTAAGCCTCCACTGGAGCGCTTGCCAAAAACACACAGATAATAATTTTAATTTGAAGGGGTACGATTTTCCCAGTCACACGGGTCAAAGTAGCCAACTCTTCCTCAACACCAGCTACGATGGGCCGTGTCGGAAACGGTACCAACACAGAGAAAACGTTCCAAAATATTTCCCGATAAAACACATTTAAAATCATTTACGCACACAACACTCAAGGAGTTCAAATCAATTTAAAAGGTATTTCGGGACTAGTTCCCAAAACCCGCCCTACAATATCGATACTCAATCTAACAAGGGAGAAAAGAACCGAGCAAGTCGAAAAACGACTTACCTCGAATGGGGAATCCTTGGGAAAACGCAACTACGATCTCAAACGGAACGATTCCCTAAAGAATTATTAAGAGAAGATTAACTTAAATTCAAGCCGATATACTTAACTTCTATTAAGAACATTCTAATTAATAAATATTGGAATGTGCTAATTAACCCCTTATAAATTTTATCCCAAACCAACAATCTGATTCACCCAAACCCTCTAACAAATATTACAAATAAGGAGTAAGTTAGCCCAATAACCACTTCTCTAACCCATTTATATCAGCCCACGAAGAGTAATTGCAACTAACCCAATTTTGGGCCAAATTCCACCCAGGCCCGTTTCCCCCCTTGCCCAGCTTGCGTTTTGGGCCAACCAAACTGGCCCGTCTCCCTCCCATTCTCATGTTTGACCGGCAAGGGGTTTTGACCAGGCGTGGACCCCCAATCCCCCACTCGTCTTCAACCTGCGAGACAACTCCGCCCGCCTGTTTGGTTCGCTCCTTGCCCCAATCTCCTCGGCGTCGAATCTCACCAGTCCGATCCTCCTTTGCCGGCGATCTTTGTACGAGTCCCCCTTCTTCCGATTCGCCCTCTACCCCTGGGCAAGCAGCGGAGGCGATCCCCCTGTTCAGCCCCCGTCAACAACGACCTCTGCGACGTCCCCGCCCGAGACCGACGACCACGAAGGAGGGCGGAGGTGAGACGCCGCGGTTCCCCCTGTTCACCCCCTCTCCTTCTTCCTCGACTGGAATTCGATCGCTCACACCTCCGATCGCGACCCCGCATCTGCATCTCCATCTGAACCTGGCCCATCCCTGCATTCCCGAGCAAGAAAACAGAGGCGGCCCGGCCTTCTCGATCGCGCGCCGTGGACGCCAACAGGGAGTGAACGACGCCGCCATCAACGTTCTGCTCGGACCCGACTTTGTGGGGCGACTATAGCCCCCACCTCAGACCCTACCCATCGACGACGCTCTAACCCGACCGAGGAAGAAAACAGGAATGATAACCGAGTACAGGGATTGTGAACTAACCGGAGATGTTTGTATCGGCTGTAGGTGCGATTGGAATATCGCTGGTGGATTGTTGATGACGCTCTAGTTGGGCGGCGGCAACACAGAACACCCGGTGGAATACTTGGAGATTAGTTTTCAATATATGAGAGGGATTTCGTTATATACGGATTTGGTTCGGTTTGGTAATCCATGTAGCCAGATTTGGATATATATTTATTGGCTTAAGATAGATTCGGATAGATTTGGATAGCTAATCATCTAAGGGTGATTTAGATAAATTTTCTAATTACTGATTTGGATGGCAATATTTTCGGTTAAAGAAATAGATTTAATTAGATAGAACTAGGGTTAGATATGATAAATCAAGCTAATTATTCAAACGAATTATGAAATGTTTGTAAGCGGAGAAAACCCGTTTCTCGACTTACGGGACTTAAAACGAATATGGATATTACATGAACAACCCTAAGTTCTCACTTCTCAATTGTTCATCGTCTTCAATCACACTTTTAACGCTATCTATCCTAGCCTATCGATAGATCACCTTCCGAATCTAATCTCAATCACAACTTGCCTAAGTTTGATGATATTTCATTCAAAAGATCTTGCTTAAAATGGAATGAAAGAAAATAAACATCTCACCATATCTTCAACCATTTGGATATTTCCCATAAACGACAGATCTCAATTATTTCTTATATTATTATCTAAGTATTTCATAATTTGTTTTCATCTTTTCACAAACGATCCACGCTTAGCTATCAAATTTCTCCGTAATCTTTCGTTCAAGATCCAACTACTTCCAAATATAGAAAGTCGCATAGCTTCATACGGAGGATTTCCAAATCGTCACTATTTCCTTCAATCGCCCCCTCACGACATTCCTTCACTCTTGACGATGTTGTTGAAGTGTTTCTTAGGTGCTTCAATGAACGTTCCAACAATTTCCCCCTTTTGAAAATGACAAACTTATGCGAAAATGCACATCTAGAACCGAATCGATATAATACATGAAAAACTTGGATTAGGTTCCTCCTCAATGAATAAATAATTGAAACTCAGGGACGGACAAGTACGTGCTCAAAGAAACGAACGGAAAAATGGGTTAGACCACAAAATGACTTTGTCAAAATAAATTTTGACGGATCAAAGCGATCGAATAGAAAATCCACTACTGCATAGATTATACGATATCAATTTGAAAATGTCATATGTATGAATGCCAAATCTACCGAACAATGGAGTGTTGTACAAGCAGAGACAATAGGTTTATAAGAGGTCGTTTAGGAGACTCATAACAGGAAACTAAGGGAAATGGAAATAGAAGGTGCTAGTTTAATATGAGACAGTTTGATTAGTGTTCTAAATAGCAAGGCGGACCCTAGGCAAAGAGGGACCTCCTAGCGCCTTGGTGGCCTAAACAGGCACCTAGACAGACTAGAGGTCTTCTAGACGGATCGGAAGGCTAGGTGGGCTAGCATCTTCCAGCGCTTAGATGGGGCTTAGACGGAGCTAAGCGATATTTTTAGAGCAGCGTCTTTGGTCCATTAACATAATTATTGCTGATATTTTGGTTACTAAATTTACAATCTTTTGAGGTTGTTCTTTACAAACATGTGCCTCGATTGTAACTCTATGACAAACTTGAGTGCAAAAATACACCACACTTTTAGTACCAATCAGATAAAACACATGGGTGCCTGCAAAGTGATGACAGATCATAAGAGTCTCAAGTACATCTGCACTCAGAGGGAGTTGAATATGCGACAGAGGAGATGGCTGGAGTTACTGAAAGATTACGACCTTGAGATTCTTTACCACCCAGGGAAAGCGAATGTGGTTGCTGATGCCCTTAGCAGGAAGACGCCTCAGGAGAGTATGTTGGCTCATCTGACGGCTCAGCCAGAGTTACAGAGAGAGCTAATGAGGTACGGTATTGAAGTGCAGATTCAACGCTATCAGGACAGTCCGAAAGCCCTAGAATGTCGGCGTCTTTACTTGAAGAAGTAAAGCAGAAGCAGGAAGATTGCCCGATGATACAGGATTTGAAGCAGAGATTGAGCCGTGGAGAGGCACCCGACTTTGCAGAGAGAGCAGATGGTATTTTGTGTTTACATGGTCGGATTTATGTGCCTCGAGATGCAGAGTTGAGGCAGAAGATTTTACAAGAGGCTCATGCTACACCTTACTCAATCCACCCCGAAGCGAGTAAGATGTATAAGGATTTGCGACAGTTTTATTGGTGGGATGGCATGAAGCCGGATGTAGCGAGATTCGTCGCTAAATGTTAGATATGCCAGCAGGTTAAGATCGAGCATCAGAGACCCGGAGGAATGCTTCAGTCACTTCCTATTCCAGAATGGAAATGGGAGGACATCTCCATGGATTTTGTCACCGGTTTGAGACTCAGCAGAGGCCATGATGCCATCTGGGTGGTGGTGGATAGACTGACGAAGACTACTCGCTTTTTGCCTATCAAGGAGACATGGCAAGTGAGCAAGTTAGTGGAGGTATTTATTAATCAGATAGTTAGGCTGCACGGAGTGCCTAAGACGATTATGTTGGACCGAGATGGGCGTTTTACTTCCAGATATTGGCAGCAGGTGCACGAGGCATTGGGGATGAGATTACACTTCACGACTGCTTACCATCCGCAGTCGGACGGTCAGACAGAGAGGACGATTCAGACCCTGGAGGACATGCTGAGGTCCTGCGTATTAGACTGGGGAGGTCAGTGGTCGGATCACTTGGCTTTGGTGGAGTTTGCCTATAATAACATCTGGCATTCGTCGATTCAGATGGCTCCTTATGAGGCCTTATATGGTCGGAAGTGTAGGACACCGCTGTGTTGGGATGATCCCTCGGATGTAATAGGAGAGAGGCCACAAATGATTGAGGAGACGATCGGGAAAGTGGCCTTAATCAGAGAGAGAATGTTAGCTGCTCAGAGTCGCCAGAAGTCCTATGCAGACAAGAGGCGTAGACCGTTGGAGTTTGAGGTCGGAGCCCATGTTTGGTTGAGAGTATCGCCTACCCGCGGGGTAAGGAGATTCGGGGTGAAAGGGAAGCTGAGTCCCCGATATATCGGTCCATTCGAGATTCTGGAGAGAGTAGGCGAGGTGGCTTACAGGCTAGCATTGTCGCCTGCTTTGGAAGGAGTGCACCCTGTATTCCATGTTTCACAGCTGAGACAGTATGTTCTGGATCCTAGTCACAGACTGAATTATGAGGATTTGGTGGTGGAACCAGATCACACTTTCCGGGAACAACCGCTGAAGATTTTAGATCGACGGATGAAGAAGCTGCGGAACAAGGAGATTCCTCTGGTGTTGATTCAGTGGTCTCGACGGGGAGTCGAGGAGGCCACTTGAGAGACAGAGTCCAGGATGAAGGAGAGTTACCCAGAGACTTACCCGGGTTTATTAGAGGCGTTTGAGGGGAAGGTTAGTAATTAGTGTGTTGTTTTCAGATTCGATGTTTGTTTCGTGATTCTTGGTTGCGTGACTTGTTTGTTCGACTGTTTAATTCTTGATTGACGTGATGTATGTTTTAGATGGCTAGTACTGATTATGATTATCATTATCAATCGATTCTGGTTCGAGGACGAACCTCTCTAAGGGGGGAGAGGTTTGTGAAAACCTCGAATATCTTTTCTTTCGTGTAAAAGTTTCGGGACGAAACTTCCTTAAGGGGGGTAGTATGTAATATCCGTAATTATTTTAGGTCACATAGGTCGGAAAAACGAATTCCTTAGAACACAAGCAATCGAGTTTTGTTTTACAAGTAACCTCGTAAGTCGGATTATTAGTTATTAATCCTTGAGATTATCCGTTAAGCAAGTTAAAAATATAGGAATAAAAATAAAAATATATCTATATCACTCTATCTAAATCCTATCTTTGTTCCGTTAAATAATTCCGATCAACCTATCTATTCCAACAAAATTCTATCCTATCTAATTATTTAACCCCAAATCCTAATCTATCCTAATCTATCTTTTATCAATCGTCCGACTTATAAACCGAGATCTTCCCCAATCGTTCTTTTTCTCGTTCAATAGAACAATTGCTCGCTCTTTTTCTCTTGCGTCCCATCGTGGTGGTGTGCACCGTTGGAGATCAACTTCTGACTTCGTTCCGGGGACTCGCCAACTCGTCGTGTCCGAACGTGCGGGGGAGGCCGCAAAAAACCGCCGGAATTTGCTGCCGTCGTCAACCGTCGTGAGAGCCACCGGTGAGTTCTCCTCTGATTTCCCTCCTCTGTTTTTCCTTGTTGCTGTTGGGTCGGGGATACCAGCTTTGAGCGTGGGGTCGGAGAGGTGTCAACCGGGAAAAGTAGACAGAGACGCGGTTCGCGGAGTCACCATCGGAGGGACCTTCGATCGGACACAGGCCGAACTAGGAGGGGTGTCAGCGGAAATAGGCGGGGTGGGCGTGAACGAGGGCGGCGAGCATTTTTCCTTGTTGTCGGAGGCCGCCGGTGAGAGGTTGTGAACAGAGAGCGGGGGTCGGAACGGAGTCGGGGGAGCGAGAGGTTGAAGAAGGAGGGGGAAGGGCGTGGTTCACTGGGAACGCCGACGGGGCATGAACGGGGGCAGTGACTGGTGTTTGCCTTTGCTCTCCGTCGTCATCGGCGAGCTGGGTTAGGAACGCAGAGACGAGGCCATGGGGTACTCTGGTTTCGGATTGATAGGTTGAAGATGGGAGATAGGCAGGTGGGCCCCAGTGTGGAAAAGTCAAAAAAAAAATGGGGTTGAGATTTGTGTGTGCTCCCGCAAGAGTAGTCGAGTGGATTGGGGGCTAAAATTGGGCCAATTCAATTGTCCCTTATAAAGGGAATTGGGCTGGCCTCCATTAATTTAATGTGGGTTGGGCCGGTTAATTCGTTTAATGGGCAGGAAAGTATATTGTTGGACTGGGTTCATTTAATTATTTGGTGGGCTAAGTTGTGGGGTATAAATTATAAGGGGTTAATTAGCATACTCTAATATTTATTAATTAGAACTTCCTTAATAAAAGTTAGGCCTATCGGTTTGTGTTTAAGTTAATCTTTTCCGTAATAATTCTTTAGGGAATCGTTCCGTTTGAGATCGTAGTTTCGTCTTTCCGAGGATTCTTCATTCGAGGTAAGTCGTTTTTCGACTTGCTCGGTTCTTTTCTCCCTTGTTAGATTGCGTATCGTTATTGTAGGGCGTGTTTTGGGAACTAGTCCCGAATACCTTTTAAATTGCTTTGAACTCCTTGAGTGTTGTGTGCGAAAATGATTTTAAGTGTATTTTATCGGAAATTATTTTGGAACGTTTTCTCTGTGTTGGTAACGTTTCCGACACGGCCCATTGTAGCTGGTGTTGAGGAAGAGTTGGCTACTTTGACCCGTGTGATTGGGAAAATCGTACCCCTTCAAACGAAAATTATTATCTGTGTGTTTTTGGCAAGCGCTCCAGTGGAGGCTTAGCCAGGAGTTAGAAGGGAGATTGGGAAGTGGAGTGGGAGGGCCTGCCTCTGCACTCGGCGCGGTGATGAGCGCCTTGGAAGACGGATTGTGGAGAAAGGAAGAATTGCATTGTTGTGTGACTGTGATTGTAAATGCGTATGTGACTTGTGTGACTGATATAACTAATTTAGGTATTGGCCTATAGAGTTATGATTGCGGTTGTGGATTTGTATGCTGACTTTAGAAAAATGATTTCAAAGCGTTCTACAGTTTCCATATTCTTTCTAGCTTGGTAGATTAGACGCTGACCCTTCGGGGAACATTTTTCAGTTCCAGGTATGAATCAGGGAACCGTGCAGGAACCGAGGCAAGATGGCGGGCCGAAGCGGTAAAGAGCGCGTGTCATAGTGGGATCGGTTTTTACTAGTTATTTATAATAGTTAGGATGTTGACATTAATATTTGTTAGACAGAGTTGGTATTGTGTTTCGTTTATTATTATTTTTGGTTCAGATAGTTCAGTTCAGTAGGCGTTGTGACGTATTTGATTATTTATAATTTTCGGGGATTCATGCATGATATGTTTTTCTAAGTTTTACTCAATAAAGGTTGGATGTTTTATAAGAGGTCGTTTAGGAGACTCATAACAGGAAACTAAGGGAAATGGAAATAGAAGGTGCTAGTTTAATATGAGACAGTTTGATTAGTGTTCTAAATAGCAAGGCGGACCCTAGGCAAAGAGGGACCTTCTAGCGCCTTGGTGGCCTAAACAGGCACCTAGACAGACTAGAGGTCTTCTAGACGGATCGGAAGGCTAGGTGGGCTAGCATCTTCCAGCGCTTAGACGGGGCTTAGACGGAGCTAAGCGATATTTTTAGAGTAGCGTCTTTGGTCCATTAACATAATTATTGCTGATATTTTGGTTACTAAATTTACAATCTTTTGAGGTTGTTCTTTACAAACATGTGCCTCGATTGTAACTCTATGACAAACTTGAGTGCAAAAATACACCACACTTTTAGTACCAATCAGATAAAACACATGGGTGCTGCAAAACCTCATCCGAAAAAAATGTCTTAGGTTGATCTAGTCAACCTAATTTTTTTTCCTATTAAAAAAAAGATAAATTTTTCTCAATGAGATAAAAATTATTCTTACAAGAAATTAGTATACTGAGGATAAATTGGTTAAAAATATGAAATTGGGTTTTAGAAACTCTACATTAATAGATAAAAGTTCCTCAATAAGATAAAAATTATCATTATATTTAAAAATATTTTCACTAGGGCATGTTAGCTTGAAAGTCAAGCAAAAAAAAATCACTATGAGTCGTTAACTTGAAAGTCAAGCAGTATAAATTAATCTTCCAACAAGGATTCATAGCTTAAAAATAAAACATGACTTATAAATGAAGCAACCTTCCTCACTTCTATATAATGCTCTCCTTTAATATTTTGATACATCAACTTTAGTTTTCTATCTTAAAAGAATAAAAGGTAGAAAATCTCTCTTTAGCACGATCGGCCATAAGAAAGACTTTCATAGATATGAGATTGAAGTGTACTTTATTCAATCTATGTATATATATAAATGACGCAAGGAATAAGGCCATCATGTTACGCCATCTAGGATTTTCCTACGCGTCGTTCTCACATTAAGCCACCTAGGATTTCACCATATAGGATTTTTTATTTTGAGAATTTATATATTTTGATATTATTTTAGGATATTATAGAAATAGGATAAATTAATCTTGGAAAGATTCTATCTAAAATAAAGATGCTATCTAATGTTAAATCTTAATTATTAATGTTAAATATTTGATATGATAATTTATTTAACTTAAAATGATTATATCTAAATTAAATAACCTATAAAAGCATTAAATATTCGGTAAAATATTATCGATGGATATTATTTATAATAATTTATTCAAGTTATTTAATATTCAGTAATATTTGTTAAGAGCATAATAATTTTATTTGAGATAATTATATGAATAAGATAAATTATCCTTTTATGATAAAAAAAAATATTATTATAAAACATTAAAAAGCAATTACCGACTGTAGTTTAAAGTCACGTGGCTCGCAACATGTCATCTCATTACATTATAATGTATAATATACTAATATATAATTAATTAATAAATCATAACTATAACTTAAAGCGGAGGTTAAAAAAATTATTAAACGACACATGTCTCTTTTAGATTGGACTACACCACCCTTTTTTTAAATAATCTTTTATTTTTGGATATGATAAATTCTTTTCCATGTTTTTAGAATAGAGGATATTAAAATATCATTATTAAACAATCTTTTATTTTTGGATAAGATAGATAGGAAGATCATTAGGATATTTATTTATGCTATCACACAAATTCTAGAATATTTTTGCTATCTTTTTATTGGTTAATAAATAATTCTAAACCCCAAATAAAGAATATATTATTTATATCCATGTAAATTATTCTATAAGATTTGGATTTGACAATTTTAAAAATTGAATTTGATTTAAAAAAGATAGAAATTCACACTATCTTTTAAAAGATTGAAATTATCTATTTATGTAATTTTATTTTAAAAATGAATTATGAACAAAAGAGTTCATAAAAACTTTCCTTAAATAAAATTTTGGTAAAATATTTTTTTAACAATCGAATTTTTTTCAAAAAAAAAAATGATATGACTATAAAGTACTCTTAGAATTAAATAAATATTTACATTATATTTTCCTTTTATCTATTTATGGAAAATATTATTAAAATAGATTTTTGATAAAAAAATATAGAAATATACATTATAGCTTAAATATAAAGCATGACTTGTAAATGAAGCAACCTTCCTCACTTCTATATATAGTGCTCTCCTTTAATATTTTGATACATCAACTTAGTTTTCTATCTTAAAAAAAATAAAAGGTAGCAAATCTCTCTTTAGCATGATCGACCATAAGTGAGACTTTCATAGCTATGAGATTGAAAGTGCTTTCTTATGATCGATCATACTAAAGAGAAACTTGGTACTATCAATAAAGATCTTTAAAAAATACATTCTAATCTTCTCTACAACTCATCAACAACAAAAATCATGTTTTGAGAATGTTTGCCTCCTCGTGTTAATTTTTGACTTTACTTCTATATGTTATACGTACATAATATATGTATATTGGATTAAGACAATCGAATTAAACGTGGCGTACAATTAAGATATAACCAATTTTTATTGAATTTTATGCGATCTATATATAACATCTTGTTCTCGGTGTTATCCCTACTTCTCTAAATTGTTTTGATCACATTGATTCAAAAAAAAAGTATTTTGATAGAGCTATAGGTTCCTAGTAGTCTAGCATGTCAAGGTGGCGATGCTGTTCCACTTGAACAAAATCTCTAGACTTGATTATATGATTAATCATTAAATTTGTATGAAAAATATATTATTTTAAAATATCTATGATCTTCAAATTGGGTTAATTATGAGTTTAATCTTCGACCTTTCAAATTCGTTCTATTTTAGACCCTTGAACTTTTAATCGGTATAACCTAGTCCCCAATGTTTGTAAATTGTTTATTATTTGATGCCTTAGTGAATTACATAACTCACTTCATCGATTTGTTTACTTGTCACCAAATCCTTTTTAAGTGGATTAAAAAAATTTGATTGTAAAAAAGCAATCTAAATCTTCTTTAATTATCTCTTCGAATTTGCGTCATTCTAAATCTTTGTCGATGGAATCGGCGAAGCTGCCCGATTAGCATCATCATACTCTCAACTGAGTTGGTAGTATATTAAATTCTCTAGTGCATGGAATCTTCACTTGAAAAATCCACAACCGCATGAACAACCCTAAGTTCTCACTTCTCAATTGTTCGTCGTCTTCAATCACACCTTTAACGCTATCTATCCTAGCCTATCGATAGATCACCTTCCGAATCTAATCTCAATCACAACTTGCCTAAGTTTGATGATATTTCATTCAAAAGATCTTTCTTAAAATGGAATGAAAGAAAATAAACATCTCACCATATCTTCAACCATTTGGATATTTCCCATAAACGACAGATCTCAATTATTTCTTATATTATTATCTAAGTATTTCATAATTTGTTTTCATCTTTTCACAAACGATCCACGCTTAGCTATCAAATTTCTCCGTAATCTTTCGTTCAAGATCCAACTACTTCCAAATATAGAAAGTCGCATAGCTTCATACGGAGGATTTCCAAATCGTCACTATTTCCTTCAATCGCCCCCTCACGACATTCCTTCACTCTTGACGATGTTGTTGAAGTGTTTCTTAGGTGCTTCAATGAACGTTCCAACAATTTCCCCCTTTTGAAAATGACAAACTTATGCGAAAATGCACATCTAGAACCGAATCGATATAATACATGAAAAACTTGGATTAGGTTCCTCCTCAATGAATAAATAATTGAAACTCAGGGACGGACAAGTACGTGCTCAAAGAAACGAACGGAAAAATGGGTTAGACCACAAAATGACTTTGTCAAAATAAATTTTGACGGATCAAAGCGATCGAATAGAAAATCCACTACTGCATAGATTATACGATATCAATTTGAAAATGTCATATGTATGAATGCCAAATCTACCGAACAATGGAGTGTTGTACAAGCAGAGACAATAGGTTTATAAGAGGTCGTTTAGGAGACTCATAACAGGAAACTAAGGGAAATGGAAATAGAAGGTGCTAGTTTAATATGAGACAGTTTGATTAGTGTTCTAAATAGCAAGGCGGACCCTAGGCAAAGAGGGACCTCCTAGCGCCTTGGTGGCCTAAACAGGCACCTAGACAGACTAGAGGTCTTCTAGACGGATCGGAAGGCTAGGTGGGCTAGCATCTTCCAGCGCTTAGACGGGGCTTAGACGGAGCTAAGCGATATTTTTAGAGTAGCGTCTTTGGTCCATTAACATAATTATTGCTGATATTTTGGTTACTAAATTTACAATCTTTTGAGGTTGTTCTTTACAAACATGTGCCTCGATTGTAACTCTATGACAAACTTGAGTGCAAAAATACACCACACTTTTAGTACCAATCAGATAAAACACATGGGTGCTGCAAAACCTCATCCGAAAAAAATGTCTTAGGTTGATCTAGTCAACCTAATTTTTTTTCCTATTAAAAAAAAGATAAATTTTTCTCAATGAGATAAAAATTATTCTTACAAGAAATTAGTATACTGAGGATAAATTGGTTAAAAATATGAAATTGGGTTTTAGAAACTCTACATTAATAGATAAAAGTTCCTCAATAAGATAACAATTATCATTATATTTAAAAATATTTTCACTAGGGCATGTTAGCTTGAAAGTCAAGCAAAAAAAAAATCACTATGAGTCGTTAACTTGAAAGTCAAGCAGTATAAATTAATCTTCCAAAAAGGATTCATAGCTTAAAAATAAAACATGACTTATAAATGAAGCAACCTTCCTCACTTCTATATATAATGCTCTCCTTTAATATTTTGATACATCAACTTTAGTTTTCTATCTTAAAAGAATAAAAGGTAGAAAATCTCTCTTTAGCACGATCGGCCATAAGAAAGACTTTCATAGATATGAGATTGAAGGTACTTTATTCTGACCGATCATGCTGAAGAGAAACTTGGTACTATCAATCTATGTATATATATAAATGACGCAAGGAATAAGGCCACCATGTTACGCCACCTAGGATTTTCCTACGCGTCGTTCTCACATTAAACCACCTAGGATTTCACCACCAAGGATTTTTTATTTTGAGAATTTATATATTTTGATATTATTTTAGGATATTATAGAAATAAAATAAATTAATCTTGGAAAGATTCTATCTAAAATAAAGATGCTATCTAATGTTAAATCTTAATTATTAATGTTAAATATTTGATACGATAATTTATTTAACTTAAAATGATTATATCTAAATAAAATAACCTATAAAAGCATTAAATATTCGGTAAAATATTATCGATGGATATTATTTATAATAATTTATTCAAGTTATTTAATATTCAGTAATATTTGTTAAGAGCATAATAATTTTATTTGAGATAATTATATGAATAAGATAATTTATCCTTTTATGATAAAAAAAATATTATTATAAAACATTAAAAAGCAATTACCGACTGTAGTTTAAAGTCACGTGGCTCGCAACATGTCATCTCATTACATTATAATGTATAATATACTAATATATAATTAATTAATAAATCATAACTATAACTTAAAGCGGAGGTTAAAAAAATTATTAAACGACACATGTCACTTTTAGATTGGACTACACCACCCTTTTTTTAAATAATCTTTTATTTTTGGATATGATAAATTCTTTTCCATGTTTTTAGAATAGAGGATATTAAAATATCATTATTAAACAATCTTTTATTTTTGGATAAGATAGATAGGAAGATCATTAGGATATTTCTTTATGCTATCACACAAATTCTAGAATATTTTTGCTATCTTTTTATTGGTTAATAAATAATTCTAAACCCCAAATAAAGAATATATTATTTATATCCATGTAAATTATTCTATAAGATTTGGATTTGACAATTTTAAAAATTGAATTTGATTTAAAAAAGATAGAAATTCACACTATCTTTTAAAAGATTGAAATTATCTATTTATGTAATTTTATTTTAAAAATGAATTATGAACAAAAAAGTTCATAAAAACTTTCCTTAAATAAAATTTTGGTAAAATATTTTTTTAACAATCGAATTTTTTTCAAAAACAAAATGATATGACTATAAAGTACTCTTAGAAATAAATAAATATTTACATTATATTTTCCTTTTATCTATTTATGGAAAATATTATTAAAATAGATTTTTGATAAAAAAAATATAGAAATATACATTATAGCTTAAATATAAAGCATGACTTGTAAATGAAGGAACCTTCCTCACTTCTATATATAGTGCTCTCCTTTAATATTTTGATACATCAACTTAGTTTTCTATCTTAAAAAAAATAAAAGGTAGCAAATCTCTCTTTAGCATGATCGACCATAAGTGAGACTTTCATAGCTATGAGATTGAAAGTGCTTTCTTATGATCGATCATACTAAAGAGAAACTTGGTACTATCAATAAAGATCTTTAAAAAATACATTCTAATCTTCTCTACAACTCATCAACAACAAAAATCATGTTTTGAGAATGTTTGCCTCCTCGTGTTAATTTTTGACTTTACTTCTATATGTTATACGTACATAATATATGTATATTGGATTAAGACAATCGAATTAAACGTGGCGTACAATTAAGATATAACCAATTTTTATTGAATTTTATGCGATCTATATATAACATCTTGTTCTCGGTGTTATCCCTACTTCTCTAAATTGTTTTGATCACAATTATTCAAAAAAAAAGTATTTTGATAGCGCTATAGGTTCCTAATAGTCTACCATGTCAAGGTGGCGATGCTATATCACTTGAACAAAACCTCTAGACTTGATTATATGATTAATCATTAAATTTGTATGAAAAAATATTATTTTAAAATATCTAAGATCTTCAAATTGGGTTAATTATGAGTTTAATCTTCGACCTTTCAAATTCGTTCTATTTTAGACCCTTAAACTTTTAAACGTTATAACCTAGTCCCCAACGTTTGTAAATTGTTTATTATTTGATGCCTTAGTGAATTACATAACTCACTTCATCGATTTGTTTACTTGTCACCAAATCCTTTTTAAGTGGATTAAAAAAATTTGATTGTAAAAAAGCAATCTAAATCTTCTTTAATTATCTCTTCGAATTTGCGTCATTCTAAATCTTTGTCGATGGAATCGGCGAAGCTGCCCGATTAGCATCATCATACTCTCAACTGAGTTGGTAGTATATTAAATTCTCTAGTGCATGGAATCTTCACTTGAAAAATCCACAACCGCATGAACAACCCTAAGTTCTCACTTCTCAATTGTTCGTCGTCTTCAATCACACCTTTAACGCTATCTATCCTAGCCTATCGATAGATCACCTTCCGAATCTAATCTCAATCACAACTTGCCTAAGTTTGATGATATTTCATTCAAAAGATCTTTCTTAAAATGGAATGAAAGAAAATAAACATCTCACCATATCTTCAACCATTTGGATATTTCCCATAAACGACAGATCTCAATTATTTCTTATATTATTATCTAAGTATTTCATAATTTGTTTTCATCTTTTCACAAACGATCCACGCTTAGCTATCAAATTTCTCCGTAATCTTTCGTTCAAGATCCAACTACTTCCAAATATAGAAAGTCGCATAGCTTCATACGGAGGATTTCCAAATCGTGTAACACCCCGACTTCCGACGGGGCACTACTAAGAAATAGACCTTACTAGGTACTATTAAATAGGTTGATAACTACACTTTAGGATCTTGCAACGCGGGCACGACGAGAAAACGAAATAAAAACATCCAACCTTTCTCTTATAAAAATATAGAAAACGCAGTTATGCATGAATTCCCGAAAACCTAATTATAAATATCCTGAATCTGACGAATCATCACCAACAATAAAATCATTCGACGAAAACAGAAGACAAGTCATAATACCAACTCTAACATATTAATAAAAATAACATCCTAAAAATAACACAACTAAACTATCGTAAAAATAATCCCATCCCACTATGACACGCGCTCTTTACCGCTCCGGCCCGCCATCTGGCCTCGGTTCCTGCACGGCTTCCTGATTCATACCTGGAACTGAAAAATATTCCCCGAAGGGTCAGCGTCTAATCTACCAAGCTAGATAGAATACGGAAATTGTAGAACGTTTTGAAATCAGTTATCTGAAGTCAGCACACAAATCCACAATCGCAATCATAACTCTAGAGGCCAATACCTAAATTAGTTATATCAGTCACACAAGTCACATACGCATTCACAATCACAATCACAATCACACAGCAATGCAATTCTTCCTTTGTCCACGATCCGACTTCCAAGGCGCTCATCACCGCGCCGAGTGCAGAGGCAGGCCCTCCCACTCCACTTCCCAATCTCCCTTCTAACTCCGGGCTAAGCCTCCACTGGAGCGCTTGCCAAAAACACACAAATAATAATTTTCGTTTGAAGGGGTACGATTTTCCCAGTCACACGGGTCAAAGTAGCCAACTCTTCCTCAACACCAGCTACAATGGGCCGTGTCGGAAACGGTACCAACACAGAGAAAACGTTCCAAAATAATTTCCGATAAAATACATTTAAAATCATTAACGCACACAACACACAAGGAGTTCAAAACAATTTAAAAGGGTATTCGGGACTAGTTCCCAAAACCCGCCCTACAATAACGGTACGCAATCTAACAAGGTAGAGAAGAACCGAGCAAGTCGAAAAACGACTTACCTCGAAACTAGGGATCCTTTGAAGGGAACAGAATTAAGAGCGTGAACAAAACGACTTCCTAAAAGAATTATAACATGACAAAAAGAGTTAGGTTCATCTCATACTTCCTCCAACAATATACGAAACAAACAACCCTTATCTTACGAACCCGACCTAGAACACGATCTAACTATAACAGTTAAATTATAACACCCCACACTCTATTAACTATCACACTCCAGTAACTATACCTATATATATTTATAAATAACCTAAAGATAAATACTTGATTACTAAAAAAAAATATACTTTCCCACACTAATTATCTAATGCCATTTACATTAGCACCAGCCTACGTACACAACATTTAATTTAAAAAGACAAATTCCCTAGACAATATAAGTATATAACCAGCACGATCAAACATTCAACTAAAAGAAGAACTACTTCCATCTAACGCTAATTAAAATCTAAGGTTCACTTATTGATAAACTATTACTTCTATCCATCTTACCGTACAAAAATCATCCACTAATTCCCACGCATACATATAGACACAAATCAAATTGGTCTAGCTGATCGTGAAGCCCTTAATCACGTTATGGATTACTAACGAAAGCGTTGTATATACTATATATATTCCTACTCATATATATGTATATTCTAATTTTATAAAACTTTCTCATAAAAACCTATCTTTACAAAACCGCACACTGACCACTTCCCTCGGTTCAGATAGAGGTCGGCCACCCGCTTCCCTGACTAACCGGTTTTATGTTCACAAAATCCGACCGAACAAATTAACTATGCAGAAGAAGGATTGGTTTCTGCGACTTACCGGCAACGCGGGTACAAACGGCTTGGTGATACAATGTCGTGGTTTGTCGGCGTGGTTTAACCGAATCGGATCTCAGGATCGTCGGGCTGAACCGGTGGCAAAAGATTAGCGCAAACGGCCGGGTTGTTGGTGGCGACGACTACCGCTCCCGATGGGCTGCTACATACCCGTGTTGTTTAATGGAGAAGGTAACGAGGGATAGGTCAAGCTTAGTTCCGCGAGTTCGGTTTCGCAAAGTTTGGACGATCGCTTTTGAAAGGTTTGGGTGATGAAAAAGAACGCCGACGGCTAATTATACAACGAAGTGTTAAGATGGAGGTTTGTTAAATTTGATAAGATTGAAGAAAAAAAAATTAAGATCGGATTTGGTTTCAAACATGATCTTTTAAGATAAAATTTGTTAGATTACGGTGGAATTTAGATAGGGGAAAAAAGAAAAGAGATTTGGATAGAATAACACTTAACTAGATAAACTCTAGTTAATTTTGGTGCATAGAAATTCCGTTTCATATGGGTAAAAATAACATTTACGTAGGTGTTTTGAAATGGATTTATTTAAACGGGCTATAAATTATAGATACTCCTCAAAACGAAATTACTTGCGGGTCAAGAGATTCGATTGCTTGTAACCCAAGAAACTCTTCTTCTTCTTCAAATTGGGTTAATTATGAGTTTAATCTTCGACCTTTCAAATTCGTTCTATTTTAGACCCTTGAACTTTTAATCGGTATAACCTAGTCCCCAATGTTTGTAAATTGTTTATTATTTGATGCCTTAGTGAATTACATAACTCACTTCATCGATTTGTTTACTTGTCACCAAATCCTTTTTAAGTGGATTAAAAAAATTTGATTGTAAAAAAGCAATCTAAATCTTCTTTAATTATCTCTTCGAATTTGCGTCATTCTAAATCTTTGTCGATGGAATCGGCGAAGCTGCCCGATTAGCATCATCATACTCTCAACTGAGTTGGTAGTATATTAAATTCTCTAGTGCATGGAATCTTCACTTGAAAAATCCACAACCGCATGAACAACCCTAAGTTCTCACTTCTCAATTGTTCGTTGTCTTCAATCACACTTTTAACGCTATCTATCCTAGCCTATCGATAGATCACCTTCCGAATCTAATCTCAATCACAACTTGCCTAAGTTTGATGATATTTCATTCAAAAGATCTTTCTTAAAATGGAATGAAAGAAAATAAACATCTCACCATATCTTCAACCATTTGGATATTTCCCATAAACGACAGATCTCAATTATTTCTTATATTATTATCTAAGTATTTCATAATTTGTTTTCATCTTTTCACAAACGATCCACGCTTAGCTATCAAATTTCTCCGTAATCTTTCGTTCAAGATCCAACTACTTCCAAATATAGAAAGTCGCATAGCTTCATACGGAGGATTTCCAAATCGTCACTATTTCCTTCAATCGCCCCCTCACGACATTCCTTCACTCTTGACGATGTTGTTGAAGTGTTTCTTAGGTGCTTCAATGAACGTTCCAACAATTTCCCCCTTTTGAAGATGACAAAATTATGCGAAAATGCACATCTAGAATCGAATCAATATAATACATGAAAAACTTGGATCAGGTTTTTCCTCAATGAATAAATAATTGAAACTCAGGGACGGACAAGTACGTGCTCAAAGAAACGAACGGGAAAATGGGTTAGACCACAAAATGACTTTGTCAAAATAAATTTTGACGGATCAAAGCGACCGAATAGAAAAGCCACTACTGCATAGATTATACGATATCAATTTGAAAATGTCATATGTATGAATGCCAAATCTACCGAACAATGGAGTGTTGTACAAGCAGAGACAATAGGTTTATAAGAGGTCGTTTAGGAGACTCATAACAGGAAACTAAGGGAAATAGAAATAGAAGGTGCTAGTTTAATATGAGACAATTTCATTAGTGTTCTAAATAGCAAGGCGGACCCTAGGCAAAGAGGGACCTCCTAGCGCCTTGGTGGCCTAAACAGGCACCTAGACAAACTAGAGGTCTTCTAGACGGATCGGAAGGCTAGGTGGGCTAGCATCTTCCAGCGCTTAGACGGGGCTTAGACGGAGCTAAGCGATATTTTTATAGCAGCGTCTTTGGTCCATTAACACAATTATTGCTGATATTTTGGTTACTTAATTTACAATCTTTTGAGGTTGTTCTTTACAAACATGTGCCTCGTGATTGTAACTCTATGACAAACTTGAGTGCAAAAATACACCACACTTTTAGTACCAATCAGATAAAACACATGAGTGCTGCAAAACCTCATCCAAAAAAAATGTCTTAGGTTGATCTAGTCAACCTAATTTTTTTTCCTATTAAAAAAATAGGTAAATTTTTCTCAATGAGATAAAAATTATTCTTACAAGAAATTAGTATACTGAGGATAAATTGGTTACAAATATGAAATTGGGTTTTAGAAACTCTACATTAATAGATAAAAGTTCCTCAATAAGATAACAATTATCATTATATTTAAAAATATTTTCACTAGGGCATGTTAGCTTGAAAGTCAAGCAAAAAAAAAATCACTATGAGTCGTTAACTTGAAAGTCAAGCAGTATAAATTAATCTTCCAAAAAGGATTCATAGCTTAAAAATAAAACATGACTTATAAATGAAGCAACCTTCCTCACTTCTATATATAATGCTCTCCTTTAATATTTTGATACATCAACTTTAGTTTTCTATCTTAAAAGAATAAAAGGTAGAAAATCTCTCTTTAGCACGATCGGCCATAAGAAAGACTTTCATAGATATGAGATTGAAGGTACTTTATTCTGACCGATCATGCTGAAGAGAAACTTGGTACTATCAATCTATGTATATATATAAATGACGCAAGGAATAAGGCCACCATGTTACGCCACCTAGGATTTTCCTACGCGTCGTTCTCACATTAAACCACCTAGGATTTCACCACCAAGGATTTTTTATTTTGAGAATTTATATATTTTGATATTATTTTAGGATATTATAGAAATAAAATAAATTAATCTTGGAAAGATTCTATCTAAAATAAAGATGCTATCTAATGTTAAATCTTAATTATTAATGTTAAATATTTGATACGATAATTTATTTAACTTAAAATGATTATATCTAAATAAAATAACCTATAAAAGCATTAAATATTCGGTAAAATATTATCGATGGATATTATTTATAATAATTTATTCAAGTTATTTAATATTCAGTAATATTTGTTAAGAGCATAATAATTTTATTTGAGATAATTATATGAATAAGATAATTTATCCTTTTATGATAAAAAAAATATTATTATAAAACATTAAAAAGCAATTACCGACTGTAGTTTAAAGTCACGTGGCTCGCAACATGTCATCTCATTACATTATAATGTATAATATACTAATATATAATTAATTAATAAATCATAACTATAACTTAAAGCGGAGGTTAAAAAAATTATTAAACGACACATGTCACTTTTAGATTGGACTACACCACCCTTTTTTTAAATAATCTTTTATTTTTGGATATGATAAATTCTTTTCCATGTTTTTAGAATAGAGGATATTAAAATATCATTATTAAACAATCTTTTATTTTTGGATAAGATAGATAGGAAGATCATTAGGATATTTATTTATGCTATCACACAAATTCTAGAATATTTTTGCTATCTTTTTATTGGTTAATAAATAATTCTAAACCCCAAATAAAGAATATATTATTTATATCCATGTAAATTATTCTATAAGATTTGGATTTGACAATTTTAAAAATTGAATTTGATTTAAAAAAGATAGAAATTCACACTATCTTTTAAAAGATTGAAATTATCTATTTATGTAATTTTATTTTAAAAATGAATTATGAACAAAAAAGTTCATAAAAACTTTCCTTAAATAAAATTTTGGTAAAATATTTTTTTAACAATCGAATTTTTTTCAAAAACAAAATGATATGACTATAAAGTACTCTTAGAATTAAATAAATATTTACATTATATTTTCCTTTTATCTATTTATGGAAAATATTATTAAAATAGATTTTTGATAAAAAAAATATAGAAATATACATTATAGCTTAAATATAAAGCATGACTTGTAAATGAAGCAACCTTCCTCACTTCTATATATAGTGCTCTCCTTTAATATTTTGATACATGAACTTAGTTTTCTATCTTAAAAAAAATAAAAGGTAGCAAATCTCTCTTTAGCATGATCGACCATAAGTGAGACTTTCATAGCTATGAGATTGAAAGTGCTTTCTTATAATCGATCATACTAAAGAGAAACTTGGTACTATCAATAAAGATCTTTAAAAAATACATTCTAATCTTCTCTACAACTCATCAACAACAAAAATCATGTTTTGAGAATGTTTGCCTCCTCGTGTTAATTTTTGACTTTACTTCTATATGTTATACGTACATAATATATGTATATTGGATTAAGACAATCGAATTAAACGTGGCGTACAATTAAGATATAACCAATTTTTATTGAATTTTATGCGATCTATATATAACATCTTGTTCTCGGTGTTATCCCTACTTCTCTAAATTGTTTTGATCACATTGATTCAAAAAAAAAGTATTTTGATAGAGCTATAGGTTCCTAGTAGTCTAGCATGTCAAGGTGGCGATGCTGTTCCACTTGAACAAAATCTCTAGACTTGATTATATGATTAATCATTAAATTTGTATGAAAAATATATTATTTTAAAATATCTATGATCTTCAAATTGGGTTAATTATGAGTTTAATCTTCGACCTTTCAAATTCGTTCTATTTTAGACCCTTGAACTTTTAATCGGTATAACCTAGTCCCCAATGTTTGTAAATTGTTTATTATTTGATGCCTTAGTGAATTACATAACTCACTTCATCGATTTGTTTACTTGTCACCAAATCCTTTTTAAGTGGATTAAAAAAATTTGATTGTAAAAAAGCAATCTAAATCTTCTTTAATTATCTCTTCGAATTTGCGTCATTCTAAATCTTTGTCGATGGAATCGGCGAAGCTGCCCGATTAGCATCATCATACTCTCAACTGAGTTGGTAGTATATTAAATTCTCTAGTGCATGGAATCTTCACTTGAAAAATCCACAACCGCATGAACAACCCTAAGTTCTCACTTCTCAATTGTTCGTCGTCTTCAATCACACTTTTAACGCTATCTATCCTAGCCAATCGATAGATCACCTTCCGAATCTAATCTCAATCACAACTTGCCTAAGTTTGATGATATTTCATTCAAAAGATCTTGCTTAAAATGGAATGAAAGAAAATAAACATCTCACCATATCTTCAACCATTTGGATATTTCCCATAAACGACAGATCTCAATTATTTCTTATATTATTATCTAAGTATTTCATAATTTGTTTTCATCTTTTCACAAACGATCCACGCTTAGCAATCAAATTTCTCCGTAATCTTTCGTTCAAGATCCAACTACTTCCAAATATAGAAAGTCGCATAGCTTCATACGGAGGATTTCCAAATCGTCACTATTTCCTTCAATCGCCCCCTCACGACATTCCTTCACTCTTGACGATGTTGTTGAAGTGTTTCTTAGGTGCTTCAATGAACGTTCCAACAATTTCCCCCTTTTGAAGATGACAAACTTATGCGAAAATGCACATCTAGAATCGAATCAATATAATACATGAAAAACTTGGATCAGGTTTTTCCTCAATGAATAAATAATTGAAACTCAGGGACGGACAAGTACGTGCTCAAAGAAACGAACGGGAAAATGGGTTAGACCACAAAGACTTTGTCAAAATAAATTTTGACGGATCAAAGCGACCGAATAGAAAAGCCACTACTGCATAGATTATACGATATCAATTTGAAAATGTCATATGTATGAATGCCAAATCTACCGAACAATGGAGTGTTGTACAAGCAGAGACAATAGGTTTATAAGAGGTCGTTTAGGAGACTCATAACAGGAAACTAAGGGAAATAGAAATAGAAGGTGCTAGTTTAATATGAGACAATTTCATTAGTGTTCTAAATAGCAAGGCGGACCCTAGGCAAAGAGGGACCTCCTTGCGCCTTGGTGGCCTAAACAGGCACGTAGACAAACTAGAGGTCTTCTAGACGGATCGGAAGGCTAGGTGGGCTAGCATCTTTCAGCGCTTAGACGGGGCTTAGACGGAGCTAAGCGATATTTTTATAGCAGCGTCTTTGGTCCATTAACACAATTATTGCTGATATTTTGGTTACTTAATTTACAATCTTTTGAGGTTGTTCTTTACAAACATGTGCCTCGTGATTGTAACTCTATGACAAACTTGAGTGCAAAAATACACCACACTTTTAGTACCAATCAGATAAAACACATGAGTGCTGCAAAACCTCATCCAAAAAAAATGTCTTAGGTTGATCTAGTCAACCTAATTTTTTTTCCTATTAAAAAAATAGGTAAATTTTTCTCAATGAGATAAAAATTATTCTTACAAGAAATTAGTATACTGAGGATAAATTGGTTACAAATATGAAATTGGGTTTTAGAAACTCTACATTAATAGATAAAAGTTCCTCAATAAGATAACAATTATCATTATATTTAAAAATATTTTCACTAGGGCATGTTAGCATGAAAGTCAAGCAAAAAAAAATCACTATGAGTCGTTAACTTGAAAGTCAAGGTGGCGATGTCAAGGTGGCGATGTTGTTCCACTTGAACAAAATCTCTAGACTTGATTATATGATTAATCATTAAATTTGTATGAAAAATATATTATTTTAAAATATCTATGATCTTCAAATTGGGTTAATTATGAGTTTAATCTTCGACCTTTCAAATTCGTTCTATTTTAGACCCTTGAACTTTTAATCGGTATAACCTAGTCCCCAATGTTTGTAAATTGTTTATTATTTGATGCCTTAGTGAATTACATAACTCACTTCATCGATTTGTTTACTTGTCACCAAATCCTTTTTAAGTGGATTAAAAAAATTTGATTGTAAGAAAGCAATCTAAATCTTCTTTATGTAAAGTTCGAGTCCGTTTCCTTGGGTTGCAAGAAATCGAGTTCTTAACCCGTAATTAACCGTTTTAGTAATCCGTTTGAAAACACCTATCTATTTTAGAAGTTACAAGTTACCCGTAGATTATAATTATTTATTCACCAAATTTTATTTTTGGTTATATGCTAAGCTCTATTCTTTTTTGGTTACGTACATGTATATATTGCTAAGAAGAAGCCTGTCGAACTTAATTAAAATAAAATAACGTTTTCTAACCTAATTGCTTCCACCGATTAAATTTTATCTGTTAAGATTGTTGAGCCGATTGTGATCTAGCCATATCCCTCATCTTTATTTTATTTTTTTAAAAAAAAAATCTTTACCGTAACAACTTCTATCTTGAACCAGTGAATAATTAACCTTATATTTATAATGAAACCAAGTTGTGAGAAACCATCGTTATCCCAATTCATTCACGCTCACTCTCAACTTCCGGATTCTCGCGTTCTTCTCCGGCAAAACAACACACAAGTGTGCCGGGATCGCTTGCCGTCATTCCGTCCGTGAATTAGTATTCTCCGGTGAATCTGGTGGGATCATTGTATCTGAAAATCTCAAGCTCGGAGTCCACGATCGTGATATCGCCGAGCAAGCGGGATCATTCCTTTCGTCGCCGGCAACAGCAACTTGGGTCTCCATCACGATCGGCGTCCCATCTTTCCCCTCCATTGCCGACGATTTCGGAAGCTTTTCCCAACACTCATTCTCGTTTGCCGGTAACTATTCCGACCCTACCTCTCGTGCCTGTTTTAATTCCTCCGTTTTGTTCGGGTGTCGGGTCTTGGTTGTAGGTGGTGGAATAGAATGGGCATAGGGAGGCGGTCCAACCTTTGCCATTGACTTGGGCATACCAAGTTTACTTCTGGGCTAGGTGGCTGACGTTGTGACGAGGCGGGTGTAATATCCGTATTCAGTTTAGGTCGCATAAGTCGGAAAACGGGTTCCTTCGCTTACAAGCATTTGAGTTTCTTAAGCCGCAAGTAAACTCGTAAAACAAATTAATTAGTAATCCATTCCGATAATCATCGGATTCCACCCTTTTCTTTTCTTCCTTTAAGTGAATTATATCTCATGGATATATACGAGCAAATTATGTGCGAGTCAACTATATCTATTAGATATATACGTAATTTAGGGTCAATTAGTATATCCAAACTACTTAGAATCTATCTTAAGCCAATAAATATATCCAAATCTTAGTTACATTGGCTAAACTAACCGAATCACATCAGTATTTTAGCCAAATCCGTCTCAAATCGATTCAATCAAAACACCCAGTTTTCTTCTGCCCTGCGTTGAAGGCCAGAGGGGGCGTTGAGCCGTGTCGATCACCAAAGCCTACCGACGTGAGTCTGCGGTCGCTAACAACGACGTCGCCGATCAATTCCGGACGACGCCAATTGGGAAGCCGAGAGTGTTGTCGGAGTCGGCCATCACCGGTAAAATTCTAACCTTTGTTTTAATCTTCTTCTCGCGTCGGGTAGGAGGTTGGGTAAGTGGAGTCTGGGGTAGAGGGCGAGAGGAGAGGGGCGGAGGCGTTGACGGCCGCGAGAACCGGCGTGAGGTCCGACCGAGGCGAAGGAGTGATCGGAGGCGTTGACAGCCGCGAACAGGGGCGACAGAGGTGCTCGCCCACCTTTCCTCGAAGCTGCCGTACGGAGAGGTGAGACGCGGGCGAGTGGTTCTCGAACTCGTCGGAGGAAGGCGTCGGGCGTGGAAGCGGACCAGCGTCGGCGTCGAACTCGGGAGTTCCTCTCGCAAGGTTGAGGATGAAGTCGGGGTGGGGTCCACGCGGGTCAAACAGAGAATTGGGAGTGGAGACGGGCGTGGTTGGAGGACGAGCAAGGCGGAGTCGGTGAGGAAGTTAACAGAGAGCAGGTAGGGGGGGGGGGGGGTCGGAAACGGAGTTGGGGAGTGGAGCGCGGCCGAACTGCAGGTCTCCTTTGGCTAGGTTGAAGAAGAAGAAAGGGCGGGTCCCACTTGGGTGGTCAATCCTTGATTTGGAGTGGTCAAACGGATCAGAGGAGAAACGGGTTGGTGTTCGGTCCAGCTTGCCAAGAGAAAAGAATTGGGCTGGATTGTTTTTTTGGTAGTTGGGCCTTCTCTTGTTCTTTTATCTGGGCCGATCAATGGGTTTAGTGGGTAAGGATCTAGTGGGTTGGGTTTATTTAATGGGTATAGGATTAATTAATTGGTAGGCTAATGTGAATTGGTACGGGTTAGTTTATCGATTTAATATTTAATTTATAAGTCCGCAGTTTTAGTAAATTAAAGAGGACTCCCTTAATCGGGTTCTTTTTGGTTCGGCTTGTACTTGGTCTAATCCTCTATTATATAAATGTTTTAGGGAATTGTTTCCGCTCGCGTTCTTAAGTCCGAATTCTTTAAGGTTCCTTCATTTCGAGGTAAGTCGTTTTTCGACTTGCTCGGTTCTTTTCTCCCTTGTTAGATTGCGTATCGATATTGTAGGGCGGGTTTTGGGAACTAGTTCCGAATACCTTTTAAATTGTTTTGAACTCTGTGTGTTGTGTGCGTTAATGATTTTAAATGTGTTTTATCGGAAATTATTTTGGAACGTTTTCTCTGTGTTGGTACCGTTTCCGATACGGCCCATTGTAGCTGGTGTTGAGGAAGAGTTGGCTACTTTGACCCGTGTGACTGGGAAAATCGTACCCCTTCAAACGAAAATTATTATCTGTGTGTTTTTGGCAAGCGCTCCAGTGGAGGCTTAGCCCGGAGTTAGAAGGGAGATTGGGAAGTGGAGTGGGAGGGCCTGCCTCTGCACTCGGCGCGGTGATTAGCACCTTGGAAGACGGATTGTGAACAAAGGAAGAACTGCATTGCTGTATGACTGTGATTGTATCTGCGTATGTGACTGTTGTGACTGACATAACTAATATAGGTATTGGCCTTTAGAGTTATGATTGCGGTTGTGGATTTGTATGCTGACTATAGATCACTGATTTTAAAACGTTCTATAATCTCCGTATTCTTTCTAGCTTGGTAGATTAGACGCTGACCCTTCGGGGAACATTTTTCAGTTCCAGGTATGAATCAGGGAGCCGTGCAGGAACCGAGGCAAGATGGCGGGCCGGAGCGGTAAAGAGCGCGTGTCATAGTGGGATCGGTTTACATTAGTTATTTATATTAGTTAGAATACAGATTTTAATATTTGTTAGACGGAGTTGGTATTTTATTGCGGTTATTGTCTTTCGGTTCAGATAGTTCAGTTTCAGTAGGCGTTATGACGTATTTGATTATTTATAATTTTTTGGGGATTCATGCATGATACGTTTTTCTAAGTTTTTATTAAATAAAGGTTGGATGTTTTATTATGTTTTCTCGTCGTGCCCGAGTTGTAAGGTCCTACAGTGTAGTTATCAACCTAAATAATAGTACCTTGTAAGGTCTATTCCCTAGTAGTGCCTCGTCGAAAGACGGGGTGTTACAAATTGGTATCAGAGCCAGGTTGACAACAGGGCACATGGAACTGACCAACAAAGAGTACCCGAGGTCCAACTTAAAACCAAAACCGGCCGGTGTTTTCAAAATGTTTTAACTGGGTAGGCATGTTTCATATAGGTGGGTAGGTGACACGTCGCGACTCCGCCACCGTCAACTGAAGGACATCCGGTAGTTAGTTTTTTTAACCTTCAAATTCTAAGTGTAGGCTTTGACTGAAGCTAAACCCGAACGTAGTGTTAGAGTTTTTTTTTTTTTTTTGGGGGGGGGGGAGTATCAAGAAGCAACAAGAGTATGATTGAAGTGCAGAGCTATATGGTCTCCAAGAGTTGTGTTTTACTAGTTCACTAAGTGACTGACACAAGCAAAGGCGCAGGTGAACAACATAGATAGAATGGAGCAAACTGGAGCAAATCGTACCTAAGCATCAAAGTTATAGGTTGGAAGTGGTGGAATTCCAGTTAGGAATGTGGACTAAAGAATGAACATTGCTCACTTAACGAAGGATATTACTCGCCTTGAGAAGATGGAACAGAACCTCTTTATACGAAGACAACCTCGGAAGTACAAAATGGAGATTAGGATGGAGAGACAATTGTTCACTTTTGATCCGAATCATTGTGAATCATTTGGAGGTGATCATATGAAAAGAGAGTTATAAGATAAGGCTAAGGAGTTGGTAAGATGGGGGGGGGGGGGAACTACACATTGTGAATCCATGCACACAACATTAGTATAGCGTGTTTGAGGAGACAACGTGAGGTTCAACTCTCGATCGGATATGGAGAGATCAAAAAAATAAAAGAGACGAGATAAGAAGGATTTAGAAGGGCATGTACACCAATTACCTTCAAAAGCACCTTTGACGAGGCATTGAGAAGCGGTTTGAGGCGACATCGCTGTCAAAGTTTGACTAAAAATTGTACTGTTCATGAAAGATTGAGACTAACTAAGGATGTGTGTAAGCTTAGGAGGAAAAAAAAAATTTTTTAGACAACAATACCACAGCTGAGGGTAAGAAAAATGTGAGTGGAGTTGAAATTCCCTCAAGGCCTAGAATAAGAATGTCTAAAGGAAGATGGAGCAAGATGGAGAAAATCTAAACTAAGCATCTAAATTATCGGCTTGGAAGTAGTCGAACCCAAACTAGGAATGTCAATTGAAGGAAGGATGTTGCTCGCTTTAAGAAGAGCTGAACACCCGACTTAAGAAGATTTCCGAGGAGTACAAAGTATACGCAGATGAAGATGGAAGCATAAGGAGTGATTACAATAATCAATGAAGCCATTTACGACAAGGCATTGAGCAGCAAATTGGGGCGATCGCACTAGTGAAGTTGAATAAGAAATTGTACCGTCCATAGAAACGAGACTGAAAAGATGCGTAAGCTTGGGAAGAAAACATGTTTAAACAATCAACTGTTTTTGGAAATGGTTGAAGGATGCTCTAGTCAGAATTATTTAAGACTAGTGGTTGCAATACCACAATTGTAGGATAAAAGAAAATGCAAGGGAAAAGACATTTGGGTATGGACAATAGGACAAGGATGTGATGGTAAAGAAGGACTAATCCAGAGGGAGCTACAGATACTATCCTGGTTGCAAGGAGATATTAGCACTACGACGTAAGTCGTGTCGTTCGAACGCATAATATATCGGTTAGTTGATACCAGTCGGCCATGATTCTAGTATTGGATACGATCTCTATATATCTAATGTTCATGAGCCTTTGAGGGTGTCTTCATGAAGAGATACCACGATTATCATCCTAGCGATGGGAGTAAATCTTAACCGTAACTCGGAGTCAATGATTAGACTAATCTAACAGATTTGCATAAACCTGATCGAGATATTGGAATTAAGGGCTTGCAGGAAAAGTTGTAGAGGTCAATTTTGGAAAGCATTGAATTTTATGAAGTTTATGGTACCACTATTTGGTTATAGACAACTTTCTTAGTAAACTACCATTGTTCGATTCTGGGATAAATAAGATGATCGCATGAACCGAGATCATTCTGTCTTCCATATTTCGTAGCTGAGAGTATGTCCCAGATCCTAGTCATAGAATCAAGTATGAGGAGATAGAGGTGAAATCAGATCACACTCTCCGGGAACAACCGCTGAAGATTTTAGACCGGCGAATGAAGAAGTTGCGGAACAAGGAGATTCCTCTGGTGTTGATTCAGTGGTCTCGACGGGGAGTCGAGGAGGCCACTTGGGAGACAAAGTCTAGGATGAGGGAGAGTTACCCAGAGATCTACCCGGGTTTAGTAGAGGCGTTTGAGGAGAAGGTTAGTAATTAGTGTGTTGTTTTTAGATTCGATGTTTGCTTCGTGATTCTTGGTTGCTTGATTTGTTTGTTTGACTGTTTAATTTTTATTGACGTACTATATGTTTTGGATGGCTAATATTGGTTATGATTATCATTATCAATCGATTCTGGTTCGAGGACGAACCTCTCTAAGAGGGAGAGGTTTGTGAAAACCTCGAATATCTTTTCCTTCGTATAAAAGTTTCGGGACGAAACTTTCTTAAGGGGGGTAGTATGTAATATCCGTATTCAGTTTAGGTCGCATAAGTCGGAAAACGGGTTCCTTCGCTTACAAGCATTTGAGTTTCTTAAGCCGCAAGTAAACTCGTAAAACAAATTAATTAGTAATCCATTCCGATAATCATCGGATTCCACCCTTTTCTTTTCTTCCTTTAAGTGAATTATATCTCATGGATATATACGAGCAAATTATGTGCGAGTCAACTATATCTATTAGATATATACGTAATTTAGGGTCAATTAGTATATCCAAACTACTTAGAATCTATCTTAAGCCAATAAATATATCCAAATCTTAGTTACATTGGCTAAACTAACCGAACCACATCAGTATTTTAGCCAAATCCGTCTCAAATCGATTCAATCAAAACACCCAGTTTTCTTCTGCCCTGCGTTGAAGGCCAGAGGGGGCGTTGAGCCGTGTCGATCACCAAAGCCTACCGACGTGAGTCTGCGGTCGCTAACAACGACGTCGTCGATCAATTCCGGACGACGCCAATTGGGAAGCCGAGAGTGTTGTCGGAGTCGGCCATCACCGGTAAAATTCTAACCTTTGTTTTAATCTTCTTCTCGCGTCGGGTAGGAGGTTGGGTAAGTGGAGTCCGGGGTAGAGGGCGAGAGGAGAGGGGCGGAGGCGTTGACGGCCGCGAGAACCGGCGTGAGGTCCGACCGAGGCGAAGGAGTGATCGGAGGCGTTGACATCCGCGAAACAGGGGCGACAGAGGTGCTCGCCCACCTTTCCTCGAAGCTGCCGTACGGAGAGGTGAGACGCGGGCGAGTGGTTCTCGAACTCGTCGGAGGAAGGCGTCGGGCGTGGAAGCGGACCAGCGTCGGCGTCGAACTCGGGAGTTCCTCTCGCAAGGTTGAGGATGAAGTCGGGGTGGGGTCCACGCGGGTCAAACAGAGAATTGGGAGTGGAGACGGGCGTGGTTGGAGGACGAGCAAGGCGGAGTCGGTGAGGAAGTTAACAGAGAGCAGGTGGGGGGGGGGGGGTCGGAAACGGAGTTGGGGAGTGGAGCGCGGCCGAACTGCAGGTCTCCTTTGGCTAGGTTGAAGAAGAAGAAAGGGCGGGTCCCACTTGGGTGGTCAATCCTTGATTTGGAGTGGTCAAACGGATCAGAGGAGAAACGGGTTGGTGTTCGGTCCAGCTTGCCAAGAGAAAAGAATTGGGCTGGATTGTTTTTTTGGTAGTTGGGCCTTCTCTTGTTCTTTTATCTGGGCCGATCAATGGGTTTAGTGGGTATAGGATTAATTAATTGGTAGGCTAATGTGAATTGGTACGGGTTAGTTTATCGATTTAATATTTAATTTATCAGTTCCGACGTTTTAGTAAATTAAAGAGGACTCCCTTAATCGGGTTCTTTTTGGTTCGGCTCGTACTTGGTCTAATCCTCTATTATATAAATGTTTTAGGGAATTGTTTCCGCTCGCGTTCTTAAGTCCGAATTCTTTAAGGTTCCTTCATTTCGAGGTAAGTCGTTTTTCGACTTGCTCGGTTCTTTTCTCCCTTGTTAGATTGCGTATCGATATTGTAGGGCGGGTTTTGGGAACTAGTTCCGAATACCTTTTAAATTGTTTTGAACTCTTTGTGTGTTGTGTGCGTTAATGATTTTAAATGTGTTTTATCGGAAATTATTTTGGAACGTTTTCTCTGTGTTGGTACCGTTTCCGATACGGCCCATTGTAGCTGGTGTTGAGGAAGAGTTGGCTACTTTGACCCGTGTGACTGGGAAAATCGTACCCCTTCAAACGAAAATTATTATCTGTGTGTTTTTGGCAAGCGCTCCAGTGGAGGCTTAGCCCGGAGTTAGAAGGGAGATTGGGAAGTGGAGTGGGAGGGCCTGCCTCTGCACTCGGCGCGGTGATTAGCGCCTTGGAAGACGGATTGTGAACAAAGGAAGAACTGCATTGCTGTATGACTGTGATTGTATCTGCGTATGTGACTGTTGTGACTGACATAACTAATATAGGTATTGGCCTTTAGAGTTATGATTGCGGTTGTGGATTTGTATGCTGACTATAGATCACTGATTTTAAAACGTTCTATAATCTCCGTATTCTTTCTAGCTTGGTAGATTAGACGCTGACCCTTCGGGGAACATTTTTCAGTTCCAGGTATGAATCAGGGAGCCGTGCAGGAACCGAGGCAAGATGGCGGGCCGGAGCGGTAAAGAGCGCGTGTCATAGTGGGATCGGTTTACATTAGTTATTTATATTAGTTAGAATACTGATTTTAATATTTGTTAGACGGAGTTGGTATTTTATTGCGGTTATTGTCTTTCGGTTCAGATAGTTCAGTTTCAGTAGGCGTTATGACGTATTTGATTATTTATAATTTTTTGGGGATTCATGCATGATACGTTTTTCTAAGTTTTTATTAAATAAAGGTTGGATGTTTTATTATGTTTTCTCGTCGTGCCCGAGTTGTAAGGTCCTACAGTGTAGTTATCAACCTAAATAATAGTACCTTGTAAGGTCTATTCCCTAGTAGTGCCTCGTCGAAAGACGGGGTGTTAATGCGGGTCGGTGTTGTTGATCGGGGTTTTGTTTGAGGTTGGTGAGGGCTGTGCTGATCGGGCGCTAGGTTGTATTTTCAGGAGTGAGGTGATATTGGCCCTTCTTTTGGATCAAACTGTGGTGTGCATATGAAGTTGAAAATTATGGGTGAGGGCTTGTAACCAAGGGAGTGGCTTTCGTTTGAAACTAATAATAATACTAAATAAAAATCAGAACTATAGGTTGGGTTTTATTAAGTTAATAGTATGTTATAGTTTTAACAATGGGTTGATCTGGGGGGTAGCTTAGAGATTAAGGGGTCAAGTTGTTGTGTTTTGTTTTATTTTTCGTGAGTTCACCATGTGGTCTTAGATAGTTAATTAAGAATTACGGTGGTGGTGTCTATCAGTAATCGAGTGGGGTATTTTGTTTAAAAACTCTAATTGTACTCTTTTCCTCTATATAATAAGGAACCCCCGTTCGCTTGGACTTTTAGCTTTTCGCGACCACTAGCAAATCCTTCATTCTTCAGGTAAGTCGTTTCTCAACTTGCTCGGTTCTTTTCTCCCTTGTTAGACTGCGTATCGATATTGTAGGACGGGTTTTGGGAACTAGTCCCGAATACCTTTTAAATTGTTTTGAACTCCTTGTGTGTTGTGTGCGTTAATGATTTTAAATGTGATTTATCGGAAAATATTTTGGAACGTTTTCTCTGTGTTGGTACCGTTTCCGACACGGCCCATTGTAGCTGGTGTTGAGGAAGAGTTGGCTACTTTGACCCGTGTGACTGGGAAAATCGTACCCCTTCAAACGAAAATCATTATCTGTGTGTTTTTGGGCAAGCGCTCCAGTGGAGGCTTAGCCAGGAGTTCGAAGGGAGATTGGGAAGTGGAGTGGGAGGGCCTGCCTCTGCACTCGGCGCGGTGATGAGCGCCTTGGAAGACGGATTGTGGACAAAGGAAGAATTTCATTGATGTGTGATTGTGATTGTGAATGCGTATGTGACTTGTGTGACTGATATAACTAATTTAGGTATTGGCCTTTAGAGTTATGATTGCGGTTGTGGATTTGTATGTTGACTATAGATAACTGATTTCAAACCGTTCTACAGTTTTCATATTCTTGCTAGCTTGGTAGATTAGACGCTGACCCTTCGGGGAACATTTTTCAGTTCCAGGTATGAATCAGGGAGCCGTGCAGGAACCGAGGCAAGATGGCGGGCCGGAGCGGTAAAGAGCGCGTGTCATAGTGGGATTGGTTTTTACTAGTTATTTATAATAGTTAGGATGTTGATTTTAATATTTGTTAGATAGAGTTGGTATTGTGTTTCGTTTATTATTATTTTTGGTTCGGATGGTTCAGTTCAGTAGGCGTTGTGACGTATTTGATTATTTATAATTTTCGGGGATTCATGCATGATACGTTTTTCTAAGTTTTATTAAATAAAGGTTGGATGTTTTATTATGCTTTCTCGTCTTGCCCGAGTTGTAAGGTCCTACAGTGTAGTTGTCAACCTAAATAATAGTACCTTGTAAGGTCTATTCCCTAGTAGCGCCTCGACGGAAGTCGGGGTGTTACAAATTGGTATCAGAGCCAGGTTGACAACAGGGCACATGGAACTGACCAACAAAGAGTACCCGAGGTCCAACCTAAAACCAAAACCGGCCGGTGTTTTCAAATGTTTTTACTGGGGTAGACATGTTGCATATAGGGGGTAGGTGACACGTCGCGACTCCGCCCCAGCAGCCGAAGAACCTCACGTAGAATAGTAAGAATTAGGTTGAAAAATAGAATGTTTAAGTATTGACTGTGGGACTTTCTATTATAGATGGCCCCACCAATCAGAGCTAGAGCTGCTGCAGCTAACGGAAGAGGCCGCGGTAGAGGCCGAGTAGGAGGTCGTGGCAGGGGTAGAGGAGAGATCCCTGTAGTTGCTGAGCCAGAGGTACAACAGGATAACCTTCAGGAGGAGGTTGCTGAGAGTCAGGATGTGGCTGCTGCTGTTCATCGAGAGGACAGTGCCTCTGTCGCTGGAGGAGGTCTCCCAGCAAACGGGGCTCAGGTGGGAGGAGGAGTACCACCAGCAGGATTGGCCCCAGAGGTGACTGCTGCGTTTCAGCTGTTATTGCAGACGTTGATGGGTGCGGGAGCTGCACCGAATCTAAACGCAGCTGCAGGGCAACAAGGAGCTGAGAGGAGGGCACCTGGACCAGATTCTATTTTGGCTGCCCAGCTGGGAGCAGCGCCAGCTTCTGGAGGACCAGTGATAGCTGATCAGGTGGTCGAACCGAGGAGACAGTATCGCGAGCCTCAGCCTGACAAATGGCTCGCGGAGTTTAGGAAGACTGGAGTGCCGAACTTTGCTGGAGCTCAGGATTCTGACGTAGAGCAGTGGTTGAGGAGGGTAAAGTCCGCGTTGGACTCCATTAAGGCACCGGAGGAGCGGAAGATGTCCTTAGTACAGAGTCTGCTACAGGAGAGTGCTTTTGACTGGTGGGAATTGTGTAGGGACCACCGGAATGAGGTGACTTTCGAGGAGTTTGAGAGGCGGATTCGAGATCAGTATTGTCCTCCGGTGGTGAGGGCGGCTCGGGAGGCTGCTTTTCGGGATGCTGGACCCGAAAATATCACAGTATCTGAGACTATTATGAAGTTTCAGCAAGAGTTGGCAGCGGTGCCAAATGCTGCCCCTACTGAAGAGTTGAAGATTGCGACCTTCCTGAAAAGGTTGCAGCCGCAATTACGTGCCTATGTGTCTGGTCTCCGACTCGCGACGTTGGGAGAGGTTCAACAGTCTGCTTTGGCGTATGCTGTGGCCACTCTGAGGCCGGAACAGGTGGATGCTCAGGTAGGAGGGGGTAAGAGACGGAAAATGGCAACTGCAGCGACTTCTAAGGGTGACGATCAGTCTAGACAGTACCCGCAGAGTAGACTAGTGTTCCAGCCAGCGGGACGCCAAGAACGATCACAACAGAGTCGGGCTGCCGGGCATCAAAGGCAGTGCTACAACTGTGGAAGCACTGAGCACTTGAGGAACCAGTGTCCTAGCCCAATGAAGGATTGCTTTACATGTGGGAAGCCCGGACATCTTCAAAGGTTCTGTACGGTTGGCGCGCCTTCGCAGGGATCGGTACCGGGGACAGGAAATCGGGGAGTCCATCATCGGCCACCAGCACGGCAGACACCAGATCAGAGTGGTGGTCGGAGCGTAGGAGCTAGTAACACGGGAGCAGTTCCTCCTCGAGTGTTTGAAATGAAGGGAAGTGGAGAACAAGATGTCCTAGATCCACCTAACGATCTATCTTGAGCATTTCAGACAAAGTTAGTCTAGTTCATAGTACATTAGTTTCTTCTATAGGATGCGAAGACCTTTACATGCTCTCTAAGTTTGTCTGGCTGTTTTGAATCGGGATTATGTTGCTTTGTTTATGACTGTTTGTTTTAGTGATTGTTGCTCGGATAATTGTTTTGTTTGGATGTTGTTCATGAAAACGGGATGGTTTTTGTTTGTTTATTATGGCCTTAATTGTATACACTAGTTTCGTAAGATGTTTTTAGAACAGCGGTTCGGGGACGAACCGTTCCCTTAGAGGGAGGTATTTGTAGAACTTGACAAAAGGTCTAGTAATCTCTTAATTATTCCTCGGTTACGTCAGTTCCGTTCATTTCTAAGTTTCGGGACGAAACTTTCCTTAAGGGGGGTAATATGTAAGGTTCGAGTCCGTTTCCTTGGGTTGCAAGCAATCGAGTTCTTAACCCGTAATTAACCGTTTTAGTAATCCGTTTGAAAACACCTATCTATTTTAGAAGTTACAAGTTACCCGTAGATTATAATTATTTATTCACCAAATTTTATTTTTGGTTATATGCTAAGCTCTATTCTTTTTTGGTTACGTACATGTATATATTGCTAAGAAGAAGCCTGTCGAACTTAATTAAAATAAAATAACATTTTCTAACCTAATTGCTTCCACCGATCAAATTTTATCTGTTAAGATTGTTGAGCCGATTGTGATCTAGCCATATCCCTCATCTTTATTTTTAAAAAAAAAAAAAATCTTTACCGTAACAACTTCTATCTTGAACCAGTGAATAATTAACCTTATATTTATAATGAAACCAAGTTGTGAGAAACCATCGTTATCCCAATTCATTCACGCTCGCTCTCAACTTCCGGATTCTCGCGTTCTTCTCCGGCAAAACAACACACAAGTGTGCCGGGATCGCTTGCCGTCATTCCGTCCGTGAATTAGTATTCTCCGGTGAATCTGGTGGGATCATTGAATCTGAAAATCTCAAGCTCGGAGTCCACGATCGTGATATCGCCGAGCAAGCGGGATCATTCCTTTCGTCGCCGGCAACAGCAACTTGGGTCTCCATCACGATCGGCGTCCCATCTTTCCCCTCCATTGCCGACGATTTCGGAAGCTTTTCCCAACACTCATTCTCGTTTGCCGGTAACTATTCCGACCCTTCCTCTCGTGCCTGTTTTAATTCCTCCGTTTTGTTCGGATGTCGGGTCTTGGTTGTAGGTGGTGGAATAGAATGGGCATAGGGAGGCGGTCCAACCTTTGCCATTGACTTGGGCATACCAAGTTTACTTCTGGGCTAGGTGGCTGACGTTGTGACGAGGCGGGTGTAATAAAAATCAAAACTATAGGTTGGGTTTTATTAAGTTAATAGTATGTTATAGTTTTAACAATGGGTTGATCTGGGGGGTAGCTTAGAGATTAAGGGGTCAAGTTGTTGTGTTTTGTTTTATTTTTCGTGAGTTCACCATGTGGTCTTAGATAGTTAATTAAGAATTACGGTGGTGGTGTCTATCAGTAATCGAGTGGGGTATTTTGTTTAAAAACTCTAATTGTACTCTTTTCCTCTATATAATAAGGAACCCCCGTTCGCTTGGACTTTTAGCTTTTCGCGACCACTAGCAAATCCTTCATTCTTCAGGTAAGTCGTTTCTCGACTTGCTCGGTTCTTTTCTCCCTTGTTAGACTGCGTATCGATATTGTAGGACGGGTTTTGGGAACTAGTCCCGAATACCTTTTAAATTGTTTTGAACTCCTTGTGTGTTGTGTGCGTTAATGATTTTAAATGTGATTTATCGGAAAATATTTTGGAACGTTTTCTCTGTGTTGGTACCGTTTCCGACACGGCCCATTGTAGCTGGTGTTGAGGAAGAGTTGGCTACTTTGACCCGTGTGACTGGGAAAATCGTACCCCTTCAAACGAAAATCATTATCTGTGTGTTTTTGGGCAAGCGCTCCAGTGGAGGCTTAGCCAGGAGTTCGAAGGGAGATTGGGAAGTGGAGTGGGAGGGCCTGCCTCTGCACTCGGCGCGGTGATGAGCGCCTTGGAAGACGGATTGTGGACAAAGGAAGAATTTCATTGATGTGTGATTGTGATTGTGAATGCGTATGTGACTTGTGTGACTGATATAACTAATTTAGGTATTGGCCTTTAGAGTTATGATTGCGGTTGTGGATTTGTATGCTGACTATAGATAACTGATTTCAAACCGTTCTACAGTTTCCATATTCTTGCTAGCTTGGTAGATTAGACGTTGACCCTTCGAGGAACATTTTTCAGTTCCAGGTATGAATCAGGGAGTCGTGCAGGAACCGAGGCAAGATGGCGGGCCGGAGCGGTAAAGAGCGCGTGTCATAGTGGGATTAGTTTTTACTAGTTATTTATAATAGTTAGGATGTTGATTTTAATATTTGTTAGATAGAGTTGGTATTGTGTTTCGTTTATTATTATTTTTGGTTTGGATGGTTCAGTTCAGTAGGCGTTGTGACGTATTTGATTATTTATAATTTTCGGGGATTCATGCATGATACGTTTTTCTAAGTTTTATTAAATAAAGGTTGGATGTTTTATTATGCTTTCTCGTCTTGCCCGAGTTGTAAGGTCCTATAGTGTAGTTGTCAACCTAAATAATAGTACCTTGTAAGGTCTATTCCCTAGTAGCGCCTCGACGGAAGTCGGGGTGTTACAAATTGGTATCAGAGCCAGGTTGACAACAGGGCACATGGAACTGACCAACAAAGAGTACCCGAGGTCCAACCTAAAACCAAAACCGGCCGGTGTTTTCAAATGTTTTTACTGGGGTAGACATGTTGCATATAGGGGGTAGGTGACACGTCGCGACTCCGCCCCAACAGCCGAAGGACCTCACGTAGAATAGTAAGAATTAGGTTGAAAAATAGAATGTTTAAGTATTGACTGTAGTTTAAAGTCACGTGGCTCGCAACATGTCATCTCATTACATTATAATGTATAATATACTAATATATAATTAATTAATAAATCATAACTATAACTTAAAGCGGAGGTTAAAAAAAATTATTAAACGACACATGTCACTTTTAGATTGGACTACACCACCCTTTTTTTAAATAATCTTTTATTTTTGGATATGATAAATTCTTTTCCATGTTTTGAGAATAGAGGATATTAAAATATTATTATTAAATAATCTTTTATTTTTGGATAAGATAGATAGGAAGATCATTAGGATATTTATTTATGCTATCACACAAATTCTAGAATATTTTTGCTATCTTTTTATTGGTTAATAAATAATTCTAAACCCCAAATAAAGAATATATTATTTATATCCATGTAAATTATTCTATAAGATTTGGATTTGACAATTTTAAAAATTGAATTTGATTTAAAAAAGATAGAAATTCACACTATCTTTTAAAAGATTGAAATTATCTATTTATGTAATTTTATTTTAAAAATGAATTATGAACAAAAAAGTTCATAAAAACTTTCCTTAAATAAAATTTTGGTAAAATATTTTTTTAACAATCGAATTTTTTTAAAAAACAAAATGATATGACTATAAAGTACTCTTAGAATTAAATAAATATTTACATTATATTTTCCTTTTATCTATTTATGGAAAATATTATTAAAATAGATTTTTGATAAAAAAGAATATAGAAATATACATTATAGCTTAAATATAAAGCATGACTTGTAAATGAAGCAACCTTCCTCACTTTTATATATAGTGCTCTCCTTTAATATTTTGATACATCAACTTAGTTTTCTATCTTAAAAAAAATAAAAGGTAGCAAATCTATCTTTAGCATGATCGACCATAAGTGAGACTTTCATAGCTATGAGATTGAAAGTGCTTTCTTATGATCGATCATACTAAAGAGAAACTTGGTACTATCAATAAAGATCTTTAAAAAATACATTCTAATCTTCTCTACAACTCATCAACAACAAAAATCATGTTTTGAGAATGTTTGCCTCCTCGTGTTAATTTTTGACTTTACTTCTATATGTTATACGTACATAATATATGTATATTGGATTAAGACAATCGAATTAAACGTGGCGTACAATTAAGATATAACCAATTTTTATTGAATTTTATGCGATCTATATATAACATCTTGTTCTCGGTGTTATCCCTACTTCTCTAAATTGTTTTGATCACATTGATTCAAAAAAAAAAGTATTTTGATAGAGCTATAGGTTCCTAATAGTCTAGCATGTCAAGGTGGCGATGTTGTTCCACTTGAACAAAACCAATTGCTATAGGTTCCTAATAGTCTACCATGTCAAGGTGGCGATGCTATATCACTTGAACAAAACCTTTAGACTTGATTATATGATTAATCATTAAATTTGTATGAAAAAATATTATTTTAAAATATCTAAGATATTCAAATTGGGTTAATTATGAGTTTAATCTTCGACCTTTCAAATTCGTTCTATTTTAGACCCTTAAACTTTTAAACGTTATAACCTAGTCCACAACGTTTGTAAATTGTTTATTATTTGATGCCTTAGTGAATTACATAACTCACTTCATCGATTTGTTTACTTGTCACCAAATAATTTTTAGGTGGATTAAAAAAATTTGATTGTAAAAAAGCAATCTAAATCTTCTTTAATTATCTCTTCGAATTTGCGTCATTCAGCTTGCGATAATCAATACACACCCGCCACTCGGTCTGGACTCTGGTGGGAATGAGATCACCCTTGTGATTCTCAACCACTGTGATACCATCCTTTTTAGGGACAACCTGAGTTGGACTGACCCATTTGCTGTCAGAAATAGGAAAGATCATACCTGCCTGAAGGAGCTTCAGCACCTCCATCATCGGAGGATTCAATCTTCTTTGGGGTTGTCTAGACGGTGTAGCTTCATCTTCTAATAGAATACGATGCATACATGTTGAGGGACTAATCCCCTTAATGTCTGCAATGGTCCATCCTATAGCCGTCTTATGCTCCCTCAAAACTGCCACTAGTCTTCCTTCTTGCTCATTGCTGAGCTTGTTGGATATAATTACTGGCAAAGTATCCCCTTCACCTAAGAAAGCATACTTGAGATGGTCTGGAAGTTGCTTCAGTTCTACCACTGGTGCCTGCACAATAGATGGCAAAAGCTTCTCGCTTGGCAAGGTTAGTGGTATGGGCTTTGAGCCCGGTGGCATAAGCGGACGCTCAAAGTGAGCATTCAACTCTGCCACCACTTCCTGCAGGTCAGTCTTTAAATCCAAATCTGAAGTATCATTCATAATAGCATTTTCCAAGGTGGATCTCAAAGCTTCAGATTCATGCATATTAAAAAATTCTTGAGCAAGTGGCTCTACCACATCAACTAAGCATAGAGAAGAATCTTCGGGAGGGTATTTCATTGCATCATAAATATTATACTCTACCCTTTCCCCGTCGAATTCCATAGTAAGAGAACCACTACAGACATCAATCTTAGTTTTAGCTGTTTTCAGAAAAGGTCTACCTAGCAAAATAGGTGCAGCATACTTATCATGGTCCATATCTAAGACATAGAAATCAGCAGGAAATATCAGGTTATCAACCATTACAAGCACATCTTCAACTATTCCTTTAGGATAAACATTTGACCTATCAGCTAACTGTATCACAACACCAGTTTCTTGCAGAGGACCCAATTCAAGCATTTTGTACACAGAGTAAGGTAAAACATTAATTGAAGCACCAAGATCTAGCATGGCTTTATCAATTTTTGTATCACCAATAATGCAGGGAATAGTGAACATGCCAAGGTCACCACATTTCTGAGGCATACGCCTTTGAAACACAGATGACACATGCTCACTCACAGAGATCTTCTGTTTCCCTTTTAGCTTTTGATTTCTTTTTATGGTGCACAATTCCTTCAAAAACTTAGCATATCTAGGAATACTCTTAATCAAGTTAAGTAAAGGAATGTTTACCTCACATTTGTTGAACGTCTCAAAGAGTTCCTTGTCATTCTCCAACTTCCGGATCTCTTTTAAAGCTTCTGGGAAAGGTGGGACAGGTGGATAAAATTTCGGATTGTCACTCGGAGGAAGCACCGGCGGCGCGGGCGCTGAAACAGGCGGCGCGGGCGCGTCAGTCATGTGCCGCGGCCGAGTCAATGGTGGCGCGGCCGCGTCACCCCCGTTTTTGCCCGCGTCCAGATCTTCTGGCTCCCGGGCGACTTTACGCGGGCTAAGCTCATGGTGGCGCGGGCGCGTGACTTGATGTTCGAGCCCGTGCTCTACTGCGTCCTGCTCTTTTGTCATCCATTCATCTTCCCCTTCATTGATTTGGAGATCGTCCCCGAGCTTCCCATTTATTGTCATGCCACTTCGCAACGTGATGGCATTAACATTTTGTTTCGGATTCAGCTCAGTCTGAGAGGGGAGCTTGCTTGAATCTCTAGCCTCTAATTTGCCCACAGCATTGGCAATTTGGCTTACTTGGGTCTCCAAGTTGTGGATGCTAGATTTGGTCTCTTGTTGGAATTGGCTCATTGAGCCTTGCATTGTAGTCACAGTTTGTGCAAGAGTCCGAATCATATCTTCAGTAGACATAGCATTCTGATTATGAGCTATTTTTCAGTCGTTTACCTATCAAAGAATCCTAACTTAACCAATCTGAGTAGAATGGTAAGCAAGGGTCGATCCCACAGAGACTCGTGTATGAATGTTATTACTTAAGTGTCAAGTAACTAATATGGGGGGTATTTGGAATGATTAATCTAAGCTAATATGCAAGAATAAAACTAACTATGAATGCAAAAGTTGATTGTGAATATATATATGAGAAATATGTTCAACTAGTTAAATCCATCATAGATATGCTTATTGATCATCGATTCTCCTGATTCTCAATTCCCTTGAATAATCTACCGTGGATTATATATTTATATTTAGTTGAAAGAGCTAACAGTCTGAACAACCCTAGTCATCTAACAACCTAGAACAACGTCTAGATTCAATTAAATGACAGCTTTAAGTTCAAAGTATCGATAGAAACAAATACTCAACGCAAAAAGCTAATCAAGTTATATATGGTTTATTCCCTCTACAACTGAATAGCCCAAACGAGTCCAAACAATTATAGTTGCTACTTTATCTAATCAATCCCGAACGGGACTTGATCAGATTAGTTATAAATTAACCTAGAAATTCTATTAGGTAGCTAATCTAACAAAACCCTAGAATAATTCTGATCCAATTAAGCATAGGGAATAAAACCTATTCAAGTCAATGAAAATCAATCAAATCTCACAATATTATGCAATCTATGATTTCAATAACTAGTCAAACACAAAGTGTAACACCCCGACTTCCGTCTAGGCGCTACTGGGAAATAGACCTTACAAGGTACTATTAATTAGGTTGACAACTACACTGTAGGACCTTACAACTCGGGCACGACGAGAAAACATAATAAAACATCCAACCTTTATTTAATAAAACTTAGAAAAATCATAAGTATGCATGAATCCCCAAAAATCATAAATATTCAAATGCGTCACAACCTCTACTGAAACTGAACTACCTGAACCAAAAGATAATAGCTGAAACAAAAATACCATCTCCGTCTAACAAATATCAAAATCAACATCCTAACTGTTATAAATAACTAATAAAAACCAATCCCACTATGACACGCGCACTTTACCGCTCCGGCCCGCCATCTTGCCTCGGTTCCTACACGGCTCCCTGATTCATACCTGGAACTTAAAAATGTTCCCCGAAGGGTCAGCGTCTAATCTACCAAGCTAGAAAGAATATGGAAACTGTAGAACGTTTTGAAATCAGTTATCTATAGTCAGCATACAAATCCACAACCGCAATCATAACTCTAAAGGCCAATACCTAAATTAGTTATATCAGTCACACAAGTTACATACGCATTCACAATCACAATCACACATCAATAAAATTCTTCCTTTGTCCACAATCCGTCTTCCAAGGCGCTCATCACCGAGTGCAGAGGCAGGCCCTCCCACTCCACTTCCCAATCTCCCTTCGAACTCCTGGCTAAGCCTCCACTGGAGCGCTTGCCCAAAAACACACAGATAATAATTTTCGTTTGAAGGGGTACGATTTTCCCAGTCACACGGGTCAAAGTAGCCAACTCTTCCTAACACCAACTACAATGGGCCGTGTCGGAAACGGTACCAACACAGAGAAAACGTTCCAAAATATTTTCCGATAAATCACATTTAAAATCATTAACGCACACAACCCACAAGGAGTTCAAAACAATTTAAAAGGTATTCGGGACTAGTTCCCAAAACCCGTCCTACAATATCGATACGCAGTCTAACAAGGGAGAAAAGAACCGAGCAAGTCGAAAAACGACTTACCTCGAACGAAGGATCCTCGGGAAGACGGAACTACGATCTCAAACGAAACGATTCCCTAAAGAATTATAAAGGGAAATATTAATTAACATACGAGCTGAACCAACTAACCCCAAGAAAAGCCACTTCTAACTTTCTTAAACCACCGATTTTTATTAAAGAATTTCTACTTACTAAATATTAATATGTGCTAATCCAATCTACTTAATATCATTATCCTATTCGTATTTTTTAATCTTAGCCTAACAACCATTACCCAATACCTATTTTTGTACCAGCCCAAACCCATCTCCCAGCCCAATATATATATAAAAAAAATATTTGCAAGCAACCCACCCCAACTTCTGGCCCAATTCCCCCGAGCCCTTCCTTTCCAATTGATCGGTTTGACCGAGAAGCTGGGTTTGACCAGCCCTGCGGGTCCCACCCCCCTTCCTTCAACCTCTTCTTCTTCGCACAAGGAGGCCGAGGCGGCCTCTGTTTGTACCTCGCCTTGCTTCCAACCAGCAACCCGGTGACAGGAAAAAAAACATCCCGACGAGCAGCCTTCGCCGCCTTTGTTCGTGCCCCGCCGACGGTCCCGATAGCGTCGTCCCTTACCCCGCGACAACCCAGCCCGAAACCGGCGGCCACGAACCACCCATCTCCGGCGACTCTTACCCAAACCCGTCCCCCGTCCACCTTTTCCGATCGCCCCACCCTCAGCGACTCAATCCTACACTCAGTCCGCCCATCGCAACAGTCGAAAAGGAAAAAAAACAGAGGACAAGGGAACAAAAACCTCACCGGTGGTTCACGACGATTGACGAGGACGGCTAATTCCGATGATACCGTTGGCCTCTCCCACTAGTGCACTATCCGAAGAACCGAGCGGCGACGAGGGCCTCCCATGACTTCACCGGAAGACAGGGATTGCGTGATGGAGTTTGATTAATCAGACGGGTCCAAGGACTGTGTTTTTCGGATGGCACTATGAGGAATCGTGATGAGGGACGAGAGATGTTTATAAAGATTAAGTCCGAATTAAAGATATCCTTAGGCTAAGATAGAATTTTGGTTAAGTTTACTGTAAATTAGTTTAGATTTGATCAACCGATCTTTTGATTTAATTGAAATTAGGATAATTCTCACAATATATATAAATATATATATATATATACGTGTGTGTGTGACCCAAATCCGGATTAGTAGATCGGATCATTACAACATATATTTTCCTAAACGAGGTTGTCCGTGGTTTAAGAACTCGATTGTCTGTAACTCAAAGAACTCGTTTTTTCCGACTTTCGAGACCTAAAACGAATACGGGTATTACACAAAGGAAATTAGCAATGCATAATTAAAATAAAATCAAACTTACAAGAGGTTCAAGGATTACTCCTTTGAGAAAACTCTCTCCAAAGAAACCCTAGCCTCCAAAGTTGATCCAAAGTTATGATAATGATAGAGAGAAAACTAAAAACAAGGTTTAAATACCCTAAAACATCCAAATATCAAATTACCCCGAAATTACATCAACTAGTCGAAAAACATATAACCAAAGCCCAACTCGAAGCCCAATTGATCGACCCAACCTTCTCGCAACGGAACAGAGTGGCGCGGGCATTCCCAGGGTGTCGCGGCCGCGCCATGTTGCTCATCAGCCCGCGCCACCAATGTTGGCGTGGCTCACCTGTTGCTTCATCCCGTTGGACTTTAGTTCTTCATATCTACTTCTTCAATCTTCATTGCAACACCTCCTAGCTTCTTCTACTCGTCCACCACCGCCATGGTCAATCAAGATCTCACCCCGCTGTTGCTCCTTAACCTATAAACCTGCAAAGCCGAGCAAACCTGCGCATAATACCCGACGACACAAAAACCTGAAAACTACATAAAAATTAACCTAAAACTAACTAAAACATATATAAAACATTCATCTAAATTACTCCTATATGCAAGCTATCAGTCAAGCAGTATAAATTAATATTCCAACAAGGATTCATAGCTTAAAAATAAAACATGACTTATAAATGAAGCAACCTTCCTCACTTCTATATATAATGTTCTCAATTAATATTTTGATACATCAACTTTAGTTTTCTATCTTAAAAGAATAAAAGGTAGAAAATTTCTCTTTAGCACGATTGGCCATAAGAAAGACTTTCATAGATATGAGATTGAAGGTACTTTATTCTGACCGATCATGCTGAAGAGAAACTTAGTACTATCAATCTATGTATATATATAAATGACGCAAGGAATAAGGCCATCATGTTGCGTCACCTAGGATTTTCTTACGCGTCGTTCTCACATTAAGTCACCTAGGATTTCACCATATAGGATTTTTTATTTTGAGAATTTATATATTTTGATATTATTTTAGGATATTATAGAAATAGGATAAATTAGTATTAGAAAGATTCTATCTAAAATAAAGATGTTATCTAATGTTAAATCTTAATTATTAATGTTAAATATTTGATATGATAATTTATTTAACTTAAAATGATTATATCTAAAATAAAATAACCTATAAAAGCATTAAATATTCGGTAAAATATTATCGATGGATATTATTTATAATAATTTATTCAAGTTATTTAATATTCAGTAATATTTGTTAAGAGCATAATAATTTTATTTGAGATAATTATATGAATAAGATAATTTATCCTTTTATGATAAAATAATATTATTATAACACATTAAAAAGCAATTACCGACTGTAGTTTAAAGTCACGTGGCTCCGAACATGTCATCTCATTACATTATAATGTATAATATACTAATATATAATTAATTAATCAATCATAACTATAACCTAAAGCGGAGGTTAAAAAAATTATTAAACGATACATGTCACTTTTATATTGGACTACACCACCCTTTTTTTAAATAATCTTTTATTTTTGGATATGATAAATTCTTTTCCATATTTTTAGAATATAGGATATTAAAATCTCATTATTAAACAATCTTTTATTTTTGGATATGATAGATAGAAAGATCATTAGGATATTTTTTTTATGCTATCATACAAATTTTAGAACATTTTTGCTATCTTTTTATTGGTTAAAAAATATTTCTAAACCCCAAATAAAGAATATATTATTTATATCCATGTAAAATATTCTTGAAGATTTGGATTTGACAATTTTAAAAATTGAATTTGATTTAAAAAAGATAGAAATTTACACTATCTTTTAAAAGATTGAAATTATCTATTTATGTAAATTTTATTTTAAAACGAATTATGATTAAAAAAGTTCATAACAACTTTGCTTAAATAAAATTTTGGTAAAATATTTTTTAAACAATCGAATTTTTTTCAAAAACAAAATGATATGACTATAAAGTACTCTTAGAATTAAATAAATATTTACATTATATTTTTCTTTTATCTATTTATGGAAAATATTATTAAAATAGATTTTTGATAAAAAAAATATAGAAATATACATTATGTCTTAAATATAAAGCATGACTTGTAAATGAAGCAACCTTCCTCACATCTATATATAGTGCTCTCCTTTAATATTTTGATACATCAACTTAGTTTTCTATCTTAAAAAAATAAAAGGTAGCAAATCTCTCTTTAGCATGATCGACCATAAGTGAGACTTTCATAGTTATGAAATTGAAAGTGCTTTCTTATGATCGATCATACTAAAGAGAAACTTGGTACTATCAATAAAGATCTTTAAAAAAATACGTTCTAATCTTCAACTCATCTACAACAAAAATCATGTTTTGAGAATGTTTGCCTCCTCGTGTTAATTTTTTACTTTACTTCTATATGTTATACGTACATAATATATGTATATTGGATTAAGACAATCGAATTAAACGTGGCGTACAATTAAGATATAACCAATTTTTGTTGAATTTTATGCGATCTATATATAACATCTTGTTCTCGGTGTTATCCCTACTTCTCTAAATTGTTTTGATCACATTGATTCAAAAAAAAAGTATTTTGATAGAGCTATAGGTTCCTAATAGTCTAGCATGTTAAGGTGGCAATGTTGTTCCACTTGAACAAAACCTCTATACTTGACTATATGATTAATTATTAAATTTGTATGAAAAATATATTATTTTAAAATATCTAAGATCTACAAATTGGGTTAGTTTTGAGTTTAATCCTCGACCTTTCAAATTCGTTATATTTTAGACCTTAAACATTTAAACGTTATAACCTAGTCCCCAACGTTTGCTAAATTGTTTTTATTTGATGCATTACTGAATTACATAACTCACCTCATTGATCTGCTTACTTGTCACTAAATCTTTTTTACGTGGATTAAAACAAGTTGATTGTAAATAGCAATCTAAATCTTTTTTACTTATCTCTTTGAATTTGCTTCATTCTAAATCTTTGCCGATTGAATCGGCAAAAATTTATTCATCTTTTCATATTAATTATTTTCTTAGCTTTCTATTTAAAATATTTTTGAAGAATTGAATTAAATTAAAATATTATAAAAATTTATATTATTTTTACGTTTTTATCTGTTTGTAAAAGAGTAATTAAAATAATTTATATTTATGTTTTTCCAAAATAAATTATCCTTAAGTCATCAAAATCGTAGAGAGCTCACTTTAATGATTTTGGCTTCGTCTCACATCATAAGAAATGTAAAATTTTATATAAAATATTTATAATAAATAAGTTATTTTTATTTTTATATCAAAATAATCACATTAAATAAATTAAGTATTAAATCTTCGTAGTCGTGCATGACACGACGGATATAACTAGTAAAGATCTAGAAGATCACTCGGGTTCACATCATTTCATCATTCTAAGTTCTAACACCCGGTCATGGCTCCACCAGAGTACTTGCCATAAACACAAATATCATCTTCTTTTGAAGAGGCACGGTTTCCCCGTGACACATACTCAAGTTTATTTATCTATCTATAAACAGGCCCAAGTTTATTCATCTACGAGCTTGTCCTTTTTCTTTTTTATTTGTCCAGCGGGCCTGTCTGTAAACAGGCCCAAGTTCATTCAACTGATTTGTTTTTTGTAGGAGAAAGTTCATTCATCTGACTATCTGAGATTTAGGACGAAACGACGGACTCGGGAGAAAGAATCCGAATCCTTCACCGCCGGAATATTTTCTCTGCCTCGTCAAAGTCTACGAATTCGTCTCCAAAATTGATCGGTCTGAGCTTGTCCTTCTCAATTGAATTTTGTTTTCAATGTCTTTATCTCAACTGTGGTTCTTATTTCGCAATTGAGAAAGACCCGAATTTTCATTGTTGTGTTATTATCATTTATTCGTTGCTGTTTGTTTTCTTAGATGATTATTTGCAATTTGTCCTTGTTTTGAGATCAGCCTGGCAATTTTAAGTCGTCGTATGAGTGAATGCGAATTTTCTTGTTGCATAGCGTTTCCCATCTCACTCTCTTGGTACCAAATTCGGGACTGAGTGCATTTATTGACATTCTTATCGAGGCATGTGTAGATTAGATGTCAAGTACATATAGAAATTGATTCTCAGCAGCTAGATGATGTATTTGGGTAGAATTTTCAATGTGAATTCAACAACTTCAATGCTCACTATAATCTTACAAAAAATGGAAAATCTTAGTTTCATCTTTCATCGTTGAAATTAAACACCACTAAAATCAGTAGCCAAATATTTCAGACCCATCTAGAGATTATCTTGTTGCACCATTAACCAATAGGGTCAGATGAGAAAGTGGCATAAATGAGAACTTGAGAAGAAGAAGAAGAATGTCTTTATGTCAATTGTGGTTCTTATTTCTCAATTGAGAAAGATCCAAATTTTCGAGAATTGTTAGGTAACCTCGCTCCCACTTTCGCGAATTCTTTGGTATGCTACTGATTGCTTTTATGTGATGCATCTGCTTTGCTGAGTGAGAAAGATCCAAATTTTCGAGAATTGTTAGGTAACCCCGCTCCCACTTTTGCGAATTCTTTGGTATGCTACTGATTGCTTTTATGTGATGCATCTGCTTTGCTGAGTGGAAGGTGCTGTATTGATAGATGAACAGGAAATAATTGCTCCAGATTAATGTATTCTGAGAAAATTAACAAGTTCAATCTCATTAATCACTAAATCCAAAATGCAATTGTTTTAAGTTTTGGGAAGAAATCTTCTGGTTAGATGGCTTATAACAGGCTAACAGCAGGGCGTTCATCGTTAGATCTCATGATTCGGTTTCGGGTCTGGAGGCCAATGCAACATATCTTTGATAAGCTTAGTAATGTAATGACAGTAACACAGTGTTTATTCAAAACATAAAATGTAGTGATTAATGTGAATTGATCATATTTGGTCATTTGCAGGTGATTGATTGACATTTGACATAGTGGAAAAAATAATGACAACTCCAGTTATAACTCCTGAAGATGTTTTGCAATCGTTGATGAATGATGGAACAATTGATGCTCTAAGGTTGAAAATCATCAACCAGCTTAAAGCTAATGTAAGTAAGGCCATTCATTTTGGATTTTCTTTTTCAAGATTTCTTTCAGTTGTTCATCATTATATTCCTAGGTAAATGTAAACTCTGGCTGTTTGCATCCAAATACATCTTTTTATTCCTGTCTAAATTTGACATCCTTGAATATCATTGAGTTGAAAAAAGAGAGTATCAGTATCACTGTCTTCCCTTTCAATTGCCTCGCTGCGTATTGATGAGCCGAAACAAGTATCATAGTTCTGAATTCGCGTTTGATGTCACTCTAGATTATGGGCATGAGTGACACATGATGACTTGTCCTCAGTATGACATTTCTTCTTATGAAAGAAGAGCAGCTGTTGATTTATTGAGAAATACATGTGTGTTTTGGCCAACTGTCTCCCGTCCTGTTATTGTTATTTTTTTTGATGTCTTCTGAGCTTACAATCATTTGCAGGAGGAACTGAAGAAAACTAATATAACAATGGTGGAACAAAGCAAGGTTCTTAACACACCTGGTGCAGAAAAACAGACCAAGAGAGAGCTATTTGATGCTCTTCGCCAGGAACTCGAGTAAGATACCATATATGCCTTGCCTTCTGAGTTCTGCTTGGTGATAAAAAAGCCTGAAATCCTTAAGGGCCCGTTTGTTTGTATACCAGCCTTTATCAGGAATCGGGTTTGTAATCGCCAAAACCAATTCTAGTGTTTGCTTTCACAATAGGTACTGATTCCCAATCCAGCATAATACACTTCATTTCATAATTCAAACCCATGTCAAAATGAAGGTACGAGTTCCGAATCGAACCCGATTCCTTATCCCAACATGATTTCTGGTATAGAAACAAACGGCCCCTAATAGTGTATAGTTTAGATTTAAAAGGTTAAAATCCTTAAGGGCCCGGTTGTTTGTATACCTCCGGTATTAGGAATCTCCAAAACCGATTCTAGTATTTGCTTCCACAATAGGTATGAGAAGGACTGATTCCCATTCCAGCATAATACACTTCATTTCATGCCCATGTCAAAATTAAGGTATGAGTCATTCTGAATCCAACATGATTCCCAGTATAGAAACAAACGGGCCCTAATAGTGTATGATTTAGAATTTTTTTCATATGGTAATTGATATACTGAACATTTACTCCATATTGAGCTAGTTCATAAAAATGATCTATGCCTTTTTTTCACTTTTTTTCCCTCACAGAGCTCCTGTGCTAGAGAAGGCCTCCAAATTAGTATGGGAACTAATTTTGGAGGGCGAAGGTCTTGGCAAGGAAATCAGTGAAACCGTCGAGAGAGTGTTCTGCAAACTAAGTGGCCAAGAGCCGCCTCTATTCCCTGCTTCATCAAGCGAAACACAACCCAAGAAGCAGAAACAGAAGGAGAAGGAGAAGGAGAATGTCAATGTCGCCTTAAAGAAGAGGAATTTCAGTGAGATGAATGAAGGAGGAGGTGAAGGAGGAAACAGTAATGTCTCTAGTGAAGCTCCTTTGGCCAATGAAGTAAAGGATAATAATCTTGAACCTTCTCCCTCTACGAAGCCATGAACATTGTTTACGAGTCTTGTAAGTTTTTGTTTTAGGGTTTCTGTTTTTTCTAGCACTAATTAGTGATCACGTCTTCAAGTTTGTAGAGTAAGAGATGGATGCGTGCAACTAACTTTTTTTTTGTTGCAAATTTTGCCATTGTTTGATGATATGATCGACTGAATTTCAGTCGATGAAATAAATTATCACATGATAGCTCAACTGGTTTTTGTGTAGTAGTACTACCAAGAGGAATAATAGATCTTCATCTTATTTGGAGAAGACGTACTCTCCGATTGAAAATAAGTGCCATTTTAGCCCTAGACATAAGGGTTAAGAAAAACAATAATTAAACTCGAATTAGCACTTGATTAAAATTTAAAGAAAAACATTAATTAAATTTAAAATTTGAAAGTTTTTTAATCTTATTATTTTTTTTAAATATCTAAAAAAATTAGCCCAATGAATTATTTTTTTTAAATAAAACAAATTTGAGTAACAATTCTTATACACCACTCCTAATTAATTATCTAGAAAACAAAAAAGACACATAAAATTGATAAAATTTAAGTGTAAAATGACACTTATTTTCAATAAGAGGGTATATTGTCTTAGCTTGCTCTTCATATTCAAAAACCGTATATATTTTGCAGCCTTAAGTTTGTACAACATTTCTAATGAAATATTAGAAAATTGCTATTTGATAAAGTGAAATAAAATAGTAAAAAAAATGTTGTAATAATTATTTTTTGTGTGGAGTGATTAGTTTGACTAGTACGTTTTAGAATAATAGATTCAAAAGTTTTATTATGATTTATGTTACTTTACATTTTCGTCGTGCGTTTTTACTTTGTAAATTCCTATCATAATACCACGATATTGACTTTAATTATGATAAAGGATTTTCATAAAGAATATTTTTGATAAAGGAAAAGAAAGCTAATGCTTTGACGTGTTAGAATTTGCCACTTGAGGTAATCCTATATATTATTGTATAACTAGTTTCACCCGTCGTACCATGTACGACTACAATTCGATATTTTATAAATATTATAAATAGAATATTAATAAATAAAAATATAATCTTAATATAAGTAATTTATTGATTTCAGACTGTATAATTTTTTATCAAATATTATATTCTTCACATTTTATTACTTTTTATTTATGTAAATTTAGGGCTTATCAAATATTTTAATCATCTATTAAATATTTTATTATCTATTTTTATAAATTTTAAAATAATAAATATTTATCATTAGTTTTTTATAAAAGAAAATCACTATATATATCTATAAATAAATTCGTCAAAAGATATATGCTAAAAGATTTATATTTATTCTAAAATATTTTATCTTTGATCTTAAATACTTTTGTAAGGAAGTTTTCAAAAGATATCGTTATATTAAATAGATATTTGTTTGATGTTAAAGATAGATTTAAATAGTTAAAGAAGAATTTAAAAGAAAAAAGTTAAAATATTAGAAATAAAAATTAATTTTATAATTATAAGGTGGGGTCAGAATCGTTCTAGTGACTCGAAAAGGAACAACTTTAATATATAGTTATAGATATCTTTACAACAATTAAGGTAGCGTCACTACTTACACTTAATAAAAATAAATCTATTGATCCGTTTAGATCGCTCGACTTAATACATTAAATTATTTTAATATATTAAATTAGCAATCCAATCTAATTTTAGAAGAATAAAACTATTGAGCTAGGAGACATTTTTTAATTTAATTTTTTAATTTAATTTTTTTATGGATTGATTTGAGTATATAGAGTTTTAAAAATGAAAATTGTTCGAGATGCATGCATTTATAAATTTGGAGATAAAGAAAGGCGCTCAATTGAACATTTGTCCGATTGGTGGGGTTGTACATAATCTTAATCCGCACACGTATTGTACTTTTGTCTAATATAAATTTTCAATCTTGAACATTTGTCCAATTGATGCTTGTTGTAATATATCAATATTAAGTGATAAATTTCGGGCTCATGATAACTGATAAGTCGATATAAATAATTAGATAAATAAATTAGTTTGTGTTGATTGACTTGATTCAATAAAAGAAAAAGAGGGTAAGATTTGAATTTTTACTCAAATGAAAAGACAGAGGTAGAGATTAAACTCGAAATTTTCTAACACCCCCTATACTTTCTACCAATGTCGAAATTTATCATTTTTTTTATTAGAAAAGGAATTAGTGAAGTCGACACTGAACAAATATAAATTTACTTCTCCATTGTTCACTAGCTACATAGGTGTTACTTTCACAACAATGATGGAACAATCAATCATATATATATAAACATTGAAACTTCTAGATGTTAAATCTTATGCTACTAACATTTTGTAATATGAACCATGATGGTCCAAATCATAAATCGGCACATAGACCAGATCAGAGACGGACACAGGGTTGAGTTATATAGGTCCTAACCCACCCTAAAAAAATAAAAAAAATTGGTAAATTTAACATTAAAAAAATAAAAAATAAGGTAAATTTAGTAATAAATTAGTCAAATTAAGGTAATTTAGGCCACCGAAAAAATTTGGTGAAAATTAGCCCACCTTAATATAAAATTCTGCATCTATCCCTGGACCAGATGTTTTGGAGTTATTTTGGTTATATTTTTTTTTTTGGTAAAAAGTTATTTTGGTTATAGTTGGGCGAAGGTGTATCTTAATACATCAAGTTAAGCGGCTAGGATTGAGGAAAGTATCTTGAAGTCTTCATTATTGTTTTTGGAAAAAAGTTAGACAAATGACTACAAAAAAGATTAAAATGTTTATTTGGCAATAAAAAGGTAAATTATTAGAGTTGTAAAAAACTCAAACTGTTTCGAAAAAACGATCTGAATCGTCCAAAATTTTCAGAATTGTGACTCGGCTCGAAAATCAATAGGTCATAGAATGACCTGCCTAATTCGCTGGATTCACCCAAATTATTTTAAAAAAACATTATTTTAAAAAGTATAATATACTTTATTATTGAAATAAAAAAAAATTATTATTGAAACGTTTTTTGATTAAAATATGATTTTAATAATCATAAAATATTGATAATCTTGACACGTTGGGTTGACCCGATCTACACAATAGTCTGCTATAATCCGATCCAATTTGACATATAATCTAATTGACTTGAACCCATACCCAACTCGAACCCGAAATAACCGAACTCAAACCTAACTGACCCGTTTAACAAGTCTACATATTATATTAGTTAGATTAATTATAGAGTGTACGTATCTAAATGCTCTAACCAATCTGTAAGCCAATAGTTTAAAATATTTTAGGGATATAAGAGAATATGATACCGTAATCGATTATAATTTATGGATAATGATGTGCTTGAAAAGAAGCCCGAAAGACTTTTGATGGCTACTAGCTTTTTCTTCTCAGCTTCCAGAAAGAAGCAAAATTTGCTCGACACATATAGTCATATAGATGAGTTTAATGTACCATGATTACGACATTCATTAATTAATTTTTATAGATTTTCTACGAGGGGTTTAGGACGATCAAAGTAACTCCTAGTTAACTTGATTATTTTAGGTCTCTATCGAATTTGGATTATTTAGGTTTTCGTAAACCCTTCCTTTAAGTTTAATTTAGAATTATTTAATTTGTTAATGTGTTATGGGTTGAGGTTGACTAATGAGTTTCATTCTTAACACTGAAGAAAAAATTCATGTAAAACATGCAAATACCATACCATAAGTTTCGATATTACCTCCACTATTTTATTGGATGAAAAACCAAATCTCAATTACTACTTTTTTATATTAGGTCGAGTTTATTAGAACAAACCAATTCACCTAATTCATATACTATATCATCTAATTCATGAATCGAGATTTTACCAATAAAAGTGGATTCAACTAAAAATTTCAAAAAGAATTTGACACGAACAAAATAAGTCAAATAAAACAAGCGGGAAAAGACGAATGGATAAATATAAAATTTCGTCATATTTAGGGTCAATATCCATTTCCAATGTTCACTTACAACAAGTCCAAAAAAACAAAGAACAGAGAACAAGTACGGCAGGCGAAAAAATATAAACGTTGGCTATATAAAAAAAATGCACGAAATTTTACAGAATTACAGAATTATTTATTTATATACTTTAAATTTTAATTAAATTAATATTGTTAAAGATATTTTTTAAAAACTATACATATTTATAAAAATATGAGCATAATATCTAAAGCTAGCATATGCATTCTATCCAAAAATAAAATAAATGCCGTAATATTTGTATAATATATAACAAAAAATATATTAATAATCTTCCTATTTTTTATATTCAAAAATAAAAAATTATTTTTTAAAATTAATGGTTATTTTGCCAAAAATTAGTTTTAATAAAAAGGAGTGATGTGGTCCAATCTAAAAGCGATATGTGTCGTTTAATAATTTTTTTAACCTCCGCTTTAGGTTATAGTTATGATTATAAAAGAAAACATTTAACTTTGGAGTTTGGAGTATTTAAAGGCTAGTTTTGGCTAGAGATTTTCAAATTAAAACTTAACAATGTATTCCGTATAAAACTATTTTCCAAAAGAAAAATGCTTTGCATTCAAAATCTCATTAATTCGTAATAAATTCATATCAAATAATACAAGACTTGAAATCAATGTTACAAAAGGCAAGTGATAGAGTTGTTAAGACTTAAGAGTTGGCTGTGATTCCTAAACCCAATTCAAATTGTCTGAAAATTTTAAAATTAGAAATATAAAAATTTAAATCCAAAGTTTGAAATGAATCGAACCTAATAGATTTGAACTTCGTTGGTTGACAAATTTAGTATATTTATAGGATATGTAAATTTTATTTTGAAACTTATAATATATTTTATTATTAAAATACATAAAAATATTATATTCGGATTAATTATTATTATTTAATTAAAATAATTTTAATAATTACAAAAATTTCGATATTTGGACCCGTCGTTGATCAAAGCGACCCGTCCGAAAATCCGCAACGATCTAACCCGATTAATCCGTAACCAGTAACGATTCGAGCCGACTAAATTCGAAAACGAAATGACCGAACCCGAATCCGACCCGGCCCAATTTGACATATCTAGGATAAGGATAATCTAAAGTAAATAAAGAAATAAAGCCGGGGGAAAGAATGAATTTAGCAGCCATTTCAACTTCTTTGAGAAGGTTCTCTGCAATTTCAACCTCTTAACACTTTCCAATTAAAAACATAAAAAAAATTTAAAAATCAATCCCCATCCATCCGTACACTTGGCCTATAAATACTCTCCCATGGCTCACATTTTCAATCTCCCCCTTCCTTCTTCCTCCTCCAACCTCCCAAACAAACACTTCCGTTTCCAAAATCCGCCATAGCGATAGCTTCTCAGATCATCATCATCATCTTAGCTGTTTCATTGCGTACAGATTCGAAACCGTTTCAATTATGCTTCAAACAGTCTTCGCTCAGCAGAAGAAACACAATCACCGTCCTCTCTAACAAACTCGAATTTTCTATATGAAATACGTCACTCTCCTCCGCCGCGTTCGCCTCACCCAATCCTTCTCTGTCGTCTTCCTCTACTGGTTCTACGTCTTCTCATGAATTCCTCTTCTTATTGAACAATTTCGCCGTCTTTCGTTTCAATTTCCGTCTAATTTGTTGGTAAACCTAGCTTTTGTACTCGTGATTTTGTGATACGGCGTCGATCGACACTTTCAATGTCGTCTTCTTCGAGGAGTTCCGGATCGGAAGGTCCGGCTATGGCGGAGGAGAAGAAGCGGAAGAGGATGGAGTCGAATAGAGAATCGGCGAGGAGATCGAGGCAGAGGAAGCAGCGCCATCTCGATGATCTCATAAGACAGGCTGCGCAACTCCAGATCCAGAACGGAGAGATCTCCGGGAAGATGACCGAGATCTCTCGAAGATTCGGCGCCGTGGAGGCCGCGAACGCCGTTCTCGGCGCCGAGAAGGAGCGGCTCGCGCGGAGGCTGGCGTCGCTGGAGAGCGTCGTGGAGATCGCCAGGGTGTTGGAGAGCTCTAATGGCGGTGGTAGTGGCTTTTCGGATGGTGGAGCTAGTGAGTTTGGGATGGTGAATAATCCATGGCGGCAGATGATGGCGATGATTCCGGACTCTGGAGCTTCGGTTTCGGTCATGGCGGCGGCTTCTTCCGGTGGGATGTTTCAGTTCTGAAAGGAAATTAATGTGATGCAGTGAATGGGATTGAGACTAGTTGTAAATTAGTTGCTCTGTTTTTTTTTGTTGATAAAATTAGCTGCTCTGTGTACTGTACTTTCTTTATTTGAATTGCTTTCATAACTTTCCTTCTTTTCAAAATTTTGTTTCCTTTCCCTCAAAAAAAAGATCGTTTTCTTTTTATAAGGTAGTCTTTTCGGGCTAAAATTGGCTTTGGTTACTTATTTGGTTGGTGACTTTCATTCTTGGCACGTGTTTGGATCGTATTAAAACATACTGTACTACATTAAGTTTATTAGCAAAAAAATTCATAAATGGAGATACAAGTGTCTTTTTATTAGCCAAACGATTTCAAGTTTATTAGAAAAATCATTATATTTCAATGTTGAGCAATAACCACATTAATCTTCATAGTTTTGGGATGGATTGGATGGGAATGACTGATAACAACAAGCATAAATCAAAATTCTACAAGAGTAGCTAAACACTTGACATTCCTTGTAGAAATCGTTTAATGAATACCTCAACAAAATTCAGTATTTAGACGGTCTAGACGGCTAAATGTAGACCTGAGTCTGATTTTGAAATTGGCGGTTCTGGTTCCTTGGAAGCATGGAGCTGGAACCGGAAATAATAAAAAAATTAAATTTTAATTTTCTTACAAAATTGTCAAAATAGCCTAATCGCGGTCGCGGATAGCCAAATCGCGACCGTAGTTAGGTTATTTTTTTTTAATGGGTAGAACCGGCGGTTCCACCCAGTTCTCCGGTTCCGGGGATGGAGAAACCGAAACCGAAACCTGAACCATAGTGGGAACCGGAACCGTTGTTACGGTTCTGAACGGTTTTCCGCCGGTTCCAGTTTCGGAACCGGAGAACCGGCTGAAAGTCATCTAATACCATCACAAATTGAGCAAAAATATGAGTCGAGCTCAACCATGAAATTAGTAAAACACGAATTACGAGAAAGAATCCAGATGGAGCATTTTCGGCCGAGCGAGACCTAAAAAAAAAGAAGGTATTCAACGTGGTAAAACTCTGAAAGGAAAGATAGAGAAGAGGGGAGTTGGCTGATAAAGATGGACAGTAAGGATTGCGTAATATAAATTTCTCGGCCTCGTCATCGAAAGCGACTTCCAATTGCTCGGAAATTCTGAGTTATATGGGGGGCTTAGATAGTGAGCAAAAACAATTGATCAAGAAATTGGTAAACTTTTGCATGAAAGAAGGTAAAAGAACGAAGGTTCGTGCTATTGTTTATCAAACTTTTCATCGCCCAGCTCGAAGTGACCTTAAGTCCATTAATATTTAAATAATGATAAGTTCCGATCATTAGTTAAATAATTTCGATTTTTAAAAGTAATGAAGTAATAAATATGTTATTGAAATACGAGGAAATCTGTCACTGGTATTGTCGCATTATACCAACTTGAGTTGAGACTGATATAAAAATAAGGGAAAAAATAATAAACGAAAACCTTCTGTCTATTTCATTATTTTATGGATGTAATATCAATTTAAGCAGACATTATGATAACTGATTGGATATTTGACGTGCAATGTCTTGCACTTATCTTGTAATATCATTAGGATGAGTAATTGCTAAGTTGATTGGGAATTTGGCAAAACACCCTTTAATTTCACCCGAAAACTACATTTTCACAGCAAGATTACTATGGGGACTGAAAACTAGGGGCGTTGTTCAACCGGTCCGGACCGAAATATATAGTCCCTGTGCGGGCAAATAGACATTTGAAACCATAAGTTTTCCCGGACCGGATTAATACGATCCGATCTTATTCCGATCCAGTCCGATTTGGAACCATAAGGACTAAATTTACATATTCGATTATAACATTTTAATATTCTTATGTTAAAAAATGGTTAAATTACAGTCTAGTCTGATTTTCAAATATAAATGGACTAAAAATTGAAATTATATGTCAAATATTATTAACTTAATTTTTATATATAATTTAAAAAAATATATATTACAGTTTAGGACTATAAATTTACGGTCTGGTGTAACTAATAATTTTAAAATATATAGTGGACTATGGACCGGGCCGTAATATCCCGATAGACCGGACTGAAAATTACTTTTACCACTCGACCTTTTCTACTGTACTCCCTCCATCCCCAAGAGATTGTCTTGTTTTCCTTTTCGGGTGTCCCGAAAAGTTTTCCACCTTTTCAACTTTTCTTTTATATCAATTTTTTCTTCCAATATTACCCTTATTCTATGATTTCTATCTCATCTTTTACCCCCATTACCTAACAAAAAACGCTACCCCTTTAAACACCCTTTTAGTCTTTTCCTTTTTTTCTCTTTCTCCCCACTTTTACCAATCACAATCACACCCTCTCCTAGGGGTGTCCATAAAAACCTGAAACCGAAAAACCGAACCAAAAAACCGATTATTTTTTAGGTTAACCAAATCGACTTTTTTTGAAATTTCGGTTTGGTTAACCGAACCGAAAATATTATTGGTGTATCGGTTCAGTTTCGGTTCACGACTTACATATAACGGTTAACCGAAAAAACGAAAATATATTAATATTTTTTTCAAATATTAGTTCTCTTTGATTTATTTGGTAGTTAAACTCTATGATCTTCAACATGTTAATCTAGTTTGAGTCTTTTCATCTTCAATTTTAAAATTACATACTATTTTTTCACTTTTCATTGATATAAGAGTCGATTATTAAATTTGATGAGATAAAAATTAATACACACAATGTTTGATTCCACACAATATAATATATACTCTCGATATTTGTTTACAACAATCAAACCAATATAATATAAGTACATATTTAAAATAAAAGCCTTTCCTAATCACTTTTTTATTCAAATTTTATTATTTTAGTCTTAATTATTTAAGGTAAAATTACATAAACGATTATCGGTTAACCGAGAAAACCGAACAAAAAATTTGGTTAACCGAACTACGATTAACCGGAATTTACGGTTCGGTTTTGGTTCATGATTTAAACTAATCGAATTCATGGTTAACCTAACTTCGGTTAATCAGGTTTGAACACCCCTACCCTCTCCCCTCTCCTTATTGGCTACTTTTTCCTATCTATCAATTTCTTAACAAATGTAAAAATTGTCCTTGAGGACAATCTCTGCGGGACGGAGGGAGTATTAGATTGCAAGAAACTTAGTATTTTGACTTTTGAGTCATGAAAAGAAATTCGAATCCAAAAAAAAAATGTACACTGTAGAATACAAGGGTCTCGGTAAGATTTAGAAGAAAAAAAAATCAAATCTTTCTCAACATCCAGAAACACCTTTCAAGAAAGAACTACCAGCACCTTGTGGTGTAATCTGAACAAATAAACAATCTCATTCATCAAAGATAGATAAGAACAACATATTAATTCCCTATAAGAACTGAAGATCAAAAAGAAAGTAAAGCTGAAACAAATCAAAATCCTTGTTGCTTACAAACCTTCACCTAGCAACAAATTGAAACTCTGGGTTTACTAATAATGATCCAGCCAATTTGAACAGGATCTGCGTGGCTCATCTTATCTTCAAATTGGCTATATAATGCATCTTAATGCAACCAACCACCTTTTTATGCGTCTAACAACAGGTCACTAGTTCAAGTGACAAAACAGTCAGCCAAGTGCACTTGAAAAGCGTTCAGTAAATCATCTGCAAGTCAAAAATTAGAATTAATCTTGTTTTTATTTTTTTTTTGATAGGTTTTTATTTTTTTTTTAATTTTAGGACTTGTGAAAATCGTTTGGTTACACTCATTAGGGTTGAGCATGGGTCAGATCAAACCGAAATTTTAAGCCGAACCAAACAAAAGCGATATTATTTGGTTCAGTTTAAAATTTTCTCAAATTTCGGTTGCGGTTAAATTTTGGTTCGGTTCAAATTTCCAAAGAATAACCTTTTGTCCATCCCAAACCGACAAAACTGAACCAAACCAATTTGGTTCGGTTTTTGGTTCACCTTCAACCAAATTTCGGTTTTCGGTTCGGTTTTGAACCTATGCTCAGGCCTACGACTCATACAACCACTATGTATCATCAAAAACAAATCAAAAGTAAACTCCTTGGCGCCTTAGCGGTATATTTGGTTACCTGGAAATCAAGAATTTTGGACTTGGCGGTGTATTTGCATTATCCACTCAGGGTAGCTACTTGTACCACCAGTCTGATCCTCGATAAGATTTGCAAGCAGATAGAACCCTTCTCTCGGTTGCTCTCCTTGCCTCACAAGATGGCATAGCTGGTAATACGAAGGGTCATCCTCCCTCAACTTATGCAAGAGTGTCATCAGCTTCCTTGACATTTCATTGTCACTTGCACTAAGGTCCTGTAGATACATACCATCAAAGCTTCAAATTAGACAACAAAAAATATGCTTCAACATGAATCTTCATCAAGTTGATACTATTTCTCATCCATGCTGCAATAGCTTACATGTGCTAAAAAATGGAGTTTATGTCATTATTGAGATAGATCAGACACACATTGATAGAAACAAAAACAGTATACCTTTATACTTTCAATTTAATGTAATGCTTGATATCTCTTATTTTGCTTTATAATAGTAAAAATAATTACACTAATTGACCATACACATAAATCCTGATACCCTATACTGAGGATATTTTCCAAAAAAGCCTCATTTTATCTGAACAATATAGTGTTGCTCAAATTTCAAAAAAACATCATAAGCTAAAAAGACCTATAACGGGATATAAAGAATTGGAACTCACCTTTGAAAGATCGACAGTCAAGTCCAAATTCAAATTCTTGGCTATGTCAGAAGAAAGCATTCTACCAATCCATATGACAAAACGGAAACCATCATCGTATATATATAGACCTCTAGAGTCTAAGCTTTCGATGGTTAGTGGCAATCTTTGTCCAATGACTTCATCAGCTTGAGCAGATGCCTGTAGATAGGGAATAAGTTATTAGATATGAAAGAAGCACCCAGTTTGAGAAAAAAAATTCATGCCTAGGAAATACCTTCAAAAGGAACTCATCTAATCGAATTAGGGATGGGTACAATAGTTTCAGAAGCCTTTTAACAGGTAAAGTCATTATAGTGGATCCAACGGCACAGCGTTCATCTAACGGCGCATCAGCATAGCTCCCTCGAAGTGGAGTAGACTTCCAAAGTGCTAGACCATACATGGGAAGGTACTTCAATGATTCAGGGTAAATCATCCTTCCTTGCAACCGATGTTGGGAAGCATAAAGATTACGGTATTCTCTCAGGGACTTGACAATTCTAAGTAGTGTTGCATTTCGCGCATCTTCCAGTTTACTAGATAAAGTTTTTTCCATTGCTGGAAAAAAAAAAGATGAGAATAATAAATTATCAGCTTATCTCATAAAACTGATGGTTAATGGAAGATAAAGAAACAGAAATACTCTACCTAGCCTAGCTAGCAAAGAAACAATAGCACCAGTATCAGCCTGACGATACATTTCCCCCAAATCAGCAACCACTGGGGCTGCAGCTGTGTGTACTCTGATACGTCGTTCTCCAGAAGACGATGTATATCTGTTGATTGTTAAAAGAAAACTGTGCTTTTCATTTCACTACAGTATACTAGCTTAATATGGAGGGACAGTCATCTTTACTTTTTCTAATCACAGTAAACCTCCGATGCATACCAACTTGATTATTCTGGTGGCGCAAGATGCAAATCAATTTTAATAGCATGAGTCTATAACTTATGATGCCTTATCATATGTATATACATATAAATTTCCTGTAAAGAAAGAATCTCAAGAGCATAATAGTCCATGACTTGAAGGATACAACAAGGCAACTTGGAAATAGATGGTCTGAGTTGTCAGCAATGTCTCTTCAAGGGATAACTGCATTCCAAATGCCTTGTCACAGTCTACAGCTGGAAGCGCTAACAAGTCGGTAGACCGCAGCATGAAGTTCCCATGATATGATGTAAATCTCACACCTTTGAGACAATTTTTAAGGTGGATCAGATTACATACTGAAGAATAATTTATGCAAGAAATTAAATCTTTAGGAACAATAAGCAATCTTAGGTCAACCTTTTCCACATCTTATGCGCAAGACAGATTCCCATGCAGTCTCCCGAGTAAGATCTCTTGTTAATTCATGCTTCAATTTCTCTTGGTGAACTGCTGACTGAAAGCCAGGATAGTAGTAAACCTGTCCACCAGTGTATTTTGACAGAGTCCCTGCAGATATTTTTGAGACCATGCAGTGGGGGAAGGGATGGAGAATTAGACACGTCAAACATAATATGAACATGCAACTATGTAGGCAAAACATGGCAGAGATACCCAAAAATAGTTCAAGATACAGAAACGAGATCAATGTTCAATTACCAAATTTTGACGTGGTTGAAGCTAAATTACCAAATTTTGACGTTTCTAATCATTTTGTAATGCAAGTGGTGCTGGTCAAATGACGTGCTCATTTCAGAATCAGGTAAGTGAAAGGAATGCCGAAAGAAATTGAGGAAAGTGACTTAGAAGAATGTCAAAAGTTCAAAAGCAAGAAAAACAAGTCGGGGTCAATTTTCTGGGGTACTACATAATTAAAAAACACATTAACTGCAGATGATGATGGCATACCTAAGGAAGCTATATCAGTGTATTTGTCACTGAATGCATAAACATTGACAGCAATCTGAAACTTTGAAAAATCGGCAGCCATTTGCTTATAAAATGGATCCTCAGCCACTCTTAAATTATGTTCTTTATCTGTTCCGAAAACTCGATGATCATCTCCCCGCAACCTAAGTCGGCCAATACCAAGAGATGGGAGCGTATTCTGGAAAATCAACAATTTACCCCCGAGCTGATTCTGCATACATAACACAAGCACTCTGTTATAGAAAATGTAGCAATCGAGTAATTATGAAGTGTATCTTGGACAAATACATAGCAAATTTCTAAACATAAGAAGAAAATTTTCAGAAGAAAATGACATGCAATGTAGAAAAACAAGCACGCACCATAACCATGAATGCTGATTTAAGAGCAGGGCCGAAAGCAGATTCAACATTCATATTGTCCCGAAACATGGAGGGTAAGCTATCTAAGAATGTATCCACCACACTTCTTGAATCAGCTAAGTTGACAAGGAGATCATCTGGCAAGGGGACAAATATATCATCGACATCTGAGACCACCATCATTTGAGGCTGAGTTAAAGATGACTATTAAGAGAAAATGAACTAATTAGTTTACATATTACAACAAAGAATAAAACCAAAAAAACAGACAAGCGTTAGCATGAGAGTTCACTTGCCTTCATATTATAGAAATGTAATGTGCTATCAAATGTTATAAATCCAATTTGAGTACGTGGAGAGCCAGGCAGGTCATCCAAACAAGACTTTATTGTTTGAGCCACCACCTGTAAAATTATATGAGTTTATATCAATGTTTCATATTGTCCTACAAAAATAGCAGCGAGAAGAGATAACTGGACAGGGTAACCAACTGAAACAAAAATATTATTGCAATTTCCAAACCAAAAAGAAAAAATGTTGGGTATTCAGTTTGCTTATGGAATGGGAAAAGAAACCACACTGCCAGCTAGTTCGATTATTATTTGATTGTGGAGCGGGTTTTATAAAAGAATATACACCCTGTACTATAATAACATAACAGTTAACATTACCAAACCATGCACACCACTACAGAAACTATCAGCAATCATATGAGAACGCAATAAAAATTGCACCATTAGCATTACAAAACCACTTATTTCTACTTTATATAAATCCACCTAGCTAGCCTTATAAAGAACCAGCTCTCTTATACTAATTGATGGATCATTTAAAAAGGCATAAAAAATGAAAAAGTAAACTAAGGTAAGGTAGCATGCAGTTTAGCTAATAATCAAACAGGAGGGTTGATTAGCAAATCAGACAACTAAAAAAATCTACAAGGCGATACTATTTACATAAGCCTGAAGACACAGTATTCAATAACCAAAAGAAAATCTCAGATACATACAGAAACTTATGCCAGAAACAACAATATAGCAACCAAAGTTGCTTACCTCAACCATACCACTTCGAACTGCAGAGTACGATACATCAATGAGAAAAAAGTAAAGTGGTGGCATGGGTGGCCGCACCATATACTCAGTTGGTGCAACAAATTCAACACTACCCTGAGTAAGTTCAGGCCGTTGGGCCAAATCAATTCTATTTCCAGTAGCATCTAAATGTGCAAAGTAATCACCAGGCACTGCACGTCAGAGTACCAACAAATTTAGCAATTAGAAATACAGAAAATTTTCTACTTTAACACATTGATAAACATGAAGCAACCAAAATATTCTGCAACAGTAAAATCAGCCTAACCAAGGTCAGAATATAGGCTCCATCAAAAAATCAAGTATTACTCAAATGAAAAAAGAAAACACAAAATGGAATATTGGCAAAAGAATCCATACCAATATGATGCAAGTTAAAATGAACAGTTCAAACCATGAGAAGAAAGCTAATCAATTTGTATGACCCAGAATACAAAATTAAAGTTGACAAGAAGAGCAGAGGTTTAAATGGAAGAGCATTTTGGAGCCCTTTTTAAGGGATTTTTCAACTAGATTAAGTACTAAGTATCGACTGCTTACCATCATTAAGTAAAGCACATATGTTGCAACGCCACTTCCTCCCGCCATCTGTGAATGTGACATATGGATTTATATATGTACGACATCTTCTACAACGAACAATGCCAGTTGAAACAAAATTTATTACAGGCACCTCCTCCTAAAACAGGCAAGCAAACGTAAGTTAGAAAGTACAACCAGAAAGCATGAACACTTACAGATTATAAAGTAGAATTACAAACCCCATCAGGAGCTTCTGCAAGAGGGCAAACAACAGCACCGAGAGGCAAATGCCACCTTGATAGCAATGATTGTGAATTTGGAATGCCACTAGTAGTGAGTCTTAAGTATCTAGGCTTGCAATTCAATGGGTAAACCTCAGAAAGAGAAGTGGGCTCAACATCACCCTCTAGTGGCTTGGGTAATGCTTTTGGATCAAGTCCTGGATCCATTGACCCTGGTATAGTCCCTAGTGAGAGAGAGTTAAAGTTTTCTACCAAGCCCTGCATAACACCAGTAGGTGGCCCAGTGGTCTGTTGCATCACAGGTCTTGATTGCATGTATTGAGGAGCTGCAGCATACCCAGGTTGCTGGCCATAGTAAGGTGAAGACGGTATCTGTGGAGAAGATAATTGTGCAGGGGAAGGCATTTGTGGGGCTGTGGCATATCCAAAAGGTACAGTTCCTGTTTGAACAGGTGGTGCTTGAGGCTGGGGGCGGTATGAAGGGGGTCCTGATGCCGCAGGAACAAAAGAAGGTGGTGGGGACATATTTTGTTGCAAGGGTGGAGCCAAATTAGGAGGCCCAACGGGAGGTGCTTGGGCAAGGGTTGCCTGAGAAGAAGTGGGAAATTGTGGTGAAGGGAACCGCTGGAAATAATTTGATGCAGGTGGACCTTGTGGTGGTGTTAGTCCTGGCCTAGCAGCACCAGTTGATGCATATGGAATCATGCTTGGAGGAGCAGATGTAGAAGGTGGTCTGAATCCTGGGACCTCTTGTCTAGCCACAGGCCCTGATGACATGAAGGGACTTGCTACAGGTGCCTGGGTGGGTGGCGCTGCAAATGGTGTAGCAGCTGGCTTACCAGGATAGTTGGGACGACCAGGATTGTCAGTTGCCATGGGATCGGATTTCTTCTTTGTTTGGTCTTGTGAGACGACCACACCTGTGCATTTCAAGTACCGTGGAATCAAACACTATGTAGTAGTATGCAACACCCTTAAATACAAATTTTTGATCACACATCCTCATTGATAAGAAGAATTCACAAGAAAGGGATTAAGTTATATGAGAACTAGAATAATATGCAGGATAAAAGGTTCTCAAGGGACTCATCCAGCATATGTGCGTTCAAGCTTCTACAAATTTTCAGAAAGGAAATGGTTTCTAAGGCAATGGCCAACTGTCATGACATGATGACAACCACAATTCCTCAGATCAACATGTAAAAATTGACTATAAATATTCATATATGCTTATATTATCTTATACCACTTACTTGAGAAATGTGAATTTATTTTTCAGCCTATGTCATATGCCCCCAAATGACTCTTTATAGTACAAAATTAACTTCTTATAGAAAAGGCAAAAAATAATAGAAATATGTAATACCAAGCATTATGGATACAGTTTCACAGAAAACTATTTAAACCCTGACTTCAGTGCACAGACTTAAGTTGTAGTAGTTGACAAAGATCAACTATGTGATTCTTTTTAGTACATAAATCCAGATTTTACATGCATAAATACACCAATGCCCCAACGCAATAGATTAACTTCAAAGTGAGTAGATAAATACTCTCTATAAAAAAAACACGCCAGGGAGTTGGATGGGAACAGTTTGACGAAAGAGATTGTTAAAAAGATAACCCAATTCTAAACTAGATCTCAACGGTATCAGCATAAGACTATGAGGCTATTCAGTGGCGGAGGCAGGTGGGGCGCGGAGGCGGCCGCCCCCACCGGCGGCCGGGGGTTCTCAGCCAGCATCACAACAAAAATGAAAAGTTGGATCTTTCTCAATTGAGAAATAAGAACCACAGTTGAGATAAAGAGATTAGAAACAAAATTCAATTGAGAAGGACAAGTTCAAACCGATCAATTTTGGAGACGAATGAACTGTTCCTTCCGGTGAAGGATTCTTTCTCCGAGTTCGTCGTTCAGTCCTGATTCTCTCTCTGTTCGTTCCTAGGGTTGTTTATCAGATGAATGAAGTGTTCCTTCCTGCGATCCTCTTCCTCCTCCTTGCCGGATCGGAATTCGGATGGTCAATCGAAGAGAATCGGGCTTCCCGGAGCTTAATTTTCAGAGCGCATCGCACAGAGAGCGAGGGGAGAGATTTGGAGTTCTGACTTTTCTGAAGAGTCGTGATGCAGTTCTGCCAGCAAACTCGATACGGTTTTATTTAATTTCGTTGATTTCAATTTTCATGAAATAACACAATTGATATTTCGACCAAAAAAAATAAAAAAAAATAACACAATTGATAAAAAAAATATATAATAGCGATTTATACGAAAATAGGAAAATTCATGTATTATATATCACATTTATAATGGCTCCTCTAAAAAACAATCTACCTATCTATTACCTATCTATTATCTAGTAAGTAATACGATTTTTCGAATGGTTAAGAGCTTAAAAATAATAATATATTTTAATAATATATTTATTTATATTTAATTATTTTTTAATAGAATTTATTAGTTTTCTACGTGATTTAATATTTTTAACCTATGCCCTTATGCCCAGAAAAACTATAGCAATTTCTATTATCATATTATGCCACATTACCTTGTATTAAAATAATTATTTAAAATAGTGATAATAAAATTATATTACAAGTACTTTTGTATTTTTTATTTGTGATAAATTAGATTTTAAAATATTAAAAATATACTTTGTTCGATTATAATCTTATCTTATTCTATGTAAAGTAAATATAGATAAGGAAATATTTTTATCTTATCATACACACTAATTGTCAGGACAGACGGTCTCATGTGCTTTGTTTTTGTTTTGTTTTGCTGTCTTCGTTTTAGTGTTTTGTTGTGTGTGTCTTTTTCTGTGTTTCTGTTGAGTTGGTGTGTCGTGGTGAGTTGCTTGTTTTGGGTGTCGACTGTGGTATTGTGCTCTCAGGTTTCTGATTGGGGGTCCTACCCGGGCCTTTCAGGGCACTCCCCCTCAGCTTTAAGCCAGGGGTGTTCCTATCCTGGCCCCCCAGATTCTGCTGAAGCGGAGTACACTGGGTCATTGTTGTTGTTGTTGTTATCATACACACTAATAATAATAAAAAATTATTTGTTATTTTTTTTATTTATCTTCTTTCCAAAAATAACACAATAAAATATATTAATTTTGACATCATTTTAATGTGATTTTTTATTTTATAAGATGAAACTAAAAAATACGGAGTATTGGTTTTAATTGATTTGTTTGTAATTTTAAAAAATTTATTTATCTTCTTTCTTAACATTAAAATACAAAATTTATTAATTTAATATAAAAAATTCATTTTGCTTTCCAAAAAACAAGGCCCAGGTCATGTATTTCTAAATCTTTTCCATTATAAAGAACATTGGTCTCCAAGTATCCATATGTATAGGCGCTATGAAATTGATACGAGTTGAAATTAAAGCTTAAACTTATTTAGAAGCTGAATTTTATAGTTGGAATTCATAAATTATTTTATAGGTGGGTCTGAATAGATCTGTCAAAAACTGACCTAACCCGTTAATCCGACCCGACCCGTCCGATAATTTTAGGGTTAAACCCGAAAATTTAAACCCTAAATCCGAAATAAACCGAACCCGCTATAACCAGAACCCGTTGGGTTGAAACCCGAAACCCCTTGAGTTGACCGATTTAGCTTATTTATAGAATTTTTTAAATTTATTTTGAAACTTATAATATATTTTATTATTAAAATAAATGAAAATAATATATTATAATTAAATATTATTATTTAATTAAAAATTAATTTTAATAATCATAAGAAAAAAGGATATTTTAGACCCGCTGGTCAACCCGACCCGGCCGAAAATCCGTTGTAACCCGACCCGATTGATCCGTGACCCATAACGACCCGGAACCCGATTTAACCCGAACTCGAAATGACCGAACCCAAACCCGCCCAACCCGACCCGATTGACAGGTCTAGTTCTGAACCATACAAGTTGAACTGAAATGGAGATATTGCCTGGTGGTACCAAACACAGTTAAATAATATCTGTGGTGTCGAAGTTAACTGACACTTCTGTATAACAGTATTTAAGATCTGGCCCAATTAAACTAATTGGGCTTTCCAATATGGGCCGGTAACTAACTGTGAATAGCCCATTGGGCTGTCCTTGCATTCTTGGAGCTATCCTAGATAATTCAAACATGCAAGTCGTCACCAACGTAAATGTAGTGCACCAAACTCCATAACACACAATTTGGTGTATTTTCATATAACATTTTCTCCATTACCAAACACGTAACATTGATCCAATCCTAGTACTATATGATGTCTCTTAAATTTTCCATAAGCTTACATCCCATTAATAAGAAGCCAAAGATGGCAACAACACAATGCACAAAGAAGATGAAGTATGATCATACAGGAGTATGCCGTCTGCGTTATAATACGCGATCTAAACAGACTCAACTTTAAAAGTCTGAAAGATGAACCCTATAACTTTAAGAAACACAAGCATATATCAAACGCCTCTGAAAGTGTGTGCTAGCAGCCAACCCGCCAAGTACTTGTGTGCCTGGTGAGTGAGGTGGAGCCCGTCCTAACTTAATTGCCACTTCGGATCTTAACAAGTCGACACTCCAGGGGTCCCATGCGACCTGCTTGCGTTGTAGTTGTAGGTATTGTTTTCATCCCCGCATCATGCCTTAAACAATCCATCATTCTCAAATCCTAAGAAAACAGAAAGTGTTACAAATACAATTCATTCCTTAGACTTGTTTCAATTGATTAACCTTAAACACTAATCAGGAAAAAGAATGAGGGATTTGACCACTTCCATAAAAATTGCTATAATGTACTCGTAAAATGTAGCCTTGTTCAAATAACCCATAACCCGACCCGTAAAGGCTCATGGGTCAGTATTTTTTGGGATTACGGATTACGAGTTGATCCATAAAACCCATAGTCCTTAATATTATATTTTAAAATATTTTTTTATAATAGTATAATAATATTTACACTTTATACTAATATATTAATACCCTAATCGTTGAACTAAGTAGTCATTTTTTTTAAATTCAACAAACAGGTTAAAATATTCCATAATCAAGCCAAGCCTATCAAAAGGGTCAACCGATCAAATGAATTATTTTGACCCACTTGACTCGTTTGACGGACCTATGACCCAATTTCCAGGTCGGGACACGGTCGACTAATTTTGTTAAGGCGACCGGACTACAACCAACAGAAAAAATACAGGTACAATAACTTGACTAGCACCATAATCAATCGCTTCATGCACAAGATCATTTGATTATCACATAAATCTACTATGTCGAATTAACAAATACAACAAAGTCATCATCTTTATATTGATGGTGACTTTGCAATATTTGTGGCTAGAATTAACTTTAAGGGCCGATTTATGTATGAAACAAAACTAATACAAACTCGGGGTTACCAATTGAGCATTGTTAGATTTTGATTAAGACATATTCTAAAGTTAATGCGTGAAATATCCATTAAAGTTATTAAAATCAAAATAAATAAAAACCAAACCTACACATCAGCAAAACAAATTTATTGAAATCATATAACACCAAAGAATAACACACCAAATTTTACATATACGTTTTTCATCCAAACATTTCCCCAAAATTAAACATAATATATCGTTTCACTTTTATTATATGATATCGCTTCAAATCTTCCATATCCGATTGCACAAGCATTCAAAGTTGTGCCTTTGAATATCCATACATGAGTCATGACTGAGCCAAGAACAAAATCAAATCTCAGATTATTGTGTACTTATTTTGGAAATACATGCATCAAATGGCATTGAAATTGTGTTCGAGCAGCCAATTTGCCATGTAGTTGTATGCTTGTTGAGTGAGGTGAATCCCATCCCAATGCACTCTCTTTTTCGGGTCTGAACAAGAAGACACCCCCGAGGATCCACAAAACCTATTACTATCGTAATTGTAGGTGTTGTTCCCATCTCCACAACATGTCTTCAAGAGTTCATCTTTTTCGAATCCTGATAAATTACAAGGTTGAAAATTGTTGGTTAAACCTAAGTTGGTGATGCATTATATTTCTTCCTAAAACCAATTAATAATATGAGATAAATACTTTCTTAATGTGAGAATTATAGTCCCACATGTTCTACAAGTACAACTAACTTAACCTATCTAACACTCAGACAACAAATCCAGTATTTTAATTTATATATAACTACCCTAAATATTGGGTGGGCGAATGACCAAATCCAAATAACAGTGTGTAGCATCAATCGCTGAATCAAAACCAAACAATCTAGAAACAGTTCCAGAATAAAACCTGGTCTATTTTGATACTATATTCAAATTTATGGGTCGATTGACTAGGGATCGTGGATGTTTAAGTTCAATATATTAGCTTAGTGAGATTTTATCATAAAATCGATTAATAATATGAAGAAAGAAAAGTAACTAACCAAGGGAAGAAGCATTTTGAAGGAGCCATGCAAAGGCAGAGTAAAGATCTCCATATGAAATAGAAACACTTGGATGTTGATGTTGAAGCTCCATCACAACATCTTGAATTTTGAGATTGTGGTACTGAATGAACTCATTCATTACCTTAATGCACTTGAATTCATCGTATATAGAGGTGTCATTTGATGCTAAGTAAGTAACAAGGATGAAGGGATAACAACCATAATGAAAGTACCCCGGTACAACCACATGTGTAGCACCATTATCAATCACTTCTTGCACAACAACACACGATCACTCAAAATCAAGTCTATGTTAGATTAACACGTCCAAAATGCCTATTTATTTTTTAAGCTATGATGATCGAATAGTCAGTATACTGATTGACCCAATGTAAGAAAGGGTGATGAGATTTTTTTCAACTAAGTGAAGGAATGGATATAGAAATCGAACTCGGACATGCCAACATTATTGACGTTTAATACCTCCTTATACTAGGTAATCCAATTCACTAATAAGTGGTAACCTGTGACAAAATAATTGCATACTAACTAATTTTGCTTACATTGATAGCATTTTTGATCTCGTGAATCACATTAGGGACAAGATTGTATGCAGCTTGCAAGCCTTTTGAAACAACACTCGAGTAGTCATTTACTCCTATTGGCCCAACTATAAAGAGTGTCTTTCCAAACCTATTCTTACATTCTAGTATGTGTCAAGCCATCAATAAGTGAGCCTCTCACAAATACAACGAATACAAATTAAGTATAATGATTCCAAACTTAAATACCTTCTCTGGAAGAGCATATATTGGAATTTAAATGAGTTTTGAACCATCCGACTTGAACTGAGAGGGAGCTATTGGTAACTGGCACTGTAATGCCCAAGAGTGCAAGAAATGAGGTGTCAAGTGCATACGAAGCAGACACTGCAAAGCTCACTCCATGAATAAAATCGGCATCCTTCTCCAAGTATGGATTCAGAAGCGGTATTTGAAAAGCCTTTGCTGAAAGAAGAACAAAACAAACTAACATGTTCTAGATGACTTAAAATCAGAAAGTAATGCAAGGCCTTTGCAAAAAAACATCAACTTTGCAAAACAACAACAACAACAACAAATACAACAATAACAACATTGACCCAGTAAGGTTCCGCTACAGCGGAATCCAAGGGATCAAGGTGGGGGTACCCCTGTCCAAGGGAAGTGGGTATGCCCGACGAACCTAAGAAAAACTGAAATTTCAGCTATGTGACAATAATAACTGAATTTAGTTAGAATGTACCAAAACTGATATAGGGATTAAATCCATCTTAAATGCAATGTATAAAAGTAATGGGCGTGAGGATGCACCCCAAAAAAGAAGAACATACAAAACAAACAAATATAATTTTTAGTAGTTCTATTTGTATTATGATTAAAGATAATATTGTAACTTTATCGTGTTTTGGGCTTATAAAGATAGAACCGTGTTAGGGTTGTATTTATTCATCCATAAAATCAGTAAAGGAAAATCCTACAAAGGATGGTTAGCTCCAAATTATTTTGTGTCTTTTCTCGTATGTTTATCAATTCACCCAAATTCACAACAATATACTCGTACCATATGAACAAAAAAAACAATTAAGCAAAGTTATACTTGTAGAATATTATAGTTACCCAAAAAGTCGATGATGAGAAAACCATCAGAACAACGACCAGTGGGGGGTTGAAACAAGGTTTCCCCATAAGGGCGAGATGAGCAGACTATTGCATTCTCTCTTATCTCGTTTCCTGTATCAGAATATGAATCGCCAAATTGGTAAATGGCATCAAATGCACTATTGCCAAGAGGATGGAGAAGGATAACAAAAAGAAGACACAAGAAGTAATGACTCCATAAAGCCATTGCTTGAACTACAATGAAGAGACTAAAATATGTGATTTAACATTGGATTATTAGCATGGATTATATAAAGACTACGTGCATGCTAGATTCAAAAAGGCACGTAGTGATTTCAACAATATTTATGTTTGGTCATTAATTGGTTACCATTAGTCTAAGAAATTAGATAGTGATTTCAACAATATTAAGGGTTGGTCATTAGTTGCTGTTTGCCATTAGTCTAAGAAATTATAGTTGGCTTGTTTCTTTCAGTTGAGATATATGTATAACTTAGAATTAATTTTCAAACTATTGTACCATATGGCCACTAAACGAAGCAATATCAAATATTTTTCTACTATGAAGACGCAAGTCATAATAAATAAATGAGCCAACATTATGAAGGTCACATACATAAAATGATAACAAATTGCACCTTTTCATAAGAATTAAGAACGACGTTAAAAGTTGATTCCTGTTTCAGAATGCGCACAAGTTTGGCCCAATTACGGTAATTAGGATTCAATGATGGGCCTGGATAGCCTATTGGTCCTTTTCTCCTACTTGCAGTTTTTTTGGTTCGATCCTTTCCTGCTTTGTTGTACTACACTTAATTATTTAAATTATCAAATAATAATAAAAAAAACTATATATATATCATCAATATACTATTACTAAAGTCGAATCTTCTTGCTTATGTGTCACCCATCTAACTATGCCACATAGACATTTTTTAATATTCATTTACCTCTTTATCCTTAGTTTTATTTAGAATTTACATTCCCTACATATTATATTATAATAATAGTATCCCATTTATCGTTAGTACTTACCATATTAAATAAAAAATCAATAAGATATGCTATTGATAAGCATTTCATGTCTATTATAATAAACTACATCATTTATTACTATTACTTACCATATTCAACTAATAAGTATGGAAATATTATTTAGCCTTTTCTGTATTTATTTTCATGTATGTTATAATAATATTATCTAATTCAAAAATTAAATCACCTATGATATTATAAATAAATAAATACTATTATTTACTTCTTTTCTTACATTCCCTACATATCATAATAATTTTCGCTTGAAAGTTTTATTGAGGAAAATATTTTATTTTTATTGAATGCGTTTATGTAAATTCGATTGACGAGTACAGTTCTTACAAAAAAAATCTCAAATCATAGTCGTGCATGGCACGACCGGGTCTTGCTAGTTTATATTCTAAATGCTTATTCTCATATATTTATAGAGTTTTGTGATACAAATTTGTAGTCAATATTTTTAAAAGCTAAAAAGGTGATTATTTAACAATTTTTAATATAAAAGGAATAATAATAATTTTTTATTATAAAAATGTATAAATATATGAGAATAAATATTTAGAATATGAATATATTTTTTAAATTTTTTATTATTATTTGATGACTTAAATAATTAAGTGGATCATGATCTACTCTCCTTCATTGTGCTCGTCGTTCAATAATTTGCACAATGATAAGATTGAAGCAACAAATGGAATAATCCATGAAGAAGGCAATATACTTACAAATGCAAGTATGTTGATGAGTTATAACGATTTTTTTTTAACTAGGTACTACACGTGCAAATACAACCTTAGTTTTTTTTTGTATTTTTTAATAATGATTTTTTTTTCAATATAACAAACAAATCTGATAGATTAAGAGATCAACACATCGACAATTAGACAAGCAATAAACACAACCTAAGTTACCCTTAGCATCGCATATTTTCACTTGTGCAGGTTGAATGGGATTTAATATTTATTTAAATATCAAAGTGATATTTTAAATCATATGCATCCAACTATACTAACTCATAAGATTAAAAATAAATATTTTAAATTTATAAACCTTGACAAAAAAAATATTTTAGACACCCACCAACCATTGAAATATTATGAAAATATACCTTGACTAAAATAAGTGATGTTAATGTTTTTTCATGATGTGACTGACTGACATATCATCATGAAACTAGTGTTATTCTCATACCTTGTACGGGTTTAATATAAAAATCATTTTATAAAAAATATTTTCGACTTGTTCTTAAAAAAATTTCCCGAACACATTTTTCACGACTAAATCACATTTTTTTAGTGTTATTCATGTACCACGTACGAATTTAATATAAAAGTCATTTATAAATTATTATAGACTTGTTCTTAAAAAAAATTACAAACACATTTTCACAAATTACACTTCTTTTAGTAACGAATTACAAAATATTAATTTTTAGTTGGTGGTGGTTTTTGGGATAGTGGAAAAAGTGGATAAAGTGAAAGTGGTTTAAAAAAATTAAAATTATTTTCTTAGTAAAATTAAAAAAATATTAATTTGTTAATGGGTGGTGGTTTTTGAGATAGTGGGTAAGTGAAAGTATTTTAGAAAAAATAAAAAATATTTCCAATTGCGGCTCAACTTGTCTTTTTAACTTGATTTTCTTGTTCAATAAAAGTTGTCATTTAACATATTTTAGTCCATTTTTTCTAATAATATCCCTACTAATTAAAAATATTTACATAAATCTACAAAATAGGATAAAAGATCTTAACAAAATGGAGGATAGTTAAGTCAAATCAAGCGATTTCCTTAATTTTTAAGATAAAGTCTAAAACGACAAATTTAGCTTAACGAAGGGAGTATTAATTTGTTAATGAGTGGTGGTTTTTGAGATAGTGGGTAAATAAAAGTATTTTAGAAAAAAATAAAAATATTTTAAATTATCAAGGGTTTAAATTTTCACAAAGACTTGATTTTTGTTTTATAATTTTACTAGGTAGATTACACGCACCTATTAATTGAAAATTAGCATTACACAATTCACATTTATTAAAATGAAAACAAACATACATACCAAACTTTATTAAAATGACTCTGGGCCATACATAGACGTACACGTACACAAACATAAGTATACAAGCCAACTCACTCGTGAGGACGTAACTCTGAGCCAATAACAAATTAACACTCAGATTATTATATATTTTTTTTAATATATACGCCATTTCACAAGCATAAGATTAGGAAACACAAGTATCAAATGGCTTTGAAAGTGTGTTCGAGCAACCAATTTGCCATGTAGTTATATGCCTGTTGAGTGAGATGGATCCCGTCCCAAAATACTCGTTTCGTCGGGTCTGGACAAGATGGTACTCCTGGCGTCCCACAATACCTATTTATATCGAAATTATAGGCATTGTTCCCTTCTCCGCAACATGTCTTCAACAATTCATCTTTCTCAATTCCTGATAAATTAATCAGAGGATTAAAAAATGTTTGGTCAAACCCTATGATTATAAATATAGCCTAACAAAGGTAAGTAACTGACGTACGTACCAAGAGAAGCGGCATTTTGAAGGATCCATGTGAAGGCGGAGTAAAGATCTCCATATGAAATGGACACACTTGGATGTTGAAGTTGAAGCTCGTTTATAGCTTCTTGAAGCTTTAGATTATGATACATTATGAATTCATTGGTCGCCTTGAAGCAATTGAATTCGTCATACAAGGAGGCATCGTTTGATGTCATGCTAATGTTAGATAGGACGGATGGGTAACAACCCAAATTAAAGTATCCCGGTACAACCACATGTGAAGCACCATTATCAACCACTTCCTACACAAGGTCACTCAAAGATCAAATCTATGTTGGAATAACAAATACACATGATTTTTAATGAAAAACTTTTTATGACGAGGAATCCATCTTGCGATGGTAAACCTTGAGCTCATGACCTAACAAACAAGAGCCGTGAACTAATGGAAGGAAAGATGACGAGACAAAATATATAAAATTCATATTAGAGTTTGTGGACCGTTCATGTGGGGGTACACACAACTGTTTGTGTGCATTTGCATGTTAGGCCCAACACATAAGTCCATTGGGGTTTTATCCTAAAACCAATTGGCAATATGAGGAGTAACCCACGAGCTTGTATAGTTGTTTTGTTTAGTCCTAACTTTCAGGTTTGAAAATGACATTCTCAACATTCAAAAATAAGTGGTAAGTAGTGAGAAATGATCATATACTAGTTTTACTCACATTAATAGCTTCTCTGATTATCTGAATCACATCAGGGACAAGATCGTAGCCATTTTGGCCACTCGTAACAGCATACGTGTAGTCATTTCCTATTGGTCCAACTATAAAGAGTGTCCTTCCAAACCTATACTTGCATTCTAATGACAAACCTTCAATAAGTGAGTCTTTCACAATTAATTACAACCAATGTAAATTAATCAAGTACAAAGATTACGAAGAAATTAACATACCTTCTTTGGAAGAGCATATATTATTGGATTTTAGGTGAGTTTTGAACCACCCAAGTTGAACAGAGAGACTGCTACTAGTTAAAAACCCAGTAATACCCAAGAGTTCAAGAAATGAGATGTCAAGTGCAGTAGAACCAGATACTGCAAAGTTCACTCCATGAACAAAATTGGCATCTCTCTCCAAGTATGGATTCAGAAACGGTATTCCGAATGCTTTTGCTGGAAAAGAAAAGGGTTAACCTATAAACTTTTTATGGGTCGATTGGCTAAAGATTGCGCATATGCAATTCCAATGTAAAAGCCTAGTAGGATTAATCTTAAAGTCAGTCAGCAATAGGAGGAGTAACTTATCAACTTATATATTAAGGCCTTATTTGTCAAAACTAGCGGTAGCATATAGATGTAGCGGACTAGCGGTTGAAAGTAACAGTCCAATGAAAATAAAATGTTAATGTGTTCGGTTGAGGTTGCTTTTGAGGTTAGCTTATACTTATAAAATGACGAAATATGACATATGATTTTCCTTTTTGGTCGATGATAGATATGGGAAGTAAATAAATCTGAAACGCTTATTCAAATCCCAAAAAGCTTTCTAGAGTAGCTGCCAAATACACGTTAGAAATACCTCTGCCACTGGTTATACTAAACATTCTAATAGCATCTAAAATAGAATTTTAAAATCTAGACACTAGTATTTTGGGCTTGGAAAACAAAGCCTTAGTTGACAAGCTACTTCTCAATGAAGCAACGTTGTACTTATAAAGTAGTATAGTTACCCAAAAAGTCGACGATGAGAAAGCCATCTGAGCAACGACCAGTGGGAGGAAGAAATAAGGTTTCCCCATAAGGCCGAGCTGAGCAGGATGCTGCAATCTCTCTAATATCATTTCCTGTATCAGAAACTGAATCGCCAAATTGGTAAATGGTATCAAACGCATTGTTGCGAAGAGGATGGAGGAGGAGAATATAAAGGAGACACAAGAAGTATTGATTCCATAAAGCCATTGTTTGAACTACAATGAAGAGACTTAATGATGCGATTAGCATTGGATTATATAGAGACTATACGTGCTAGATTCAAAGAGGCCCATAGTGAATTCAACAATATAAATGTTAGTAATTTGGTGATTAATTGCTTACCTTTAGTCTAAGAAATTATAGTTGGCTTGTTTCATTCAGTTGAGAATTAATTTTCCAACCATTGTACCATATGGCCACTGAACGAAGCAATGTCAAATAGATTGCACCATTTCAAATGTGTCCTAAGAACGACATTAAAAGTTGATTCTTGTTTCAACAAAATTTAATCTCGAGTCGTTACTATACAATAATACTCCATCTTTCACTGTAATTGGTGTCATGGTGTGTCGAATTGATTCTTGTTTCAACAAAAATTGATCTCGAGTCGTTCCTTTGACAATTTGGTCTTAAAAATTGCCTTCCGATCAACAACTACTGACATTACCGTTTCTCTGTTTGTCTCAATGGACTTTCATAGAAAATTAGGTTTTCTTAGTCTCTATTTGTGAGAGATTAAATCAAATGAAAATTAGGCTTATCATAAAAACTAGAAATGAATCTGGACCATCCGATTGAAACACTAGAAATGAATCTAGGTCATCCGATTAAAAAAATATTTATTTTCTTACTTTAATTTTTAAGTCTTTTTTACGTATGTAGAATGATATAAATCGAGTATGAACATAAAATGTGAACATGCAATACTAATATGTGAACGTATCTATAACTATATATTAAAGCTATACCTTTTCGAGTCACCAGAACGATTCTGGTCCCACCTCATATTTACAAAATTAATTTTTATTTCTAATATTTTAACTTTTTCCTATTAAATTCTTCTTTAACTTTTTAAATCTATTTTTAACATCAAACAAATATCTATTTAGTATAACAATATCTTTTGAAAACTTCCTTATACAAGTATTTAAAATTAAAGATAAAATATTTTAAAATAAATATAAATCTTTTAGCATATATCTTTTGATGAATTTATTTATAGATATATAGTGATTTTTTATAGATAAATATTTATAATTTTTTAAATTAATAAAAATAGATAATAAAATATTTAATTGATATATTGAAATATTTGATAATCTCTAAATTTACGTAAATGAAAAGTAATAAAATATGAAGATATTTGATTAAAAAATTATACATTCTATGAACAACAAATTAATTATATTAAAGTTTATATTATATTTTTATTTATTTATTAATATCATATTCATAATGTCTATAAAATATCGAATCGTAGTCGTACATGGTACGACGAGTATAACTAGTCTATATTATATGTGAACATATACTAAATTTTCTGAAGTTAAAATGTGGTTATATGTGACAACCCTTGTAATAATATGAACATGTGTATAAAATATGTAAACAGAATGTAAAATGTCAAACGTCTTGTATTTGGCAAAAAATAAACGAATAAATAAATAAAAATTTATTTTATTTTTTTGTCAATTTTTTTAAAGTCATTTAACGCATGTATGATTATTTAATCGAACATAAACATATGACCATTAAACATGAACAAACAATACTAATATGTGAACACACTTGTAATATATGTAAACGTATTATAAAATCTCTGAACTGAAAAATGTGATAATATATAAACATGTTTTATAACAGTGCGAACATATGCATAAAATATGTGAACGTAACGTAAAAAATTAAATATCGTATTTTTGGAAGAAAAAAAAGAAGTGAAACTAAGAAAAAAAATAATTTTTTTTTTAATTTTTTGTCAAAATTACCATTTTGCCCCTATCATTTTTAATCTTAGTCACCTATTTCTCAAATCCAAGAGTCCTCATTTGTTTCTAGTTTTAATGATAAGGCTCGTTTTCATGTGAATCAACCTCCTATTTGTAATACTAAAAAAAAGAGGACAAACGAATTTTATTAATTTAACTTGTTTTTTATCCATTTTTTATCTAATGTTTCTCAAATCTAATGTTTTAACTTTAAATTGTAACACTACTGGAGCACAATCCGTCAACGGGCTATGATACTGTGTTCGAGCAACCAACTTGCCATATATGTATGCATGATGAGTGAAGTGGGCCCCATCCCAACTTATTCGCTTTTTCGGGTTTGTACAAGATGACACTCCTCGGGTGCCACAAGGCCTAGTTACATTGTAATTGTAGGCATTATCTCCATCTCCGCAACATGTCTTCAACAATCCATCTTTCTCAAACCCTGATAATGAATAAATCATAAGATTGAAAATTAACCGTCGGCTAAAACCGGGATTAGGTTTACATTTAAAGGAGATTTAACCGCGTTTTTCATAAGAATGACATACAAACTTTACACTTAGCTAGACAACAATCAAAATGTTTATTTTTTATTGGAGTTTATGCAATATAGTTGAGAAAATAGAGGCGAATTAAGTAACTGACCAAGAGAATTATCATTTTGAAAGAGCCATGTAAAGGCAGAGTAAAGATCTCCATACAAAATAGAAATATTTGGATGTTGATGTTGAAGCTCCTTTATTAATTCTTCAAGCTTTAGATTATGATACTTTGCGAACCCGTTCATCACCTTGAGGCACTTAAATTCATCATACGCTAAGTTGTCATTTGATGCAAAAGCAACAAGCATGGTTGGAGTGCATCCGAAATGAAAGTATCCTAGTACAAACACATTTCATCGAGGTGCCATGATCAATCACTTCTTACACAACAACACAAGGTTAAGAAGTGTGTTTAAACAGATATTCCATAGCAAAAGATTCTATAGTTTAAACCAAATCTTGAGATAAAATATCTCTATTGATAAAAAGATATTTTTTTCTATTTTTTTATGGAAATATTTTTATCAACAGAGATATTTTATCTCAAGATTCTATTATGAAATAATTTGTTCAAACTACTTACAAAAATAAAGACTTGGTTTCAAACTATAAAATTTGTTGCTTTCATATTTTAATCATTTTTTCAACAAAGGTATTTTTATATAAATGAAGATTTGGTTTAAACTATAGAATCTTTTGCTATCCTTTCATGAAAATATTTCTATCTTTAGTGATGTTTTATAGAAATATTTTATTCATAAACAATTATTAGAATTATAAAAATTATATACTTAGAAGATATCTATCAAAAATATTTTTACCAATAGCGATAATTTATACTAGAATTACTAACGATAAAAATATGTTGTGTGAACCAAGTCTTTTTTATTGATCAAACATTTTCAATCGATTTTTCAAACTATTTTTTTATTATATAAGAATTTTAGCTATTTAGTCACCTCTTTTTCTATTGATGAAAAGAATTTGTGTATAATATTGGATATATATTTGTGGAAGATGAATGTATTAATTCAGAACGTAAAATAATTATTTTTCATATAAAATGTAATTAAAATTTTTTAGAAAATCCGCGCAGGGTGTAGGAAACTATTCTAGTTACACTTAAATCTGACGTGTTTTATTTTTATACTCATTTTTCTTTTTCTTTTGTAAATAGCAAAACAAACGGAAGTTATAAGAAATTAGAAAGAAAGGGTGTGAAAGTCTGGGGGCCATAACAGAACCCAAGGGTATATATGTAGGCTAATTTAGCCTAAATAACGGGCTCTCTTTATAGCCAAACACAACCCAAATAACGGGCGGAAAGTCCGTGGGCCATAACAGGGGGTCATGTGCATACATAAGCCCAACACAAGCTCAGTGAGGTTCCATCCTAAAATCAATTGACAATAGGAGGAGTAACCCAATTTAGCTCTCAACTTCCAAGTAGTTGAAATCCCGTGATATTCACGGGATACTTTTATTAAAAAACTATACAATTATACGGTATTAATTTAAAATAATAAATATATTTATATAATATCATAATAAATTATGCAATAGACAATTTATTTGTAGAGATCTTGTCCAAATTTAGATTGAAATTATTAAAATATTGATTTTATTTTTTATTGAATATTTTTAAATAATATTTTCCTATTTTTTTTAGACATTAATATGTATAAAATACTTGTTTTTTTTTATAAAGATAATAATAATTATGATAGGTTATATATAAAGCATAAAGCATAATATAATTATTAAAATATTTTTGTAAAGTTAATTTATTAAAATTATATATTAGGGTTTTTATCTTTACTCTATAATAATAAGAATGTTTGTAAATATGAAAAATATAATATAAAGATTAGTATAGAAAAGAACATTGTCCGATATAAAATATAGACAAAATTATCTATGTATTATTTTGAATTTTATTAATTTAAATTAAAATTCGAATTTTTATTTTTTTTTGACATTTACATATAATCTTAGTCATCAACATAAAATTATATCTTTTTTCTCAAAATAAAAATATATCAACACAACAAAATTTACTTTTTAAAATTATATCATTATATTGATATAAATTTTATAGTTGAAGCTCAAGCCTTGTTAAAAGATAAAAAATATATATATATTAAGACCCTAAATCTTGTTAAGAGATAAAGATATTAAATTAATATGGAAAATATCATCTCATAGAAATTTATGTGTATAAAAATTATATAAATATGTTATCTATTATAGTAAACTAATACATAATCCATAAATAGAAAATTGTATACATAAAAAATTATATAAACATATTATCTATTTAGTATATATAGCAAGAATACTATAAGTTGTTACAAAATTTATAAAATATAATTTCATATTAGTTTATTCAAAAATGCCACGTGGCACAAATTTTACAACAGATTTGAGTTCAGCTTTATAATATATTAGGGTAGATGTGGGAAGAGAATTCTCAACAAAGGGCATGGACCGAACTAGCTTAAAAGCGCAGGGATATTATGTGGAATAATTTTTTTTAGAGCACCACTCGAAAAAAAATAAAAAATTGAGTGGCACCCTTCAGAATTTAATGAAAACAAACATAAATACCAAACTTTATATCAGCATAGTAAATTCGATCACTGAAATCTGATAGCACAAGAATTCAAAGTTGACTTAACATAATTACACGTACACAAACATACGTATAGAAGTCACATCATACGTATAAGATTATTGTATTCATACATAGACGTACACGTACACAAACATAAGTATACAAGCCAAACACACTCGTGAGGACGTAACTCTGAGCCAAGAACAAATTAACACTCAGATTATTATTTTTTTTTTAATATATACGCCATTTCACAAGCATAAGATTAGGAAACATAAGCATCAAATGGCTTTGAATGTGTGTTCGAGCAGCCAATTTGCCATGTAGTTGTGTGCCTGTTGAGTGAGATGGATCCCATCCCAAAATACTCGCTTCGTCGGGTCTGGACAAGATGGTACCCCTGACGTCCCACAATAGCTACTTAAATTGAAATTATAGGCATTGTTCCCTTCTCCGCAACATGTCTTCAACACTTCATCTTTCTCAAACCCTGATAAATCAATGACAATGTTAAAAGATGTTTGGTCATGTTGTAACGACAGATCGACGAGAACAATAAACAAAATCAACATGGAGATTTACGTGAATAAACAAAATCAACATGGAGATTTACGTGGTTCGATAACAATGTTACCTACGTCCACGAGCATTTCGAGAGTACATATTATTAAGTATTTCGAGAGTTTATATAGTGACTCAGGAAACCTTATTACAACTTATGGGTCGTAAGCACAAACAGACTGCGAGAGGCCAATTAAAAAATAATATTGTATACCGTTTGGGCGGGTGGACGCTGCCCCCTGGACCCCTGACCGGTCAGTAAGACCACCTTCGAGGGACAGCCTCGGACTCCCTGCCGCGGGTCTCAGTCCCTGGACCCCTGGTGTTGTCGGGGGCTCTGCCCCCGAACCCTTGGCGGGTTCCAATCAACAACATATCCAAGGAATATTAACAGGCCAAACCCTGTGATTATAAATATGGCTTAACAAAACAAAGTAACTGGCGTACCAAGAGAAGCAGCATTTCGAAGGATCCATGTAAAGGCGGAGTAAAGATCTCCATATGAAATGGAAACACTTGGATGTTGAAGTTGAAGCTCGTTTATAGCTTCTTGAAGCTTTAGATTATGATACATTGCGAATTCATTGGACGCCTTGGAGCAATTGAATTCGTCATACAAGGAGGCATCCATTGATATCATGCTAGATAGGGTGGATGGGTAACAACCCAAATGAAAGTTTCCCGGTACAATCACATGTGAAGCACCATTATCAATCACTTCCTGCACAAGGCCACTCAAAAATCAAATCTATGTTGGAATAACAAATACACATGATTTTTAATTAAAAACATTTTGTGATGAGTAATGAAGTCCGTGGGCCGTTCACGTGAGGTGCACACGACCGAACGTGCATATATGCGTGTTGAGCCCAATGCATACGCCCATGTGGTTCCATCCTAAAATCAATTGACAATAGGAGAAGTAGCCCATAGACTTATATTGTATTTTCATTTAATCTCCACTTTCAGATGTGGGAATGCGTATTCTCAACAATGAAAAACCCATCTTACAGTGGTAACCTTGAGCTCATGACCTAACAAACAAGAGCCAAGTAAACAAGTCGAACTAATGGAAGAAAAGATAATAAGATAAAATATATAAAATTCATATTAGAGTTTGTGGGCCGTTCATGTGGGGGTACACACGACTGTCTGTTTGTATATGCGTGTTAGGTCCAACACATAAGTTTGTTGTAGTTTTACCCTAAAACTAATTGGCAATAAAAGGAGTAACCCATGAGCTTGTATAGTTGTTTTGTTTAGTCCTAACTTTCAGGTTTGAAAATGACATTCTCAACATGACATTTTGTATGAAAATGTGATTTTGATTGTATTAGAAAACGTAAAAAGTAGAGATAATAAACGTATTTCAAGAGTGTTTAAAATGTAATTTTAGAGGAAAAAATACTTTTGGAACAAAAGTGAAACAAAGCCTAAGTGGTAAGTAGTGAGAAATGATCATATACTAGTCTTACTCACATTAATAGCATCTCTGATTATCTGAATCACATTAGGGACAAGATTGTAGCCAGTTTGGCCGGTGGTCCCAAAAGCAAATGAGTAGTCATTTCCTCCTGTTGGCCCAACTATAAAGAGTGTCCTTCCAAACCTGTACTTGCATTCTAATGACAAACCTTCAATAAGTTAGTCTTTCACAAGTCCATCCAATTAAGTACAACGATTACGAAGAAATTAACATACCTTCTTTGGAAGAGCATATATTATTTGATTGTAGGTGAGTTTTGAACCATCCAAGTTGTACAGAGAGACTGCTACTAGTTGAAAACCCAGTAACACCCAAGAGTTCAAGAAATGAGACGTCAAGTGCAGTAGATCCAGATACTGCAAAGTCCACTCCATGAACAAAATTGGCATCTCTCTCCAAGTATGGATTCAAAAGTGGTATTCCGAATGCTTTTGCTGGAAAAGAAAAAGCTTAACCTATTAACTTTCTATGGGTCGATTGGCTAAAGATTGCGCATATGCAATTCCAATATAAAAGTCTGGTAAGATTAATCTTAAAGTCAGTTAGCAATAAAAGGAGTAACTTATCAACTTATATATATTAAGTTTATATTTAAGCCTTGTTTGTCAAAAACTAGATTAACTAGTGCTATCATATAGTTGTAGCGGACTAGGAGTTGAAAGTAACGGTCCAATGAAAATAAAATGTTAATGTGTTTGGTTGAGGTAGTTTTTGAGTTTAGCTTATACTTATAAAATGACGAAATAGGACATATGATTTATTAAGGAAACCACAATTTTCCTTTTTGGTCGAGGATAGATATGGAAATTAAAGAAATGTGAAACGCTATTTCAAATCTCAAAAAACTTTCTAGAGTAGCTGTCAAAAATCAAGTTCCTAAACATTAGATATACCCCTACCATTGATTATACCAAACATTCTAGTAGCGTCTAAAATAGAATTTTAAAATCTAAACACTAGCATTTTGGGCTTGGCAAACATGACCTTAGTTGACAAGCTACTTCTCAATGAAGCAATGTTGTACTTGTAAAGTAGTATAATTGTATAAGTTACCGAGAAAGTCGACGATGAGAAAACCATCTGAGCAACGACCAGTGGGAGGATGAAATAAGGTTTTCCCATAAGGGGGATTTGAGCAGAATTTTACAACCTCTTTTATAGAGTTTCCTGTATCAGAAATAGAACCGCCAAATTGGTAAATGGCATCAAACGCATTGTTGCGAAGAGGATGGAGGAGGAGAACATAAAGGAGACACAAGAAGTATGGACTCCATAAAGCCATTGCTTGAACTATAATGAAGAGACCTATAAGATGCAATTAGCATTGGATTATTAACATGGATTATATAAAGACTACGTGGTTGCTAGATTCAAAGAGGCCCATAGTGAATTCAACACTATTAATGTTTGTTTGGTGATTAATTGACTACATTTAGTCTAAGAAATTATAGTTGGCTTGTTTCATTCCGTTTGAGAATTAAATTTCCTGTTAGATAAATATATATATATATATATATATATATATATATATATATATATATATAAGGGAAGGAATTTTTGAGTTCACTAGTGAGCTAGTGACCGATCAAGGGCATCCTGTTAGATAAGGGTATGCAATCCCAAGTCAACTGCAAGTGGAATAGAGGAGACGTGTCGGAAAGAGCCAACGATGTAGTCCGCCATCGAATTGCACTCACGATGAACGTGCATAATACTCCAATCCCGAAAGAGAACCAATAAGCAGTGGATGTCCGAATGAAGCAACTCAATCTCCCACTGGCAGCGCTAGTCGCCAAGCACGGCTTTGACCAGCTGAAGATTATCGCCTTCAATCTGAATCCGAGAGACACCACGACTAATAGCCTCGAGAAGCCTCTGACGCAAGGCGATGGATTCAGATATAAGCACAAACTATCGACCAATCAATACTCCGTCGAAATGGATAGGGGAGCCACCAGAATTACTCCACAATATATGTTTTCAACACTCCATCTTTCACTGTATTTAGTGTGTCGAATTGATCTGCTTCGACAACATGCCTTCTCTGTCGAAATAGTAAAAAAAATTGTTTGTCGTGTGTGAATAAACTAGTTAAAATAATAAGATTAAAAGCTTTAACTTATCTTCTAATTTATATGAATAATAAAAAAAAATTAAAATTCTACTAGTAAGAGAAGAGATAAAAAATAGTGGGATAAGAAAGAAGATGGTGGAGAGCGGTGGTTATAAAACTATTACATGATTTAAAAAACTAGGTTAGGAGGACAAATAAAGTTTATTAATTTAACAAATTTTTATCTAATTTTATCTAATGTTTTAACTCTAATTCATCTATATATTAAAGAAGTGGCCAAAAATTGATTCATCTACGTTCTATTTTTGGTGTTTTAGGCTCTGTTCGGTATTTTCTAACTGAAGTTTAATGGGCAATTCAGCTAGCAGAAAAGCAAGAAACTTGGGTATAGGATAGGGATGGCAATGGGGCGGGGAATACCCTCCCCGTCCCCATCCCCTTTAGATATATGCTCCCCATACCCGTCCCATTACCCATCGGAGAATAAAATTTGTCCCATCCTCGTTGGGTCCCGTCCCCGTCGCGGATTCCCATCCCCACTTGATTTCCCCATTTATAATCCTCATCGGGGATTCACCATCTCCACTTGATTTCCACATTTATAATCCCCGTCGGGGATTCCTCATCCCCGTTTGGTTTTCCCCATTTATAATCTCTATCGGAGACTCCCCATTATTGAATTATGAATGAACTGATAAATCTTATTAAAGAGAATATCTCTATATAAATAGAGATAGGGACAGCCGCATGATTACAAATTAGGGTGGGCTAATTTTCGCCAAATTTTTTGGGTGGGCTAAATAACCCTAATTTACACTAAATTTATCTTTTTATTTTAATTTTTTTTACTAAATCTACCCTATTTTATTTTTTTTATTTGGGATTTTCGTTTTGGTACTCTCAAGATTTTGACTTTTCCTCTCGGTGCCCAGAAAAAAAAAATTATTCCTTTTGGTGCCCCTGTACTTTTAAAAAAAGTTTATTCCGTAACCTAAAATATCCAAATTCCGTCAATTTCCCTAATTTTCCGTTAACAATTTATAAAAAAAATTAAAATTCATATATTTCCTTTTTTAACCTTTCTTCTTATCCCTTTATTTTATCATACTCACTTTACCAAATCAGCTCTCTCTCGACATTACTGTACTACTGTAGGAGATGCGATTTAGGGCGCCGACGCCGACGAGTCCATCAGATAACGCCAATGACACCATGGAAGGCCGGTGAGGTTGGAAGGCCGACGAATCCGGGCCGCCTGCTGCGTGAAGGTCGGGGCACCATAAGGACAGGCAGGCGAGTCAGATTCCAAGTCTGATTCTGGTCATTCTCGTGGAATCTGATGACGATTGTGATTTGGAGTTCGGGATGACGATTGTGATTCCGAGTTAGATTCCAAGGCCGACGAATCCGAGCCGCCTTTGTGCTCTATTATCAACGGAAGAAAGGGCGGGATGAAGTTCTCCCGGAGGATCTGAATCGGACCGACGGACCAGTACTTCGCCGTCGGATTATCGGAAGAAGATAACACGAAATAGGAGTCTCCGTCGCCAGTTGATATAAACCCCCAAAATATGCGGCCAAATTCAGCTAGGGTTAAATGAAGAATCATTCATTCATTTGAAAACTGAAGAATCGTTCATTTGATTAATTAATTGTTTGATATGGGTTGTTGCAATTGCCAAGGAGGAAGAGAAGTTGTTTAGATATTAGAACAATCTTGGATATGGATATGTAAATATGTATTGATGATGATCAGAATTTTACTATGATTTACTTTGATGATGATGATATTATACAGTAACTAGCTATATTAATCAGGCAATTAGTACCGACTGATTTCATACAGTAAGTTGCCATTAATCAATCAATTGATTTTTATTTTCATTTTTTAACGGTGATGTGTAAAAGTTGGATGGAATTTAGGTTTATGTGTAATTTAAGTTACGGTTAGGACTTTTTTAGAACCTCGAGGACACCAAAAGGAATAACTTTTTTTTCTGGGCACCAAGAGAAAAAGTCCAAACCTCAAGGGCATCAAAAGGAAAATCTCTTTTTATTTTCTTAGGGTGGGCTGGGGCCTACCCCAGCCCATCCCTATGTCCGTCTCTGAATAGAGAGTACAAGTGCTTAAGATCTAAGTAATAATAATATCTAGGGTTTCCTAATATCTTATCACATAATTAGATAACAAAGAAACAAAATATAACTTTCCTTAATACAAAATATACTAATAGATATTATCTCTAACATGCCCTGGCAAGCTGGACGGAGGGGAGCAAAGGCCAAGCTTGGAAACGAGAAGTTGAAACTCAACACGAGCAAACGACTTGGTGAGCACATCAGCCACTTGATCACGAGTGGAGACATATGAGACCCGAAAAGACCCATTTTGAACATGTTCGCGAACAAAATGAAATGCTAAGGCAATGTGCTTCATTTGAGAGTGAAAAACAGGATTGTCACTGAGTTGTTTAGCACCAACATTATCACAGTAAATAACAAGTTGAGTCAAAATTTGAATGCCAAGCTCCAAAAATAAGGACAACACCCACAACAATTCACATCTAGAATCGGCCAACGCTTTATACTCCGCTTCATTAGAGGAATGAGCGACAATCTTTTGCTTTCGAGAACTCCAAGAAATGGGAGTTCGGCCAAGAAACACGCAATAACCCGACGTTGAAATACAATCATCCTTGTCACCTGCCCAATCCGCATAAGAGAAAGCATGAAGATTAGGAGGATTATCAACATGCAGCATAATACCATGAGAGAGAGTGCTATTAAGATAACACAGAAGACGTTTAACAACACTCCAATGTTCAGCCGTAGGGTGTTGCATAAACTGAGATAACTTGTTCACCGAAAAACTAATGTCTGGGCGTGTAAGAGAAAGATACTAAAGACTGCCAACCACCATTCGATAGTCAGTTGGATCATCAAGTAATGTACACCACCATTTGAAGTGTTGGGGTAGGAATCCTATTGATAAGATAAGCAGCTGTTTGAAGAGCAAAAGGCCAAAGTGTTTGAGGAAGCCCAGAATAGGTCATGAGAGCTAGGCCAGTTTCAACAACGTGTCGGTGTCGTCGCTCAACATAACCATTATGTTGGGGTGTACGAGGTGGAGAGGTGAGGTGGGAGATGCCTGCATCGGCTAGGAAGGACTTGAGGGCGATGTATTCGCCTCCGTTGTTCGAGTAAAGGACCTTGATTTTGGTGTGAAAATAATTTTCGACAAGCGCTTTGAATTTGATGAATGTAGACTTGGTGTCAGATTTGTGTTTGAGAGGATAAAGCCATATGTAATTAGTGAAGTGATCAACAAAGAGAATATAATAACTATAGCCTTCAAACGACAAAACAGGAGTCGTCCATACATCAGAATAATGAATGTAGACGTGTATTTTGAGTTTTTAGGGTTTTTTTTGTGTGGATCAGGCTCTGATACCATATAGAATTATGAATGAACTGATAAATCTTATTGAAGAGAAGATCTCTATACAAATAGAGAGTACAAGTGCTTAAGCTCTAAGTAATAATAATATCTAGAGTTTCAAATTTTAACACGAATTGATTGTACAGAACCAAAATCGATATTGTTTTGATTTTGGGTTTGAATTTTCCAAATTTTAATTTCCGTCCAATGTTTTGCCTAGTGATAAAGTTGAAGTTCGACCAAAAAAATGATAAAATTAAAGCAATATAGTTGGAATCATCCATGCATGAAGAAGGCAATGTACTTACATGTACAAATACAATACAACCTTAGTTATAATTAGTGTCTCATATTTTCACTTGTGCTGGTTGAATGGGATTTAATATTTATTTAATTATCAAAGTGATATTTTAAATAATCTGCATCCAACATGAAGAAGGCAATGTTGATGAGATTTAGCCTTTTAAAAAAAACTAATATTTACATGTACAAATACAATACAACCTTAGTTTTTTTTTGTATTTTTTAATAAATTAAAAAAAAAATCAATATTACTGACAGATTTAATTAGTAGATTAAGAGGTCCACACATTGGCAATTAGACAAGCACACAAACACAACCTTAGTTATAATTAGTGTCTCATATTTTCACTTGTGCTGGTTAAATGGGATTTAATAATTTATTTAATTATCAAAGTGATATGTTAAATAATCTGCATCCAACTATATACTAACACTTAAGAGTTGAATAAATATTTTACGTTTAAAAAAAAAATTAGACACCGACCAACTGTTAAAATATTATGAAAATATACCTTGACTAAATTAAGTGAATTTTAATGTTTTTTCATGATGTGAGTGAAAAATAAGCTACTTTTTAACGATTCATTCATATATTATTCATCTGAGTGAAAAATAAGCATTACATAATTCTCATTTCATGTCAAAAAGATAATTAGTGTTATTAAAATGAAAACAAACATAAATAACACACTTTATAAATAACACATTTTATACGTATACAAGCCACATACACAAACATATATAAGGTATACAAGCCAACTCACTCGGGAGGACATGACTTGAGCCAATAACGAAATTAACACTCAGATTATTGTACTGTTTTAATATATATATATATATATATATATATATATATATATATTTATGCCATTTCACAAGCATAACATTAAGAAACATAAGCATCAAATGGCTTTGAAATTGTGTTCGAGTAGCCAATTTGCCATGTAATTGTATGCCTGTTGAGTGAGATGGATCCCATCCCAAAATACTCGCTTCGTCGGGTCCGGACAAGATGGCACTCCCGAGGATCCACAATACCTACTCCAAGCGAAATTGTAGGCATTGTCCCCTTCTCCGCAACATGTCTTCAACACTTCATCTTTCTCAATCCCTAATAAATCAATCACAATGTTAAAAGATGTTTGGCCATGTTGTAACGACAGATCGAACGAGAACAATAAACAAAATCGACATGGAGATTTACGTGGTTCGGTAACAGTGTTGCCTACGTCCACGGGCATTTCGAGAGTACAGATTATTTGGTATTTCGAGAGTTTATATAGTGACTCAGGAAACCTTATTACAACTTATGGGTCGTAGGCACAAACAGATCACGAGAGGCCTAATAATAAAACAAAGTAACTGACGTACCAAGAGAAGCAGCATTTTGAAGGATCCATGTGAAGGCGGAGTAAAGATCTCCATATGAAATGGACACACCTGGATGTTGAAGTTGAAGCTCCTTTATAGCTTCTTGAAGCTTTAGATTATGATACATTATGAATTCATTCGACGCCTTGGAGCAATTGAATTCGTCATACAAGGAGGCATCATTTGATGTCATGCTAAATAGGACGGATGGATAACAACCCAAATTAAAGTATCCCGGTACAATCACATGTGAAGCACCATTATCAATCACTTCCTACACAAGGTCACTCAAAGATCAAATCTATGTTGGAATAACAAATACACATGATTTTTAATTAAAGTTTTTTATAACGAGGAATCCATCTTGCGATGATAGACCTTGAGCTCATGACCTAACAAACAAGAGACGTGAACTAATGAAAGGAAAGATGACGAGACAAAAAATATAAAATTCATATTAGAGTTTGTGGGCCGTTCACGTGGGGGTACACATGACCGTTTGTGTGCATTTGCGTATTAGGCCCAACACATAAGTCCATTCATGTTTTACCCTAAAATTAATTGGCAATATAAGGAGTAACCCACGAGCTTGTATAGTTGTTTTGTTTAGTCAAGGCCTTCAGGTTTGAAAATGACATTCTAAACATTAAAAAATAAGTGGTAAGTAGTGAGAAATTATCATATACTAGTTTTACTCACATTAATAGCATCTCTGATTATCTGAATCACATCAGGGACAAGATTGTAGCCATTTTGTTCTCTCGCAAAAGCATTCGTGTATTCATTTCCTCCTATTGGTCCAACTATAAAGAGTGTCCTTCCAAACCTATACTCGCATTCTAATGACAAACCTTCAATAAGTGAGTCTTTCACAATTACGACCAATGTAAATTAATCAAGTACAACGATTATGAAGAAATTAACATACCTTCTTTGGAAGAGCATATATTATTGGATTTTAGGTGAGTTTTGAACCACCCAAGTTGAACAGAGAGACTACTACTAGTTGAAAACCCAGTAACACCCAAGAGTTCAAGAAATGAAATGTCAAGTGCAGTAGATCCAGATACTGCAAAGTCCACTCCATGAACAAAATTGGCATCTCTCTCCAAGTATGGATTCAAAAGTGGTATTCCGAATGCTTTTGCTGGAAAACAAAAAGCTTAACCTATTAACTTTTTATGGGTCGATTGCCTGGCAAGATTAATCTTAAAGTCATTTAGCATAGGAGGAGTAACATGTCAACTTATATATTAAGTTTATATTTAGGCCTTGTTTGTGTCAAAACTAGATTAACTAATGGTAGCATATAGTTGTAGCGGACTAGTGGTTAAAAATAACGGTCCAATGAAAATAAAATGCTAATGTATTTGGTTGAGATAGTTTTTGAGTTTAGCTTACACTTATAAAATGACGAAATAGGACATATGATTTATTAAAGAAACCTCGGTTTTCCTTTTTGGTCGAGGATAGATATGGAAATTAAAGAAATCTGAAACACTACTTCAAATCCCAAAAATTTTTCTACAGTAGCTGTCAAAAATCAAGTTTCTAAACGTTAGAAATACCTCTACCACTAATTATACTAAACATTCTAGTAGTAGCGTCTAAAATAGAATTTTAAAATCTAAACGCTAGCATTTTGGGCTTGGCAAACATGGCCTTAGTTGACAAGCTACTTCTCAATGAAGTAATGTTGCACTTATAAAGTAGTATAGTTACCTAAAAAGTCGACGATGAGAAAACCATCTGAGCAACGACCAGTGGGAGAATGAAACAAGGTTTTCCCATAAGGCCGAGTTGAGCAGAATGCTGCAATCTCTCTAATCTCGTTTCCTGTATCAGAAACAGAATCGCCAAATTGGTAAATGGCATCAAACGCATTGTTGCGAAGAGGATGGAGGAGGAGAACATAAAGGAGACACAAGAAGTATTGACTCCTTAAAGCCATTGTTTGAACTACAATGACGAGACCTATAAGACGCAATTAGCGTTGGATTATTAACATGGATTATATAAAGACTACGTGCTTGCTAGATTCAAAGAGACTCATAGTGAATTCAACAATATTAATGTTTGTTTGGTGATTAATTGATTACCTTCAGTCTAAGAAATTATAGTTGGCTTGTTTCATTCAGTTTGAGAATTAAATTTCCAACAACTGTACCATATGGCCACCGGATGAAGCAATGTCAAATAGATTGCACCTTTTCAAATGTGTCCTAAGAACGACATTAATGCATCGTTTGATTCGATTCCCTGAGAATTAGGAAAATGATTATTTTTAATATACTGTTTGGTTTACTAGAATCTGAAATCGATTTCATTCGTAGGAATGACTCATTCCAAGCTTGCATGCAAATTTGATTACAATAGAAAATGGAAGGTATCACACCCATTTCAAAAAAAAAATTAATTTTTCATCTTAAATTTTAAAACCCTAAAACTCCAAAATCTTAAATAGTAAATTCTAAAATTCATAAACCCTAAATTATAAGGTCTAAGCCTAAATTTAAAATCATAATTCTCATGAATGGTTCATTCCAATAACATATCAAACATCATGTCACATAGGGCTGAGCAAATGGATATATCCGATCCGATATACCGGATATCCGATAATTTTTTTTCCTTAAAACCTCGATTCGTATTCGATCCGTTATTTGCCGGATATCCGGTAAGAAGTATCCGTTTTGAACGGATATCCGGTAGCGGATATCTGAACAATCCATTTTGAAAAAAAAATTATACTATTTTTGATTTAGGCCCAACTATTATGCATAAATGACGGATATCGGAACCGGATATCCGCCAATCCGTTTAAATTTTAAGAGAAAGTTTACATGGTTGAGGAGAATTGAACACTTGATGAGTTGAAATTTTACAAAATACTCATTAAAACATCTATGATACTTAGTATTAATGTGTATTTTCCAAAAATATATATAGTATCGGATATACCGGATATCCGGTTGCTTCAAAACCCCGATCCGTATCCGAAAAAAATTCTCGGATCGGATCGGATACGGATAAAAAAAATTGTGATCCATTCGGATCCGGATATTATCGGATCGGATCAATGGATCGGGAATTTTTGCTCACCCCTAATGTCACATGATTGGTTCATTCCGATTCCTGATTCCAATCCGATTTCAACAGCATACCAAACAGGGTCTACAACTTGATGCTTGTTTCAACAAGATTTAATATCAAGTCATTACTCCACAATATATGTTTTCAACACTCCATCTTTCACTGTATTTGGTGTGTCGAATTGATCTGCTTCGACAACATGCCTTCTCTGTCGAAATAGTAAAAAAATTGTTTGTCGTGTGTGAATAAACTAGTTAAAATAATAAGATTAAAAGTTTAACTTATATTCTAATTTATATGAATCTAAGAGAAGAGATAAAAGATAGTGGGATATAAGAAAGAAGAGGGTAAAGAACAGTGGTGGTTATAAAACTATTACATGATTAAAAAATACTAGGTTAGGAGAACAAACAAAATTTATTAATTTAACAAATTTTTATCTATTTTTTTACCTAATGTTTTAAATTTAACAAATTTTTATCTATTTTTATCTAATGTTGTAACTCTAATTCATCTATATCTATTTCTATTCTATTATAAAAGCATATGTAACTTTCGATCTCGGCCATCCAATTACATAAAAATGCGTGTTGCATTTATTATTTCAAATGTCCAGGCATTTCAAGTTTTAAAAAATAAACTAATATTTATTTATTAAATTTTTAGAATCATTTATTCAGAAAAACTTAAATAAAATTCATACGTGACACAAAAATTCACCTAATTAATTTTTTGGATTGAAACTCGACCGGAAAATTCACCTAAGCTAGAAAGTAGACACATGAAAACCAATTAAACTATTAAAGTAATTAAGCCGGGTAAGCATAAGTTTTGGTCCATTTAATTTAATTGGGCTTTCAAGTATGGGCCAGTATCTATTTGTAGATAGCCCATTGGGCCCTTTCTCGTACCTTGTCCCGCTGCACTTGAATATTATGAATTATGATCAACACTAGTAAAGTTTTTTTTTTCCCTCAAGGCAGAACATAAAATATTGTTTTCACGCTCAAACTTATATTAAAGTAGACCTGTCAAAACTTGACCCGACTCAATCCGTCCGAAGTTTTTTGGGTTGAAACCCGACCCGAAAATCAATGAGTCAAGAGTAACCTGAACCCGGTCGACTCGAAAAAAACTGGGTTGGGTTAACAAAATTATAACTTTTGTTAACCCGATAAAGTATTATTTCAATTAAAAATTAAATATTTTATTATAAATTTTGTATAAAAATATTATTTTATTACTAAATAATATTTAATATAATATAATATTAATTATTATAATAAACATAAAAATAAAAGTTAATAAAATTGACGATCTTGACCCGTTTGATCAACCCGAACTAGTATCAAAATCGTAACAACCCGGTCCATATGATCTTGTAAATTTATCGACCCGAGACCCGCTTTGACCCGAACCCAATTGACCCAAACTCGAACCCGACCCGCCCGGCCCATTTGACAGGTCTAATTATAAGACATTTCATTCAACTTTCCAAAGCTTTACATATGCTACACAACACAAGAATTCAATGTTGCGTCTTTGACTTAACATAATTACACATACACAACCATACGTATACAAAGCTAGCAACATCACCCATGACTCTAATTAATTCAAGACCGGAACATTAAGATTGTTGTCATTATATATAACAATACACCAACAAGATAAGACAACCATAACATTAAGAAACACAAGCATATATTATACATATTACGAGATGTTAAATAGTTCTGATATTGTGTTCGAGCAGCCAACTTGCCATGTACATGTATGCCTGGTGAGTGAGATGGGCCCCATCCCAACTCACTCGCTTCTTCGGATTTGTACAAAATGGCACTCCCGGGGTCCCACATATTCTATTTGCATTGTAATTGTAGTCATTGTTTCCATCTCCACAACATGTCTTCAACAATCCATCTTTCTCAAATCCTAATAAGGAAGACATAATATTTGGATTAGGTCTACATTTAAAGGAGATTTAACCATGTTTTCATAAGGAAGACATACAAACTTTACCTCTTACCAAGCTTAACAATAAGATTTTCTACTTTTACTCAGGCCCAATCCAAAGGCAAGGGCAGGGTAGGCGCATGCTCAGGGCCCATGATTTATGGAGACCTAAAATTCTTAATTTTCAATATAACTAAAAGAGTGAAAATATGCATACAAATATGTTTTTATCTAGTGGAAAAGTGCATTTAATGCTTTTCCTCTCTTTTCAAGAAGTCATGTGTTTAAGTCTATCTTTATTTTTTTTATCATTAATCTACTTGACAACCAAATAATTAATATGGATCCGTTATTTATTGATTTTTAGTACTCCAGAGTTCAAAAAAATAATTTCTTTCGTTTTAAATAATATATGAAAATTAAGATAATTTATTGTATTTTCTTTTTTTATTATTATTATAATACATAAGAAAGGGCTTCTCATTATTTTTGTGCCCAGGGCCCCTAATATTTTAGGATCGACACTGTTTACTGGATATTATGCAACGTACTTGAGAAAGTAGAGGCAAATTAAGTAACTAACCAAGAGAAGAAGCATTTTGAAAGAGCCATGCAAAGGCAGAGTAAAGATCTCCATACGAAATAGAAACACTTGGATGTTGATGTTGAATCTCCTTTATAACTTCTTGTAGCTTTAGATTATGATACTTTGTGAACTCATTCATCACCTTTAGGCACTTAAATTCATCATACGCTGAGGTGTCATTTGATGCAAAAGCAACAAGAATGGTTGGAGTGCATCCGAAATGAAAGTATCCCGGTACAAACACATTTGAGGCGCCATGATCAATCACTTCCTGCACAACAACAACACAAGGTTACTCGAAAATCAAGTCCATGATATAGTTCTACTAACGAGATCAAATATTCAACTCCAACATGATTGATAGATTCGTTTGAAAAACACATAATCATCGCCTAGTATACTCTCGCACAAATAGAATCTGGGAGGTCAAGAAAATCGTAAAAATATATCTTGCGATGGTAAACCTTGAGTTCATGACCTAACAAACAAGAGTCGTGAACTAATGGAAGGAAATATGACGAGACAAAATATATAAAATTCATATTAGAGTTCGTGGGCCGTTCACGTGGGGGTACACACGACCGTTTGTGTGCATATGCGTGTTAGGCCCAACACATAAGTCCATTATGATTTTATCCTAAAACCAATTAGTAATATAAGGAGTAACCCACGAGCTTGTATAGTTGTTTTATTTAGTCCTAACTTTCAGATCTGAAAATGACATTCTCAACATTAAAAAATAAGTGGTAAGTAGTGAGAAATATCATATACTAGTTTTACTCACATTAATAGCATCTCTGATTATCTGAATCACATCAAGGACAAGATTGTAGCCATTTTGGTCGCTCCTAAAAGCAAATGCGTAGTCATTTCCTCCTGTTGGTCCAACTATAAAGAGTGTCCTTTCAAACCTATACTTGCATTCTAATGACAAACCTTCAATAAGTGAGTCTTTCACAATTACATCCAATGTAAATTAATCAAGTATAACGATTATGAAGAAATTAACATACCTTCTTTGGAAGAGCATATATTATTGGATTTTAGGTGAGTTTTGAACCATCCAAGTTGAACAGAGATGCTGCTATTAGTTAAAATCCCAGTAACACCCAAGAGTTCAAGAAATGAGATGTCAAGTGCAGTAGATCCAGATACTGCAAAGTCCACTCCATGAACAAAATTGGCATCTCTCTCCAAGTATGGATTCAGAAGTGGTATTCCGAATGCTTTCGCTGGAAAAGAAAAAGCTTAACCTATTAACTTTCTATGGGTCGATTGGCTAAAGATTGCGCATATGCAATTCCAATATAAAAGTCTGGTAAGATTAATCTTAAAGTCAGTTAGCAATAAAAGGAGTAACTTATCAACTTATATATATTAAGTTTATATTTAAGCCTTGTTTGTCAAAAACTAGATTAACTAGTGCTATCATATAGTTGTAGCGGACTAGGAGTTGAAAGTAACGGTCCAATGAAAATAAAATGTTAATGTGTTTGGTTGAGGTAGTTTTTGAGTTTAGCTTATACTTATAAAATGACGAAATAGGACATATGATTTATTAAGGAAACCACAATTTTCCTTTTTGGTCGAGGATAGATATGGAAATTAAAGAAATCTGAAACACTACTTCAAATCCCAAAAAACTTTCTAGAGTAGCTGTCTCAAGTTTCTAAACGTTAGAAATATCTCTACCACCGATTATACCAAACATTCTAGTAGCGTCTAAAATAGAATTTTAAAATCTAAACGCTAGCATTTTGGGCTTGACAAACATGACCTTAGTTGACAAGCTACTTCTCAATGAAGCAACGTTGTACTTGTAAAGTAGTATAAGTTACCGAGAAAGTCGACGATGAGAAAACCATCACAGCAACGACCAGTGGGAGGATGAAATAAGGTTTTCCCATAAGGGGGATTTGAGCAGAATTTTGCAACCTCTCTTATAGAGTTTCCTGTATCAGAAACAGAATCGCCAAATTGGTAAATGGCATCAAACGCATTGTTGCGAAGAGGATGGAGGAGGAGAACATAAAGGAGACACAAGAAGTATGGACTCAATAAAGCCATTGCTTGAACTACAATGAAGAGACCTATAAGACGCAATTAGCATTGGATTATTAACATGGATTATATAGAGATTAGAGACTACGTGCATGCTTGATTCAAAGAGGCCCATAGTGAATTCAACAATATAAATGTTTGTTTGGTGATTAATTGCTTACCTTTAGTCTAAGAAATTATAGTTGGCTTGTTTCATTCAGTTGAGAGTTAATTTTCCAACCATTGTACCATATGGCCAGTGAATGAAGCAATGTCAAATAGATTGCACATTTTCAAATGTGTCCTAAGAACGACACTAAAAGTTGATGCTTGTTTCAACAGCTAGCATGACTTCTCCTTTGACAATTTGGTCCTAAAAATTGCCTTCCGATCAACATGCAACTACTGACATTACCGTTTCTCTGTTTGCCTCACTGGACTTTCATAGAAAATTAGGTTTTCTTAGTCTCTATTTGTGAGAGATTAAATTAAATAAAAATGGGATTTATCATGAAAACTATAAATAAATTTCGACCATCCGATTGAAATAATAGAAATGAATCTAGGCCATCCGATTAAAAAAAATTACTTTTTTATTTTCTTACTTTATTTTTTTAAGTCTTTTCACGTTTTAGAATGATATAAATCGAGTATAAACATGATAAGACCATAAAACGTGAACATGCAATACTAATATGTGAACGTTTCTATATTATATGTGAATGTATACTAAATTTTCTGAAGTTAAAATGTGCTTATATGTGAACAACCATTGTAATAATATGAACATGTGCATAAAATATGTAAACAGAATATAAAATGTCAAGCGTCTTGTATTTGGCAAAAAATAAAAGAATAAATAAATAGATAAATAAAATTTATTTTATTTTTTTTTTCAAATTTTTTTAAGTCGTTTAACGGTTGTATGATTATTTAATCGAACATGAACATATGACCATAAAACATGAACAAACAGTACTAATATGTGATCACACTTGTAATATATGTGAACGTATTATAAAATCTCTGAACTGAAAAATGTGATAATATATGAACATGTTATCTTATAATAGTGCGAACATATACATAAAATATGTGAACGTAACGTACAAAAATCAAATATAATGTTTTTGGCAAAAACAAACGAAACTAAGAAAAAAAATTAAAAAATTATTTTTTTTTTAATTTTTTTTTGTCAAAATTACCATTTTGCCCCTATCTCTTTTAATCTTAGTCATCCATTTCTCAAATCCAAGGGTCCTCATTTGTTTATAGTTTTCATGATAAGGCTCATTTGCATGTGAATCAACCTCCTATTTGTAATACTAAAAAAGAGGACAAATGAATTTTATTAATTTAACTTGTTTTTTATCTAATGTTTTAACTTTAATCTATCTATATATTAAAGAAGTGACCAAAAATTAATTCACCTACATTTCATTTTCTTGTACTTTTTTAATTATTTTTTATTAATAATTTGGGTCCCACTATATTTTAACTAATTATTTTTTATCCTAATTAAAATAAGAAATACTTACTATTTCTAATGCCTAAGCATTTTAATTTTTAAAAATTAAACTAATTATTTAATTAAACAAATTTCAAAATTATTTATTTAGGAAATTTTTTAATAAAACTGATACATGACATAGAAATTTAACTAGTCGTGCATTTGGATCGCACCATTTAGTGTATTAAATTAAATTAAATAAAATACAGAATTTAATGTAATTTAATATACAATAATACATTGAATTAACATTTAAATAGAGCCTAGTTAGTTTTTTAACCTCTTGATAAACATACAGTCTTAGGCTAGAAACACATAATAAAAGTAATTAGGCTGGATGAGCATAAGTTTTGGTCCATTTAATTCAATTGGGCTTCAAATATAGGCCAGAAAGTATTTGTGGATAGCCCATTGAGCCCTTTTCTGTACCCTGTCCGGCAGCACTTGCATAATATGAATTGATCAACACTACTAAGGCTTTGTAAGTCTAAAACGCTAGCGTTTAGTTTTTAAAATTCCATTGTAAACGATACTAAAGGTGTTTGATATGATCAATAGTAGATGTTTTTCTAACATTTAAAAACTTAATTTTTGGAAGCTACTTTAGAAAGCTTTTTGTGATTTGAACTAGCATTTTAAATTTCTTTTCTGTATACGCAATCAACCAAAAAGGAAAACCATAGCTTCTTTAATAAATCATGTCTTATTTCGTCATTTTATAAATATAAACTAAACCCAGAAGCTACCTCAACCAAACACATATTAGTGTTTTATTTCATTGGGCCATTACTTTCAACCGCTCTATCAACCGCTAGAGGCCTACAACCAATGTTCTAAAAAACGTTAGGCGGACCTTGGGCAGAGAGGAACCGCCTAGCGTCTAGACGGTTTGAACGGTTTTCGTACCGGTCCTAGACAGGTGCCTAGACGGTCTGGATGACTAGGCGGACTAGGACTTTCTAACGCCTAGGCGGGACCTAGACAAAACCTAGAAGGAATTTTTAAAACAGTGCCTACAACTATAACTATCCACTACTATTAGTTTTGACAAACAAAGGTAAACATTTCCCCTCAAAGATAAACATTAAAATATTGTTTCACGCTCAAAGTTTATTATAAGGCAAATCATAAAATTTCCAAAGCTTACATATGCTACAACACAAGAATTCAATGTTGTGTATTTGACTTAACATAATTACACGTACACAAACACACGTATAACAAGCCACATCACCCATGACTCTAATTAATTGAAGACCGGAACATTAGACTCCGTTTAGCAAATCGATACTTATCTAAAAAGATAAGTACACATAAGATCACAACCATAACATTAAGAAACACAAGCATCAAGTACGTACTAAAGACCAACAAGTACGTACTAAGCATATATTATACATATGATACGTACGTCAAATGGCTCTGATATTGTATTCGAGCAGCCAGTTTGCCATGTACATGTATGCCTGATGAGTGAGATGGGACCCATCCCAACTTACTCGCTTCTTCGGGTTTGTGCAAGATAACACTCCCGGGGTCCCACATATCTTACTTGCATTGTAATTGTAGGCATTGTTTTCATCTCCACAACATGTCTTCAACAATCCATCTTTCTCGAATCCTGATAATTCATCATTCACAAGATTGTAAACTAATCATTAAATCACTGGACCGGGCGTAATTCTTGAATTAGGTCTACATTTAAAGGAGATTTAACCGTGTTTTTCGTAAGGAGGACATACAAACTTTACATCTCGCCAGGCTTAACAATAAAAATTTCTACTTTTTTGGAGATTATGCATGCATAATCTCCCATAATTTTTCATGACTAATTAGCTACTACACTAGAAATGAATCTAGCCGCGCAAGACATTCACGTCAATTTGGCCTAAACTTTAGCCACGAGCCTATATTCATGACAATATGGCCAGAAAGCTACAACTGAGTCTAGTTGTGCGCTCTTTTCGCAGCAATTCGGCCTCAAAAATAGCCGCAACTGTATTTTTCATGACAATATAACCGCAAACGTAAATATTTGCAATTAAACTTGTGGTCGTTGCCACCCAAATTAACCTCGACAATATTTGTGGCTACATATGTGTTTTCCAGCAGTGGCAATGTACTTAATTGAGAAAATAGAGGCGAATTGAGTAACTAACCAAAAGAAGCGGCATTTTGAAAGAGCCATGCAAAGGCAGAGTAAAGATCTCCACACGAAATAGAAACACTTGGATGTTGATGTTGAATCTCCTTTATAGCTTCTTGTAGCTTTAGATTATGATACTTTGTGAACTCATTCATCACCTTGAGGCACTTAAATTCGTCATATGCTGAGCTGTCATTTGATGCAAAAGCAACAAGAATGGCTGGAGTGCATCCGAAATGAAAGTATCCCGGTACAAACACATTTGAGGCGCCATGATCAATCAATTCCTGCACAACAACACAATGTTACTCGGAAATCAAGTCCATGAAAACAACACTATAAACGAGATCAAATATTCAACTCCGTCATGATTGATAGATTCGTTTGAAAAACACATCATCATCGCCTAGTATAGTCTCGCTCAAACAAAATCTGGAAGGTCAAGAAAATCGTAAGAATATAGTAAATTAAGGATTATGGTGCTCACATTAATAGCATCTTTGATTACGAGAACCACATCAGGGACAATCTTGTATATATCTTGCACTGATTTGCCTCCAAGAAGAGCATAGTTGTAGTCATTTGCTCCTGTTGTTCCAACTATAAAGAGTGCCCTTCCAAACCTATGCTTGCATTCTAGTGTCAAAATATGCGATTAAAACCCATGTTAATCAATTAAGTACAATATATGGACATTAATTTAGTTATATACCTCCTTTAGTCTTGCATATGGATCTTAAGTGAGTTTTGAGCCATCCAAGTTGCACAGAAATGGAGGAGTCGGTATTTTGGACCGTAATATTCTTGAGAGCAAGAGCTGAGATGTCAAGTGCAGTTGAACCAGCAACAGCAAAGTTCACTCCATGCATGAAATTGGCATCTTTCTTCAAGTATGGATTCAGAAGCGGTATTCGGAAGGCCTTTGCTGAAAGAAAGAAATATGTACTTGACAATTTCAGTTGTGCTTCCATCATAAAATCAATTGAAAATAGAAAGAGCAGTTCATCATTCCGTATACTAGGCAGATTAATTAAATCTCAAACTTTAAATATGGGAAACACTTTAATTATCTCTGCATAAAAATCAATGAAGCTAAGTTATACTTGTAAAACAGTACAGTTTACCCAAAAAATCGACGATGAGAAAACCATCAGAGCAACGACTAGTGGGATGATGAAACAAGGTTTCTCCATAAGGTAGAAATGAGCAAAGGGTGGATGAGTTTTCTCGTATTAAGTTTCCTGTATCAGAAACTGAATCTCCGAATTGGTAAATAGCATCATATTTACGCTTTAGAGTAGCATAACTTTCAAGAGGATGGAGAAGGAGAACAAAAAGGAGACACGAAGAGTACAAACTTGAGAAAGCCATTGCTTGAGCTACAAAGGATTAACAATCTAATATACACAATTAGCATTGAATTCTTAACGTGGATATATATAATTAAAGACTATGCACATGCCAGATTCAAAGAGGATTTGATCATCAATTGCGTATGCTAAGAGGGCAAATGACAATTTTTTTTTTTTAATGTGAAGGGCAAATGGCAATTGAAAATGCTAGAAAATGGAGAAATAGTCGTTGCCCTGTTGATTTCAGTTGAATATTTAAGTGAGGTAATTGGCATAGCAATATAAAAACTTCCAAGTATAATTAAACACTAAGTCATAAACAAATGAGCTTCTCTTGACAATTTCTTATCACAACTATAATATAGGTATAGAAATTTATGTACATGATCATATTTAATTTAATGTGTTTGATGATAATTTTTAATTATTTTTTCACCTTCAATATAATAGATTATTGAAATTTTATCTTATCTATGTCATGACATATTATAATAAAAAAAGCTATAATATTATTTTGCACATCGAATATTTTAAATCATTTTTCCTTTGGTAGATTTTAATACAAAGGGTTTATAATACATCTATAATATATATTTTATCTATAATACATTTATATAAATTTTTTATATGCATGGCCACATTTATTATATTTAATTATTACTTTTATGAGTAGTTGTCATTGTGAATAAATCAAATAATTCTATATAAAGAATATTTTAAATTACATATAGATCATAGTTCAAATCTTGACAAATTTTTTCTATGTACGTAATACACTCTTAATTTTTAATCCTTGATATATTATGTCGCATGTACCATTATGTATTTTCAGTTACACTACTGCATATATCATGACTATTGGATCTTTCCCTTTCTAAGGAGATGGCTTTGCCATCTCTCTAGATTGTGGGAACCCGAAAGTTGGCTGAGAAGACAGCTTGATTCTGGTCGAGAAGGCCTTTGTCCTTAGGGAAGAAGACCACCGATCCCAAGTTGAGAACGTCGTTGGTCCTAGACCGAAAAGGCCGTTCTATTTTCTCATTTTTGAAGGTTTGGATTTAGATCTAGATCGGTTTCTCTATGTTGTTTGATTCAAAGAATCAATTTGATATTTTGAAGCCTTTATGAATTCTATGTTTTGGATGATGGTTCACAACTTTTATTGGTGGAGTAATTTTCCCATCAGATCAATCATGTTCTTTGGGATTTTGATTTATGATTTTGATCTCGATTTAGAAATCCTCATTTTTCGGGTTCACTATAATAGAATATGAAGGCCATGTCTTCGTTTTGGTTGCCATTCTTTGCCCTCATTTTGTCGATTGCAAATTTCGTCCTCTGCCGAGATTGAATGATCAAAAAGATGGCCCATGTGACTTCTTGTGGAATGTGGCTAAATATCCTTCATATCTTTAGCTTGATTGTAAATTTGGTTGCTTGGAGTTTGCTATGTGGACATTGGTTTGGTCTTGGTTTTTTTTTTGGCTCTTGGGCTTTGGCTCATTTTTGGTGTTTTTTGGGCTTGGCTCCTTTGACTTGTTTTGTTGGTTTGTGGGTTTTTTTAGTGCTAGTTTTGAACAAGTGTGCGTGAGCTTACTATTTGGGTAGAGTCGTTTGTGGCTCGATCGACTTTGAAGGCTTTGACCCAAGCACAGATTGTTACACCCCGCTAGTTTATAAGGGATTGAGGTGCTACCCATGTCAACAAGAGTTCTTTCTTTTCAGAGTTCGAGTGAGGATAAAGAACTCTGAAGTTAAGCGTGCAAGGGATAGAGTTGTACCAGGATGTGTGCTCTCTTAGGAAGTCCTCGTGTTGGCATGGGATAAAACTTCTAAGGCCTGAGCCTTACACGGTTTGTATAATTCTGAGAGTTGGCTTTGGGATTGGATATGGTTCATTTGTGATTGGTACGGTTGCTTGGACGTTCTCGAGGCTGCTGAAGATCCTTCATCCCATTGGAGGCAACGTTAGTAATCCACTTCATCATATTTGTCCGCTTTTGACCCGAATGTTAAAGACGTTGATCTTTAGCCCCTCACATCTCCCACTACTCCTTTCGTTCTAGTGTCTTTTTTCGCCAATTGTACTTACTTATCGTGTTTTGTTTGTTTCGGTTTGTTCTTATCGATTCTTCGCCCGTCGTTTACTCGGCCTATTCGGTAAATCAAATTACTTACTAAAAAATTACACTATTGCATAACAAGATAAATCATTTTGTCCACAATTAGTTTTGAGGCCTAGTATTTATAATTGGTATAAGCTATTTTATATTATCATCCTTTCTTGACAATTGTTATTTTATGACATATATTTCTTTAGTTCACATACTTATACATACTACTTAGGGATGTTCAACAGGTCGGATCGACCCGACCCGTGACCCGCAAAAAGAAAATGTGTCCCGTGATCCGACTCGCGGGTCATGGGTCTAATAGGTCAGGTCGTGGGTCGACTCGTTTGATTAAGTCAATCGGGTCAAAAAATAATTTTTTAACCCATAAATAATATTTTTTTATAAAAAAATTCATCGGGTTTGCGGGTCGACCTGCAAACCCAACGAGGTTTTTGTTAAAAAATATTATTTTTTAAAATATTGCGAGTTGCGGGTCGACTCGCGCAGGTTTAACTGACCCGACCCGCAAAATTAAAAAAATCGAGTCGGGCACTTTGCGGGTCGACCTGCGACCCGCACATGTTTAACCGACCCGACCCGCAAAATAAAAAAATCGAGTTGGATTGTGGATCAGGTCAGTGAGGGTTGTGGGCGACTCGACCCTTCAAACATCCCTATTTTTACTAGTTAATCCTTAGTATATTATATTTGCACCTTATGTATAATCAACTATAATGTACTATTTGTCTGCAAAACTATAATGTACTATTACATAATAAGGTAAACTGATTAGATTTATCTTAGTTTTTTATTTTTTAAATCTATAACATTAAAAGATTATGTACAAGGTGAACATATTAAATTTGTGAAAAATATTTTACTCGTATTATATTAATTGTATTATATATCAAGATGACCTTTTAACTAAATAGTTGAAGTTTTAACAATTTTATTGGAGGTTTAAGGTTCAAATATTCTAAATAATGAACAACAAACTCACTACTCTGAGCCATGAGCAGAGCACTTAAATCATTTATACTTATTCAATATACATCATTGTTAACATATCACAAACACACAAATTAGATAAAATTAAGAAAGACATTCATTAAATGGGTCTGAATCTAATATTGTGTTCGAGCAACCAACTTGCTAGGTACTTGTACGCTTGGTGAGTGAGGTGGAGTCCATCCCAACTTATTCGCTTCTTCGGGTTTGTACAAGATGACACTTCAAGTGTCCCACACCTCCTGCTTATATTGTAGTTGTAGGCATTGTTTCCATCTCCACAACATCTCTTCAACAATCCATTTTTTTCAAATCGTGATGAATCAATCACAAAGTTGAAAATTGATAGCCAAAACCCATTTAAAGAAACTTAAACATGGTTTCCAAAAAAAACTTCCCAAATAGGCTTAACAAACTAAAATATTCTAAAATGATCAAAATGTATTATCTTGCATTAATCTAAAAATAGGCCCTTAATTTCTCCAATGCACTTTTAAGACTTCGTTTTGGTCAAGCCTCACTAATCCAACTGATAAGTGATGACAACTTGTGATCAAGTGCTTACGAGTTTGATTTGTTCCTTCTCGTTGTAGTAACCTAAATAACTCCTACCATACCAAAAAAAGAAGGTGTGCTTGAATCTCACCAAATAATACATTACATTACTATAAAAGTTGTTGCGATAATGCGAGATAATGTAATATTTGACATGATCTAAACACACCATGAATACACACTAAAAAGCAGTGGTGAAGTTACTAACCAAGGGAGGCAGCATTTCGAAGGAGCCATGTAAAGGCAGAGTAAAGATCTCCATATGAAATGAAAACATTTGGATGTTGATGTTGAAGCTCCTTCACAACATCCTTAACTTTTCCATTGTGGTACTCGGTAAACTTATTCATCACCTTGTTGCACTTGAATTCATCATACATGAATGTTTCGTTTGATGCAATGTTAACAATGAAGAATGGAGTACAACCGAAATGAAAGTATCCCGGTACAACAACATGTGTAGCACCATTATCTATCACTTCCTACACAAGAACACTTGAAAATCAAGTCTACTCTAGTGTAACACAAACTAGATAACAATACGTTTTCAAGGTTGATTTTCAACTTAAATCAAAAAATAAATTTATCTATCAATAGATAATAATAATAATAATAATAATAATAATAATAATAATAATAATAATAATAATAAAACTTCAATACCACAATTAAAACAATAATATATATTTTTCAGAATAAAACATATCCCAAGTCTGAAATCCAAATAAAAACATCCTAGTATATATACCATTGAGTTACTTATTCTATTGTCATTTGATTTTAGGGTGGAACTCCACTAGATTTATATGCTAGACCCGTAAGTGTATGTGTGCTCGTACAAACACTACCGCAATTTACCTATCTATCGACCCACAAACTTTCTTCATGATGAAATAATTTTTTGGGAAACAAGAGTAACAAATACAACAAAGTGGTAAGTTATGACAAATAATCATGTATATACCCATGGTGCTCACATTAATAGCATCTTTGATTATGTGAACCACATCACGGACAAGCTTGTATATATCTTGGACAGATTTTCCTCCAAAAAGAGCATTGATGTAGTCATTTGCTCCTGTTGGTCCAACTAAAAAGAGTGTCTTTCCAAACCTATGCTTGCATTCTAGTATCAAACCATCATTTATTATGTGAACATTTCAAAACTTATAAATCCATATGTTGAAAACTAAGGAATGATCACATGACTAAAAACATACCTTCTTTGGAAGAGCATATGGATTTTAGGTGAGTTTTGAACCATTTAAGTTGAACAGAAAGCGAGCTATTGGTAAATTGTACCGTAACGTTCTTTAGTGCAAGAAATGAGACGTCAAGTGCAGTTGAAGCAACTACTGCAAAGTTAACTCCATGATCGAAAATGGCATCCTTCTCTAAGTATGGATTCAGAAGCGGTATCTGAAACGCATTTGCTAATAACGAGAAGGTAACGAAAAAGATTTAACAATATTGATGATGTCGAAAATCTATAAAGCAAATTTATGCTTGTAAAATAGTATGATAAATTACCAAAAAAATCAACGATGAGAAAGCCATCAGAACAACGCCCAGTGGGATGACGAAAGAAGGTTTCTCCATAAGGTAGAGACGAGCAAAGGATTGTTGAGTTTTCTCTTATGAAATTTCCTGTATCGGAAACCGAATCTCCGAATTGGTAAATGGCATCATACTTCTTTGGACTAGCACTACTACCATTGGGAAGGAGAACAAAAAGGAGACACAAAGTATACAAACTCCACAAAGCCATTGCTTGAACCACACCATAACAAAATTCATCAACAATGTTTATATAATGGAGGGTTGAAAAAATGAATTGAACTAGTTTGTACATCAATATTTGATCATCAATTGTTTACTAGTAGTCTAAGAGCATACTCATTGTCTCTTGCTTGTGATGAGAGGACAAATGGCAATTGAGAATTGATAAATAAATAAATAATAGTTGGCTTGTTCCTTTCAGATGAGTATAATACTGAGGGCATTGACCGAGCACAGTTATAGATAATGTGTAAATATATGTAAGTCGTAAGTGAATGAGCCAAAAATAAACAAAGGAATAAAAAGATTGCTAACAGATTTTGTTACTTGACAATTACATTTCGTTTCTGGCTTTAAAAGTTAGTTTCTTGTGAACGACTGTTGTCATTGGGCTTTTAAAATTTGGGCTGAGTATTATTCAAATAGCCCAATGGGCCTTTCTTTGAAGTGAGTTTGGCAAGCTGAATTAGCTAAATTTTCTCTTTTGTTTTTGGGTCAATTGATTTAAAATTTGAGGAATGATCGCAGATATAAATTGATGATCCAACTTTTATGGAAATTTTATTTCAGGTTCAAAAGCAGCATTAAATCGAGTTGCAATCTTATTCTATGAGAGCCTTTAATTTTTTAATTTTTCAGTAAAAAGTATGTATAAATATATGATGGATTATGGATATTGTTTTTTGAATTTGGCTAAGGTGGAGTTACTCTAGAGAATTTTTAATCATTAATTAACAAATAAAAAGTTAATATTCATTTCTTCTCTCTCCAATTTTTTCTTTTTTTCTTTTTTAAATAATTTATTATTTTTGTGAGAAGATTGAGAAATGTATTAGTATTTTAGAAAACTCCATCGAGCAAAACTGATTTTTTTAATCTCTTGTCTGATTTAATTGGCTCTAGTCAGACCGTAATATTTTAGTGGCCTTTAATGGAAACGACCCTTCCAACTCAGTCTTTTCATATATGATCTTAAGGAGATTCGAACCCGAATTTTTAGATAAACTCTTAAAGAAAACTTAATGTTTCATCTCATTAGATCAACTAGTGATTGGTATATGATGAATTCTTTGTACGTAGAGTAAGAAAGAGCATACTATAATTTCGACCAAAAAAAAGAGCATCTAAAAAAACGATAAGGAGCATACTCTTGTCCAATTTTTTTGAGAAAATAAACAAATTTTTTTTATATGATAATGATTAGGGTCGCCACAAATACTATTTGAACTCGTCTAGAGCAATTGTCAAAATGTATAATCGTTGAACGATGACCTCGGGGTATTACCCCAAAATCTTAACCGTTGAACCAAACGCCCGAAAACAAATAAACCATAAACCAAATTAAGAATCGCTTTAGCAACATGTCCAATCAGTGTAATTAATATATGACGCATAAATCATATATGATGACATATATTGTAAAATCTATAGGTGATATCCATATATCGAATGAAATAATCGATATATTATTCAACCAAATTAATACGACGATGTTGCTCAAAAAAATTAATATGACGATTACAAATAAATGAAGATGCACGTACGTAAAGTTCAAATATTTTATGATGGTAGTATATAATTAATACTCCGTATATAATATATGTGCATCCTTTTCTTGAATATCTCATCCCCCGAATCAAACATAGTACGGCGCACCTAAATTTGGACCCAGATTCAGTATATTATTTTTAGGAATAAGTCAAAAAATAAAATCATTAAAGTTAATTTAATAAAATCTGATAAAAAAAAGGGTCAAAATTTTCAAGCAGGTCTTACATTTACTATTGTACTAGTTAGATCCGTCGTGCCATGCACGACTATGTGAATTTAATATTTAATTTATTTAACAAATATGATTTTAATTTAATATAAAAAATTATTTATTAGAAAAAATTTATATAAAATTTTACAATTGGTGTCATGTGAAACGGGGTCAAAATTATGAAGGTGAGCCCACTATAATTTTGATAGCTTAATGATAATTTATTTATGCAAAAAATATAAATAAAATTTATTTGAATTAGAATTATTTATTTTTAAAAAAAATTTACAAAAATATAAAAAGGTAAAAATAATTTAAATTCTTTTAATTTTTTTTATCAATTCAATTCTTTAAAAAAATTGAATAAAAATTAAAAATATACTTAATAAGAAACGGTGAAAAAATGTAAATAAAGAATGAATTTTTAATGATAATAAAATCATTTATATTTATATAAATAATTCAAAAAAAAAAATAAGGAAAAGATAACATAATTTTTTTTTTATCAAAAATCAATTTAGGCAAGTAATTATCTAGATTGAAAGTTCTATTTTTTATCAAAATTTTATTTAAGATAAATCTTTTATATAAATAGATAAAAAATGAAAATAATTTGTTTTATTTTAAATAAAATTCGAATTTAATTTTTTCATATAAATAGATAGAAATTTAATTCGAAAAACTATATTAATATATCTATCTCAATATATAATATATAATATTTTATAATTTATTTTGATTTTAGATCAAATCTTTTAGGTCTATCCTAATTCCTAATATATAATAGATAATATTTTTATTTTAGATAGAATCTTTCATGAATTAATTTATGCTATTTCTATAATATCAACATATATAAATTTCCAAAATAAAAAATCCTATGTGGAAAAATCATAGGTGGCTTAATGTGGAAACGACACGTAGAAAAAATTCTAGGTGACGCAACGTGGTGGCCTTATTCCTTACGTCTTTTATATATATACATAGATTTGACCAAATAATATCCAACTATTATAATGTAATTTTGATTAGTTTTTTTTTGGTAAAAATAATTTTGATTAGTTTATAACTTAAGATTGTTAGTATATTATTCTCTACGTTAATCAAATTTTTTTGTCACCAAATTAATACGAGTATATAATATTTTTATTTATGTAAAACATACTAACTTCTAAGCAATCTAATAAGAAAACAAATTTGAGCCAATCGCAATTAATCTTCACACACCCGAAAAAGAAGATCGAAGAGGTTTGCTAACAACCCGATTGTTGTTGTCACCTAACCTATATTAAATGTGTAGTGCTACTTGTGCAACATAACTTATACACAATTTTTAAAGAGGGTAATTTGTATATGATACACCTACCCATCATATATATATCACGACTTTCGATTTCATAGACTAAATATCAAAATTTACTTAATTATGAGGATTTTGAAAATTACAGAATTTCTTATCATGTCATAAAAATAAAGGAAAATAAAGCAGCAACAACAATAATGACTTAATAAAGTTTCGTTATATAGTGAAATCTGAGGGGTCAAGATGGAGGTATACTTAGTCCATTAGACAAGAAAAAGAGAGTACACTCAATAAACTCAAGAAAAAAAATTGAAATTCAACTATATAATAATGTACTAAAATTGATATAGGGACTAAATCCATTTCAAAGACAATATATAAAAATCAATGAACATGCAGATGCGCACCGTCGAAGAGAAATAAAGCATTTTGTATTTTCAAAAACACTAACTACAAATCTATATTTTGATGACAAATGAGATGACATTTATAATATTTTTATCGAACGAATTTTTCAATTTTTCAAATTATTTGACACATGTTCAACATCATCGTCCGAGTATAGTCCCACGTAAATATGAATTAAGCACTTAAGATGAAGGCATTCAAACCCTAAATGTGTCATGAGAATGTGCTCTGTAAACCCAACGAAAGAAAAATTAAAATTCAGTTTCGTCTTGATCTCTTGATTTAACCGACTTATTTGATTATTTAACGGGCAAAAAATATTTAAACGAATAATTATAGTATTATTTTATTTGTGTAAAACTCGTAGAGAAATTCCAACATCGTTGGCAAAGCGGTAAGATTTTACTGAGAAGTCTGAGACAGCAAAACCATCGGATCTACCTACCCGTAACAAGTTTTCCATCTTCCACCCGCCTACCCATCTCCCTCTCTATTTAAACGCTCTCTTCATACAATCCTCTCACTCTCGTCTCCTGTCAAAATTTTCTCTCGCGATCTCAACGAGGCTTGTAATTCTCCTGTTCAGGTCAGATTTCCGAGTTCTTCGAATTCTCTATGCGTAATCTACATTCCGAATTCCATATGCTTTGATTCAATTCCAGTTTTTGCTCACTTCAGTTCCGAATTCTCGCATTTCGAAGTTAATTTTAAATTTCTCGTGCTTTGGATGTGCGATTTTGTTTGATCTGCTGATTTTGATTTGCGATCTGAGGTGCTTCCGTAGTTTCGGTGTTTGGTGGATTTTGTGTATGTTTATTATATTGGTTGATATTCCCGAGTTGGTTGAGATCTGAGGCTCTGTGGTTAGTTAGTTGCGAGGTAGTTGGGAATAGTTTCTGGTTAGGCCGCTATAACTTTTCTTAGCTTTGAAGTTTGAAGTTCTCCTTTTTGTTCACTGAGTTGATTTATTGGTCGGTTCCTTTTTGGAAATACTGGAATATCGAGTTGTTTGTGATCATCTGGTATTCGTGTTATTGATTATGTATCATTATTTATGACTAGATTGGTTTTGTTTGATGCTATATATGGATAACGGCTTGAGTATTCAACTAGCATTTTGTGTTCTGTTCACAGGCCTCTAAGTCTGAACCATGGCAACTGGGCAACTGTTTTCCAAGAGCACACAAGCGCTGTTCTACAACTACAAACAGCTTCCCATCCAGCGGATGCTTGATTTTGACTTCCTTTGTGGTGTGTGAGCCATGGATCGCCTTCTTTATCATTTCCATATGTGAGAATACTAGAGTAGTACTGGTTTAACATAATTGAACTGTTGTCTGTATACTTGTTGTGTCTAGGGAGAGAAACACCATCTGTAGCTGGAATAATCAACCCTGGTTCTGATGGATTTCAAAAACTATTTTTTGGTCAGGAGGAAATTGCCATCCCTGTCCACCCAACGTATGTATTCTCTATCTATACTAGTACTTCAGAGTTTGCACACTTCACACTTTGGATATAGTAGCCTTCTTATTTCAAGATTATGTTCCTTGTGATTGATGAGCAACCTAAACATTAAATCGAATGCTAAATTGCTTAAATAATGATATAAAAATTCATGTCTTAAATTGCAATTTTACCCTACTAACATGTGGATAATATTTTGTCTAACAAACAAGGCCATGTGCCAAGGCTGTTTTAAATTGGACTTGGAAATATATGACTGGACAATAAAAACAAGTTTCGGGATTACAAATAGGGTGATAAGACTTAAGATTTTCTACCTTTAAATTACATTATACACAATTGAGTAAAGTTTAAGTGGACAATCACAGTTCATGTGCTCTGATGATTTTGATCAGTCAGCTGAGAATAAAAGTTGGTATGGTTGAGGGTTGTGCATCCGGAGTTTCAAAAAATCTCATTGGTATATGTCATTTGTTTGACCATGGTATTTACTTATTGCTTCATGACAGTATTGTGCGCTTTCTCATATGCCCATTTACCAATTTTTTTTATAATGATTTAATTCTTCCATAACAGAATCTCTACGCAACTTTATTATGAACGGCTACCGATCTTTCTTTTGTTAAGGCTGTCACATAAAGTCATGGCTGGTTTTTAATTTAGCCCATTCATTTAGTTGCTAACTGAAATGGTACTTACTGCATTTACTGACTGTTACCTGAAATCGTCTGCAGCGTCGAAGGAGCCTGTGCTGCTCATCCTACTGCTGATGTGTTTATCAACTTTGCATCATTTAGAAGGTGAGCCCATCACTCACACACCATGATACGTCGAAAAGCTTATTTAATTTATTCAAAGATTTCATTCAATGTATGATGCTGATAAAATTTATTATGCAAATGCAGTGCTGCCGCATCTTCAATGGCTGCTTTGAAACAGCCAACAATTAGAGTTGTTGCAATCATAGCAGAAGGTGTTCCTGAGGCAGACACTAAGCAGTTGATTGCATATGCACGTGCAAATAACAAGGTAGACATTTGGTTTTGATGAATTTATTATGTTCTAAAAGATATTTCATTATAGTCAATCCATTTTCCCACCTATATTTCTAGGATAATCTGATCCAAATTATTTGGATTTTGTGTGAAGGTTGTTATTGGTCCAGCTACTGTAGGAGGCATTCAGGCTGGTGCTTTCAGAATTGGAGATACTGCTGGAACAATTGATAATATTCTTCAGTGCAAACTTTACAGGCCAGGATCAGTTGGATTTGTTTCCAAATCTGTATGCATCTTGTTCACTTTCTTAAAGATCATGTACACCCTTTTGGCCTTTTGCATTTTAATTATGATGTTTCATATCCATGTAGGGTGGAATGTCAAATGAGTTGTACAATACAATTGCACGTGTGACCGATGGGATTTATGAAGGTAGTCAGATGCCCTTATTTTGTGTTATTGACCTCATTAAATATGCCATGCATTCTAAGGTTGATTATGGGTGCTATTTGAATGCCGCAGGTATTGCTATTGGAGGAGATGTGTTTCCGGGCTCAACTCTCTCAGATCATGTTCTACGATTCAACAACATCCCTCAGGTATTGATATAGAGGAGCTGTGTTACCAAGTTTATTAACCTAAAAAATTTCTAAAGGATTGGTTGATAATTCTAGCCTAAGCATATTTCCCCAGGAACTATATTTCCAAAAATGTTTAGCAGAACAATGACGCTCTCTGCTCAAAATATGTTAGCCTGAGCATATTTCTCTAAGAACTCAAACATGTCATTGATCAAAGTTGGGACTACTTTTTTTCACTAATGACTGATGTACACAACTCTGGTTATACTGCTTACTATGTCTACCTAATTTGTTGAATGTTTACCATCTATTCACTTTTCCACTGTGCTGTTGATGCTTGTATCCTGATTATCATACTTGCTTCCCTGATTTTCATTGGCTGATAAATATTATTGTATGATTACTTGATTCTATATAAACTTCATGAGAAAATCCTTGTTGGCATAATGAGTGTATTTTGTGCATGCAGTGACTTTGTAGATTCTATTTATGCTGTAAAGAAGTGCTATTATTCCTGTCAGTTTGTACTGTGCAAGTATCCATAACCTTGTCTGATCCTTAGCTTGCATGAAGCACACTTATTTGTTGGACCTCCTGTCACATTGTTGAGTGTACTTTCATGTTAACTTTCATGAAATAGTTACTTTTATGTCTGTCAAAGTTCTTTATGGGCTGGGCTAGCCTTTGTTGAACAGGTGTTTATCCTTATATTTATCATATTTTGATTCTCTATATTTATCATTTAAACTATTTTAGGTGAAAATGGTGGTTGTTCTTGGAGAACTTGGTGGGCGAGATGAGTATTCGCTTGTTGAGGCCCTCAAGCAGGGGAAAATCAGCAAGCCAGTGGTGGCTTGGGTTAGCGGAACTTGTGCTCGGCTCTTCAAATCAGAAGTGCAATTTGGGCATGCAGTAAGCTGCTGCACTGAGTTATCTAAACCTTCTAAATTCTAATTACTAGCTAATCGATATTTCTTACCTATTTCCCCTTCCATTTGGTATAGGGGGCAAAAAGTGGGGGTGAAATGGAATCTGCACAAGCCAAAAATGAAGCATTGAAGGAAGCTGGAGCAACTGTTCCCACTTCTTATGAAGCCTTTGAAATTTCTATTAAAGAAACATTTGCAAAACTGGTATTGTCCTTCATAGACTCTCTTACAGCTTATCTGTTGGTCTTCCTCATGGATTCATCCTTTACTAATTTGTAAATGCGCCTGTACCAGGTTGAAGAGGGAAAGATCACCCCTGTAAAAGAAGTTATTCCACCTCAGATCCCTGAGGACCTTAACATAGCAATCAAAAGTGGAAAAGTTCGTGCTCCAACACATATCATTTCAACCATCTCCGATGATAGAGGTTAGATAGATTCTTTCTTTTTATACAATTGTAAGGTGTTTCACAGTAAGAAAATTCAGCGAAGCATATTCTAAATTTCTCTTGTTTTCCCCTTTGTTTTCAGGTGAGGAACCATGCTATGCTGGTGTTCCAATGTCATCTATCGTTGAGAAAGGATATGGTGTTGGCGACGTTATTTCCCTTTTGTGGTTCAAACGCAGCCTTCCACGTTATTGTACACAATTCATTGAGGTTGGTTGCTTGTTATACTCGTGTTCTTGTGTCTTGCCATTCTTTTTTAAATGGTTCAATTGAAAGATGTAATAATTGGTTATTGCTGGATTGTGATTGAACATATTCTGCCCACGCTGAGCATTTATCAATGTAACAGATATGTGTCATGCTGTGTGCCGATCACGGTCCTTGTGTATCTGGCGCTCACAACACTATAGTGACAGCAAGAGCAGGAAAAGACCTTGTATCGAGTCTGGTCTCAGGTTTGCAAACTGCTTCCATTTACTTTCTTAATTTGTTAACAAACAACAATGCATTCCCGATTCATTAAAATACAATTGTCATACTGACTAATCAAATACTTCCTGACTCAGGTTTGCTCACCATAGGTCCTCGATTTGGTGGGGCCGTTGATGATTCTGCCCGATACTTCAAGGATGCTTATGAACGAGTAAGCTTTTGCAGCTGATCAAGTCAATGTCTACCTCCTTTTTAATCATTCTATCATTTAAGCTATAATACGGCATTGTTGTGTTCAAATTTCAGAGTCTTACACCGTATGAGTTTGTCGAGAGCATGAAGAAGAAGGGCATTCGTGTCCCTGGAATTGGGCACAGGTACAATTTTACTTCCATTCTGTTTTATGTTTACATTTGTGAGATGATTACAAAATACTAATGGGAAAACCATATCTTATTATATCTGCCACAGGATCAAGAGAGGTGACAACAGAGACAAGAGAGTAGAGCTTTTGCAAAAATTCGCCAGAACACACTTCCCTTCTGTCAAATACATGGAGTATGCTGTTGAGGTCGAGACCTACACGCTTTCCAAAGCAAACAACCTTGTTCTCAATGTAGATGGCGCCATCGGATCCCTTTTCTTGGATCTTCTTGCTGGAAGTGGCATGTTCACCAAACAAGAGATCGACGAGATTGTCGAGATCGGTTATCTCAACGGCCTTTTTGTCTTGGCACGTTCAATTGGTCTAATTGGGTAAGTTAACCACTTTCTTCAAACACTCATTTCACATATATGATCATAGACCTGGGTCCGGTTCCGGAACCGGGCATAATAACAAAAAAAATTGTCCAACCGAGAACTCGGCCATTCTGGGTGGTTTCGCCCAGAATGCAAAACCGCGACCGCGTTTACAAAATCGTGACTGCAGTTTCACCTTTGACCGTTGGAACTATCGGTTCCAATGGGTTCTGAACCTACGGCTCCATTCAGTTCCGAAAATTGCCTCTTCCGGGGGTGATGGAACCGGGACCGTAACCGAACCGGACCCAGGTCTATATGATCATGGTACACTGTCATTTGTCCGAGTTTTGAATTTGTAATTGAAATTGAATTTTTTTTTTTAGGCACACTTTTGACCAAAAGAGGTTGAAGCAACCACTATACCGTCACCCATGGGAAGATGTTCTCTACACCAAGTGAGATTACAAGAAACATGTCTTTCTTGTTTAACTCGTATGCCAATATAGTTAGCCTTGTTGTTTGTTGCAAAAATTGTAGCTTTAAAGTTTGATGATGATCATAAGAAACATCAATTCATGTGTATTGTTGTTATGTTGTTGCTTTGGATATTCTATAGTTTCCTTTTTGCTACCATACTCAGATACTCTTGGATACGGGCTGATGAATGTATTGTCAATTTTGTGCCTGTATGGCTGTATTGGATAAGAATGCTGTCATGTTATTATCAACTCATAAACACAGCATTGAATTAATAACTTTCTAATTTAAATTGAAATATAAGATTCAAACCAATAATTGTACTTAATCTATTAAGTTCTACTTGTCTTTCTAACCTAATTTTTTTTTCATCAAAATTATTTTTTTTAGAATTTTTATTTAAATTAATGTGTTGAAAAATGTTTGTTTATGTTGACTCTTTTTTTTTATCTCTATCTATTGACTCTAAAATATGGTTAGTACTTAATTGTTGATTATATTTAGAAAATTGTGTATTTTAATAATATTTTTTATATTTTTAATAATATTCTAATATATATGAACAAATTTAGAAATATAACTAGAACTAAACAGAGAAGATATTGATAAATTAATATTATTTTTTTAAAATTGTTTATACTGAAAGTACTTTAGCGAATAGTATTTTTTGGCTAATAGCATTGTAATTAAAAGGGAAATTCTTTTTGGTGTCTTAAGATTTTTTTTTTTTCTTTTGGTGTCCAAGAAAAAACTTATTTCTCTTGGTACTCCTGAGATTTTGGCATTTTTCCCGTTGATGCCCCTCTTCGGTTCAAATTAGCTAATTTCAAGCTTATCATTATGTTCATCATCCTTAAATTAGTAGGATTTAACTCTTAAAATACTTAAATTCATAACCAAACTACATCAATTTGAATTTTTAAACAATTTTGTAAACAATCCCTTAAAATAGAGGATTGTTTAAAAATTCAAATTGATGTGGTTTGGTTATGAACTTTGATGTTTTAATAGTCAAATCCTACTAATTTAAGGTTGATAAACATAATGGTAAGCTTGAAATTGGCTAATTGGAACCGGAGAGGGACGTCAACGGGAAAAGCCAAAACCTCAAGAGTACCAAGAGAAATAAATATTTTTCTTAGGCACCAAAATAAAAAGATAAAAACTTACGGACACCAAAAGGAAATTCCCCAATTAAAAATAGTGAAAATAATTATAAAAAACAATTCTTATAAGTATGAAAACAACACGTCAGAGATGTCTCAATCTCACAAGGCCAGAACACAACCAAGCGGTCCATGAAACCCCACCTCCCCCACGTGACTCGTACACTTTGTTCACGTGGCGCTAACTTTATATCCATATTTTTTCCTTACCATAAAAAATGAATTATTATCATATCCCACCACACCTTTTTGTTACTTTTATTTTTTCCCCTCTGAATATTTTAAAATTGTACTACCAAAACTTCATTTATGCGTCGCATATTTCAATTTGTTCAATCGAATTTCACTGATGCGTCGGATTTAAGTCGGGAGAATTTGACCTCGAATTTTTTTTTAATTGAATTATTAATAGATAATTCTTGTTGAGAAAAAAAAACATAAATTTTGTAATATTCAGAAACATTTTTATAAGTAAATCGTTTTCAAAATTGATGTTTTTGAAATGTTGCTAAAACAATGCTCAATTACTTGTGCCAAGGCTCATCACAAAAAAGGAAAAAGAGAAAAAGTATACGCCCGCAAAAAACCAGATAATATGCTGATGGAAGACATTAGTTGGATTATATAAATTTGATTCTTGATGTTTGATTTGACTTATTGCTTGAATTATAGATTCATAATGAATATAGATAAGATAATCTAAAGCTATAGTATTAATTATAAAGTTGCACACTGAAATAAAAATATATATTGGTGTTGACATTTAAAACAAAAAAATATATAATTTAACCACCAATAATCTATATTTTTTTTTCTTACTTTTTGAACTTCACTATACCTCTTTTAACGTTTTACAGAATTTTAAATTAGAATTTCAAATTTATTTACTTACTTTTGCAAAAACTACTGCTTAAATAAAATTCTTTAGACATGTTTATGCCTTTTATATTTTAGTAACCATAAAAATAGTATTTAGATGTAATTTTTCTTTGTAAGAAGATAGATTTTTACTAAATCTTTAATATCTTTCTTTATAATATGTAACTTGTTCGGTGCGATTAATCATATTTTATAAAATTTAGATATGGTTTCTAAAACGTGAGTTTTTAAATTGTAGTAAAATGTTAAAAATAACCACCACTTTTTTCTCACAAGACAAAATCAAACATATCTTAAATAAATGACATTTTTGTTTTCATAAATAATACTCCAAATTTAGAAGCATCCACTAAGACAAAATCAAACATATCTTAAATAAATGACATTTTTGTTTTCATAAATGACATTTTTGGTAATATTTTACCAATCGAAAAAAGGGTCAATAAAAACATTGATATTTAATATGTTCTCAGTATGATTTTATATAATGATTTTTCTAACCCATATTTTAAAATATAAATTAAAATTTTTAAAATAATTTCCTTCTCTGATTATTTTATTTTTTATAGGATAATATCTTAGTTTTTTTATTATTTTAATAGTTATATCTAAGTATTTTTAACCTAATAGAAAAACTCATTTTAATTTTTAATTTTGCATTATTTGAGCCGAAGAAATAGTAAAAGTTGTAATTATTTTTTGTTATTTCAAGTACATTTGCAATTTGGAAAAAGTAAAAACCCATATCAATAAATAGTAATAGTAATAAAAACAAAAATAAAAATAAAAAATTTCACTTCGTCAGAATGACTGAATGAGGGGCCGGAGCACAACCAACCGCCAATCAAATTCCTGCTTCTTCTTCCTCCCATGATTCTCCCCTTTCTTTTCCTTCCCACTCTCCATTCTCATCATCTCACATTCCAAAATCCCCCCAAATTCACACTCACATGTGCTCAATTTCTCCTCGCACAGCCTCCCAATGCGGAATTAGGGTTTCGCTAACCCCAATTTTCCCCCAATTTCGCTCAATTCCCACCCCTTGGTGACCGGCGATGGCTTCCGGGAAGAGCAGCAGCAGCAGGGCGACGCACTCCCCTATGCAAGTCCACTCCACAGCCGCCGCCGGGACCGCCGCCAACCCCTCGGAGTCGGTCAGCAGGGCCATTGCTCAGTACACCGTCGACGCCCGCCTCCACGCCGTCTATGAGCAGTCCGGCCAGTCCGGTAGGTCGTTCGATTACTCTCAGTCGGTCAGAACCACCACCACCGACCAGCAGTCCATCCCCGAGAGGCAAATCACCGCTTATCTGTCCCGGATTCAGCGCGGCGGGCAAATTCAGCCCTTCGGCTGCATGATTGCCGTCAACGAATCCAATCTCAAGGTGATTGCTTATAGCGAGAACAGCCGTGAGTTGCTCGGCCTTACAGCTCACACCGTCCCTAATCTCGAGAGGTCCGAGCTTCTTAACATAGGTAGTGATATCCGAACCCTTTTCACCCCTTCCAGTGGACTTTTGCTTGAGAAGGCGTTCGCTGCTCGAGAAATCACGCTCCTAAACCCCGTTTGGATCCACTCTAGGGTTTCCGGAAAGCCGTTTTATGCAATTTTACATAGAATCGATGTGGGGATTGTGATCGATTTGGAACCAGCAAGGACGGAGGATCCCGCGCTGTCAATTGCGGGGGCTGTACAGTCTCAGAAACTGGCTGTGCGCGCAATTTCACATTTACAGTCTTTGCCTGGTGGGGATATCAAGCTTCTGTGTGATACTGTGGTTGACAGTGTGAGGGAGCTTACTGGATATGATAGGGTTATGGTGTATAAGTTTCATGAAGATGAGCATGGTGAGGTTTTGGCTGAGAGTAAGAGGTCAGATTTGGAGCCCTATATTGGGTTACATTATCCTGCTACTGATATTCCTCAAGCTTCAAGGTTTTTGTTCAAGCAGAATCGGGTTAGAATGATTGTGGATTGTCATGCTAAGCCTGTTTCGGTTGTCCAAGACGAACAGTTGATGCAGCCCCTTTGTTTGGTGGGCTCCACGCTCCGAGCTCCTCACGGGTGTCATTCACAGTACATGGCTAATATGGGTTCGATTGCGTCTTTAGTCATGGCGGTTATCATCAATGGCAGTGATGAAGAGGCTGTTGGTGGTAGAAACTCAATGAGATTGTGGGGTTTGGTTGTGTGCCATCACACTTCTCCTAGAGCCATCCCGTTTCCGCTTCGGTATGCTTGTGAGTTCTTGATGCAGGCCTTTGGATTACAGTTGAACATGGAGCTCCAGTTGGCCACACAAATGCTAGAGAAACATGTTTTAAGAACCCAAACTCTTTTGTGTGATATGCTTCTTCGGGATTCTCCCACGGGTATTATCACTCAAAGTCCGTCTATTATGGACCTGGTTAGATGTGATGGTGCTGCTCTTTATTACCAAGGAAAGTATTATCCGCTTGGTATAACCCCCAGTGAAGTCCAGATTAGGGATATTGTTGAATGGTTGCTAGCTTATCATGGAGACTCAACTGGTTTGAGTACGGATAGTTTGGGTGATGCTGGATACCCCGGGGCTACTGCTCTAGGTGACGCTGTTTGTGGAATGGCGGTTGCTTATATTACTAAAAAAGATTATCTTTTTTGGTTCAGATCTCATACTGCAAAAGAGATCAAGTGGGGTGGCGCAAAACACCATCCCGAGGACAAAGATGATGGACAAAGGATGCATCCACGTTCTTCGTTTAAAGCGTTTCTAGAAGTGGTCAAAAGCCGGAGTTTGCCATGGGAAAATGCAGAGATGGATGCAATTCACTCTTTGCAACTCATTTTGCGTGATTCCTTTAAGGATGCTGAAGCCGCCACCCATTCGAAAGCTGTAGTACATGCCCATCCGGGGGACCTTGACTTGCAAGGAATTGATGAACTTAGCTCAGTTGCTAGAGAGATGGTGAGGTTGATAGAAACTGCTACCGCTCCCATATTTGCTGTTGATGTTAATGGACATATAAATGGATGGAACGCGAAGGCTGCTGAATTGACTGGGCTTTCTGTTGAGGAAGCCATGGGAAAATCTTTGGTTCATGACCTTGTGTACAAGGAATCGATAGACATTGTTGAGAAATTGCTTGACCATGCTATAAGAGGTATTATATTTCCTATTATAATATCTTTTGTTGTAACTTAGATGATTAGCTAAGCATATGTTTCTATTGCAGGTGAAGAAGATAAGAATGTAGAAATTAAGTTGAAGACATTTGACCAAAACCAGAGCAACAAGGCTGTTTATGTAGTGGTAAACGCGTGCTCGAGCAAAGATTTTACCAATAAAATAGTTGGTGTGTGCTTTGTTGGTCAAGATGTGACAGGCCAGAAAATTGTGATGGATAAGTTCATCAACATACAAGGTGATTACAAAGCAATCGTTCATAGTCCAAATCCATTAATCCCTCCCATATTCGCTTCAGACGAGAATACAAGCTGCACTGAATGGAATGTAGCCATGGAAAAATTGACCGGATGGGGCAGAGGGGACATCGTCGGGAAAATGTTGGTTGGAGAGGTGTTTGGCGGTTGTTGTCGACTCAAAGGTCCTGATGCTTTGACAAAATTCATGATTGTTTTGCATAGTGCAATTGGAGGGCACGATAACGACCAATACCCATTTTCGTTCTTTGACCGAAATGGGAAGTTTGTTCAAGCTCTATTGACCGCAAACAAGAGAGTTAATTTGGATGGTCAAATTATCGGAGCCTTTTGCTTCTTGCAAATAGCCAGTCCTGAACTTCAGCAAGCTCTAAAAGTCCAAAGACAACAAGAAAGAATATGTTTTGAAAGGATGAAGAAATTAGCCTATCTTTGCCAAGAAATTAAGAATCCATTGAATGGCATCAGGTTCACAAACTCCCTTTTGGAAGGTACAGATCTGAGTGAGGATCAGAAACAGTTTGTCCAAACAAATGCCGCTTGTGAGAAGCAAATGAGGATGATCTTAGGAGATATTCATCTCGAAAGGATAGAAGACGGGTAATTTATTTTTAAGCCTCTTAATTTATTTCTTCTTATATACATGCATTTGTATATATGACTAATAAGATTGTCTATTTTAGATCACTGGAGCTGGAAAAGTCTGAATTTTTGCTGGGAAGTGTCATCAACGCGGTTGTTAGCCAAGTGATGATACTTCTAAGAGAAAGAGGTTTACAGTTGATCAGAGACATCCCCGAAGAAGTCAAAACACTGGCTGTAGTCGGCGACCAAGCTAGAATTCAGCAAGTCCTGGCGGATTTCCTGTTAAACATGGTGCGTTATGCTCCATCTCCCGACGGATGGGTAGAGATTCATGTTCGTCCTTCAGTGAAAGAAATTTCCAACGGATTGACTGCCCTGGAGATTGCATTTAGGTATTCAGATTACAAATGTGAATAGTGAATTCAGTTCTTAAATAGTGTACAATCCTATGGGCGCATCCTCATGCTCATTGGCTTTTATACAATGCCTTTGAGATGAATTTAGTCCCTATATCAATTTTGGTGCACTCTAACTAAATTCAGTTATTATTGTCACATAGCTGGGGTACCCCATCTTGACCCCCCAGATTCCGCTGTAGCGGAGCCTCACTAGGTTAATGATGATGATGAAATAGTGTACAATCCTAGTAATGAATGCCTTTTGTGTTCTTCTAGGATGATCTGTCCAGGCGAGGGGCTTCCGCCCGACTTGATCCAGGACATGTTTCACAGCAGCAGATGGGCTACACAGGAAGGCCTTGGTTTAAGCATGTGCAGGAAAATTCTCAAGCTTATGAATGGTGAAGTTCAATACATCAGGGAGTCTGAAAGATGTTACTTTGTCATTGTTCTTGAGCTTCCTATGCCATAAAAAGCTCTGAGTTTTTGTGGGTCATGGTTAAATAATAACCCTTTAGTTTTGAAGACTTTCTAAGTTGTAATGTAACCTAGAAAATGTACATGGACCCAACAGTAAGCAGCCTTAAGAGGATTGACAGCCATGGAAGCTTAAGCTTGACCGGGTCTTTTTTTTTCCAGCAGAGGCTGTTGTTGTCAAGAGAGGTCAAATAAGGTAAACAGGTTTAAATTCCTCTGAATATGAGTGAAGTTGTGTATCCAAAATAAGATGGGATCTTGTTGTATCATATGGGGACTCTGGTTATGCAGTTGTCAAATATTGTGTGACCCCAAACTTAATTTGGGTTGTAAGTTGTAACCCTTTGTAGTTACCCTGCTTGTTAACGTTGAACTGAGTTATAAATAATTGTGTTTTTGATTTATAATAGATTCAGCCAAGGAGAAGTTGAACAATTGTGTATATGATTGTGACCACACATGCAAGTCAAAGACAAGTAACAAGATTGAATGAGGAGCTGTGCAAGTTAACACGGAATTGTATTATGTAAAAAAATGCCATTCTAGGTATAATATGATTAAAAAAATTATGTCATTGCAATAATTATTTATTATTGATTATTTATATTGATTATATATAAAATTCTAAATCAATTATTCATTGAATTTCATTCTCATGTATCGAATTCTATCTTGAATTTGGATCATAAGTACTTAAGCAGAGATCTTTACAAGGACTGAATTAAAGTTTAACGTGTTCGGCAATAACGTTTTGGGAGCTTTTTCCCGCTAGATGGAGCTGAATAGAGCCAAATCCAGCACCCTCATACCCCCAAGGGGACAGCTTTTCCGCTAGCTTGTTCCCACTAGATAGAGAAAGCTAGGGTCCAGCCGAACGGAGCCATAAGCGATTTTTAAGGATTTCGACCCGTTGAGCCACACCCTAGACTATCAGAGATATACAAGCATCCAAGCTTTTGCATTGCGAGATAATTAAATCAGTAATGATATTCTCCCTTAGAAACTAAGACAAAATGCAGACCACAGTTTTATGCATAGTAAAAGCCTACCAAGTCATGTGTATTCCCACAAAATGCAAAAAAAAGGGGTCAATTCTTAGTAAAAATCATTGGCATAGATTATAAAGCATGCAACAGAAGACAAACATTCAACAGTATAACACTAGCAAAACTCCAAAGTGCAAACTATTATACTCTGGTACAAAATCACAAGAATGAATAAGATGCACATCAGCACATGGATATATCCAGCAATTTTGACACCAAGTGCACAACAAGATACGAAAGCTACAAAGTGCTCTATAAAAGTTTGAAGATAAGGCAACATATTCAGGAGATTAGATGCTCCCTAATCTTGATATTATATCAAGATTTCATAAGTGACTCAAATGTTTGCAAAGTTTTTCTAGTAAAGTAGTGACCTGATGGCAGCAACGGCGTCACCTTTGTGCTCTCTTAAGGTTCTTTCTGCAACCTTCTTGTCTAACTGGAATCGAGTTTTAATGAAAGTGTTATCAGAATTGATAGTGCATAATCGTGGATAAGCTGAAAATGTCATTTGAAGACTAACCTCGAGTTCACTTGCGATTATGTCAACATCAGCTGCATTAATCTTGACAGCTGCCAATTCTTTTTCCCTATCAAAAAGGCAAGAGTAGGTTTTTCAATTTGACATACAAGTTCTTGCAGAATAGCATATGGTAAGAACAATATGTAGCAAGCTTTCAAACATCATAGTGCAGTATACTAAAGTACAAATATACAAAATTAATGTCAGCTTTGCCAAATAGCATTTATCTTAGGATTTCTCACATAATTAAATGACAAGTACTATGTAATTTTACAAACACATTATTCTCCAATTTCAAGAGCCCCTTGTATATTCTACAAGTTCAGGAGATGCAAGATCATTACACAAATCAAACATAAAAATGGAACTATTATGGCATAATCACCAGAGCCCCTTGTCACACTTCCATTGTTTTTCACGTTTCTCATATATTCTTCGATTTCTCAACAAGTTACTTGTCACATGCACATAAGCACATATCATTTGACCCACATTGACCAAACTCTATATCTCTCTCTATCTCCCACATGTACACACATACAACATGTATGTACACTCCCAAGTCCCAACTGAAGTTACTAAACCAACCAAAACCATGCCTTTAGACAGCTCAATTCACAGGATTGTCAATAAAACTTTTTCAGATCAATTTATGTTAATATAAGGTGGTTTCCAACACACCAAAGAAAATAAATAGATTGTAATATCAATTAGTAATGCAAGCAAACACGAATGCTTTTTTTTTTCTAACAGCAGCTAGCAACTTTATTACTTCATCCAACCACATCACACAGCAGGAGATCTTCAAGAGCATCTATGATTATTTTCTTTATTGGAATGAGAAAAATCTCCAGACAACTATGATGACCCTTACTAAGGCGTTCACTCAATCAACTTAGCACTAGCAAGAACCCTATAATTAAAATTCTCATCATGAAGACCTGAGAAAATCTTACAGCCTTCATCTTAGTTATCAAATTCAACACTTCTTCTCTCAACTATGGTACTATAGTCCATTATTCAATCCTATCTAGCAACTAAACGATTTTAATGAATTATACTGGTTAACTTTCAAAAAATAAAATTACTAAACGATGCCATAGTTTTGTTTCCTTATACCTCATCCTCAAAGCATTTGCATCTGCTTCCGCTGATGCAGCAATAGACGCCATAGCCTGCAATGCAAACATCATCCCATTTTTAACAGCAAAACTTTTCAATCCAAACTCAGTTTTCAATTCTATAAGAAAAAACGATGGCTATAAATCTAACTTAAAACACTAGTTGCGGCAACAATCAATTAGACTCGAATCAGGACAATTCAGTGAAATTTCCAGTTCCAATACAAACAAAATCAATCGAAACCCTAACTAAATTGAAACTACATAACGAATAGATAGATTCGACAAGAATAAGAAGGGGAAATTAATAGGGAGGGAGATTAAATGAAGCAAAACCTCTTGAACACGTGTGGAATCCAACTGTCGATCTTCGACGCGATCGGTGAGCTTATCGAGCGCTTTGCTCTGCTGTTGCAAGTCTTTCGAGTCGACGACTCGTTCGATTCCTTCATTTCCGGCCTCCATTGTTCAATTCTTCTGCTGTCTCGCTCTTCCCTTTTGCTCTCACTCGCAAAAACCCAGACCTAGTTCTAATGAAGACGCTCTTTTTTCCCTTTATTCTCTGTAAACCGGAGTTACGACGCTTTTTTTTTTTTACTGGTGCGCAAATTGGACTCGAACCGGTCGACCTCCCTATACCCGGTTTTTACACAACATAAAAATTAAGTTGACTTGTGAACCACCCATAAACCGGATTATGGGTTTCGGTTAGACATGGTTCCGATTTCTCTGAAACCTAGGCGTTGAACCATAACGGGATCCTGACCGGTTTCACGGTTCTGGACCCGATTCATGGTGGTATGGAAGCTGGTTCCAATTCCAGAATCGGTCATAATTGAAAATAAAAATCGTCCAACCGAGAATTTGGCCGTTCTCACGATTTTATCCAAAATGTAAACTGCGACCACGGTTTCACCTCTTACTGTTGGAACCGCCAATTCTAATGGGTTTCGAACCGGCAATTCCGGGGTGGAACAGGGACGTAATCGTAATTCGGTTCCGGGTTTTACCTGGTCAAACGGGTTGACCTGTGACCCAACCCTTAACTCGTAAAAAAAAATTAAAAATATTTAGTTATCTATTATTATAAAGAATAAATATAGTTACCTATCACAAAAAAAATATTTTAAAATATTTATTTATCTATTATTAAGTATAAATATAATTATTTATTATTAAAAAATATTTAAAAAATTCATATTATGAGTTACGGGTTTTACAAGACCCGTGATCCGTAATCTCAAAAAGTTTACATGTGATCCGACTCGTAATTTACGGATGCCCGACCCGTAATTTACGAGTTGGGTCGGGTCGGATTATGAGTCGCCGGTCCATTTAAACAACCCTAGTGTGTCTATCTAAACAATTCTATTTACAAATGTTCTTATCTAATTTTAGATTAGTGGACCTAAATCTAAGCTACTCGGCCCAATTAACACGTAGTAGTGGTTGTAGAGTTTCTTTTGTCAAGCAAAGATGAGGAAAGAAGGAAACAAGGGGTGGAAAAATCATGTGAACTTGTGAAGTGTCAAAAGCAAAATGGAAGTGGAATAGAGCCTATATAGAGAATAGCCTCTTTTTGCATTTTTCTGTCCTTTCAAAAAGGTCAGTGCTGAGCAAAGTATTTTACCCAAAACATGAAGCTCACGGGTATGGAATTATTGGCTACTCAGATTTGTTTAGTTAATTTTGAGCTAGTATGAATTTGAATTTAGCTGAATTTTTTTGTATTGAAAATTCAAAATGTTTCTAGCTCAAGCTGATTGTGTATATCTTTTATTTTTTTTGTAAAGAATTGGAGTATAAAATACTTATTATTGAAGTACTCCGTATCATCTAAATGAATAATAAGATGAGAGAGATTTTAAACATAAATACTATTCATAGACAAACGAAAGAAAAAAAACATTCATCTATGATTACATTTTATATTCATAACTGCTGAAAAATGGTTTAAACTATAATTATCATCGCTCTTTAGTAGACATGTCAATCGAGTCGAAGTTAGACCATGTTCAAATTCGGTAATTTTGGGTTCGGGTTGAGTGGAGTTCGGGCCGTTACGGATCACGGATTAATCGGGTCGGGTGTTGCGGGTTTTTAGACCGGTCGAGTTGACCAGGGGTTAAAAATATCAATTTTTTTATGATTACTAAAATCAATTTTATTATTAAATAATAATATTTATTTATAACATATTTTTTTTATGTATTTTAATAATAGAATATACTATGTTTTTCAAAATAAATTTTATCTAGCATTTATATAATGTACAAGATGATTTTCGGGTAGAGATAAAACAAGTTTAAACTATAATTATCACTCTCTAGTATCACAATCTTACCTGTTTTTTTTTTTAATCAAAATCTTACCTGATTTATGAAACCGTCTACACCTAAATATTCGAAAATCCAACTTTAACCCGATTTATCAAAATTTTCCAAATTACTCCACACTCAAAACTAACACGTGTCGCCCTTCTATTGGCAAACGCGCCCTACCCTCCACAACCCGTCACCCTCCTTTAACAACAAACCAGTCACGCCCTTCACCTCCCTCTTGACTTTTTTTACACGCAGAGATCATCACTCTCCTCAGTCTCCCCCAAATCCTCCGATATGGCTCCTCCAAACAGCAATCTTCGCTCTTCCGCCACCGCCAAACCCACCGGAAACGCAATCTCCGCCCCCAATTTCCCTAGATTCGACGTCGTCGCCGCCGATCCGTGGGACCACTTCTACTTCGCCACCTCGAAGTCCGCCGCCGCCGCCACAAACGGAACCGGCGCGTTTCACAAGAAGATCATGAAGGAATGGAAGGTCCTGGACGGAAATCTGCCCGATTCCATCTTCGTTCGCGTCTACGAGACCAAAATCTCGCTCCTCCGGGCCGCCATCGTCGGAGCTCCGGGCACGCCTTACCACAACGGACTGTTCTTCTTCGACATTTATCTGCCCTCGGACTATCCGTCTCGCCCTCCCCAGGTTCAATACCGCTCCTTCGGGTTCCGTATCAACCCCAACCTCTACGAGAGCGGCCGCGTCTGCCTGAGTCTTCTCAATACCTGGTCCGGGGAGAAGTCGGAGAAGTGGGATCGGAATCAATCGACTATTTTACAGGCAACTGAACAATTTCAATTTTTATGCGTCCGATTGTTCAATCGATTGTTTCAATTGTTCGAGTTCGTGAAAATCCCTCTTTTTTGTGCAGGTATTGTTGTCGATCCAGGCTCTGGTTCTGAACGAGAAGCCCTACTTCAACGAGCCTGGATACGCTGGCTTGCGGGGAAAGAAATACTGGGACAAGAAGGCGGCGGAGTACAGCCACAACGTGTTCGTCCTCTGTTGCAAGTCCACACTGTGTCTTCTCCGGCAGCTGCCGGCGAATTTCGAAGCGCTGGTGCGCTCACACTTTTGCGAGCGAGGCGTTGCGATTCTGAACGCTTGCCAGGCGCACCGCTCCAAGGGGGCGATGGAGAGAGTGTACGGCGATCTGGTGGCGGCGTTGGATAGGAATGGGGCTCCGGTGGAGCAATTCGTCAAGCAGTTGGCGGGCGAGATGGAGGCCAAGGAGAGAGAGGCGAAGAGGAAGGAGGAGAGGAAGAAGGCGGCGGAGGAGAAGAGGAAGGCGGCGAGGGCGGCGATCAAGAAGAGGATGATGGAGATTCTGGAGAAGTTTTGGGTGGGTACGGGATTGAAGAAGAGATCGTCGGTTGGGAATGGTGATCGACATCTGGATTGATGAAGGTTGTGAAGTGGAGATTTTCTGACTGGTTCGATGTGATTAGGGTAAATAATTATAGTAGAGGAAGATGAAGATGGGTCGCTTTTTTGGGTTTTTTAGCAGAAGATGATCGATTTAGGGTTTAATTACGAATTTGTCTATGGTTTTAGGAGTAATTGCAGCAACGGGAAAGAAAAAGAATGTTGATAGTTAAAAGAGAAAAGTAACACGTGCTTTTTTGGTTTTTTTGTCATTCCTTGCTAATTTGAAGCTTTGTTTGTCTTGTGTCCTGTTTTTGTTGGCACCGAAGGTTAATTTCTCGTCATTGATTAGTGAATTGGGAGGTTTCGATTCGATTCTTGTCTTAAAATCTCCTATTCCTTCTGTCATTGGTCGGCGTAAACTGGTTTACTTGGTTCATGGTCCTTACCAGCTTAGTCATACATCTGAAATTTGCTATCAAAGATGAATTCCTCGTTGGTTCGTGGTCTTTGCCAGCCTAGACCATTTCAGGTAGAATGATGCATAAACATATATTAGTGCACACAATTTCGATGCAAATTCGGCCATTTTTTACGTACAAACAATTAGTTCTAATCCACAAACAATCAATTTTGATGCACAATCTAGGCGCGCTCCTACCATTTTTTCAAAAAATATGAGAGAATTTTATATAAAATTTGACCGTGCCATATTTTTCCCATTTTAAGTTAATCGATTAACACCCTTGTTATTTCCACATCCAACAACTCTTATTTTTTTCTCCTTTTTACCAAATTCAAGCACATATTTGCAGGTATAACTATCCAAAATAATTTTTAAATAGTTTTGTTAGTCAACAGTGAAAATAGATTATAGATTTGTTGATTTTGATATATTTAAATACTTAGTTAATTTTGCCGTTATCTTATACTACATTATATAATGTATGCTATGTTAATAGACCATTTAGATAATATATTCATTATTAGATTTAATTTTAGAAATAGAACAAAAAATGATCTAAAAAATTGAAAGGATTCTTCATATGGCTTGATCATCAAGCTATCTTGTAACCCTAGGATACCCATATAATGTTTGTTAAACTTAATATAGACCTTCTTATGAACCTTATTCTTGGATTACAAGTACTTTCATGAATATATAAATGTGTTGGGCCGGATTTAGACTTTCATACTTATTTTTATTGGACTTGATAATGGGACGTCTTGACTATAAATTGGGCTTTGCTTTGAGCCCAAACCTTGGTTAATTTATCATCATTTGTATCTCATTAATTATTTATATTTATAGAAAATTCTTGCGCTCCAAGTAAATGAACGAACTTGGATTACTATATAAACCTTATTCATCCGGTGAAAAGTAAGAATATTCTATAAGGTATCGTTTGTAAATTAGATATGTTATCAACGAGGCTTGGCGAGTTAAATAGTTTGGATATGTTCTAAGGCTTGTTCGTGGTCGCGAACATGCGCATGACGACACCTTTTTTTAATACGTGTCATTAAGGACTTTTCCGTTCCCTGTTGGCATGGGCAACATGCTCTCCTCGATCCAATTGGAGAACATTGCGGACCTAACTAACAGGAAACGGAAAATGCTTTTGGTGGCACAAAAGAAGATGTTGTCATGCGCATGGTGATCGACGACCACGGAATAGTCTATATGTAACGTTCGGGTGATCGATGAAAGACAATCAAGAAAAATAAGGTGAAGGCAACTAGACAAGGGTACGGACGTGCTATTAAGGGCTATGAAAAGATTTAGGGCCAGTTTTCATGAATGTAATAAGTACTAGATCACAAATCTTTCCTTTGTTCTTTATTTATACTTTGTAAGAGATGTACATTCAAAGTTTTTATAGAATTTGTTAATGCATTGAAAAAATCAATCACCTATAATAACATATATATTTATATGTGTGTGTGTTTTTGAATGAAGGAGTTTTAACTTTGAACATAGGTTAAAAACTTTAGTTTTAAAAATGGAATTGTATTTTGTTAAAATATATGAAACAAAATTAATTAATCTTACGTAAGAAATTAAATCTAGAAAAATATTTCTAAATAACTAATTTAGAGTTTTTAGGACATATATGATTTAGAAAAAAAAAAACGATACAATTAATAAAATTATCATGACTACTACTACCTAACAACAATACAACTACATCCAACCTTCACTTATCGTTTAAATGTCAAAGTTCTTCCTCACTTATCGTTTAAATGTCAAAGTTCTTCCTCGTAGAACTAGTGTAAATTAGGGATGACATTTGAATGGGGATAGGAAAATATAAATGCGGATTAAGGCTTGGAAAAATTTATTTCAAATCGACATTTTAGGTCATACTAATTGTTCCCGTCGTGCCCTGCACGACAACGACTCGATCATTTTTTTAGATTTACTATAAAAAACAATTAATAATAAAAATATAATATAAATAATAATTGTGAATTGGTGATTTATATTAATTGTAAAAAAAAACATATTTTTAAATTAAAGATTTTGATAGTAAAAATAAAAATAATGGGACATTTAATATGGATTAGCATATAAAATTGACTTGACATGTACATATATTATCAAAAAAACATTACCGGAAATTTTAATTGAATATTACAATTGTAATTGGCTAGATTTGTATGTAAATTATCAAAAAATTGAAAATTGAAAATTCAAAGACACATCTTAATGGAAATTTAAAGATTTGACAACAAAAAAATTCGATCCCATCTAAATATCATAATGGAAAATAGTATAGATTAACAGAAAAATTTGACTTGATTTGTACATAGATTGTAACTGTAACTCTAACTCATTTTTTCTATATATTTATTATGATTCATTTTTTTAATACCCTAACACATATTGGAAAAGTCAGAACAATAATAAGGTTGTCGAAAATATGTAATATAGATTACTCCTTTACTTTATTAAAAGATTACATATATATATTTGGAAGATATATGATCCATATCTATTAAAATATTATAATTGGTTAAAATTTAATCAAGAAGATTTTAATTGCTTGAGCCCACATAAATAATTAATTTATAAATCTTATCTTTTTATCTATAACTTTCATAATTATTTAAACTATCATGTTTTGACTATTAATTTAATTCATAATATTAATAAAATATTACTATTTAAATTATATATGGAAACATTTATAGTTTTTAATTTTATATATTTATTCAAAATTTTCTATACCTACTCAATGTAAATACGATTATTTCTCAAGAACAATTGATATATTTAAAAAATATTTTTAATATTTTGTTTAAGCAAAATCCGTACAAGGTACGGAAATACATACTAGTACATTATAAAGCAGAAACCATGTATGTAGAAAAAATTGCGCAACGTACGTGGCATTCCTTATAAAAAATAATGTTATGTTTTTTAATAATAGATATTATAACTATTTGTATCATTATTTCATTACATCCAATTTTTTATAATATAATAACTTGATCTATCTTTGATATTTTTTATAAGTATTTTTTTATCTTGTATTAAGATTTGGGATCCAAATATAAATGTTTTTATCTATATGATGATAATTACTTGATATAGTATTTTTTTATTAATTTTATGCATAATAATTTTTTATCTTTTAACAAGACTAGGGTTAAGTATATAATTTTTTTTATCTATATGTTGATAAAATATGGGGCACAATCTAAAAGTTTTTTTAATAAATTACATAATTTTATTACGATATTTTCTATAAATATTTTAAATTTTATATTAACATCACAATATTGTATTTTTGTTAATAAAATTATCTCGTAAATATCACGTGGATTCAACTAGTTCATCATTAATGAGAAGTATAGATATTTTCACTCTTGAGAAAATCCTTAGCTCCAACTCCAAGTAAACAAACTTAAATTACAAGTACTTTCATGTATATATAAATGTGTTGGGCCGGTTTTAGACATATAAATACTTATTTTTGTTGGACTTGATAATGAGACGTCTTGACTATAAATTGGGCTTTGATTTGAGCCCAAACCTTGGTTAATTTATCATCATTTGTATCTCATTAATTATTTATATTTATAGAAAATTCTTGCGCTCCAAGTAAATGAACAAACTTGGATTACAAGTACTTTCATGTATATATAAACCTTATTCATGTAGTGAAAAGTAAGAATATTCTATAAGGTGTCGTTTGTAAATTAGATTTGTTCTCAACGAGGCTTGGCGAGTTAAATAGTTTGGATATGTTCTAAGGCTTGTTCGTGGTCGCGAACATGCGCATGACGACACCTTCTTATAATATGCGTCATCAAGGACCCCTCTCTTCCCTGTTGGCAGGGCAAAGTGCTATTCTCTATCCAATTGGAAAACACTATCGACCTAACTAACAGGGAAGGGAAGGTGTTTTTGGTGATACAAAAGAAGATGTTGTCATACGCATGGTGATCGGCGACCACGAAATAGTCTGTATGTAACGTTCGGGTGATCGATGAAAGACAATCAAGAAAAATAAGATGAAGGCAACTAGGCAAGGGTACGGACGTGCTATTAAGGGCTAGGAAGAGGTTTATGGCCAGTTTTCATGAATGTAATAAGTACTAGATCACAAATATTTCCTTTATTCTTTATTTGTACTTTGTAAAAGATATTTCGTTGAAAGTTTTTATAGAATTTGTTAATACATCGAAAGAATTCAATCACCTATAATAAATATATATGTTTTTTTTTTTTAATTGAAGGAGTTTTAAGTTTGAACAAAGGTTAAAAACTTTAGTTTTAAAAATGGAATTGTATTTATTAATATATATATATATATGGAACAAAATTAATTAATCTTACATAAGAAATTAAATCTAGAAAAATATTTCTAAATAACTAATTTAGATTTTTTAGGACATATATGATTTAGAAACAAACCGATACAATAAAATCATCATGACTACTACTACCTAGCCTTATATAGGATAAAGTGATCTCACTCGCAATTCTTGCCTAATTGCCTTATTATTCCACTTGACAAATCCCACTAAAATAGGAGAAAGTGTTTTAACGATTATATGTATCCTCAATCAATTCGATTCTTTCCAAAACCGAATGATATCAGATTTCCTAGATAAGATCGCCCAAACTTGATCTTTTTCTTCCTTGATCTTCTGAAGCAACCGAGTACATCTGTTAAATCTTCGTGGAAAATCGCTTGTAGAAGATTTGAAAACTTGTCGTAAATAGAAATAATTTGCATCTCTTCTGGATTCACTTTCTAAATTTGTCACTCATTTCCTCCATTATTTCTCACAATATTCCTTCACTCTTGAGTCTCGACGATAAACTTGTTTTCCAGAAATACTTACATGAAAAAACATATTATACCATCAAAATTCATTATCTTCAAATTAAATCTAAGAGAAAATATAGAACAATTTATGTTCCAACGCTAATTAACCTATGTTCAATGTTAAAACTCCTTAAATTCAATAAAGTTGACCACATATACGTTATTATAGGTGATTGACTTCTTTCGATGCATTAACAAATTCAATAAAAACTTTGAACGATACATCTCTTACAAAGTACAAATAAATAACTTTCTACCAAAAAAAAGTACAAATAAATAACAAAGTAAAGATTTGTGATCTAGTACTTGTTGGGCTCTCCGAAATTAGGCCCAAAATCCGATAACTTATGGCATAGAATGGCGAGGCCCGTGATTGCTTAGTCGGACGTGCATCAAGGCAAACAAGTAACGACTGGAGATATTTTAGTGAACAACGGCCAAGGCATTCCATGCCAAGAGCGAGATTCGCGGGATAGAGGAGCCGATGAAACTCAACGTTCGACTAGGAAGATCCAAGGATAAAAGGCCTAGAGCACGAAGGAAAAAGGACAGAAATTCATACACTCGCAGTCGTCCAAATTACTCCCTCTTTACCTCCCGATTATCATCATATTGTTGTTTAAACGGTCTAACCAGACGATCATCATCATTGTTCAATGCTCCGAGTTTCATCGCATACAATCATATCGTTTTACTTCATAATTCTATATCTTACTTACTTCTTCTTGAATTCCATCTTGCTAGTGATTTTAACGCGTTCAGACTGTTTTTTTTGTTAAGCTTCCCTCATTATAGCAGATAATGCGTTTACGTGTTGAATCTGCCCAAAACAATTGGAGCCTACCTGGGAAATACAAGAAATCAAGGAAGAACAAAAGATGGCAAGAGAGTGTTACTCGGTGACAATGAACACGACAACTTCCAACGCTCAGCAAGCCGGTGCAGAAAAGAAGTCATCAGCATAGCAATTAAAGGGATGCAAGACTCCAACTTACTACGTAAAGCCTGAAACGCCCGAGCTCGATTAGACCCCTCGTCTTGCTCGCCCTGGACATTCAGCCGGTTGTGATGCACTCACAAACAATATTCACTTCTTAGTTGTTTTGATACACATAAAACAATTAGTTTTGACTCACAAACACTTGATTATGATTCATAAACATATATTAATGCACACAATTTCGATGCACATTCGGCCATTTTTTACGCATAAACAATCGGTTCTGATCCACAAACAATCAATTTTGATGCACAACATCACAATTTTGATGCACAATCTAGGCGCGCTCCTACCTGTTTTTCAAAAAATACGAGAGAAATTCGTTAAAAATTCGATCGTGCCTTATTTTTCCCATTTTTAAGTTAAACGATTAGCACCCTTGTTATTTCCACATCCAACGACTCTTATTCTTTCTCGTTTTTTCCAGATTCAAGCACATATACTAATATACTATATTATACTAGTATGTATTCCCGTACCATGTAAGAATTTTCTTAAATAAAATATTAATAATAAAATATTTTTAAATATATTTATTATTCGAGAAAAACAATCATGTAAATGCTTAAATATAAATTATAAGATAAATACTTATCAATTTATTATAATCATGGGACCGTTCAAAATAAACTTAATTATAGTGATATAAGATTATACGTGCATTACAACATTACACTATATTTATACATTAAACTTAATTATCTAAACCTAGCATATGCATTCTATTTCTACCTAAAAATAAAATATATATCATAATATATAGCATAAAAAATATATTAATAATCTTCATATTTATCATATCCAAAAATAAAAGATTATTTTAAAAAAATTAAGAATGAGATCTTCTATCCATTGATTATAGAAATATAAGATTGTACGTACATTACACTATCTTTATATTAAACTTAATTATTTTGCCAAAGATTGGTTTTAATAAAAGTGATGGTGTGGGCCAATCTAAAATTGACATGTGTTGTTTAATAATTTTTGTAACCTCCGCTTTAGTATATAGTTATGATAGATTTAAAATCTTATTAAAATAATTATATTTATAGATATATGGCTAATATTCTAATCTTATGTGTCAATTTTATTTTGTATATATATTTTGTATTCAACCGAAGGTTGCTTTTTTTGTATATATATTTTGTATTGAACCGAAGTTTTCTTTTAGATCAAGCTTTTTTTGTATAAAATAAATATTTTAGAATTTGTATGATAACATAAAAAATATCCTAATGATCTTCCTATCTATTATATCCAAAAATAAAAGATTGTTTAATAATGAAAAAAATAAAATAAATATTCTAGAATTTGAATGATAGCATAAAAATATCCTAATGATCTTCCTATCTATCATATCCAAAAATAAAAGATTGTTTAATAATGAGATTTTCTATCTTATATTCTAAAAACATGGATAAGAATTTATCATATCCAAAATAGAATATTATTTTTTAATAAAAAGGGATAGTGTGGTCCAATCTAAAAGTGACATATCATTTACAAACTTGGATTAAAAGTACTTTCATATAGTTTCATGTATATATAAACCCTATTCATCTATTGAAAAGTAAGACTATACTATAAGGCTGGTGTCGTTTCTAATTAAACTAGATCTGTTCTCAGCGAGGCTTGGCAAGTTAAATAGTTTGGATCTGTTCTAAGGCTTGTTCGTGGCCGCGAACATGCGCCTGATGACATCTTCTTATAATATGTGTCATCAAGGACCCCTCCATTTCCTGTTGGCAGGGCAAAGTGCTCTCCTCTATCCAATTGGAGAACACTGTCGACCTAACTAACAGGGAATGGAAGGTGATTTCGGTGGCACAAAAGAAAATGTTGTCATGCGCATGGTGATAGGCGAACACGGAATAGTCTGTATGTAACGTTAGGGTTTGTAACTTTCAAGTGATCGAAGATGAAAGACAATCAATAAAAATAAGGTGAAGGCAACTAGGCAAGGGTACGTACGTGCTATAAAGGGCTAGGAAGAGGTTTAGGGCCAGTTTTCATGAATGTAATAAGTACTAGATCACAAATATTTCCTTAATTCTTTATTTGTACTTTGTAAAAGATATTTCGTTGAAAGTTTTTATAGAATTTGTTAATACATCGAAAGAAGTCAATCACCTATAATAAACATATATGTGGTTTTTTTGAAATGAAGGAGTTTTAAGTTTGAACATAGGTTAAAAACTTTAGTTTTAAAAATGGAATTGTATTTATTAATATATATATATATATGAAACAAAATTAATTAATCTTACATAAGAAATTAAATCTAGAAAAATATTTCTAAATAACTAATTTAGAGTTTTTAGGACATATATGATTTAGAAAAAAAACGATACAATAAAATCATCATGACTACTACTACCTAACAATACAACTACATCCAACCTTCACTTATCGTTTAAATGTCAGAGTTCTTCCTCATAGAACTAGTGTAAATTAGGGATGATAGATTGACAGTTGAATGTAGGGCTGTTCATCGGTCCAAAACCGAACCGAATCGAGAAAAACCAAACCGAACCGAAAACCGAATTTCGGAATTTTCGGAACCGAGGACCGAACCGAATAAGCTCGGTTTGGTTCGGTTCGGTTTGGTTTGGTTCAGGTAGGAACCGAAGTAGAAGATTAGGTACAAAGCCAATCCAAAATATAGAACATAACACCCTAAACCAAACTAGAACCGAACCAATTTTGACCCGACCGAACTAGAACCGAACTAGAACCAAACTAAACCTAAAAAACCGAACTAACATATGCTATTTTTATCATTTTGAACTAAAATCATTCAAACCATTCGAACTAAAACTTGCAAAATGATAAACAAAGCAATACAAAACTTGCAAAATGGGATTTAGGGTTACATCCTTAAGGCTTAGTAGGGTATTTTTTTAATTTTTATTTTTATATTAAAATAAATCCGTTTACCCGAACCAAACCGAAACCAAACCGAACCAAACCGAAAACCGAACTAGCAAAAATCTTGAACCGAGGACCGAACCAAAGTACCTTTGATCGGTTCGATTCAGTTCGGTTTTCAGGTAAAAACCGAATTACCCGAACCAATAAACAGCCCTAGTTGAATGGGGATAGGAAATATAAATGCGGATTAAGGTGTCATATACTGTAATATTGGGTATTAAGAAGGCTTACATTGTAATATGGTCAAAATTATGCGCAAGAAACTCAGCTCTATTACCAATTTGTTATATCCGAAGGATTATAGGAGGTTAAAGAAGAGATGAAGGAAAGAAAGAGAGATTAAGGGAAAGGAAGAAGAACAAAAAGAGTAAAAGAGATAGTGTTTGATTAATTGTTCAATGATACCCAAACCGATTACACACTCTGCCATTTAAGGTTTTGAGTACTTTGACCATATTACATTCTAAGCCCTCTTAATACCCAATATTACAGTATATGATACAATTCTTGCCTAATTGCGTTATTATTCCACTTGTCAAATCCCACTAAAATAGGAGAAAGTGTTTTAACGATTATATGTATTCTCAATCAATTCGATTCTTTTCAAAACCGAATGATATTAGATTTTCTAGATAAGATCGCTGATATACACAATTATATTGTGTATTTAGGAGGAGTTTTAGCATGAGTTTATGGTGTTTTTAGGTATTTTATATGCTATCTACAGTTAGGAAGAAGAAGACCCGAAGATGCATATTATTGGAGTTTTAGAGCTGGATTGAAGAGAAGACGAAGATCAGCGTTTTGTTGTTGGCGGCACCCGCCGCCCCTGCTAACGCGGAGATCTTACGCGACACGTGTTTTATTTCTATTGGATCTTCCTATGTCAGCTTTTTAGACCTAGTTTGATATATTAGATTTTAGAGAGTTGCATCTATCATTCATACACTATTATCATATTTTCCTTTCAGAGTTTTTAGTTTTTCATGGAGAACTAAGCCATTTTGCTTAGTCAGACAATTTGAAGCTTCGTTTTGACTTTCAGTTGTGAGATTTCTACTCTTTATTTATTGCATGGAATTATTTTACTCTCTTGTTTAAATTGTTTATGTGATTGATTTCAGCAATTTCTAGGGTTGTTGTTATTGAAATCCAATTGCTAGATCTAGAGAAATTACTAGTTGAGTTTCTCTATTTCATAGTAGCAAACTGCATTGTACTAGTATCTGGTTGTGCTAGTCTATTGTAGAAGAGAGTTAAATTGCATTATAGTATAAAAGCTGGTTGTTTTATGCTAGAATTGTATCCTGATTATATTCCTATTCTTCATGCTGCTTTTGAATTGAATCTTGATAGTTTCATGGTTATTCAATTAGTTAGAATTGATAGTATCTGGTTGTGCTATTAATTATCTTTGAAAAGGAATTAGAATGCCGAGAAAGAGTGACATTGGCATCGAGCGATGTACTACCCGATTTTGCCAAGCCCGGGCCATCAACTAGTAACTTTCTAAATCCATGGATCTATAACTATATATTAAAACTATACCTTTTCGAGCCACCAAAACGATTATGGTTCCACCTCATATTTAGAAAATTAATTATTATTTTTAATATTTTAACTTTTTTCTATTAAATTCTTCTTTAACTATTTAAATCTATCTTTAAAATCAAACAAATATCTATTTAGTATAACAATATCTTTTGAAAACTTCCTTATACAAATATTTAAAATTAAAGATAAAATATTTTAAAATAAATATAAATCTTTTAGCATATATCTTTTGATAAATTTATTTATAGATATATAGTGATTTTTATAGATAAATATTTATAATTTTTAAAATTAATAAAATTAATAAAAATAAAATATTTAATAGATATATTGAAATATTTGATAATCTCTAAATTTATGTACATATAAAGTAACAAAATATGAAGAATATAATATTTATTTAAAAAATTATACCTTTTCTGAACAACAAATTACTTATATTAAAATTTATATTAAATTTATATTTATTTATTAATATCCTATACATAATCTCGATAAAATATCGAATTGTAATCGTACCTAGTACGACAGGCATAACTAGTTTAATTTATTTTACAAGCATCCAACAAGATTTATTTTACAAAGTTTTTATTTTCAATTACGATGCATTTGTCTTTTGAAAAAAAATGATACTGCTAAGTTACCAAGGTCTATATCAATATTAACCAATTTTGCATGAAATAGTAAAAAAGTTTTGTTACATGAGATAAAATTTTAATTTTAATCGTATAAGATCTTTGACCTTTCAGTTGAATCACCGATAGGGTCAATTTTACGTAACGGACACGTGTCAAACTCGTATTGAACTACGACCCTCCCTACGACCCTACCCCCTCCCTTTCATTAAATTGAAGTTACGCTTCCATCTTTCTTCTCCGAACCTCTTCTTTCCGTCCCAAAAATGGCCATAACCCTAATTCCACTCGGACCAGTCGGTGCCACCGACCTGTCGACAAACCCCACCACCGCCCGTTCTTCCATTTCAACCTCGTCGGCCACAGCGAAAGAAACCCTCGGAACCCTCGGCGAGAAGTTAGACTGGAGTAAGTATTCATCTTCCCTTCCCTGTTCACGCGCCGTTTTCCATGAAATGTCCGAGTGGGATAGCTCCAGATCGAGTCTCCTGCAAATCATTCAAGCAATGGAGGATGAGGAGGATAGGAGAAAGAAAGAGGAACGAGAAACTGATAAGAGGAAGAAAGAGAGAAACGTTTGCAAGAGTCTATCTTACATGAAGGTGATTTAAGAAGCGTTTGCAAGAGTCAATCATTCATGTTTGCCTGTAAACTTTGCACAGATATATTCTGTTTTCTTGTAAAGGCACTATCTTGGATTTGCAAATCCATCCATTCTCTTGTTATTTTTGCTTCTGATGGTCTGTACTCTGTGGGAACCCTTGTCTAATGAGAAAGGCTGTTGAGATTCATGTTTGATTGTTTGACACATTGACTTACTGATGAACATATTCTTATAGTAATAGCTATACCGTTGTCTTAATTGACCAGTTTTGTCCTTATATGGCATTCTTCAGCTTTAATCCTGATATATGAGAATGGATATATTTGATTCCCTTTTAAATTCTGTAGTTTTTAGAGTTGTGACATTGTATATTGTATTTGATTACCCCTTCCTTCTCTTCTTAGTGCTGATAAAGCATCCCAACTTGAAGAGTAGAATAGACTCTTAGCCATTGTTGCTGATTGAATATTTGGATGGAAATTCTTGTTTTCTTGGAAGAATCTTGAATTGGCCAATAAAATTAGTAGGCATTAGAGTAAATTTTCTTTGTTTTGATAGATTTTGTGCAATAATATCAGCTCTCTATAGAAGGCGATGGCGAAACTTACAGTATTCGTGGTTTTAGGCCGGTCATAATATATGTTCATTCTGACCCTTGCATTGCTTAGTTCAACATCTTGTATTCCTTGTATGATTTAGCATAATAGTGCTACTTTATGCTTGAGCGAGCTTTTCATCCTTAGTAGTTTTACTCAAACTACTCTAGTATGTAAACACTGTATTTGGTAATTAATCATCAACTGTAAACCGACTTTGAGAATTCGGGCCATGATTCTTTTGTTATTTTTGCTTCTGATGGTAATGAAAAGGCTGTTGAGATTCATGTTTGATTGTTTTGACACAGTGACTTACTAATGAACATCCTCTTATGTTATAGATAAATATGGTTTTGCACCTGATATTTCTGATTCCCCTTTAAATTCTGTAGTTTTTAGAGTTGTGACATTATATGTTGTGTTTGATTATCCCTCCCTCCTCTTTTTAGTGCTGATAAAGCATCTCAACTTGGAGAGTAGAACAGACTCTTAGCCATTGTTGCTGATTGTATACTTGGATGGAAATTCTTGTTTGCTTTTAAACATTGCATAGATATCCTTGTTTTCATGTAAAGGTACATCTCCATTTATCCCAAGAAATGATCTGTTTCTGTACATTGCAATTTTTTCCTGCATATTGTTTAACTCTTGTAACCTGCAACAATATCCTTTCCTTAGAGAGGGAGGCATTTAGGAAATATTTTGCCTTATCTAGCTAAATACCTATCCTATTTTTTACTTTCATGCTATGTTTAATGGATTATGGATTCGCCCCTGTGCTAGAAGAATCTTGAATTGGCCAACAAAATATCCCAATTTTGCTCTCAGTTTGTATGAAAAATGTATGTTCCTTGATTTTGTGTCAATCTATGGATAAACAGACTTTTCTGAATTTTGTTGATGGGTTCCTTCGAGTTGAATATGCATTAGAGTAGAATTCCTTTGTTTTGATTGGAATTTTTTTGTGCAATAATATCAGCTTAGAGTATTCTGATATGTTCATTGCTTAATTCAAGATCCCGTATTAGTACTTTATATACACTCTCAAATTCAATCTTATTACTTGTATCATCCAGACGTGTTTTATGTAGTCAATATCTGGATATGGCCTATAATAAAGCTTAGTCTTGATTGAACTTTTCATGCTTGGTAGTTTCACTAATGACTAAACTACTCAAGTATGTAAAACACTGTATTTTGGTAGTTGATAATCAACTGTAAAACACTAACTAGACCGGCTTTGAGATTTTAGGCCCAAAGCAAAGCCCAACAAGAGAGCCCATCTCTTGATAGCTCGCTCTGATGAATCCAAAAGAGCCTTGGGTTCTAAGTAAATTAATAAACATAACTACTATATATAACACATTAAAAATAATAATCAAACACAAAATATACCTAATTTACAAAGATGATTTCTTCTTATTGAAAGACTGAAGACGTGACTGTAGCTGGTCTACCAAGCTCATTCATGTGTCCCGCTCGACTAACAAAGTTGCCGATCATCTAGCTAATTTATCTTTTAAGTTTATCTACGAACTCAGTAGAATTTCCTCACATTCATAGTAGTTTTGCTGATGTTTTGGACATAGATAGGACCTCTGTTTAGGATTCTTTATTTTCTTCTTAAGTTATTAATATAAGCTTTCCGTAGGAGCTTTTGCTCCGTTTGCCACCAAAAAAAAGAGGTCCTTTGCTTAGAAAACTCACTCCTTTCTTCCTATCCCTCTCTCGAACAGATCTGAAAATGCAATTCGATCTGAAAACACTTGAAATGAAAATACGAATTACTTAACACCTTTATTCATGGTGGACAAGGATTCCAATATTGATCAATATTTTATGCAAGAAATAGGCCAATATTGGAAGTGCTTTTCGTTTGACCGCCATGGAAATATGAGATTCGGTTTAATGTGACATACAAAGAGGGTTAATTTTGCAATAACTAAAATTTTCATGCTTAATTAATTCAAATGGTGGACTGATTACAAGCATGAATTACTTTTATAAAGAACTGAGACTCTTATTATTTCTAGGGTTAATTTTGCAATAAAGATTTAAGTTAGGGATCACATAACCAATTAGATAAATTTTGCGTTACATTATTATTTCTAGTGTGTTAGGTATAACATATGTGCAAATTCGCCTTAATAAATTTGAGCCACAAGCACCTTTCCTGTATAGTATGTAACCCTAATATCAAATGTAGTAAGATAACGGTCTCAATTATAGTACTATTATTCCATTCTGTACTCGCCGGAAAACTCTCTTTTACTCGCCGGAATTTCTACATTTTCCAGTTCTTTCTCTTTCGGTTCCCACCGGCTTCTCCATGGAAGTCGATCCTCCCCCTCCTGGTGGGGGTGACAACAGGATGGAGGTAGATCAAACCTCGAAAAAAAGAGCTAGGGAACCGGCCAACGACTCACCTCCAAGAGCTCAACCGAGGGACAACAAACCGATGCAAAATCCACCTGTGCATTTAGCCCCAGCGATGGCCCAGATTGAGTATCCCAAAATACAGGAGGCACAAAAAATCCTTGAACATCAGAGGATGTCTTACAAAGATAAAATGCTACAAGGGAGTGGCTCAAGTTTTGCAGTCCAACATAACAACCCGATGTACCAAGATACTGAGGAGGAAGACCCTGATTATGAAACTGATGATGACATTCCTCCGGAGAATGACGATCCAAATTGCCCCACTATTACTCTAACAGCAGAACAGAAGAAACGATTTTGGAAGCCTTGGAAAGAAACCTTAATAGTGCGAATGTTCGATAAAGGTCCAGGTTATGCAACTCTGAAGAAGCGTCTTACCCAGAAATGGGGGCTACATGCGGACTTTTCCCTTATTGATATCGGCAATGACTACTATATTGCGAGATTCGCCAATAAGGAAGACTACCATCATGTGCTAACGGGAGGGCCTTGGATGCTAGGAGATAATCACTTATCGATTAGGAAATGGATACCCAGATTTGATGTTAGTAACACCAACATCACGAAATTGGTGGTGTGGATATGAGTCCCTTGGCTGAACATCGAATACTTCAACCGAGAATTCCTTGATATAATTGGCCAAAGAGTTGGGAAAGTTCTCAAGGTGGATAAGACAACGGCGGACGCTGTTCGAGGGAAATTCATTCGAATGAGTGTGGAAGTTGACTTGACAAAACCCCTCCTCTCAAAGTTCCACCTAGACGGGAAAGACTGGCCAATCCAATATGAGGGCTTAAGAATGATGTGTTTCAAATGCGGCAAGGTAGGCCACCATGCTGATAACTGTGGGGAAGAGCCTGGTGTTGGCCAACCGGACCCCGGATCGGAGATGGCTAGGAAAGAGCATACGGTAGTTAGAGTACCTTCGGAAACCTTTGGCGAGTGGATGCAAGTGAAGAAGCCAATTCGAAGGAAACCTACGGCCAAGCAGATCGGAGAAGCATCGGTAACGCCGGTGTACCAGAACGGCGAACAGAACCAATCCTCTCATGCGGAAATCACGGCGCGATCTGGGCCGACACAGGGGGGATCGAGATTTGCGGCTTTGGAGGGAATCCCAACTGAAGAAGGAAATTCCGATATTTTGGTGTTTTCAAAAAGCAATGATTCTCTTTCCAAGCCTGAGATATCGAAAGTTGCCATATCTGAGTCAGTGCCTAAAGTGGCCCCTAAAGAAATTCAAAAAAGCCAAGTCAAAGCAACAGATCCCAAAAAAGGCAAAGATATTGAGAAATCTTCTAGCCCTACCAATAGGGTTTCTTATGACGCAAGCAATGGAAAGGCGATCTCCCCCAAGAACAAAACTACCATAAGCCGAAGCCCTCATTCTCCTAAAAAAGATCAACCTGCAAGTGGGAGAAGCAATGTCTCAAGCCTAATTCAAGCCATTGCTAAGCCATCTACCACATTCACCAACAAAGCATCAGAAGCCACCCGAAAAGCCCCCCCTGCAAACTCCAAAACTCTGAAACATGCAACCCAACCCACCTCATCCACGTCCAATGTTCCCGCCCCAACCCCCACCGCCACACCAACTTCTGCCCGTAGAGGAGGTCAAGATCCTCACCCTGAGAAGGTTTATCATAACAAACCACCGGATGAGACCGCTCCTTCTATATGCGCCACTGTTGGTGAACCGAATGATCGTCAAATTCTCTCCGACAAGAGTAGGAAGACATTAAGCAACGTTATGCACGACGCTCCTCCCACCAAGTCTGTTTAATGCGTACTCCAGATTTCTGGAGGCCGTCGATGCTGTTAGAGATCGCTCTCTAAGAATGATTAATGGAGATCCAATTTCTGATATTACCTCCATGATAGAACTCAATATTTTGATTTGGAATACAAGAGGGGCTGGTGGCCCGACTTTTTTGGCATCTCTTAGAGAACTGATCCGTCTCTATGATCCCCGAGTTATTGGTCTTGTAGAAACTCATATCAGTGGAAGTAGGGCTGATGAGGTTTGTAGGAACATTGGGTTTGATGGAACTCTCAGAGTTGATGCTACAGGGTTTGCTGGTGGGATTTGGCTCCTCTGGAGAACAGCGGAAGTTACTGTTATTCCGATTTGCCTCTGTGATCAGCATGTAACTGTAGAAATTAAAAGAAGGGGCGAGGATCCTTGGATATTCTCTTCTATATATGCTAGCCCTAATGATACAACAAGACTTCAGCTTTGGCAAGAGCTTGAGAATTTTGCTCTTGCAAATAACAGGCCTTGGCTTCTCGCTGGAGATTTCAATGCAACTGTAAACAATACTGAGCGCAACAGTACTTCTAGAAGAACCCGCCGAACTACTGAGATCTTTAGTAATTGGGTGAACCGTGTAGGACTGATTGATCTTGGCTATAGTGGGCCAAAATTCACCTGGCGTAGCTCCCGTTATGTTGCGAGGTTGGATAGAGCATTGTGTAGTGAAGATTGGAGATTAAAGTTTCAAGAGGCCAGTATCCATCATCTGTCGGCTCCTCATTCTGATCACTTACCAATCCTTATCAGAGTGGATGGCATCTCCCAAAGCCCCAGAACTCAGCGTCCCTTTCGGTTCCATGCTTCCTGGCAAAGACATGCAGACTTCAAACCTTTCCTTGCAAATCATTGGCCAAAGGACTCGAATCTGACAACAAACCTTGACCAACTAGCTCTTGATCTCCAAACTTGGAACCGTGAAGTATATGGCAACATTTTCAAACACAAGAGAAACCTGTGGCGAAGACTTGAAGGGGTCAGACTCCATTTGGATAGACATCCCCATAATGGTCTACTCAAATTGGAGAAACGCCTCACATCTCAACTCAACGAAGTTCTCGAACAAGAGCAACTCTTTTGGCTTCAGAAATCTCGGGCCAATTTTATGGTGGATGGCGACCGCAACACAAGATTCTATCATCTTTCTACCATCATCAGGCGGAAAAGTAACAAGGTAAACGCCCTCAAAAATAACCAGGGCGTTTGGATTGAGGACCCGCAAGCTCTTCAGAACCTGGTGGTTCAGCATTTCGCAAGGCTGTACACTCGTGATCATGACACTGCTGGCACCCTTAACCTTCCTGGTGTCGGATCCTTCCCTCCTATCTCTATGGAGGATAACCAGCGTCTTGCCAGGGAATTTACTGGTGCTAAAATCTTTGCTGCTCTTCGCGATATGGGATCCTTGAAGTCCCCAGGGCCTGATGGATTTCCGGCTTGTTTCTATCAACAAAACTGGACTTGTATTTCTAGAGAAGTTATTGACACCATCAACAATCTGCTCAACAGGGGCGTCTACCCTGACACAATATGCAACTCTCTCTTACTGCCTATTGCAAAAGTTGACAATCCCTCTCAAATTAGCCAGTTCCGACCAATTGCCCTTCTTAATGTGGCCTTCAAAATTGCCACTAAAGCGATTGTGAACCGCTTGAAGCCTGTTCTTCCTCATCTCATTGCCCCAACTCAGTCAAGCTTCATCCCGGTGCGTCAGATTATGGACAACGTGGTTATAGTCCAAGAAATTCTTCATTCAATGTGAACCTCGGCTTCAGCGAAGAACTGGATGATTATCAAGGTCGATTTGGAGAAGGCTTATGATAGAGTTAGATGGGATTTTCTGGAGGAAACATTAACTCAAGCTCACATTCCCAACTCTCTTATTCAAACTATCATGAATTGTCAGTCTCTGGGGGTAACCAAGATTCTTTGGAACGGTGAGGTTATTGAGGGCTTCCAGGCGTCAAGGGGCGTCCGTCAAGGAGATCCCTTGTCTCCCTATCTTTTCGTGATGTGCATGGAAAGACTGTCGCAACTGATTCAAGGGGCCGTCGATGCGAAGCTGTGGAAACCGATTACTGTTGGCGGAATTGAGCTGTCTCATATATTTTTTGCTGACGATTTAAAGATTTTTGCTGAAGCTTCTTTGGACCAGGCGTCGATTATCAAACACTGCTTTGATAACTTTTGCTCTGCTTCTGGTGAAAAGGTTAATTTTGCTAAGAGTTCAGTTCTGTTTGGTGACTCTGTTTTGGAAAGTAATGCACAACAGATCAGTGATTTCCTTACAATTCCGAGATGTCATGATATGGGGAAATATCTTGGAGTCCCAATGATTCAGGGCAAAATGAAGAAAGAAGATTTCCACTACTTGTTAGATAAGGTTTCTCATCGCCTCAGAGGTTGGCAAGCGAAAACATTGTCACTGGCGGGAAGAGTCACCCTTGCAAAGTCTGTACTCTCTAGCCTCCCACTCTATGTGATGCAATCAATAAAGTTGCCTCGGTCCATCTGTAATGCTCTAGAAAAGCAACTGCGACAGTTTGTCTGGGGTTCTACTGAAAACTCAAGGAAAATCCACCTTCTTGCTTGGGACAAAATCACGTTACCAACTTCTGATGGGGGGTTGGGCATCAGAGACATCAGGGAGTCAAACCAAGCTACTCTTGCTAGACTTGGGTGGAGACTTCACACGGAACCGGAATCTCTGTGTGCCCAAGTTCTCCGGGGTAAGTACTGTGCTAATAGAAGGGATATTGACATGATCGCTAAGAAATCTAGGGCTTCCTATATATGGTGGGGGATCGAGCATGGCGCAGAGCTGCTGTCAAAGGGGTTGAGCTCCTCGGTTGGAAATGGTCAACGCACCTTATTTTGGACTCATAGGTGGCTTGGTGAGAGGCCTTTAGAGGACGAGGCTATTTGTTCAATTCCAGAAGATATCTTAGGTGCTACAGTTGCAGAGATGTGGCAGCAAAATGACTGGAACTGGCCGGTCCTCATACCCTTGCTTCCTGACAATGCAATTGCAAGACTTAAAGCTTATAAACTCACTGACACTTCTGAGAGCAACTTTGATACTATCTATTGGGGTCCATCTTCTTCAGGTAGTTTTTCCACCAAATCGGCGATGGATCTATTGAAACCTAGGCCTATCACTGATGGTTTCAACTGGAATGCTATTTGGAAAGCTCCCGCTCAGCAACGAGTTCGAACCTTCCTTTATCTTGCTGCACATGAAAGTTTCTTATGCAATGGGACTCGCTTTCGCAGGCATCTCACCAGCTCGCCGACCTGTCCAAGATGCCATCTGGATGAACAACCTATCCACACGCTTAGAGATTGCCAATTTGCTAAGGACGTGTGGCATAAAATTGGGGTTCCAGATAATTCGACTGAATTTTACAGCTCTGACATTAAGAACTGGATTGCAATTAATTTGAGAATGGACAGGAGGTGGAGTTCTCTCTTCAGCTTCGGAGTGTGGTTTGTATGGAAACAGAGGAATAAGCTGGCATTTGAGAACAAGGATGATGATGCTAATCAGGTTGTGTGTGCTGCTAGGGCAATGTCTGCTGCTTATCTTGAAGCTACGGATAAAAACACTGCCATGATGCCCAGCCATACGCAGCCAAGCATGAACTGTGAGCAGAAGTGGGATCCCCCAAGAAATGGCTGGCTCAAAATGAACGTAGACGGTGCTGCAAGAGGAAATCCGGGTGAAGCCTGCGGCGGGGGCATACTCCGCGACCACATGGGCACATTCATTGTGGCGTTTACTACCAAGTTTGGCATCTGTAAGGCTCTGCGGGCTGAACTTCTGGCAATTCTTCAGGGCCTGAAGATTATTGAGGAAAAACGCATTCCCTGCACTATAATTGAAACTGATTCCTTGGTGGCAACGAACCTGCTGAATGGTTCACTGCCTCGTATCCACCCCGATCTCTCGCTGGTGGTCCACTGCCGCACTCTAATTCATCGTTTGCCTTGGAGAGTGGTGGTCCAATATTCCCCTAGAGTAGCTAATAAAGTTGCTGATGTTTTAGCAAAGCTTAGTTTTGATTCTGATTTAGAGTCTACTCTGTTCGATTCGCCTCCATCTAGTATTGTACCTCTGTTGCTTGCTGATTAATTGAAATAAAATGGGCCTTAGTAGCCCTCGTTCTTGACCAAAAAAAAAAAATGTAGTAAGATAACGTCGAATAAGGTAAAGGCAAGGGGAACACGTGCTATTACGTCACGTGCTTAACATAGTTGTGACTACGATTTATATGTTCTAAATACTTTTTTTAGAAATGTCAAATATAATTGCATATAGACCTAGCATTGAAGTACGAGTAATGGGGCTCGCACCTTCATTTGGTCTCATACTACTTTATGATTTTGCTTTCCAAAATCATAAATTTTTTCTTGGGTTGACCATTGAGCATCCCTAATAGAGGATGGACCAAAACTTCGTCGTGAGTAGACCTGTACAAGTCCGGGCCGACTCGCTAAAAATACGGGCTTGGACTTAGGAATTAGTCCGAAAGGCCCGGCCCGGTCCGTATATATTATATTATTTTTATATATAATTTATTAATATATTATATCATTAATTTATATATAATTTATATTTTATAATAAAATTAATATCATTTATAATTTATAATAATATTAATATATTATAAATAAAATTTATTATGCGGGCCGGGCGGGCCCGTGGACGGCCCGACCCGTGTAGGTGGGCGGGCTTGGACAAAAAAATCGGGCAAAAAAAAAATTTTTAGGCCCGGCCCGAACCCGCCCATGTACACGTGGGGGCTGATGTCGAGCCACATCGAAAAGTCTAAGCGTGAATAAACTCACAAAAGGATCCATGGAACACCCCACCACCCCTAGCTTGTCCTAGATTCCCTGGGGTCGTAGTATGCTATATATCACTTTATGATTTTGCTTTGCAACCTCTCTCGGAGGACCAGTTGGGGGCAGTCGTCTCGGATTATTGGATAGGTGTCTCATGGAATTGGGAAGTGAATAATACTCTCCTTTCGGTGTCAATTAGGTCCGAGCTTATGGATGTCGTCATTATAGCAAACTAAGATGTTGATGATCAGGGTTGTTCCATAAATTTCGTATGCCCTACGACGAACAATATTTTTAGGCCTCAACAAACGATCTTTTTTAAAAGTTTTGTGTAATTTCGGTATTTTTAAATTTTTTTGCTACATAATTTAGATAATACTTTTTTTTATTACAATACATATTAAGGAAATTCGAAATTAAAATATAGGAATTAATAATAAAAAAATTATAAACTATTTTGAAAATTAAAAAAAGGACTCCTCATGTATGTGAAGTATAAAGATTAGGGGAAAATACAAAAACAATCAGGCATAAAAACATATATAAGATTGGAAATTTGAAAATTTGTGAAATATAGGTATGAAATTATACAAATTTATTAAATAAAATTCAATTTTAAGAGGTAAGGTTCAATATTTGTAAAATGTGAATGAATTTTAAAAAAATAAATTACTTAATAGAGAAAGTGGGCCTAAAAAATTACTAAGTCATTGAGATTTGAACTCAAGACCTTTGGATTTAAAGATATAGCTTAAATAATGTACTAATGATTCTTCTTTGTCTATCTACTTAAAATATATACTTATATAACAAATTTAAAATATAGGCCCCCGAAAATATTGGGCCCTGGGCTTGCGCCCAGCTTCCTCCTGCCTTTGGACCGGGCCTGTAGATGATAGACTCTTTCGGGACTCCTTCAATGCCCTTTGCTTGAGTTGGTTCATCCAATTTGGGCAACTATTTGGAAGTGCCTAACTCAACAACCACTACAACAACAACATTAATCCAGTACAATACCCCTCAAGGAGGATCTAGGGATTCAAGGTAAAGGCACTCCTAGCTTGACACGCTAAGGGGGTGTCTAACTCATATTCGAAAATTTCTTCACTAGCATGCCACTCTTCTTTCCTTTGCAATGATGTTAGGGTACGGCGTGACCTTTCCTCTTTTGTTGATTGTCCTAGGTGCTTGCTGCCGGAAACCTACCTTCATGTTCTTATTGCTCGATCGTCAAGGACACACATGTGTCATAGTTTGCTCACTGATCCACTCCCCCGAACTTCTTTGGGAATATGGATATCAAAAATTGGGTGTTGGACAATATTAGTCATAGATATACACACTGTTCTCGGTTCGCTTATATGGTTTGGTATGTGTGGAAGGCTAGAAACAAATTGACATTCGAGGCAATGGATCAACTTAATGGGGGTGATCCCCATTGTCACTTGGATTGCTGATCATACCACATTATCAAAGCTAATACATTGCCTATTAGAGGTGTGTTTGTGAGTGCATCAGAAATTCATCATACCGAATGGCGGCAACCACTAGGGGTGAATTGGATCAAACTAAATGCCGATGCAATGTCTAAAGGGAATCTAGGCCAAGCTAGGGGTGGTGGGGTGTTCCAAGGATCCTTGTGTGAGTTTATTCGCGCTGATACTTTTCGATGTGGCTTAATGATATCAGCCCTCACGACGAAGCTTTGGTCCATCCTCCATTAGGGATGCTCAATGGTTGACCCACAAAAAAAATTGACCCGCGAATTGCGAGTTGACCCGTTTGAATAAGTCAATTGGGTCAAAAAATTGTTTCTATTTTTTTCTTATTAAAATTTTCCTATTATATGTACATAAAAAAATAATAAAAAACATAGATAGTATTAAAAACTAGAGGAAATTGCACTAAACCACCCGTTAAATAGGCCAATTTACACTTAACCACCCGTTATACACGAATTTGTTTTAAACCACCCAAAACTTTGATTCCGTTAGCAAATAGCCACCCATGGCGTTATTTGGTCAAAAATGTCGTTAGATCGTGTACAATTACTACTTTGCCCTCAATTCTCAAGCTTTCTCTCTTTGCTACTTCTTCAATGGCCGCTCAAGACCTCAACATCCCCTCCTCTCTCCCGCCTTACTCCGAGGTAACCAAATTGGACTCCTCCCCACTCAAATTCACCCCCAATCACCTCAACATTTCGATTCAATTTCACATTTCCCTACTCAAAGGGTGACAGATCTCGTTTTTATTTAGCTAGGGTTTCTGGTTGCGAAAAATTAGAAAAAAGCCCCTTTTTTTTACTGAGTGCTCTTGTTTTCTTGCTCCCACAAATGATATACACTGCCATAGAAGCGCTGAACGAGAAGATGGGGTCGAACAAGACGTCGATCTCGAGCTACATAGAATTCAGGGACGGGAATCTCCCGACGGTCCACTCCACGCTTCTCAGGCACCACTTGCACAGGATGAAGGAGAGCGGAGAACTCATCTTCTGGAAGAACAATTACATGAAGCCTGACCCCAATTTCGTCCGCTGCTGGCCAGGGCAACGACGCTAGCTGTTCCGTTCAAGAAGATAGAGACACGTGGCGGGCCAAGGAATTATCCCCGACCAGAGGAGGATCTGGACATGGGAATGGGAATTGGGCCCGGGTCGGGCTTGGGTATGGGCTCTGGGCCCGGGTCCAGGAAGAGAGCTAGGCCTCCTAAATGTTTGGAACAATTGAGGGCAAAGTTGTCTTCTTACACAATCTAACGACATTTTTGACGGAATAACGCCATGGGTGGCTGTTTGTTAACGGAATCAAAATTTTGGGTGGTTTAAAACAAATTCGTGTATAACGGGTGGTTAAGTGTAAATTGGCCTATTTAACGGGTGGTTTAGTGCAATTTCCTCTAAAAACTATTCCTATATTAAATAAGCTATTTCTTCTAATTCTTATCTAAAAAAAATCTAATTCTTATATGAAACGACATTCTAATATATTAAATAAAACTTTGAAAGGAAGGAAAAAGAATGAAAATATTTTTTTTTTCTGAACTTTAAATTTTCGTACATGATATGAGCAGTAAATCTCTAACTTTAAACTTAATAATATAAATTTGATTTATTTTATTTAGTTCTAAAAAATAGAATAAATAAATTACTCACATTGAATTTTACATTATTTTTTTATTAATGTCATAATTATAATACATCTAAAAATAATTTTAAAAAAATCAGAATCGTAATCGTATATATTGCATAGATACCCCTAGATACTACTAGTATTTCATAAAATTCAATATGCTTGTTTTAATTTGAATTAAAAAGTAATTTTTGTTCAAAATATACCTATATTTTCCGTAAAATTTGTGACATGTTAATAGCTTTTCAAATATCAAAAGCTTAATGTATTTTTTAGTCAAATTATTCCGTAAATGGAATTCAACTAGTCGTTGAGTAAAGACAAAATGACAAGATATTGCAAAAGAATTAAAGAAGGTAGTTTGTTGCATTGAAATCTAACAAAAAAATAAAAAAATATTCAATTACGCATGATTAATAAAAAAATATTTTCTAATAAAAACATGCTTAATCAAATAATTTCATAAATTTCACACAACAAAATTACTCTCGCTACGTGGCTATAAATACCGTGGGATTCTGCAGGAGACGGCACGAAAACGCCACTGGCCCTCTTCTTCTTCCTCTCACTCCCAACTGCCCCCTCCATTCTTTCTTACCAAGCAACAAATTCCCTCTACTCAAAAACTCTCCCCAGGCTCCACTCTTCAATCTCAATTTACCGCCTCCGATTCGCGCAGAACAAGTTCAGGACTCGAGAGCGAAGGAATTCGGTTTCCGATTGCGTTCCGTGCTTCTGTGAATCTTCTTGGGGTCGGGCTTCTGTGAGATGCTAGATGGCAGGACCTATGAAGAACTTACTCACTTCTTTCTTGAAGCCTTTCCGCGGTAACAACGCCGACGAAGGCGAACGCCGGAAAGGCATCTTCTGGTACCGCAACTTTGGCCAATGCGCCAGCGGAGACTTCTCCATGGCCGTCGCTCAGGGGAACATGAATCTTGAGGACCAGAGCCAGCTTGAATCTGGCCTCTTCGGCACCTTCGTTGGGATCTACGACGGCCATGGAGGCAACGATGCTGCTCGTTACATCTGTGATAACCTCTTTAACAATTTCCAAGGTAATCTTTCTTTCTTCTCCCGTCATTCTTGGTTATTGGACGTTTTAGGGTTTGGACTGCTTCTGAGGTCGCAATCCGGTCAATTTTTGACGCGCGTTTGACTTCTTGCATGTAGTGTGGATTTGTGATAGCGATGGTTTGGTGAATCGGACTATTATGCTTTTTGTTCTCCATAATGTTGATAGTTCATGATAGCGTATTGTTTGTGAAATTTTGTTTTTTAGCTCTTGAATGCTGCTCGGTCAATTTGATCGATACGATATCTGATGGTGGAATGATAGGCGTATTCAAATTTTGTTTCTCTTGATTCATCTTTGTGCTTCCATGCTCACGTGAGTTGGCAGTTAGCTGTTGGATTCTTTAGTCGTCTTGCCATTGAATCCACAATCTTGATCTGGGGATTTTTTCTATGCGTCTTGATTTACTTGGTCTATTCTATCTTTTTCCTTATTCATGTGTTTCTTGGTAGATTTCATGGTCTTGATACGGAAATGCTGTATTTATCTGGATAAAGTGTGTTTTGCAAGCAATCTAAGGCTTCTTGTATCACTAATTATGCAGCATTGTTAACCACCGAGACTCAGGGGGTGGTCACTGAAGCGATCATAAGACAAGCTTTTCTTGCAACAGAGGAAGGTTTTGCTGCACATGTAGCAGCGAGATGGGAAACGGTGCCCAATATTGCAACACTAGGATCATGCTGTCTGGTTGGTGTTATATATCACCAAACCCTCTACGTAGGAAATTTAGGAGATTCCCGGGCTGTGCTGGGAAGAAAGATCAGGCATCTGGGGGGTGTTGCACCTATTCAACTCTCAATCGAGCACAATGTGAACATTCCGGCTGTTAAGGAACAACTTCAAAACTCACATGCCAATGATCCTGAAATTGTTGTTTGGAGTAATGGCGCTTGGAGAGTTAGGGGGATTATACAGGTCAGCGTATGTTTTAGAAACATTTTTAAAATTTCCGTGTGTTTGCTTTATATGGAGATTCACATCTTATTTGACATATACCCTGGATTCTCAATGCTAGTTGAATTGTAATGCATCCTCTGCTGTGTCTATTCCCAGTTCTTGTTTAGGGTAATTTATCATCCTTCTCATTTCATGCGAGCACTCTACAACTAGGCGACCCAAAGAAAATAACAGATCTTGTGAATCCTTGTAGTGTAGTTCAGTAGTTCATGAAAAGATTAAGATTCTGTTTGTTTGGGGGCAGGTACTGAAAGCTATAGTTGAAGAAGAGAGGAAATGTTTTTCATTGTAAAACGAACATATTAAACCAGTTCTTCCCTTTATTTTTGTTTCACTTGATTTACATGATAGAACTATTATTTTGTGAAGCAGTTGATTTATATTTGAACAGTAACTTGTTTTTATTGGATCTTGAATATGTTAATTTTAATCAGCAACTATACTGTGTTCTATCAAAAAGGGGAATCATGACTAGTATCTATTTTAATCACTATGCAAGGTGTTTTTAGTTTTGGTGTTAGGATCAGTTCTCTTAATTTGGTTGCATATTGCCTTTGAGGGCTTCTTGCCTTTGAGGCCTTTCAAGATCATTTTGATAATAAAAAATGTGAATGGAGTGTCATTTTGGCTTGGCTCATGTTCGGTGCAGGTCTCTAGAGCTATAGGTGACGTATGTATGAAACGTGCAGAGTATCAGAGGGAACCCCTACCTGCAAGATTCAGACTTCGCCCACCAGTGAATATGCCAGTCTTGTCTGCAGATCCTTCCATCATTTCTCATCCTCTGGAAACAGATGATTGTTTTGTTATTTTTGCTTCTGATGGTCTTTGGGAACACTTGTCTAATCAGCAGGCTGTTGATATTGTCCACAAAAATCCACATGCGGTAAGCTTTTACTAGTGTCCATGGTCTGTTGATATTTTTGTGTTTGTGTTTGTGTTTGGGAACACTTCTTCCAGTATGCGATGGATTCATGTTTGGATGTTTGACTTAATGATGAACATCCTCTTATAGTAGCTATACGGTTGTCTTAGCTGACTAGTTCTTTCCTTATATGGTAGTCTTCAATTTTAATCCAAATATATGGGATTGGATACATATTATATATACATATGGTTTTGCACCTGCTATATTTGATCCCTTTTAAATTCTGTAGTTTTTAGTGTCGTGACATTGTATATATTGTATATGATTACCCCTCCCTCCTCTTCTTAGTGCTGATAAAGCGTCTCAACTTGGAGAGTAGAATAGACTCTTAACCATTGTTGCTGGCTGCTTACTTGGATGGAACTATGGAAGTTCTTGTTTGCCTGTAAACTTTGCACAGATATCCTTGTTTGCCTGCTTACATTGCAATTTCTTGTTTACTTGGATGGAACTATGGAACTATGGAACTATGGATGATCTGTTTCTCTACATTGCAATTTCTTCCTCTATACTGTTTGAGTTATGTGACCTGCAACAATATCCTTCCTGATAGAAGTTAGGATAAAACCTGATATGTTGAGAGGGGGAGGCATTTGGGAATCTTGTGTTTTATGCTATGTAAAATGGATCTAAGCTGGAAGAAGAAATGGCCAATAGAATTAGTACTTGAATGATTGGATAATGCAAAAGGATCTGTTGATCTGAAATTGATAACCATTACATTAAGCTTAATGTTTTGTGTGATTTCCAAATCATCTCACCATGATCTGTAAATGCAGAGAAGCGCAAAACGGCTAATCAAGGCTGCACTAAAAGAAGCCGCCAGGAAAAGGGGCAGGTCATACTCAAATCTGATCAAGGTTAACAAGATTAACAAGGTTGAGAGGCGTACTTTTCACGACGACATCTCAGTTGCTGTGCTGTTCTTCAACCATGAGCTCATAGCTGGAGGCTCCGTCGCGCAGGCTCCTCTTTCAGTCAGATGTGCTCCAGATCACGAGCTCCCCTAGATTTTGATTGACGAACTAGTTTGGTCTTCACTTGCATTGAATGAAATAGAAGAGGAAGTATGGAAGTAAGGAAACTGCCATTGGTTAATTGCATGCTTTTTTCTGGTATAGTGTACCCCCATTCATGATTCATGTCTTGCTTATAGATGAAAGGAACTTCTTTCCGGTATAGTTTACCCCCATTCATGATTCATTTCTTGCTTATAGATGAAAGGAACTCTTATAGATTGATAGTTTGACACTATGTAGTATGAACTCAGCTTATACCTCCTGCACTGTGATCTGTTTGAAAGTACCATGATTAGAGGTATTCTCACTGAATGCAAAAAGTTGAGTCATTCTTTTGAAGAAGTTGAGCACTGATTGATAACAAATTGATGTTTGATTACTATATACTACAATGCTATAGTGACAGTTTTTTCCTTATTCGTTTAGAAAGTATTCATTTTTTTTAGTGTGTGCGGGTGTGCCCAATTAAATTTGAAAGGGTTATTATTAATAAGTAATATTTATCTTAAAATAGTTAACCTCTAATTTTTTTTATTTGTTTAAAAAGTATTAATCTTTTAGTGTGTTCCCAATTAAATAAGAAAGGATTATTAATAAATAATATTTATCTTAAAATAGTATTTTTTTTTATCTTAAAGGGTTATTAATTCATTATTATTATTTTTAATTGTTAACCTCTAATTAAGGAAATTAAAGATCAGAAAAACTCAAAAATATTAGACCCATTCGTGTAAAGTTTTGGAGACATGTTTTGTAATGAATGATGAAGTTTTGTGCCACTTTTCATAAAAATGAAGTTTTGTGCCACTTTTCATAAAAATGAAGTTTTGTACCAGTTTATTTTTTTTTGATGAAAACCAGTTTATTTTTTTGGTCATAGAAGTTTTGTACCAGTTCAAGTGCATAATATCAAAGCGCTGCATTTTTCAACAAAGGAAAAATAAAATCAAAGCGTTCAAATGATTATTACTCAGTATCGTGTATTGTTTCCATAAAATATATTCAAAGGCTAAGATCTTTTCGTGGGAGTACAAGTTTACTCTCATTTCATCGACAATCAACGCGATTCAGCGACGAGTAAACGTTCCTCTGGATCAATGAGACCGAATCCCTCAGTTGTAGTTCGTCTGTTGATCTTCACACTAATCAGCCTGCTCGAAATCCGATCGCTTGCGGCGGCCGCGGCGGGGCACAAGGCTTTCCGACGAGATCCTGGTCATCCGCAGTGGCACCATGGAGCTTTTCAGGACGTTAGGGATAGTGTGCGCTCCGACGTTCGCCGTATGCTCCACACTCGTGCCGAGGTTTTCTATCTGCGTTTTCTCGTGATTTTTACTTGCGCTGATATCAATTTGGCTACGTAGTTTCACAATTTTGGGGATTTTGTACAAATCTATGGCTGAGCAAAATTTATAGGTTTCGTTGATGCGTTTCTTCGTGTTGAATTGTCACTAGAGCAGAATTTCTTTGTTTTGATTAGAATTTGTGCAATACAATCAGCTATCTGTAGGAGGTGATTGAGAAACTTTTAGCATTCGTAATTATAGGCACGGCAATATGTTCATTCTGATCTTTGAATTGCTTAGTTCAGGACAAAACGAGACCATGGAGAGCCTTTTTGGTGTTTTTAGATTCAACTATGAACTTGTTGAAGGATAGCTAAGTGGAGGTTTCGTCTAGTACAAATTTTCTTTGGCACAAATGGTAATTAAACCACGAATACTATCACACCTATGCTGCCGTGAGAACTGAGAAAAGCAAAAGTATTAGACTCTACTCTGTCAGACTATCAGCAGAGTGTAAATAGTAGGCAACTGAGATCTACTCTTAATTCAGTTAGAATAGCTGGATTAATTTACATCTGTTATGTTTTCCATGAGCTTCTTTTTCTCTAGCTCATTGATTTGTGATTTAATTTGCTTTGTGTAGTATTATGGCCTTTTTCTATCTCATTCCTAGACTGTTGCTTCATGCTTAATCACTAAGCCTATTCTGCACTTTATTATCAAGTTCTGATACTTTGTCTTCTACAGGTTCCTTTTCAGGTCCCGCTTGAAGTGAACATTGTTCTTGTTGGCTTTAATGAGGATGGTGGTTATAGATATTCCCTTGATCCACATCAATTTGAACAGTTCTTGAGAAATAGCTTTCCGTATCATAGACCTTCTTGCTTAGAGACAGGAGAACCTCTTGATATTGAGCATCACATGGTTTACAATGTCTACCGTGTAAGTTTAAATATGCTGTATGATTTAGCAGATAATGGTACTTTATATACAACCTCATATTCATTCTTGTTACTTGATAATATCTAGACATGTTTTATGTAGCCAGTATCTGATATGACCTATAATAAGGCTTGGTCTTGAGCAAACTTTTCATGCTTCCTTTGCACTCTTTTGGTATCCTGGGCCTCATGATCCTAAGAGTAGTTTTTTCACACATGTATGTAAAACCTTTAATTGGTAATTAATAAAATTTGAGGATGTTTGGGTTTAGATAATCAATTGTAAAACTAGATCGGCCTTGAGATTTCTTTGCCTGACAGTATATTGTATAAATGAAGTTTCGGAAATATGACAGAGAGACTTCAGACAGGTACTATTTAGCATACAAGAACAGAAAAGAGAGGATTCAAATATTTGAAATAAGCTTAGAGTGGATTACAGTGGGTAGATGTTGTTGTTGTTGTTGTTGGATATAATGACAGACATTAATATGTTATCATGTAAAAATGAAGGTATCTTTGCATGTATGGGGAGTGTCTTCTTAGAAGTAGAACTCAGTAACATGCAATTTAAGCTCTCTATTACTGACCCGCTGCATTCATGCTCTTGAATGGACAGAACCAGATGATAATATAATGGTGTTCTGTATTCATGTGGGGTTTGGAAAGTCTTTGTTCATTATAATAAATTTCCTTCAGATGTTTCGCCTGAACTTTTGCCTAGCAGATTACTTCGTGGTCTTTATATAAATGAAAATTGTGATATTCTGACTAATGCAATGCAATTTTTTGGTCGATTCTCTATTTCTTAAGCTAGTTCATTAGGAATTTATCTGAATTTGATATTATTGTTCTTTGAAATGATTTGGATTGTTATAAGTTGCAATTATTCTGCAGGCTGGGCAAGCAGAATTAATAGCTCTTGAAAAGGCAGTAAAGGAGGCTATGGTCTCTCATGGAACAGCTAGAGAGGTAATCTTGTAGGAAGCTGAAAATAACGCTGCACTTTTTTAAATCCAGATTTGTATGACATCCTTATGTTTTGTTTATGAACCATAGACTGAATTTGGGAGAGAAGTGCCTGCATTTGATGTAGAAGCAACAGCAGTGGAGCCTGTTTTTCAGCAGCTGTATACCTACATATTTGATGCTGAAAACATGGCAGACATGGCAACAGAGACAGATCGTCCAGTGCCAAATGCAATTTTTATTGTAAATTTTGACAAGGTACTATTATTTTCTCTGAAAAGTGATTGATGTATTTGCAGCTTCACAAGGCTCTCCTTTACCTTTATTTATTTATTTATGAGAACAATTTATCCCATTCAGTTGCTAGTAATTGCTATATGCCTTAGACTTGGTCCTCCCTTCCACAATAGATTATTGCTCTTTACTTTTGCATTTTACAACTTTTTGTACCATTTATTGTGCCTAAGTTTTCAACTCATTCCTAGCACTTTCAAATGTTCTTGTACTCTTTATAGGTCAGAATGGATCCTCAAAACAAGGAAATTGATCTTGATAGCTTAATGTATGGGCAACTTACTAAGCTTACTACTGATGAAATGAAGATGCAAGAAGGGAACTACATATATCGCTATCGATACAATGGTGGAGGAGCATCTCAGGTTTGGTTGAGTTCCAGCAGGTAAAATTGTCATTTAAACAAGTTACAGTTTTTGTGCTGGTTTCAGACTGTACTCTGATTAATTTCAAATGAATATGGTTGATTTTGTAATTTCTGGATGAATGAGTCAAGCTTGATATGTATGTAGTATCCACACAGGAGTAAGAGATATGTGCATTTCTTCTTAACTTTTTTTTTGCTTATATTTCTTCAGGTTTGCTGTGATTGACCTCTCAGCCGGTCCTTGCACATACGGGAAGATTGAAACTGAGGAAGGAAGTGTCAGTTCTAAGTCACTTCCACGTATAAGGAATGTGATGTTCCCTAGAGGCCTATCTACAGAAGCTAGTCATCCTAGGCATGAGATATTTCTTGGACAACTTGGAGCACTTGTTGCAACCACAGTTGAGCATGTTATTGCTCCGGATGTTAGGTGTGTTTCTTCGTGTCTGTTGTTTGTTTTTTAAAATGAACAATAACGGTGTGTCAGTACTTAATTCAAGATTATTAAGACAGCTCATCAGATGATTGCTACTCTACTCATGTGCTCATTTTCTTACTAATTGTTTTTTATAATGTCTTCTGAAACTAGGTTTGAAACGGTTGACATGACAAGAAGGTTGCTCATACCTATAATTGTCCTTCAAAATCATAATCGTTATAATATTATGGAAAGAGGCCATAATTACAGCATAGATGTTCAAGCAATTGAGACAGAGGTGAGCTTTTGTTCCTTTGGTTTGGAGTGGGAGTTAGGTTTTGTCTGCAATCTGCATCCATGTTTCATCAACATATGTTCGTATTCTTTGTGCAACTCAATTGTATAGCAATTTGCTAGTGTTGCTATTAAACTTAGCATTCTGTTGAATAGTGAAGCCAAATTGTTGTGTTATGACTTTAGTTGGTTTCTACACTATGATCTGAAGTGTTCATTACAATAGTGCTGAGGACCTGAGTTTGCTCTCTGGTGAAAGTTGCCATTTGACTTCTTGTAGTGGAAAAGTTTTCTACACAAAAGATAAAATCCATATGATGCGCTGCTTGATGAGAGATCTGTTGATTTTTCCATAAATTCAGTATTTAGTATTTTTGGTAAAAAGATGATAAACAAAATGTCAAATCTCAATTATACAAGTTGATTTAGTATGCACTTACATGGATTTATTTAGGATGAAACCAAAAGAGTGAGTCTGATTCAAAACGGTCTACTTACTGGTTCATATTAGTTTGTGAATATCCTTCTACAATACATAGAGATATGGAGAGTATTAAAAACTGAGTTTTGATCCATTCCCATTTCTGATATATTTATGTTTTGTGAATAAACAACCCATGAATTATGTAATTTCCAGGTAAAGAGAATGGTACTTCCTGAACAAGAAGTGGTCATAATTGGCGGTGCTCATGCATTGCACTCCCATGAAAAGTTGGCTATTGCTGTTTCCAAAGCAATGCGTGGTCATTCTCTGCAAGAGACAAAGAAGGACGGTCGTTTCCATGTTCATACAAAGACATATCTGGATGGTGCTATACTTAAGGAGGTTGGTTCTGCCTTGTTTGTAATCATATGATACATGGTTCTATGGGTGATAATTGAAGCAATAATTCATATCCAGGACTGAGTAGTTAGTTGTTTTACCTCTTAGGTGTAGTTAAGTAGATGGGTTTGGGCCACAGAAACATGAATGAGCAGCTAAAATTGGTGTTGCATTCATGCTTGGTAAGCTCGTAATTCTCACCCTTTGAAAGGTCTGAAATGCTAGTTATGTTAGGAATACCAGATGAGATGTCTGAGGTGACTGATCTAATTATTTTGAAATTTATTGGATATACAAAATAACTCTTACTGCTCATAATGAAAATCAAAGTTCAACTTTAAAATGCATGAAACAGGAGATGGAGCGGTCAGCTGATGTGCTTGCTGCTGGTATACTGGAGGTAGCTGATCCCTCTCTTTCAGATAGATTTTTCATCCGCCAGGTGAGTCTACATTTCTTCCCTTAAATCAATTATTGTGAAAAGATCTGAAAAGCTTATAAGTTTATTAGCTTCTATCGTACTCTAAATTCTAGATAACAGTGTCAAGTAGAAATATCATTTTCTGCAAGTATAAATGGGCCAGTCGACACTATTTTCAGCCCACACAAAAATTTTGCTCTCTAATTTAATGAAACTGGAATGTTGCATCCTCCTTTTGCAGAACTGGATAGATGAATCTATATCAAATGATTCTATACTCAAGCATAAATCTATCTGGGAAACTTACAGACCCAAGAATAGCAAGGAAAAGAAGAAGAGAGCAACAAAGAAACAGGGAGACTTGTACCGGACCTATGGAACAAGAGTAGTTCCTGTGTAAGGCATTTTTACATTGTTAAATTTTAGAGGGTCTTTTTTTTTTTTTTTCTTTGGCATCATTTATTTTTGGAACTGGTGTGTGTTGTTTGATGACCCTGAAAGTATCCTGCTGTGAGCTGGTTGAGCTATTTAAGTGGTTAGTATCATAATGATATAAGCTTTTCTAACGCTATTATCTTACAAATGTTTTTGTTTTAATTTTGTATTTTCAGACAGCTCTTTATTAAGACCTTAGTTTCCATACCCCATTATATAAGATTTTCTACACTTTTGTTTAGTATAACTGTCTTTGTTTCGGAAATGCAAAGAGAACAGGGCTCGTGCATTCTTTTTTGCCTCTGATGATATAATAATTCATTAACTCAAAATGTGCTGAAGCAACCTTTTTGTACACTTTGAATTTCAAATTATTGGTCTCAAAATGTTAAGGTTAAGTGCTTTGTATGCACTTGTATTATCTCTCCTTTTCTATCACAAGTTGATCATGGTTAGTTAGTTTCAAAGTAATATAATGTGAAAATTGATTTGATTAAATGTTGAATGCAAAATTTGCAGTGTAAGGACCCTGAGAATTATGTCACGCATAACATGAATTCACTGGCTGGTTTTGTATTGATTTATAATCTTTCTCTTGCAGATATGAGACTTATGAGTCAATCTCTAAACATAATCTTTCTCTTGCAGATTTGTGCTATCACTTGCTGATGTTGATCCAAATCTTATGATGGAAGATGAAAGTCTGGTCTGGACCAGTAATGATGTTGTCATTGTACTGGAGCATAAAAATGATAAAATACCTTTAAGGTGAGCTAACCTGAGATTTATCTTCAACATAAATAATTGTGTCTTGCTTGAAATTTGCCAACATTCAAATCGAACAATTCTGAGGCTTGCTGTTGAATTACCCTTGCTATCTTTATCTTCTCATTCTCTGTTTCTTTGTCATGTTCGCTTCAACAGTTACGTTTCAGAAACAGAAAGGATTCATGCTCTTCCATCTCAAGCACAGCGCCATATTTTAGCTGGGCTTGCTTCAGTTGTAGGTGGATTAAGTGCTCCATATGAGAAAGCTTCTCATATACACGAAAGACCAGTTTTAAATTGGCTTTGGGCAACTGGATGCCATCCTTTCGGCCCATTTGCTAATGTTTCTCAAGTCAGTCAAATGCTTAGAGATGTTGCACTGGTAAGGCCATATTAGAGTAAACCATAAATTTCTAATATATTCTCTGAATCCCTACAAGTCATTAGTATACTCAAAAAACTATTTTTTGTCACTTTGTAGAGGAACACAATCTATGCCCGTGTTGATTCTGCACTTCGAAAAATCCGTGATACATCAGAGGTTTTACATATCCTTCCTTATGACTTCATATTTATTATTCTTCATTTACATATCTCTGATATATTTTAAATCACACCTGTAAAATGCAGACTGTCCAAAGTTTTGCAAGTGACTACCTGAGGACTCCTCTTGGCGAACCAGTGAAAGGAAAGAAAAACAAATCTAGCACCGAGCTGTGGTTGGACAAATTCTACAAGAAAAATGTCAACTTGCCAGAACCTATTCCCCACGAGATGGTGGAGAGATTAGAGAAATACTTAGATGTAAGTTTCCATTTCCAATCCTTTCTGCATAAACAAATTCAATCATTTTTTAGCTCTGCTGATAGTAAAACCTTTTGATCAACAGAACCTTGAGGAGCAGCTTGTAGACTTATCCTCATTGCTATACGATCATCGCTTGCAAGAAGCAAACTACAACAGCACAGAAATTCTCCAGTCTACCATCTTTTCACAACAGTAAGTGATAGTGAAAATTTCGCTTTGCAACAAATTTAGGGCTCGTTTGGTTCTATACCTAGAGTATATGGAATCGGGTTAGGTATGACCCATCCTGTTTTTGTTGTTTGGTATGAAAACAAGGTTTGGGTATGGCTCATTCCCATTCCCTCAAAATACACATGAGCTCATACCTTATTTTTGAGATGGGTATGAGCGAAACCTATTGCAACCCGATTCCTGGCATAGAAACAAACATGGCTAATTTTTATAGCTTCCAAATCCGGTATCTTATTCGGTCCCATACTTTGAAACTTATTTTACAGGTACGTGGATAGTGTTTTGGCTGGGGAGAGGGAAAAGATGAAATGCTGCAACATTGAGTTCAAATATCCAGTGCAGGCTTCCCAAACTTTTTACTATGGTGGAATCCTTATTTCTGGGTTCATAGTATATTTTCTTGTCATCTTCTTTTCTAATCCTGTCCGATGATGAAATAGACTCCAGAGTTTCTGGAAATTGCATTAGTTGTGATTGAGAATAGCATAGACAGATTTGCTGATTGCAGTTTTTGTAAGACTTTAGTTTTATACCACATTCTTTTTTTTGATATGAAAAAAAAAAAAAAAAAAAAAAGTATTCGAAAAGACCACCCTAAAGTAGAACGATTTATAGATGGCTGGGAATTATTTATAGTAAATGGCATACCCTTACAAGAAGGGTACGCCATATGTTGACCTTTAAAAAATACTAGCTAATTATGAAAGTATTCTTTTTTTTGTCACTTTAGTTTTATACCACATTCTGAGAGAAGCGCCCTGTGTACAATGAGATATCATGACGCCAGTTCATGTTCAAGGTACAAATCTCAAAACTCAAGGCATGATCGAAAGGCAATTTTTTCATCTCTCCCTTTCTTGCTTGCTTTGCTCAGTTGAGTAAATGAAAAGGGGTATATTACAGTTTAAGGGATTGTTTGGTTACAAAATAAGGAAAACGGAAATGAAACGAATCTAGTTTTAGACTTTCATAATTAGTATTCGAAAAGACCACCCTAAAGTAGAACGATTTATAGATGGCTGGGAATTATTTATAGTAAATGGCATACCCTTACAAGAAGGGTACGCCATATGTTGACCTTTAAAAAATACTAGCTAAGAAAAACTTAGCAACTCAATAAGAGCATGTTTGATGGGATACTAGAGGTTCCACGGTTCTGGAACCATGGAACTAGGACAATCTAATCCTTGGTTTCGGTTTTAGTTTCAGTTTTTACCGGTTTTAGTTCAAATCCGACCCTTTACAAAAAAAATAGCCGTTAGAAATGCAAAATCGCGGTCGGTGGTTCCACTGATTTGGAACCAGTGGAGCCGTCAGTTCTCTGGTTCTAAGGAACATGAAACTGGGATAAGGACCGGCTGACCCCCGGTTCCATCAATTCTGGTTCAGTTTTGAAACTATCGGGTTTTTTTCGGTTTGGTTCCATGGTTCCATTGAAACTGAACCCATAATTACCTTGGATTTAAATAAAATAATACAGAGTATAGATTTGCACAAGCATCTCACTTGAAGCATCCTAATAATTAAAGAGTGAAAAATGCATACTTTGCAAAGTGTTCAAGTAAGAAACTAGAAAGGGAAAAAATGAACTTGCAAAGGAAGTTTACACGCCCATCAGTAAAAATTGACTTGGTCTTGTGTGAGGACTGTTTTGAATTTAATGCAAGCCCTTATCTAAATTGCACAATAATTTCCATTTCTGGTGGAAAGAAACAGAGAAGAGAAAATGTAAATTTCCCAGCCTCAACAATCGTTCATATACAACGTGTAAGAAGATGCCACAAAAGATCCTATGATTTGGGAAAGGTCGGCAATCACATTTATTAATTTATATCAACAACCATACAAACACAAACCATTAAAAAATACGTTCATACTTCAAACACCTCAAAACCTACCAGTCCAACTTCACGTGGTTAATTATACAGTCTGGCTTTCGCCCAAAAAAACAAAGACGATACGTTGGCTGACACCAGCACTGACGTCACCCCTTTCCTTATATATAACCCCGCGCGCAAGAAACACGGAAAATCCTCCATTCCTACATTTAAGACCTTCAAAATCTCAAATCCCCAAATCCCTTCCCCAATTCATTTCCACATCCTACCAAACCCTAAAACCTCTGTAGAGCCTCTTCATCCTCGCACCAATTCTCGATCTACTCTCCAAATGTGTCCCTCCGGAACAACCGCCTCCGTCGCCAGATCTTCGGATCTCCGGCGAGCATTCGACGTGATCGACACGGACCGCGACGGACTCATCAGCCGCGACGACCTCCGATCGTTCTTCTCCGCCGCCTACCACGACGACCACGACGAGGAGCTGATTGGCGCGATGATCGCTGTTGCGGACTCCGACGGAGACGGACTCGTGGATTTCGGTGAGTTCGAGAGGATGATTCCGAAGATTGAAGGCCGGAGGAGGAAGAACGGCGAGATTAGAGGGAGTAGTAGCGGCGGCGCTGGCGCAGGGGTGATGGAGGACGCGTTCAGGCTGATGGATACCGACGGTGACGGCAGGCTCAGCCATGGAGACCTCAAGCGGTTTCTGATGTCTTCTGGATTTGACGCGTCTGACGAGGACGTGACCGGAATGATGCGATTGGCCGGCGGGGATGATCCTGCTGCTCGAGGCGTCTCGTTTGACGATTTCCTCGGCATCTTGGCTGTCTATGAATCGGCGTAAAATTCACGAGGTTCGATCTGTTCTCCGTCCCCAATCTGAAAATCTGAAATGAATCGTGATAAGTTTTGCAGCTAATTAGCTAATTTTATGCCAACATTTTTGATTCTATGATCAATTGTGTTCTGTTTTATATATATATATATATATATATATGGCCGGGATTCATCTCGGTGAGTGATGATGATGTGAGTTTGAGAATCTGGTGATGTTGTTGCTTGAATTGGCTTCAATTCTATCAAGTTGGAGCTGCAATTGCTTGCGAAAGAAGACTACATTGCATTTTCATTAGCTGTTGATGTATAATTAGTAGAGAAAATGTGGTAAAACTCTGTCTTAGTAATATGAAGATTGGAAAAGTATAATACTACTAAATACTAATTAAATGTGGCTTTTGGATGATTAGAGAGTCAAGGTTCCTTGATTATGTTGTCCTTGTCAGAAATACTGTATAACAAAATCATTCAGAATTCATATAGCTTTCATAAGATGTTTATGCAAATTTAAGCCGAATCTAAAGTATGATAGAAAAATTCCAAGCCAGGAGTCTGGCATATACTTTGTCATCTACCAAGTACATTTGCATGATTAGATGATAATTCCAAGCCACAATTTCATAGCAAGTGAGATTCTCTACAGCATGTTCAGATTTGAGGTGCATATGTTGTTTGGGACCATTTTGAACTCGAATGAACGGCCTGAATTGAAAAGAGCAAAGAAATTGTCAATTTGATCTTGAGTGCTGGATAACTATATACCACAGCAAGATAAGATGATGAGTGGATCAAACCACTTTTTTTTCATGAATTCGTAAGCAGTAGTAGTATCTTGCTGCAGTACCCAAAATACAGTGTAAACCGAATAAGCATGTCGGCGGGCTTACTTTATTCGGAGAGCTGAATACTCTATGTTACCAGAGAAATGTCAAAAACAAGAGAATGGAAATGAAACCGATAAATGATTTAGAATTGAAATGACTTCATCCAAACTGACTTGTGGAGTTACCGTAGCAGACTCGTGACTCTAAATCAAACCTTGTTTATTTTTTCCTTTTAAATGTACTTTCTTTCCATAGCAAAAGTATCTTTCTTTCCCAAGAGTTTTACGGCTACCACATTGTTTGTCAAAAAAAGACTTATTGTATAAGTGTTAAGAAAATAAGAGAGAAGTAATCAATAAGAAAATAGGAGAGGTTATGACGGATAAAGAGTGGGAAAAGGAAAAAGAAAAAGAAAATTATCAAAATATTAAAAGGGGTAAATTTTTTATTGAATAATGTGAATAAAAAATGAGATTAGATAGGTGTAATATTGTAAGAAAAAATTGATATAAAAAAAGGAAAAGGTGGATAAATTTATTGGGACACCTACAAATTTTAAAAAAGGTGGATAAAATTGATATTAAGAGCGAACTATCTTTTATGTGTTCTATAAATTTTTAAAAATGTTTTATTTTTAATAATATATATGTAGTCATTGTAGTGTATGATTGGTTTCACTAACTAAATTAAACTTGTGATTTAATAAATTAAATAAAATGGGTAAGCCGTCGTCTGCTCCCACAAAATTTGAGGGGTCAAAATTAATACATCTCTTAATCTAAATATGACAGAAAATGCGTCCTAAAAATCTAAAAAAAAACTATAGTTTAGTTAAACTCTCTCCGTCATCATTTATTTATCCACTTATCATTTTCGTTTTCCCTTTTATTTTTTCACCTTTATTTAATACTACACTTTTCTTACTATATTATATTGTCTAATATAATTTTTCTCATTTTATCTAGCTTTATTAACTATTTTATCAATTTTAAACTGTTTATATTTATTAAATTATAAAAATACCCTTATATAATCTCATTTTATTGTCTCTATTATCCAACTTTTCTCGTGTACCAATACTTCTTTAAAACCAAAATGATTACGTGTAAGATTATGATTCGGTTCTGCACTTTAACAAATACTACTACGGACGGAGTACTATAAATCAAGGTCCAAACCTGAACCGGGCATCAAACCACAATTTAATTCGGTTCCCCTCCAATCACATCTAGCTTCGATCCATCTAATTAACTTTTTTTCCCGAAAAGACAGTATATTAATCTTAATTTACACACCTCTAATCGAAAAGAAGATAATATTAATTTTTTTTTAATAAAAAGATAAAGGCAATGTCATTAAGCAAACGAGGCGTGGGTTATCTCCACCATTTCCGCTTTCTCTTTCCCTCTTTCCCCGTTTCTCTCTCCAAGTTCAGGCCGATTTTCTGAATCTGCTCTTCGTGTCAAGACTCAAAGGTATGTTACTTTGCTTATTGACTTTGTAAATTTCCAATTCTTATTCGAATTCTCGTAATCGGTGTTGTCAAGAGCAGGAATTGTTGTTCGTGATTTCCTTTCTCTGGAATTATTGATCCATTAATTAGAGCTTTCTAGCCTTCTAATCACTCTCAAAATTGTAATTTCATTAAGCTAATCTCAGTGATTTTGTTCACGCTTGTTTGGATTACCAGATTCCAGATCGAGTTTCGAATATCCTAATAAAGGTTTTTTTCTCCCTGAATCTGTGGTGCAGACTTTCGCATAGCATCTGCTTCATCCGGCGAGAGATCGAACAACGCCAATTGATTGTATCAGCGAGCAATCGATCTGCGATTCGCTGAATTTTTTCCGTCGCAATTGATCCGGCGAATTCTTTCGATCGCGGTATGGCGTCTTCAACCGCGATCTCTAATTCAACATCGATCTCAGAGAGAGCACAAGAACGCAGGAGGAGGAAGAAGATGAAATCCTCATCCCTCACCAGAGACCAGATCCAACACCGAAACCCTATCGGCGCCGACATCGACCACCACAACCAGTCCCCATGGAAATCCGAAAAGACAGAACAAATCTACTCGTCAAAGCTTCTGGAATCGCTCAAAAAGCTCCAGCTCAGCCCTTCCTCCTCATCATCCTCGGCTCCGCGCCGCGGCCGAGCCGTCCGGGAAGCCGCCGACCGAGCTCTGGCCGTGGCGGCGAGGGGGAGAACGAGGTGGAGCCGCGCTATCCTTAGCAACCGCCTCAAGCTCAAGTTCATGAAGAGCAAGCGACCGAGAGGAACAACAGCTTTGTCCGGCCCCGGCCGCGGTGGAGGCCGTTCGGCGGCGAGGAAGCCGAGATTAGGCATCCTGAGGCTTAAGGGGAAGAAGAACTTTCCGGCTGTGCAACGGAAGGTTCGTGTTCTGAGCCGCTTGGTTCCGGGATGCCGGAAAGAGGCGTTGCCTGAGATCCTGGAAGAGGCGACTGATTACATTGGGGCTCTGGAGATGCAGATTCGCGCAATGACTGCTCTTACTGAGTTGTTTTCTCGATCAAGCTCCGGCGCCGGCGCCGGATCTAGCTTATCGAATCCTTCTCCCACCGAGCCATCTCCGGCGAACTGAAGTGTGCATATTAATGGTACATTTCTTCTTCTTTACTTTCTACTGTGTTCTGAGAATCTGAGTCTCGTCTTTGTGTAAATTACTCCCACTGATTATGATTAATGGTTTGTTGCTTCTTGAATCAAATCTATGGACTATGGTGCTTGTGAATTCCTCTTCTGCTAGAATTCTTGAACAAATTGTGCTATGGTCGTTGTATTCACTGTTCAGCATTTGGATTGCATTAGGTATGAAATTTGGCACCAGAACATTTGTTGTAAATCTTTGATTAAGCAAGTAACAAAAATTTGTTTGCAAGTTTAAGTATATAATTTGGCAATAGTAATCTTAGCTCTTAGGTATACAATGCCTTTCATTCTTGAGGTGGAGTTCAATTGACGTAGCAGGACTATAATTAATTACACCATTAACATTCTTTATTCCTTGCTTAGGGTGGTTTATAAGCTTTTATTGCTTTCGTTTTAAAGAATGTTGTCACTATCAGTTGCCATTTGCTACTGTTCTTATGGCTGCTAAAAGAATATGATGGGAAAATGGAACAAAGATTGTGCAGTTATCGAACTCTTTTTTGGTCAATTCGAAGTCTCTTAACTAAACGTGGGTGAGTGGCGATGTTAGGGTTGAGCATTGGTTCAAAATCGAACCTAATCGAAAATTATATTTTAGTTTAAGATTAACCGAAAGCTGAAATGAATTGGTTTGATTTGGTTCGGTTTCAGATAGATAGAGGGTTATTCTTTGGAAAATTCGAATCGAACCGAACCGAAATCAAAATTCAGAAAATTCTTAAACTGAAATCAAAATCGAACCGAACCGACAAATGCCCGGAGATTCCAATACTTTGCTAACTTATGAATTGTAAGAGTTTTTTGAGCTTCGACCCTCTATTTGCATCAGAAAAATAATTGAATGACGCAAAATAACATCATCTTGTCAATGGAATGATGAAAATTGAGATGTCACTAGATATATATACTAATACATAAGTTTCATACTCTAAAGATCACATAAGTTTCATACTCCAAAGTGATCATCTAATTACATTATTAAATGTGATTTCTGTTGAGTGATGATTAATCAGGATTAAGCATGAGTCATGTTGAAAATAGACAGCGCACCAACACCACCAATCAATCAACAACACATGGCATAGAGGAAGGCTGGTGGTGTGGGACCCGCGTGCTTACACGAATGGGATTATGGGAGGCTGAACCGTGCTCTTGCTCTCTGTTGCGGAGGGACCCACTTGACGGCGGTCAAGTTTCACGTTGACTCTCCTCTTTCAGATTTGACGGCGTCGTTTCCAACGTTATATGACGCTCCCTTTTCTTTTCTTTTTTTCTCTTTTTTTTTGGGAATGCAATTTCACTCTGCCACAATTGTGATCGTGTTGTTCTTGAAGAGATTATACTCCCTACTATTGTTGAAGCATTAGATCATCTGGTATTTTGAAATTTTTAAATAAAACTTTGTGGATACTTTGATCTTTTTTAGTATTTAAGAATTTCAACCTCAACCTTCTCGACCTATGGAGATTGATTAGACATAAGAAATTGTTGGCTTCTTAATTGCCATACTAACGAGGAAGAGGGTTTCTCACTAAAAACTTCCACAAATTTTCTTTGAGAGAGAGATACCTCTCTCTAAGCTAATATGATTTATAATGTAATATAAAATGATAAATGAGTTGCTGAATTCAGTGGCGGAGCCAGGATGTTCGGAAGGGGGCGGACCTTAAACAATTGTCCTTACAAAATTCGAGCTAGTTTAACTTAACGACACATATATAAGATATATCGAATATATAGTTCACAAAAAATAAATTTAAGATAGTTTAGCATAATAAAATACAAATTGAGACACATTTATTTCGTCGCTACATGATAATTAACATCTAGGTGTGTCTAAACTCTAAAAATGATTCAAAATAACTTCGTTCTATATTCTTGAAAATATCTCTCTTGATCAACAATAACCTATCAATTTAAGCAAATAACAACTTTTCAAAACAAAATCAATAATAGCTATAAAAACTATAAATCGAAATAATAAAATCCATAAAACCCCTAGAATTTTATCATCATCAATTTACCCATCTTTATTCATTCACCATAATAATTATAAAATCTATATAAAACCTATTCACAAATTTGATTTACATCACAAATTCACAATAAAACAAATTTAATAAGAAACTAAAATAAAAAAACACTAATTCAAATATAGAAATTAGAAAAATTAATTGAGCAACTCCCTTCGTTTTCTATCAATTACTCAAATAAACAAGCAACCCTAGATTATTCCTAATTTTTTTTAATTAAAGGCCTATTGTTTTAGATAGTAAAAGACCCAATTCAATAACTCAAGCCCTAAAAGTCTACTTCCCCAAATGTATCAGCTGACATTTTCATGTTCCGACCTTCACATTCTCTAGAATTTCCGACGAAATCGAATTGCACTCCGACTATATTCTTCACACACCACCACGCCCAACGTCACACTGTCCTTCTTCTCCGACCCACCCTCGCCCCATCCCTGGGGGCGGCTCCCTACAAATCCTCGCTACTCCCACCGCCAGTTGGGGTGGCTGCTCCCACCCGCCCCACCTCCCTCCGCCACTGGCTGAATTCACGGGGCGTTAGATAATATTTGAGGGACGATTTCGATTCCATTGTACTATAGGCAATTACGTAGTAGAATCAATATTAATGCTTATGAGTTAGGACAAACATGAGTTTTGAAATGTAGATCTTATGGTAATACCTCGTAATATCTTCTTAATTAGTTGTCCGAAGATACTAGAATAATTATTTAAACGGATTTTTTGTCCTATAGGATAAGCATCTTGTTTTAGAAAGATTTAGTATTTTTATTTATTTAGAGATTTAAATCTTTTTTACGACGAGTTTATTCGTTTTATTTTTAGGGGTTTAGTTTCTAAAAACGGGAAGCTTATTCTATGTCCTTAGGGCATAGGTTAGAAAGACCGTTATTTTAAATATTATAACTATGTAATATGTGAAAGTAGTTTGCATACGTCTAAATATTTAAAACCTTTTGTTTGTACATCGGATCATAGCGTATAAAATATTAAATTGAAGTTTTCCACAAAAAGAAAACATATATTAGAAAATTTTGGATTTAAGAACTAGGACCACCTCTTGTTCCATGTAGTTCCGCCCCTGATGCAGGGGCTTATGATGGCTCTTGTCATGGAATAGTCAATACCCGCACCGAATATAAAATTGTCCCAAAAATTTTTCCTCAATAATTTAAGGACTAGGACCACCTCTTGTTTCATGTAATTTTTTTAATCAATTATATATTATGTAATTCAATCACTATATGTAATTTTCAAATTTATGTACTCATTTAATAATTTTTTAAATCAATTTACTATGAGATTTGATAAATTTTTAACACCCACTATTCTTTGTTCATGTTCATAATATTATAATATTTAAATATCTTATATCTATATAGTATAAATAAAATATACTATATAAGAATTTTTATATTTTTTTCAATTTACTATGAGATTGGATAACTTTTTCTCTCTACCATTATTTTTATCTTTGTTCATGTTCATTATATTGTAATATATAATCATCTTCTATCCATATAATATAGATAAAATATACTACATAATTGATCATATGGTTATATTTTTCACGATTACAGTTTGTACGTACACTATTTATAATATTATATGGATAACGAAATTTGCAAAAAGTATAGTAAAAACTGAACAATTTTAACGATTATGAAAGTGTAATTAAATTGAATCCCTTAATAAATAATTAAAAAATTGTTGATCCTTTAATGTTAAACCAGTTAACCGGGTCAATCCTGGGTTGAGTACAAGTTCATGTCATTAACATTTACGAGTTGATTGAGTCAATTCATTGAGGTTTTTGTGCGGATTCGCGTCAACCTTAACGAGTTAAGAACGTCAATTTTTGCATGATTATTACATAATATTATAAATAACATTTTTAAGAATAAGATAATATTTGTATTAATTTTAATAATAAAAGATATTATTTAATTAACTTAAATATTTATAATATTGTTTTATTATATAAATTATAATACATATATCGTATTTAAATAATATATTACATTTTTTATTTAAAAAAGTCCCCGTGCAAGGCCCGGGTCATCAACTAGTAATACTATCTTTTTCTCTAAAGAAAAATATTATTGGAGGGATGGATTAATTTTTAGGGAAATTGTATTTAACCACCCTTTATTTTACACTTATCTATTCTTTATATTTTTTTCTACACTTCACAACCCCTTATTTCTAAATATATGCTATAACCACCCATTTTGATGAAAAACGTTATTTTTTCATTACGTAAAGTATATTATATTTTTGCCCTTCTTTTTTATTTGTATTTACAATAAATAAAATAATTTAGGAATAAATTTAGCTTGAAATGTCATTATCATTGGATTTTGGTCTACATCTCAACCTTTTGAGTCACGAGTGGTCAATCGTCATCCATCAGCTTAGATACGATCGAATCCAAGGGACACTCAAAGAAACCATTCATTGACTGCATGATTAGCAACTAACCGTACATCTAATCACTCTTCGTATTTAAATATCGTCAATTCAATCATTGTGGTTGGACTCTATTATAAGTTTAAATGAAAAAAAGATGTCAATAACTAATGTCAAAGTTCTTCTTCCTTGCAATATCAATAGAACGAATGCAATAAATATTGCGTGTGACATCATAAGTTTTTTGTACCTTATATATTTTGTACTATTTCGAAGGAATAAAGAAATTGTATTTCGTATTTAATTTGTACTGTGTCTGTGTGTGACATTAAAAACAAATTAAACAATAACTAATATGCAAAAATACATAATTACGTTTTTGTACCTTGTATTCTGGAACGAATAAAGAAAATTTTGTTTCATATTATAAGTTTTTTTTAATGATTTTCATATGGCACAAACTCTCAGATCCATACAAATATTATCTTCCAAAAAAAATAAAAATTCTTTCTTACCCCTAACAAACCCATGTGTTGAAAATTTTACAAAATAAATAAATAAATTAGGTGATAAAAACGGGATGAAATTGGTTTTCTCTGAAACAAATAAAAAATCACGCTTTAAGAGGTTTCAAAATTACAAAATAAAAAACCTTGATCTAGATAAATTTCAGGAGATTTTTGAAAATTTACCAACAATTTCTTTACGTGTCCTAAAAAATTACAAACTTTTATAACTACGTACTTTTTCACCTTATCATCATCAAATAAATACCACCACATTATTAACCATTTAACCCACTTGCAAAACGAGAAAGCGGGACATAAATCAAGAGGTTAGATGAAGAATCCATAGAAGTAGAAAAGAAGAATCTATAGCGGCATGAAAGAAGAATCCCCCAATGTTAGCATATATTATATTATATTATATTGTTGATCTAATTTGTCAATTACGCTATGGTTTTCATTGATAGGGAGATGTAATTGTCATCTGAGCATAACGTGAACATTGAAAGAAGAATTCTCCAACTTGCGAATTCTATATTCTAATATTTACGTTATGCTCAGTTGGCAATGATACCCGAAAATCTCGTCTTGTCAGACATCCTTCCTTCCAAAAACCAACCATTAAACTGGACTCCTTATCTCATACTTTATTTATAAGAGTACGATATGCTAATTAACTTGCTCTCCAAACTAGGGTTTTGTGACCTAGCCTAATATATTAGCCTAAGGATATACGGTATATCTTTTTCTTATTAATTTATTAATTTATTAAAAAAACTAATTAATGTCTCGTATATACCCTTTCATTGTTAATATCGTATTTGTTAACTTGCTTTTTATTTTTTTGAGAGGATATTTGTTTAATTACTTACTTGAAGCCCAAGGATTCTCTTAAAAGAGATAATATCTTTACTTTTCAAGTTGAAATGGGCCTTGATATTATTAAATCAAAATGGAGTAGTTTGTTGAATATACATATCAAAATAATAAAAATCTATTTTCAAAATATATACACTAGGAGAAAATCATCAAACAGTACATTGTTTTTTTTTTTGGTAATTTGGAGGACTAGATGTCATTTTTATTCATAATAGATAAAATCGGATTATATAGTAGGATTTAATATTATCACAAATAAAGTTCGCGTACCCAAGACATTGTTAAGCCCAAAAAAAATCTATTTTTTGATAAAATCCCAAAAAAAATCTTTAGGGAAAGAACAATATAAATCTTCAGGTACTACATAGACCCGATTGCTAAAACAGTAAAAAGTGATTACTTGTTGTTTTTTGTTATTTTGGAGGATAGGTGTCACTTTTATTCATAATTAGAATGTATTTCCGTACCTTGTACGAGTTTTTCTTAAATAAAATATTAATAATAAAATATTTTCAAATATATTTATTATCAAAGAAAAATAATCATGTAAATGCATAAATATAAATTTTTTTATGATATGCATAAAATGATAAGGCAACAAATAATTGGATTATAATAATAACCAAATTGGTGAGAAGATTGCTAGTAATATATGGTTACAAAGATAACTATTCAATTAAGATATTTTAGTTAAAAAACGATTCCATCTAAAAATAAATAAATATTCTAGGATTTGTATGATACCATAAAAAATATCCTCATGATCTTCCTATTTATCATATCCAAAAATAAAAAATTGTTTAATAATGAGATTTTCAATCATATATTCTAAAAACATGAATTGCTAGTAATATATGGTTACAAAGATAACTATTCAATTAAGATATTTTAGTTAAAAAACAATTCTATCTAAAAATAAAATAAATATTCTAAGATTTGTATGATAGCATAAAAAATATCCTAATGATCTTCCTATTTATCATATCCAAAAATAAAAGATTGTTTAATAATGAGATTTTCTATCATATATTCTAAAAACATGAATACAAATTTATCATATCCAAAAATAAAAGATTATTTAAAAAAAAGGGTGGTGTGGTCCAATCTAAAAGTGACATGTGTCGTTTAATAATTTTTTTAACCTCCATTTTAGGTTATAAATTAATTATAGATAGATAGATAGATAAATTTGGATTATATAATAGAATTAACATCCCTATATCACAAATAAACTTCGGGTACCCAAGACATTGTTAAGCCCAAAAAAAATCTTTAGGAAAAGTACCATATAAATCTCTACAGAGACCCCCGATTGCTAAACAGGGATTAGTTTTTACTCATTTTCTAACCTAAAGACTAAGGATGTAGGATAAGGAACTTGTTTTGGAAAAATTTATTTATTTTATCTATTTAGTGAATAAAAAAAATTCTTTAAAGATTTAGGCTTTTACTTTTAGGATTTTAGTTTCTAATATCGGTTTATTTATTATATGTATTTAGGACAAATGTTAAAAAGACAATAGTTTTTAGCCCATTTGGAACCAGGATTATCTTTAAAAAGCAAAAAAAAAAAACTACAAATTAGGCATAAAACGTGCAGTCCTATTTACAAAATATCTGAATGACACTTTTTAAATAGAAAGTACTTATATTTTTGAACTTGTATTGAGATGCTATTAATGTGAAAAATATATCTGGTTTTTTACTTGATTAATTATTTTATAATTATATAAAAGCTTTTTTAGAATTTTTTATCCACCACATTTATTTTGGCTCAACTTTATTTTTAAAATTTCAACTTTTATTTATATTACTTAATCTTTTTCAAATAATTTTTCGCTCTATTTATTTATAAATATTGTAAAAATTCGAAATTTATTTGATTTTATAAATAAAAAACTATCGTATGTGAACATAATTTTTTTTATCTTTTATGAATTATTATATTAAAATAAATATGTTCATGCTTAATTCGAATCGTAATCGTGCATGACACGACGAATATGAGGAGCTCAGTCCAATGGTTGGTTCTTGGGAGGGAGATCTCTGAGATTGCCATTTCGACACCCATCAACAACGAAGCCGTGGTATTAATTTCGCTACTTGGCGGATGTCATTGTCAACTGAGCATAATGTGAATCTTATTCCCCTTAGGGTTATGCTCAATTGGGGGATTCTTCTTTCAAGATTCATATTGTGCTCAATTGACAATGAAATCCCCCAAGTATTATTAATGAAAGGCCAATTTACAGTGGCTTGATTGACAAGTTAGGTAAACAATACAATACGGAGTATAATATAATTAGTTGAAGTCCGTGATATTCACTCGATAATTTTACTAAAAAACTATACAATTCTACGATATTAATTTAAAATAATAAATATATTTATATAATATCATAATAAATTATGCAATAGACAAATTATTTTTTTAGATTTTACTCCATATTTTACTTGAATATATTTTTAAATATTTTTTCATTACTTGTGGATAAAAGATAAAGAAAATATAATATTATTAATATAAATTAAAATTCGAAATTTTGAATTATTATTGATATTTACCTATAATCTTAGTCATGAACATAAAATTATATCTTTTTCTCAAAATAAAATTATATCAACATAACAAAATTTATTATTTAAAAATTAAAATTATATCATTATATAGATATAAATTTTATACTTGGAGCTCAAGCCTTGTTAAAAGATTAAAAAAATATATTAAGACCCTAAATTTTGTTAAGAGACAAAAATATTAAATTAATATGAAAAATATCCTCTCATAGGAATTTATGTATATACAAATTATATAAATATGTTATTTAATGTATTAAACTAATACATAATCCATAGATAGAAATTTATATACATAAAAAATTATATAAACATGCTATCTATTTATTATATACTAGTTGTACCCGTCGTGCCATGCACTACTACGACTCAACATTTTTTAGATATATTAAAAATATGATATTAATAAAGTAAATATACAAAAATAAATAAAAAGCCAAATTAATCTAAATTCTTAAAAAAGTTTAATCAATTTAAAAAAATTCAATAAAAAGTGAAAAAGATAATTAATAAGAAAATATTAAAAATTATACAATTTTTTTAAAGATAAAAAATCATTATATTTACATAAACAATCCAAAAAAGAAATTAAGGAAAAGATAATATAATTATTTATAAAAATTTAATTTAGGCAAGTAATTATATAGATATTTAATTTTTTTTACTTTTTTACTTTTTATATCAAAATATGATTTAAGATAAATATTTTTTTCTGAATAGATAAAGAGATAAAGATAAAATAATTGTTATTTTAAATTAAAATTTGAATTAATTTTTTTCACATAAATAAATAGATAGGAAGTTAATTGAAACAAAATAATAAAAATAAAATTTTAAAATATAAATTGGAGCCGAAATTAATGTGGTGGCTAGAAAAGTTATAACTTTAAGTTATAGATAGATATGGCTATTATTATTTCAAAGATATATATGTGATCAGGTGTACATATTTTTTCTTATCTTTTTTTTTTTAATTTATCTTTACAAATATGTTAAATATAATGTCCTTTTTTTATCTATATTGGTAAAATATACCAATATTATTTTATTATTATTTTTATTTGGGGATAAACTCTTACAAATATTATTTTATCTTTATGTTTACTTGGACATATCTTTTTTGCATAATTAACTATAAAAAATTATTATTTTAATAAGGTGTGATGTGACGCAATTTGGTGGCAGAAATTGCTCCGGCTTTAGTTATTTGTAATACAGTAGATAGATAGCAAGAATACTATAAGACTATAAGTTGTTACAAATTTATTAAATATAATTTCACATATTTTTATTTAAAAATGCTACATGATGCAAATTTTACAACAGATTTGGGTTCTGCTTTATAATGTACTGGCATTGATTCCCGTACCTTGTACGAGTTTTAATTAAAAAAAATTATAAATAAAAATTATGTTTTTAAACTCGTCAAATTTTAATATATCTAAATATAATTATATATTGATGATATTATTAGAATAAAAAAATATTTTATAATATATATTATGTTTCTATCACATGCCAATTTCAAGATCTTTAAATATAATTGTATATTAGTAATATTAAGATCTCTAAATATAACTTTATATTGATAATATTATTAGAATAAAAAAAATATTTTATAATGAATATTATATTTCTATCACTTGCCAAATTTCAAGATCTTTAAATATAATTGTACATTAGTAATATTAGTAACATTATTATATTTAATAAAATTATTTCATAATGGATTATACTCCATACACAACTTGCCAAAATTTAACATCTCTAAATAAATTATATATTATCTATAGCTATATATTAAATTTGTCCCTTTTCGAGCCACCAAAACGATTCTAGCCCCAACTCATATTTACAAAATTATTTTTTATTTTTAATATTTTAACTTTTTTTCTATTAAATTTTTCTTTAACTATTTAAATCTATCTTTAACATCAAACAAACATCTATTCATATAACAATATCTTTTGAAAACTTCCTTATACAAATATTTAAAACTAGCTATACCCGTCGTGCCATGCACGACTACATGAATTTAATACTTATTTTTATATGATGAATATGATTTTAATTTAATACAAAAAATTATTTATTAGAAAAAAATTATATTAAATTTTACAATTGGTGTTATGTGAAACAGGCTAAAATTATTAAAGTGATCCCACTATAATTTTGATGGCTTAATGATAATTTAGTTATGTAAAAATATAAATAAAAATTATTTGAATTAGAATCATGTAATTTTAAAAATATTTTACAAAAAATATAAAAAAGGTAAAAGTAATCTAAATTCTTGTAATTTTTTATCAAATTCAATTCCTTAAAAACATTTGAATAAAAACAAAAAAATATACTTAATAAGAAACGATGAAAAAATATAAATAAAGAATGAATTTTTTAATGATAAGAAAATCATTTATATTTACATAAATAATTCAAAAAGAAAATTAAAGAAAAGATAACATATTTTTTTTTAATCAAAAGTCAATTTAGGCAAGTAATTATCTAGATTGAAAGGAGTCTATTTTTTATCAAAATTTTATTTAAGATAATTTTTTTACATAAATAGATAAAAAAATAAAGTAAAAATAATTTTCCTTATTTTTAAATAAAATTCGAATTTAATTATTCATAAAAATAGATAGAAATTTAATTGAAAAAACTAAATTAATATATCTATCTTAATACATAATAATATTCTATAACTTATTTTAGTTTTAGATAAAAAAAATAGATCTATGCTATTTCTTAATATATAAAAATAAATTTTTAATTTTAGATAGAATCTTTGCTAAATTAATTTATCATATTTCTATATTACCTTAAAATAATATCAACATATATAAATTCCCAAAATAAAAAATCCTATGTGGCGAAATCCTAGGTGGCTTAACGTGGGAACGATACATAGGAAAATCCTAGGTGGCGCAATATGGTGACCTTATTCCTTGCGTCTTTTATATATATACATAGATTAAAGATAACAAATTTAAAGTATTCTTAAATAAATATAAGTATCTTTTGTCTTTTAACATGATGTCTTTTCACGAATTTATTTATAGATATATTTTTTCTTTTATAATAAAAATTTAATGATAAATACTTATAATGTTTAAAAATAATAAAAAATAGGTAATATCTATAACTATATATTAAAGTTGTACCTTTTCGAGCCACTAGAGCGATTCTAGCCCCACCTCATATTTAGAAAATTAATTTTTATTTCTATTATTATAACTTATTTCTATTAAATTCTTTTTAAATATTTAAATTTATCTCTAACATCAAACAAATATCTATTTAGTATATTAATATTTTTTGAAAGCTTCCTTATACAAGTATTTAAAATTAAAGATAAAATATTTAATATATTTCAAAATAAATATAAATATTTTATCATATATCTTTTGACGAATTTATTTATAGATATATAGTGATTTTCTTTTATAAAAAAATTAATGATAAATATTTATAATTTTTAAAATGAATAAAAATAGATAATAAAATATTTAATAGATATATTGAAACATTTGATAATTAAACTTTAAATTTACGCACATGAAAAATAATAAAATACGAAGAATATAATATTTGAAAGTTTAGTACTTTAAATTTACTCATATGAAAGTCTATATTTTATTTTTATTTATTAACATCTTATTTATAATGTTTATAAAATATCGGTTTATAGTCGTACATGGTACGACGGGTAAAACTAGTTAATATAAGAAATATTGTTATATTATAAGGATTGTAAATACTTTAATAAATGAAGGGCAAAGAGGTAAATGAAAAAATTAAAATGCCTATGTGGCATAGTTAAGAGGTAAGACGACGATACGTAGGATAGAAGGATTCGACTTTAATTATAGTATATTGATTAGGTTAGATATATGCTAACATTGGGGGATTCTTCTTTCATTGATTTATGTCTAGTTGGGAATTCAATTCTCCGAAGAACCCGTCGGATTTGATTTCTCGTTTTGCAAGTGGGTTAAATGGGTAATAATGTGCTGGTATTTATTTGATGCTGATAAGGTGAAAAAGTAGTTATAAACTTTAGTTAGATAACGGTGAAACCATTGACCGTGTTAATTAGCAAACTTTCAAAGAGTAAACAACACTCAATCTATATTATACACTTTTCAGATACTAACAATTGTTTTACTTTGTTTCAGAAGCTTTTCACAGGATTTCATTAAAATTTTGACACTAAATATGAAAATAAAAGTACATTCTGTCTTGCTACTTAATACTTCCTTTCTACACATCTGATTTAACTTATGTTCAAAAGTGTGAACTAGTTCTATCACTATCTAAATATTCTAAACCTTTCTCCATCATAACCTCTAGCTCTTGATGACCCTTGACAAGTTTGCTCCATATATACAGAGGATTTGCTAAAAGTTTCGTCTTTAATTATCTGCTTCAATTCCAGGAAGCCACGTGTCGCCTTTGGAGTATCGTATGATCCTGAAAACCATAGATTAACAAGCACAAAATCAGTATTAAACACTATAAACCTTCTTAACTCTGATTTTTACAAACACCATAATCATCAATTCCACATACCTTGCTTGGAATGCTCCATTTCCCATTAATCCAATCCTTATGAAGCCTCAGAAACGAACGCTCGAACTCCATTTCCTCATCTGTGCTTCTAAAATACACTCCATACTTCAATCCTCCAAGAACTTGACACACAACTCCTTCCCACCAGCCGTCGTTGTACCAGACATCAACTTTCTGAAGAGGCTCATAGAATTGAGCCTTGGTCTGAGTTGGACAAGGCCTAATGTCCTTCAAATCCACAACCTCTTTCAGAAATTCAGAGTCATCATCAGTTCTCAATGTCTTGTATTCAACCAGAAACTTGCTCTTCTCTTTTGGCTCCACAATTACTGCACTATACCATGCACCCATAAATCCTTCTTCATTGCTTTTAACCTCAACAGCCTTTCCCTTTCTGAACTCTGCACTGGTTTTCTTTCTTCTGTACATTCTCTTCTTTATGGTCGCCGTTGCGCCTAGCTTTGAGCCAGATTTTGTCTGCAAGCAAAGGAAACTGATCACTGAAAGGTTCTGTATAGATTTTTCAGATTCAGATGCAAGCAAGTAGTCAACAATTTGAATGTTAATCAAACTGCCTAAAACAATCAATTGTTACTGAGATTATAGATTAGGGCTTTAAGATGAATTAGGGGATAATAGTTACCAGTAAAGGAGCAACCCATTTATCATGTACCCAATCTTGATGAAGCCTCAAACAAGAGCGCTGATAAATCATCTCCTCATTTGTGGTAGCAAAGTAGACAATATAAGTTAAGCTATCAATTACTTTTGATATCACACCTTGCCACCATCCTTCATTATACCAAACATCCACAGCTTGTCCAATCTTATATCTATAGATTTTAACAGTCTCAGGAGGACAAGGCCTTAAGTTTTCTTCTTTCACTACTTCTTGGAGAAGGCCAGTTTCATCATCAGTTTTAAGAGTATCATACTCAACCAGAAATCTGTTCTTGCTGAATGAACCTAGAATTTTTGCAGTATACCTAGCACCTTCATAGCCATTCTCATCAGTTCTTACCTCCACTTTGTTACCTGCACTGAATCTTGACTCCATTGGTAATCCGCTGAATTTTATCTTCAACTTGATCTGTTTATTCTCGCTTTCTGCTTCAGATTCTCCTTTCTGCAATTCAAATTTCCAGAATCAGTTTCTCAGTTCATTAAATTACTGTCATTAAGTACCAAATTTCTCAGCCAAAACCAGAAATTAACACCAAAATTTCAGCAAAAACGAAAAATTACCTTAGCGCAAGAAGGGGAAATCCAAGAGCCGTCAATCCAATCCAAGCAAGGCCTCGTATCTTCACAATCGACATTAACAGCCATCGCCTCGCCGTCGATCAACACAGAACACCTCGATTCGCCACAAAACCCTAAAAATCGACCCCTACGCCAACACTTGCAGGCCTGAAACACTTCAATCAACTCGCCGATCTCGAATTCGCGATTCTTCAGCGGAGGCGGCGGGCGTACGGCGGAGGCGGAAGCGAGCACCACGACGCGATGATCGCAATCGTTGAAGTACGAGATCATCAAATTGTCACCGGGATTTCCGGTGGAGCAGAGCACGGAAGCAGGAATCCACGCTCCCGACCGCTTCACCTCTAGCTCGTCGCCGGCGGAGAAGATCATCGGCGTCATTGAGATCTCAATTGGTTTTGAGATTCCGTGGATTGGGAATTTGGGAAGGTCGGTTTCAAATTTTCCAGTACGACGAGCAAACATGCAGAAGAATTTGATTGACTGTGTTGATTTTTTTTATAGGGAAGAGATATTTATATTTAAGGAAATTTGACTAATTAGATGAGATAAAATCAGATTATTGTGTTGATAGACTTTGATCTGATTAACCGACATTTGTAAGGATCTCGGTGAATTGACGCGGACACGTTTTACTCGTGATATTGTAACGAAAATTATAACAGGAATGAGAAGCAAATAATGTTAAGACTTAAGACACATAAAAATCTGGATTTAAAAATTAAATCTTAACGTTTTTTTTAAAGAAAATTAATTTTGAGTTTTTTTTTAACCATAAGAAAAATATTAAATTAGGATGTATAATAAAAATTTATAAAAAAAAAAAGATAAGCTCATAAAATTTTCTAAAGGTGATTTTTATTTGAATATGTAGTTAAAAGAATTGAAACAAATAAGGCAAGCAGAATATTTTGGTGCTCACCGATTTATCATATACTAACGCAAAGCATTGTGTTGTTGTACATGTACTGATGGTGGGGACAGCTCACGCCATGTATTCGTGTCATATTTTATAAAATAAAATTTGATCTCCTCTTAAAATACAAAAATAGGCATATCTTCGACAAAAGTAATTCTCTTATAAGTAAGTATAATCATATCTTCACCAAAAAAAACAAAAAATATATAGGCATATCTTATGATCAACGAGGCAAAGGTGAAAAAAAATGGTCTTTTTAACATATGTCTTCCCGATTTTAGAAACTAAAATTCAAAAAAAAATATATGAACTAAAAAAAAGTTAAATTCCTAAATAAATAAAAATGACAAAATATTTTCTAAAATAGTATGTTTTTCTATGTCCTAAGAAAATCCGAAAAATAGGTATTTTCGTGAAATATGTGCAAAAGAGGTATATTCATGAAATATGTGATTGGTGAGCATAGGGTTGTCAATTACCCACAGTTGACCCACTCATCCGCTTAACCCACCCGAAATAAACGGGTGAAAACTCAATCAAAGCGGGGTGATGGGTTGTTCGGGTGGGTCGGGTACGAGTGTGATTATCACCCAATAACCCGATCCATCACCCGTTTCACCCAAACCACCCATATAACCCGTTTTAGTCCATAATTTCTAATATGTATAGGCCTTTGAAGTCACCCACATAACTCATTTCGGAACTTTGATAAATAAGCCCATTTATAACCTATCTTTGACTCCATTTTGATATTTATTGCTTATGGGATTTGTTTTTGTTTATGCATGAATTATTGATATTTATTTTAGTTTATGTATGGAAATTTATTTATAAACATAAAATACAAATGTTATACAATTGTTATACGGGTGAACGGGTCACCCATATAACCAGCGTGTGACGGGTGGTTTGAATGACGGGTGGTTTGAATGACGGGTTACGGGTGAGTTGGATGAGGCGTTTTAACTTGTGGGTCGAGTGGTGGAAGTGATCCACCCACCCATAACCCGACACATTGACAGCCGTCGACGAGCGAGTTGTTATAAATTTGTGTTGTGCCCAATCACTGGTGAGATATTCCCATAAACACCCAATTTACGGGCCTGTCCGAATTAAGCTCAAGCCCAACATTATAAGATCTGGACCCGTTTCATTTCCCATTTTTGAATTACGGTGCTTTGAATTTATTCTAAAAAAAAATCAACAATTATTGTCCCTTTCTATTTTTAAATTCTAAACTGTGGGATTCCAACAAAGAGACCCACACCTGTGATAAATTGTATAACAGAAAATTCAAACATTCCAGTAACATACACAAGACAACAACTATACTTCAGATCTCAAAAAAGAAATCTATATCCTTCATACGGTGATGTCTCCCAAGAACACCAAAGTGTTCACATCTTCCTTATACAGACAAAAATCACAGAACTTGCCATTTAAAAAGCTGGATTATTGTATTTGCAGATAAGCTACACATATGTTGACAGCAAATGCAATGGCCCACCAAGTGCATATTGTAGAATCAGAATGTAGATATACTACACCTAGGAATGATTGAATTAAGATACACAATCACAAAATCTTCCACAATCACAAAAGCTCACTGGAAATAAGTTTTGAAACAGCATTATATCTACTAAAAGCTGCTAGATCAGTTACAACAGGTAACAATCATCATTGACAGTAAATATGGATCAACCATACAACAACAACATTGACCCCCAGTGAGGTTCCGCTACAGCAGAATCTGGGGGGTCAAGATGGGGCACCCTGCCCGATAGACCCCAAAAAAAAAACTGAAATTCAGATATGTGACAATAATAACTAAATTTAGTTAGAATGCACCAAAATTGATATAGGGACTAAATCCATCTTCAACATTCCAAAGGATGAAAAGATAAAACAAAATAAGGATGAAAAGTTTTCAACTTATGCAATCTTCAACACCTGCAGAGTGTACCACTCACTCCAGAAATATCAACTTATGCAAGGTCAGACATATAATCTTTGATATACTAAGCCTAGCATCAAATTCACCAAGCATTATGATAATTGCAGAATGAAATCAGCTTGCATCAGTGAAACAAAACATATATATATCTCCAAAGGAAAGTTCTTGTCAATGTGAAAGGTTCACCTAGGATAATTATGCAAAGAACGAAGAATTTAAATAAAAAACGCTCATTCGCTGCTTTTCTAACAAGGCAGGCGGCCTTAAGTGGCATCCCTAACCTACGAGCACAGAAAGAACAAGAAAATTACATATCTGATGTTGGTTCAAATGTTGAATTTTGAGAAAAACAAGTAAAACACAGAGGGAAAGAAAGCCTCTTTTCCTTGCCACAAAGCATATGTACATGAGAATCAGGCAGAAATCCATTAGGAGGCTAATTTTGTAGAATCTCAATATTACAATCTACCTGATTGTGACAAACTTGTTGGTGCCATGTTTTGCCCAATAAGTCCTCAAATCAATTGGGTTAGAGAAGTTATACCCTTCAGCAGCCAATTTCTCTAGAACCTTCTTAAACGCGCCCAAGCTCATTTTCCTGCCAGCTATTCTCGCGCCGCGCCTCTTTGTGCTCATTGGCAAAGGATACTGTGACATCCCGGTTGTACAGCACGCGGATTGCCATCCTCCAGAGCCCCATCTGTAACACTGCTGAGGAGTTGCAGTACAAGAACAAACAGGTATCGGGATACTAGAAATATCCATATTGATTCCGTTTATGAGAACCTCGGTCACCTTTTTAGCAGACTTCGCACGGTGAGCTGAAGCATTGGTCCCGTCCTTTGTCGCACTAGGACCCTTCTTAGACTTCTTTGTTTTCGGGGCGTTTTCAGATTTGACAACTGACCTCTTTTTAGCAGGGCAGGAATTACTCTCAGTCTCGGGAACTATCTCATCCATATGAACCACCCTATCATCAGTGGAAGATTCGGGTTGATGGAGCAGTTGCACAGGGATATGTTGAGCAGTACTGGTCTCCGGCATTAGAGGATAATTCGGGTTGTTAGGTAACATGTCAAAGAATTTATTCTCTCCGTGGATCCAAGCACCCCTCATGTAATTCATAGGATACTGTGGGCTTGAGACTCCATAATCCCTCTGATTGAAGCCTCCATTGACGTTTGACATGAGTGTTGGATCTCGTCCGCCAAGAAGCGGTTTCATCTCTGGCAACATTTGCATACCCTTGAGCGAATGACACTCGTAGTATCCCCAATTACGCAATTCTTCGTTATCCATTGCAGAGCTGTTACAATAGCCAGGATTACAGAAACCATAAAAAGGGGAAAAAAACGAGTCAATTAGAGATTAAATTCACAAATTCCATAGATAGATCACTTCACATTTTTCAAATTCAGGAAACAGCAAAGCTCAAGAAAGAAAACCCCCAAAATCAATCAAACAGAAGCAATGCATCGCATATCCAAAACCATCGGCGGACCGCAATTCTGATACCATGCTCACGAAGTCAAACATCTCCATAATTCAACAACCAATGTATCATCAATTTAACACATTGACGAGAGCAGACACAACAAGCAGAGATCTTTTCAAACGGTTTAAAAATCATCGTCAGCTACACGATCTAGGGTTTCGGTTCGGATTCGATCGATTAGACCAAATCGAACAACTCATGTTGAAGATCTTAGCTTCCCGCGGGAAATAAACCATTGATCAGGATCAGATCTCAAATTAAACTACAGATCTATGGATTGAAAATTCGGAAGAACAAGCTCATAAGAAACGAACGACGAGTTCGATCTATATGAAAGAAAAAGGAGATTGCAACGTCACGCGAAGAGAGAGCGGAAGAGAGAGGAGAGAGAAGGGTACTTACTGACGAAGGACGAGGATTTGCCGAGTTAGGGTTCTTTCTTCAGAGAGAGAAAGAGAGAGAGAGAGATGGGGAGGAGAGAGGAGAGAGAATAAAGCTCAAACCAAACGGTATAAAGGCAGATGAATCTGAACGCCAGTTTCAATTTTCTCTTTTTGTTTTTCATTGTTTTGGAAAATATATTTTTAATCAATATTTATTATTTAAATCATGCTGATTGGATTAAAAAATTAATTAAAAATAGTGTAATATATTTATGCATTTAAATTAGCAGTGGTCAAAAAAAGGGGAAAAAAAAGATAAAAGCTTTTTTAATTAAATAGTTGGTTTTGGTGAACTCAAAAGGTTTGGTTGACCTCATCAGAAAAGTTTTTAAATTTATTGATTTGATTATGGTGGGCATTGTTTATTTTGATTAGGATGTATGTATTTGACACTTGTTTGACGCACCACATTTGAAACACAAAATATATAGTTTTGACTTTTAGTTTATAATTCTTCATCAAATTGTTTGAGATAACAAGACTGTCTTATGAAAATTAAACCCTTCATTAGTAGCAAAAAACAGAAACTTTCAAGGCAGATTATACGAAACTGATCAATAGTTTTTCCCACATTACACAATTGTAAAAAATTTAAAAGCATATTTGAAGAAGTCTAGCAAGACTGAAACCCTGCAACATCAGCAATTGCATATAATCTTCAGTAGCCCAAGCCTAACACCAAATTCATAAGCACTGTGATGATTGCATATATATGAATCAGCATTGTATCAATGCGTTTACACATAACAGAACAGTTCAGTGTAACAAAACAGCTATCCGTCGGACGGTTCTTGTTAAGGTGAAAGGTTAACCTGGGGATACTATAGCAAAGAACAAAGAGATAAATAAGAGCTCATTCACTGCTTTTCTAACAAGGCAAGCCTTAGTGGCATCCCTACTTCTAGGAGAGCATAAGAACAAAATGTTACATAACTGAGGTCCAAATTTTGAATTTCAAAACAAGTAAAACAAGAAAGCCTCTGTTTCCTGGCCACAAGCATATGTACATGAAAATCAGGCAGAAGAACCCATTAGAGAGGCTGATTGTAGAATCTGAATTTTACATCTCTACCTGATTGTGACAAACTTGTTGGTACCATGTTTTGCCCAATAACTCTTCAAATCAATTGGGTTAGTAAAGTTATAGCCTTCAGCAGCCAATTTCTCCAAAACCTTCTTAAACGCGCCCAAACTCATTTTCCTGCCAGCAATTCTCGCGCCGCGCCTCTTTGTACTCATCGGCAAAGGATACTGTGACATCCCGGTTGTACAGCACGCAGATTGCCATCCACCAGAGCCCCATTTGTAACACTGCTGAGGAGCACCAGTGCAAGAGCAAACAGGTATAGGGATACTACCGATGTCCATATTAATCCCGTTTATGAGAACTTCAGTCACTTTTTTTACAGGCTTTGCACGGAGAACTGAAGCGCCGCCTTCATCCTTGATCGCATTAACGCCTTTCTTAGACTTCTTTGTTTTAGGGGAATTTTCAGATTTGCCAACCGCCCTCTTTTTAGACGGGGCGTTATTATTGCTCTCAGTCTCAGCAACTATCTCATCCATATGAACCACCCGATTATCATCAGCTGAAGATTCAGGTTGTTGAAGCATTTGCACAGGATGATGATGGTGGTGGTGATGAACGGTGGTTCCGTCATGTAAAACAGCATAATTGGGGTTGGTGGATAGCATGTTTAGGAATTTGTTATCTCTGTGGATCCAAGCATCTGCCCTCATGTAATTCATCTGGTACTGTGAGCTTGAAACTCCGCAATCCCTCTGATTGAAGCCTCCATTCACATTTGCCATGAACGATGCATCTCGTCCACCTGAAAACGGTTTCACATCCGCCATCTGCAGCCCTACATGGCTCTTAAGCGAAGAAGTAGTAGACTCATCATAATACCCCCAATTACGCAAATTTAGACCACCATTCCCATCCATTGCAGAACTAGAACAGCAGCCATGATGACAGAGACCATAAACAAAAGAGAAACAAATCAATCACAGATCAAAGAAGAAGTAGACTCATCTTAATATCCCCAATTACGCAAATTTAGACCACCATTCCCATCCATTGCAGAACTAGAACATCAGCCATGATGACAGAGACCATAAACAAAAGGAAAACAAATCAATCAGAAATCAAATTCACAAATTTCATAGATATACAGCCTCACATTATTGAAATCCAGGAAAAAGAAAAACGGAAAATAAACCGCCCCCCAAAAAATGAACAAGAAGCATTGCATCGCATATTGAAATCAATGAAAGACCGCAATTCCGATTTCAAGCTCAACAAAAGTCAAACGCCTCAAAATTAAACAACAGCGTATCGATTAACACATTGATACGAACAAACAACAAGATGAAACATTCAAACAATTAAATTATCATCAATTATATGCTCTAAGGTTTCGTTCCGGATTCGATCGATTAAGCCGAATCCGACATTTGAAATTAAAGATCGTAGCTTCCCATGGAAAATAAATCAATAATCAGATCCGATCTCAAGATAAACTACAGATCCATGGGAACAAAATAACGGAAGAACACGCACGCAAGAACGAACGGCAATCAGAGGTATGGAGAGAGAAAGAAATGGAGAAGAGAGAGAGGAAGGTACTTACTGACGAAGAACGAGGATTAGCGAAGTTAGGGTTCTTTGTTCACCAGGGAGAGAGAAGGATGGCAGGAGAGAGGAGAGAGAATGAATCTGAAAATGGTATAAATGAGTTTTGGGCGAGCCGAGTTAGGGTTCTTTCATTGTTTTGAGTTCGCAAATGGTATTGTTTTAGTTAATGCGTTAATTTGGCAAATTAATCTTAAGAAAGTTTTTGTAATGAAAGTTTAATTTTTTAACGGTATTGTTTTAAGTGTACATTTTCAGAAATTGCTTTATGAAAATCTAAAATAATATCTTCAAAATTAAAGAGATGTTAATTCTTTGATTGGAAAAACACTATAATACATTGGATAGAATACAAGGCTATCAGAATTCATATCCGATTCTACGGTTCTAACGATCCTATTATCCAATTTATAATACGCAAAACAATCCACGATTATAAGTAGGATCTTAAATAGTTTGGAATACAATCTCAATCCAACCCCGATTTTCCTTGAGAAGTATAAGATTAAGAAGAGTAAATTACAATATAAGTTGGAAATCCATCTTTTAGCATAAAAATATAAAGTACTATGTAGAGTTTCATCTTTTTTTTTGAAACCCGTCATTTATTTTATTTCTATTTTTGGTATGGGATTACCACAATCATAATAAATACAATCTAGTACGGGATATGAATGACTTGTACTTTTCAATCTCTCGTTAATGGTTGTCGAAATCTTTCCCTAAAATACAAATACGCGTATACTGACCCCATTTTTCGAAAGATTAATAAGGCGGCGGACTAAGTCGCAAAGATGTCCCTCTCTGGCCATATCATGTCTCAGGAAGGACTCTAAGATTTCAAATATCTTATCTGCTTAGATGCTATAGGGCACGGCGAACGACATATCACTAAGTCTTTCGCCATAATTCCTTTCATTATTAAAAAAATACATGTGTGTAAAGAGAAAGTTATAGATGTACAGATTTGCCATCACCTAACCAACCGACGGTGGAGACCATTTCAGAACTAGATTTGGGACAAGAGAAGATTGAGGATTGTCCAACTTTGTATCTCTAAAGGTGTTTTTGATCTTCCAAAGGTGCCGCCATGAAGTATATGAAACAAATCAAGCTTAGATGCTCCCCTTCAGCAACATCAACATGAATTTATTCTTTGATATCGGTTTTTCATAAAAAGTTTAAAAAATGTCATTCCTTAAAATTGAGAGTAAAGGATTGCGAGCAATAGATCAATATCACAACAAGGACAAGCAATGCTTGTGGCAAAATGTCACCTATGCAAAATAGAGGAATTGACGTACTCTTTTTTTTTTGTGAAGGATATTGTTCATGAAAATGGAATCGAAGATCTTTGGGTACTATCCTTAGAGGCTTAACCGCTTGACTAAATACCCGAAGGCTATTGACATACTCTTAATCGTGGCGAAACCTTCTTTAGCTCTCTACAAATTATGAGCCTCATAAGCAGAGTTGACCCTTTGCAAATTGCAATACCATTGCCTTGTTGGTTGATTTAATGGAAGCAAATATCTTCCCACGTGATTAACCATCAAAGAAAGCGATAATCATCAAAGAAAGTTTCAATTAAGTGGCTGTGATCAGGGGCGGCCCACAGCAGGTGCAATCTGTGCACCTGTACAGGGCCTCAAAAACAAAAGGCCCAATTTTTTTAAAGCCCATAAACAATACTTTATATTTAAAGAGATTAAAAATGTCAAATTAAAATGTTTTCTTGGAACTCCACTTATCTACATCAATTAACGTAAAAGTTGGGCATTTACTTCCCTTTTGAAATTTGCAATTCCCAATTGCAGAGAGATAAAATGTGTATTAATAGTTACCCAACCCTAAAATTTTGTATGAATGCCTAGTAGTATTTAATTATTATATTAAGTCTCTTTTCTTATACTATAAAATATACGTTTAAAATTGAATAATTTCTCTCTAGTAAGGCCCTTTTATATTTTAAAACAGGGCCTAATAATATCATTGACCTGTGATAATCATCAAAGAAAGCCAACTTTGGGGGTTTCCCCTTAAAATCCCCCTATTAAATCAGTACTAAGGCTGTGATTATCTTGCATGATGTCCAAAATCAAAACACGGGATTGGCTCAAAATATATTAATTTATTCATTTATTTGGTAGAAATTGGCTCAAAATTTATTATCTGTATAATATTCGCTTTATGCTGTATTTTGATCTACAAAATTGCGCGTTGTATGCTTTCAGCTTTGTTTTTCCAAATTTAATTTTTGTAATCAATAGAATTCGCACGATTGCAAAATATCGATTTTCTCTCGATTTCGTTAAAAAAACTTTTTTTGGGTTGAAAATTTCGTTAAAAAAACTTGTATGTGTTGTTACAAAAATTATGACGACATCGAATCGCAAGCACCTCACAAAATCCAAAAAAAAAACGAATATCGGGATCTGAAACTAGATCCAAGTCATCCAACATTAAAAAAATTTAAAATAAGCTAAGAAAATAATCACGTGAGCTGAACTCGAAAAATCCGCTAATTCCAGTCTTTAATTATTCTTTTCCTAAATGGCCCACTGGACTGACATACCGTCACCACAACAAAAAACTGCAGTATTAATAATTAAAGCATATGGTAATTCAAATCTTGATTTGATAATCACCTTATAAAATGATCTGAAAATCTACAGAGAATAATGCACTTAATAAGGAACAAAACAAAAGGTTAAAAGAAGGAAAAAAAAAAAAACAGTTTTCTTGATTAAGGGGAAGATCAGGGATCAATTTCTCATTCTCAAACGACTAATACAAGTACAATATTGAACTGGACGAGTTTTAGGAGATTGGTTTGGGTCTCAAACCCGAAATTCAAGATTTATCATAGATAAATTTCTGTAGTTACAAGTTTTTGCTCATCTAAGGCTCACCCAATTTGGTGTTGGGGGACAAGGGATTCAAGCTCAATGTGATGGCAACTCTTCCAAGAACTCGAGAATCGAGATCGGATTCCTCTAACATGCGCTTACTTACTTGTAGCTTTACCCAGAGAAGTGAAATTCAGCCTGCAAAAATAGACATGAACATATTTGAACTCAAATACTCGCGTTATCGGATAGCAACATCAACATCATCGCCCAGTATAGTCCCGCTCAAGTGAGATCTGGGGGATCAAGATTGGGATACCCATAGTTTTAAAATGTCAGAAGTATGCGCCCGATAGACAGCTAAGTGACAATAATAACTGAATTTAGTTAGAGGGGGCAAGAGAGATTTTACCGGATTATTGGCTTTTTCTGAGGCGGCGGAGGATTCATAGGCAGTGGCATCGCCAGTTCAGGAGGAGGCTGCAGAGGAACAATTGAGATCTTTACATGGTTCAATTTCATGCAAATGGTATAAAGTATAATTCTTCAGAATCAAGGGAGTTACAAGTAGCAATTACCAAAAAAAAAGGATATGTAGGAAGACCAAATTTATCTAATGAGGTTCAAATTTATGTATATGGCTTCAAGAGAATAAATTTTCATTGTTTCTTGTTTTATGCAATATAAGACTTTATCAAGAAACGTATTATTATTTCACTTCTATGCATGAGGGCCAACTTATTTCATATTTTAGATAAAAAGTAAACAAGAAAAGGGAGTGGTATGAACCTCAAGCTCTTCTAAGCCTGTACTTGCAAACGGAGTTGAGCAAGAGCTTCCATTTCCTGGAGCTACCAACTGTGTTGCAGAGGAAGATTCAGGTTCCATTTGCATACTGTTGCAAGAGCCTTGTACTTCATTTCCATACTCGGCATCAGGCTCAAGTTCATTGGGCTCATTTAGAGCTTGATGCGCAGTGTATGGACCTGACATGATCTTGTCTATTGCAAGCTTCTCATCTTCCTTAGAGATTGACAAATCAACAGGAGCAGGCAATGATTCAGAAGGAGTGTTATTCTGTAAAATTCCGCGGACCTCAACATCCTTTATATCGTCAACTTCATCTTTTATTCTCTGCCCCAAATCATATCCATTTGTGTTATTAACATTCATCACAGAAGTATCAGCCATAACAGGGCTACTACCCATTGAAGCCGGTACCTTCATGTTTTTCATATCAGGCCCTTCATTATCATTTTCCCTTTTTCTCTTGCCTTCATTATTGTTCATCCCTTCTAAACTGACATTACTTTCAGGTGATAAACCTTCATCAGGCTGGCTTTGGCTTTTGAGTTTCATAGCCCGCCTATTTTCTTGGGATGTTTTAGTTGTACGGGCAGGTCTAACGCCACCAGGAAACACAAAGGCGGGTATGCTCCTACGTTTAACATGGGTAACATAAATTACCATTCCCGATCTCCACTCAGAGTACGAGAAAACCGCTTGCTTAAATTCCTCTACAATAGATCTTATATCAAACATCTCAGCTTCAGCTGATGGAGCCCCCACTTGCTTCCTCTGCAAGCCCATGAAATAGCAACAATGGAAGGGCTTGGTTTTATCGTGAAACTCAGCAGGATATGGATGGCATTGAAGCATGTTGTATGTGAACCTCTCTATCTGGATTGGCATAAGAGAACAGATGTTAGTTTGAACAAGATCAATATTAAATAGGATTAATTCAGATGAAAAGTACACAGAAGATAAATTTGTTATAAATACTTTTAGAGTAAGCTGACGTAGACGAGACTCCACCCAACCCTTCCAGCTTCTCAAATCAGCAGCATTCTCTGCACAGATTTCTATTTGCAAGTAGTTCTTGTATGACTCAAAGAATGGATACTGCTCAAACAGTTTCTCCCAATCGGATTTGTTAGCCTCCATAGCCTGAAAGTGCTAGCACAAATCAAGATAACTACTGCAACAGCAATACATAAAACAAGACTTGCAAAGTATAAAGTGGTTCAAAGTGAAATGCTACAGGTATACAACAGGGAAAATAAGATCACAGAGCAGAATTTAGCTATAAACTTTACACATAACAAATAAGCTTTTAAAACTCGGAACAGTCCAAGAGAATTTAGATTAAATAAACCATCATGTCAAGCCAACTTAGATGCATGTGAGTGTCGCTCCCCAAATCATACCTCGCAAATATCACTTCCTCTCTGAAATTCTTCAGTCATAATTCTCAAAGTACTGGCGGAGACATTGTAACTGGAGTTCATGCAAGGATATGCAGGAGTTATAATAGGCATCAAGTGAAATCTGTCCCTTTGATTCCTTCTTGGATCCCAAACTTGAAGACCAAGAGATCCGTCTTCAATTTCACAAAGCAAAACCGGATTTGGCCACCGCCACTGGGTGTAGACCCTAAAGAACCGAGATACCAACATGCTGGGTGATGCATTAGGGTAAAGCTGACAGATACGAGCAACAAGCAATGCCCAATTTATGCCACCGAGAAACCCTGAAACCTACAGTAAAAAAAAAAAAAAAAAACCCTGAAACCTGACCACAATACAGGCAAATAAAATATATTCCTGAAACATGACAAGAAAGGACAGCCTATCTGGCACAGTTCAGTCCTAATTGAAGTTGAAGTAAGAAGTCAAACATACATTAGAATATACACCACGGCGTTTTGCCCAATATCTCATGCATCTTAGTGTTGTTCGAAAGTTCTGCTCCACAACAAAGCATTAATTATAACACAATAGTGATAGAGAAAACATTTATGAATTCATACAAGCTATCTCTATATTCTAGATTCTTAAAAGAATTGTCTCTCTCTATACATCAGCTGTAATATCACCGTTTCTTTGACATCAACCAAAATATCTTAGATGTTAAGATTTGCAACACCTGTACATTAGGCACCAATCGCAATATTTGATCAGTAACTCTACAGCCATTAAGACTGCGAACAGTCTGCTCATCTGTATTGTACAGTATTGATTCTTGAGATATATCCAAATCCTGCAACAGAATTACAAGTTCATATTAAATTTTTGCTCTAAACATCAAAAAGTAGATTAGCGAACAATCCTTCCAAATTGTAAAATTACATGAATGCATTCATATAAAGCATCCATGACACATTTCAACTGTTTCCTCACAGCATCATTAAAAAAATATTCTTTACTGAACATTCATCATCAGGCTGCACTAGCCTATTCTGTGTAAAACAAAACTGGATATACAAGGATTTTCTTGAAAATGGAAACAAAATGTATGAAATTAGACAAAAGGAGAGAGATCAGAAACCAGCTTTGCAAAGTTCCACAAATTCTTTAATGTATACAGTGTGTTTAAAGAATGAAAGATTTATCCCACAGGTTAGAGTAAATCTTGCAAACTACAGGAATTACCCAGAGTGCCAGTTTGGTTATTAAAAAATTTTACAAGGCTCATGAAAAAAAACTTATCAACCCATCTTTACCTCAGGAATTACCCAGAGTGCCAGTTTTGCATAAAGAAGGTCTATGGAGACACCATTGAACTTGAATTTCATAACAGGTACATGAGCATCTCTAACAGCCACAAATTCTGACACTTCAGGCATCTCTGATAGCATGTTACCCAGTTCATCAAAAAAATCTTCCTACAATAAAGTAGATAATCAAACATACTGAGGGAAAAGAAAACACACTATGGCAATAGACATATAAGCATTAGTAGGAGAATATATTACTTCTCTCGTGGCATGTTTGGGCCCCACACACAGTGTGTCAATATCTGCTCCAGGACCATGAACCTTACATTTAGAAAACAACAAGATTAACCACAACAACTTTCAACTTGTTTTAAAGTACATATACAATAGGGACGAATTTTCAATCAACTTGAAAAGTTTGCATTCCTCTCCACTTTGTACTTTATTTACAGAAGAAGTGGCATCATAAAAGTATTGCACTTGTAATAATTGAACCACTGCTTGAATATAAGTGAAACCACAGTAAAGGTCCCATTTATGATTTATCTACATTGTATTTCATCTTATGCATACCTAAAATGGTCTATAATATGCAAAAATAGCTGATTGATTATAGACATAGGATTCGTTTCACTTGTAAACTGAATTACTTTTTCTCCAAAACACACTTTTCAAATTCTTTTAATATGTCTAATTTCTCTACTCTTGTCCCAAAATCACATACCCAACTATTTCGAGACAATTAAAATAATTTTCTCTCCAGAATCATATTTTGCCCCACAATCAAAACAAAGCCATAGGCTCAGAGCATACCCCAAGTCTGTAAGAACCAAAGGTGAAGATTTTAGCATTTGCCTCTTGCACCATTTGTTCGTTTAAGCCCCTAGCACGGCTGACTTTTTTCACCCAAATCTTCACAATCTGTCATATGATTGAGTAAACTTATTAAAAAAGGAAACTTTATCTATAAGCATCAAGCCAAGAACATCAATTGATAAGAAACATCAGTAAAACGATTAGAAGATGACCTGATCCAAGCGTCCCAGAACTTCCTCCCTGCTAACAGCTTCCACCTGACTCTCATATAGTCCAGCAGCTGCCAAGTACTGAGCATTCACAGTTTCTCAATTCAGCAATCTTCCATATAGCATCAACAGCAAAGAAAATCAACTGACACACAAAAAAAAAACAGAGATCACAAACAACCTTTTCAAGTTCCTGGCTTCGTATGACATCATCCTCTGATGGACCACCCAATGAGATAGGCTCTGTGATGCCCAATCGCTGCCCGCCATTCTGACGATTACCTTCCTTGGCAGCCATTGTTTTCGTGGTGGAGACTACAGATATTTCTTTAGCTTTCTAAGCTATAATTTAAAATTTCTCACGCTATTTTTTCCCTGGTTATGTCGTGGATTTCCACCACAACAATTGTTTTTCTTCTCAAAATTTTTGCTTTTATTGTTATATTTTTTTTCAGAATATTATTTCTCGGATATAAACTGAAGAAGAGTAGTTATCAAGCCTGAGAGAATTCGATCAACAGATATTCAAAGAATATAGAAAGAGGAAAGAAAAAATAAAATACGTTCATGTACAGTTTTTGACGGATACAGAATACATATAAGAGCTTCTTCTTCTACAACCAATTAGGACTATAAGAGCACAAAAGATAGAAACTTCTAACCGAATTAATCACAAATAAAGCCCTAATACATCGCAATTGGACAAACCCTAGTTCTCGATCACACAATATTTCGAGAATTAACAGCAAGTGGACTAGAATTGGCCGAAAAACGAACAGACCGATCGCGCCGGCAGACTACAGGTCTCCTTCTCTCGAATTTTTTGACACAAAAGCTCGGCGAAGTTGAATTGAGAACTCGGAAAAATTCTGTTCGCTTCGCTGTGTTTTCGAGACGAGAGGAAGAGAGAACGGATGGGAAATTCGAGAAGGGGGCAACCAGGTAGTGGTGGGAAAAAAGACGACCGACGCGTAGAAAAGGTGAAAAGGGCATAAAAGATATAGATTGAATGGGCTTCATAATGGGTCTATTTTCGAATTGGGCCTTATGGGCCTGTTCCCAAGCCCAACTTAAATTATCCTGTGCTTCATATATAAACGGTGTTACCTTTTAACATTTGGGTTTAAAAAAAAATTTATTTAGACATTTAGGTATCAACAAAAATAAACTTAGGTGGAGCTCAAAAAAAAAACTTGGTCATTTCAACATTAAAAAAATTGGTAAATTAAATACTTTTCAATTGAAATTCAATTTAAGTATAAAAAATTAATTTGAACCGGTTATTTATATTCCTTTCTAATTGAACTCACATTTTAATTAAGAAAATTGAAAATTTGCAAACAAAGACATTCACATTTTGTTAAAAAAATCAAAATTGAAAATTATCAAATGAAGATATGCTCACATTTGCTCAAAAATTAGAAAATAAAATTTCTGAACAATTTTTATTAGTTTGTTTCCAAGCACAATTTGGTTAGCTCGTCATTATGCATATGTTCGCAACCTCTTTAAAAGTAGAAACATCAAACATCTTATTCTCTAGCGAAAACGATTTATACATATATGGTGATGAGATGATCAAATTACGCTTTGAAGCAAATAAAATCCGTACTTGCAACGATAATTTTATTTTTTTAATATTTGAACACATATGTGAGCATATCCTTATAATTTTTAAAATTTGTAACAATATATGAGTATTTTTATTGATTATAAATGCAAATAAAATTGGTTTAAATCTATTAAATATGATTCTTTAATAGAAATGTACTTAAATATCTAACCTTTGTTTTTGTAATACTCCAATATCTAAAATACATTTTTAATGCCCGTTTTTGCCAAATATTTAAAAGTGGTATTTTTTAATGATATTTCTAACCTATACCTTAAGCTAATAACCCAAATTAAACAATAAAATGTAATTTTGTATTTAAAATTTTACTAATTCTTTTTTAAAAGGATTTTATTTTATTTATTTATGGTAAAAAAAGAGTGCAAGTCCCCACAAATTCTTATGCCGCTCCATTAGGAAAGCCATTAAATATCTTTGGCAATTCGGCCAAACTGATCTCACTGTTGGGAGTTGTTGTGATTTGTGAGAAATCCTGAGCCACGAAAAAGTGCAAGTCCCCACAAGAAATCAAGTTGCTGTAATGCTGTGCTGTAGCCATGGCTACCCTACACTTAATTTCCTTATCTCCCACTCCTCTACACTTGGCACTTCTCAATTTGATTTTTAGGAGGAGCTGCTACACTTCCAGATCTTTTTTTTCTCCCCTTCTCTTTCCTCCCTTCTTTATCTGTTCCTCCCGCCACTGTGCTATCCACAATCTGTATCAGTTTCAGTTTTGCTGTAAAATCAAAACTCGATTGCCGACAATTCTCTATTTCGCGTCGAAAAATCTGCCGCGATCGGTGTACTACTGTGGTGGATTTTGATTTTGCTTTTATTTTGCGAAAATTAGGGTTTGCTGAGCTGATTCATTGACTAGGAAGGAAGAAAAGATGAAGATTCAGTGCGATGTGTGCGAGAAGAGGCCGGCGACGGTAATATGTTGCGCGGATGAAGCCGCGTTGTGCGCGAAGTGCGATGTGGAGGTGCACGCTGCTAATAAGCTGGCTAGCAAGCACCAGAGGCTTCAGCTTCACTCGCTCTCCAATAAGCTGCCTTCCTGTGATATTTGCCAAGTAAATGCTCTCCAATCTTTTGGATTTTAAAGGTTCTAGCAACGAGATCTGTTTTTATTGAGTCTTTTGATTAGTGTATATCATCATCTGGATTCTTAGAGGCTTGTGAGATTTTCCAGTGTCAAAACTGAAGGCAATAAGCCATAGAAGGAAGAAGAGAAAGCAGAAATAGTTAACATTATGTCCAGGAAACATGATGTTTTGTTGTCAATTGGGTTAAAATTTATCAAATTTGTGCAATCACGGTGATACAACTCTCAATCAAGACTTGATTATCAACTCTGAGTATGTGTAGATGCTAATTGCTTCAGCCTACATGAGATTTGTTTGGTTTAAAAAGCTCCTCTAATTCCTGGATTCTTAGAGGCTTTTGATTAGTTTGTATCATTACTTGGATTCTTAGAGGCTTGTGAGATTTTCTAGCTAGTGTAAACTCACATATACTAGTAGAAGGCAAATAAGCCATAGAAGGAAGAAGAGAAAACAAAAATAGCTAACATTATGTCCAGGAAACATGATGTTTTGATTTGGATAGGATTAAAATTTATCAACTTTGTGCAATCACGGTGATACAACTCTCAATCAAAACTTGACTACCAACTGTGAGTATGTGTAGATACTAATTGCTTGTGCCTACATGAGAGTTGTTTGGTTTGATTGTTCCTCTAATTCCTGTGCTTCTTGTGGTTTCTATGAGTTCTTATCTAAGCTTCAGTCTTTGGTTGCTATGTTTGTGATTTGTAGGAGAAGGCTGCTTTTATTTTCTGTGTGGAAGACAGAGCTCTCTTCTGTCAGGATTGCGATCAAACGATTCACTTAGCCAATAGCCTTGCTGGAGAACACCATAGGTATCTAGCTACAGGCATTAGAGTGGCTTTGGGATCAAAATGCACAAAGGTAGCTGAGAAGAAATGCATCGATCCATCAAATCAAAATGCAGTACAAATCCCCACTAAATCGAATGTGTCTCAGCCTCCCTCCATTCCTTCCTCTGGATGGGCTGTTGATGATCTGCTGGAGTTTTCTGAGCTTGAATCTGCCAATAAGGTCCTTAAACTTTGCATTTATCTGCATCTGTCATTCTGTATGTTCAATTCACTGCTAGTCTCATGAGTCAGGATTCATGAATGATTCTTGAACTGATTTTTAATAATCCTATGTCAATGTAGAAGAGTGATCTTTGGCAAAGCAAGATAATTAATTAAACTATAGATACCAATCTTCTTAGTTCAACCGGGTACATGGAATTGTTGATGCAAAATTCACTTGAGATTTTACAGTTATATTTGTCCAAAGGGCTTGTGTTCAAGTCATGTAATGGCAGGAGTAGTTTAGGTTAAAAATAATCCAATCTTAAATTTCTTGGATTGGATTGAGTCAGATTTATGACCAGATGGGTATTTGAATTTTGTTCATTTTAGGTTCGGCTCATCTTGGGTTAGAAACTGTTTCACAAATACTATATGTTTTTATTTGGTTTATTCACATTCTTACATTGTAAGTGTCGGCATAAGTTGAACATGTGGAGATGAAAAACTGTGGGATTTTCTATGGAACATGTGGAAAGGAAAACACAGAAAATAGACACCATGTATGAAGTCTAATGGTTGATAATAATGTGGGATATTTCTCTCTTAACCTTGTTTTCTTCTATACCTTTTTTTGTCTACAGAAAGGAGCGCTTGAACTAGGCGAGATGGACTGGTGGACGGATGTCAGCCTCTTTGGAGAGCAGATCCCACACGAGGCCTTAGTTGCAGCTGAAGTCCCACAACTTCCCATCTCACAACCATACAACTCGGTTCAATCTAGAACCGGCAAAACTAGCTTGGCCAACAAGAAACCGAGGGTTGAGATCCAGGAAGACGATGAAGAGTTCTTTATTGTTCCTGATCTTGGCTGAACGTTCATGAACCATGTAATAGCTATCAACTGTATGTTGCTGTTATTGAGGTGCGTGTTGGTTTGCATCATCGATAATACTGCTATATTGTGAGTTAATGTATGGTGTAATAAATGTTAAAGGAGCTCGTTTTAGAGCTCTATGTTGTAGCTGAATCCATGGTGCATGAAGCAAGTATTCAGCTACAACTTTTGTTGCATATTGTGCTTGCACTTTCTTCACACTACTTTCATATATTTGCTAGTATTTTTGAAAGTTGATGAGTGAAGGTTGGGACCCGCCAATTTTGGATCGAATTCACAAATTGATAATTGAATTTCAAATTAAACTTTAGCACAATCGAAGCTGAAGCATTGTGTACAATACAGAAATAATTTTTTTTAACATTAATGTGATATTTAAAATTTAAGTAAAATACGATAATAAAACATTGGAGGGTGAGGTGGAAATAAAGATGGAAATGGATCTGGTGGGTGGGTGAACCACTTTCATACCCGACACGGCGTGACGTGATCATTGCTCCACCCAACCCATCCCGTCATCCATGAAACTCATCCCACACATCCAACCCATCTGTCATCAATTGGATTTTCGGAAGGGTCGAGTGAAATACACGAATTGCTACTTTGTATGATTTTTTTTCCCAAACTTGCAAACTACATATAAAAAACTATTTTCTTATATACAAAATACATAAAAAGAAACAAGTATAAAGCTAGGACGTTATAAAAATCCATTATTTAGAAAAAAAAATAGTTAAAATTATAAATTCATCGGCAGATGTAATAATTTATGATAAAATCATTATAAATACCCACTTATATATTATATAAATAATAGACAAGTGAAGCAAATCGGGTGGTTATGCGGTTGGTGGGTCGGATGTTCCTCTATCCGTATTTGACCCACCCACCAAACTTTTTACCCGTCATATATTCGCCACCAAACTTAGATTGAGTTTTCATCCATATATTAGAGTCGAGTGCTTGGGTGATCAGATATCCATGGATTTGCTAAATTTATTCTCAAAATGCAATTATTTATAAAAAAAATATTTGCTTTTTTTTGTATCTTGAAATATGTGCAAACTAATTATTATTTTACATATTTTAAGAAAAAAAACAATATTTTTACAAAAAAGTGCTTTTGAAAATAAGCAAAGACCCGGTCTAAAACCGGAATGTTTCAAATTTCCACCGAACCGGTTTCTATTGTTTTTTGAGCCGGTCCCATTTCGTTCACCTTCATGACATGCTAATTTACTGAGCAAATTAGGGTTTCGCCGATGACGATAATCACAGAGGTTGCAGAGGTGGAAGCAGCGTTGGCGGTGTTGAATTCCTCTCTCTTCGTCATCAAGTGGCGCCTTAAACCCTATGCTAAGCGTCGTCTTCACATAGGTCCACTGATTTTCTTAGCAACATTGCTTCAATTTCAGTCCTTTGGTAGCAATTTGAAAGAGTTTCTACGAGAAATCGAAAATTTCACTCCATCGAGCATTTTCGCAAGTGGAATTTCCGAGGAGATGTTCTGAAAAAATGACATTTTTTTCCCAATTATAATCTAGATGTCCTCGGACTATGCACGGGAATGAGGCCAGTTGTGATGGTGGATTACGGTGGAAAGATGCCTGAATTGCAAGGGCGTTTACGTGGATTTCTCGCACATGCTCAAAAGGTATCTTTATGTATTGGTATCCAGACATCCAGTGTAATGAATGAACTATTGTTGCTAACTTTTGCTTATTCATATTCCAAATGTTCGCTCCTTGTTTCAGGAGTCAGCTATTTTTCAGCAATTGAGAATAATGGTTGTTGAAGATATGATATACTTGGTAAATGTTGATGAATTTGCAGAGTATATAAGCTGGAGTTTAAGCTCTAGAGCAAAACAAGCCTTTGTGGATCTTGAACAGGATCCTTTGAAGGTACAGTAAGAGATAAAGTTATGAGAAATATATCAATTTACAATGCACTTAGATCACCTCTTAATCATACATCTGTTTTTCATGTTCATATCTAGATGATAACAGAAGCAAGTGAAAGCTCAGTAGCAATGCAGTTGGTTTCGGTTCAGAAGTTCTTTTCTTCCGTATTCAGTGGCAGTGGAGTGAATTATAAATCACTACAGCATCAGATAAACGATTATGTAGACAATGCCAAAGCCTCTAGCTCTAAGCTTATGAGTTCCAAGTTCTCAGAGGCTATTGATCTTAGTAGTTGCCTGCAAGATTCTCACGTTACAATACCGACTTTAAATGGGTAATCTTTTTCCTTCTATATTTCTTGGATCACACATCTAGTGAGTTTTTGTAGTCTGGCAAATGTTAAATTTTCTGAATAGAAAGCGTCTGCTGTGGACTGATGCCATCCATAAACGTTCACATACTATATATGTAGTAAATGTTTATTGGGATAAAAACGGGTTAAATCGATCCTACTTCCTGGAGGGAACAAAACAAATTCATCTTAGTCATTATGAATTTGAATTTTTCTCTCAATCCTTCCACCCCAATCTAATGGGACATTATTGTGACCTGTGAAAGAAAGGGAAGATATAATCTTTTGCATTTGTGAAAGTCCATATTATTATACTCGCATTAAACAAGGTTATTTATGTTTGCTAGTAATCCTTGTTATGGCTGTGTTAGGTGGCTTCTATACTATCCAGTTGTGTACTTGTTCGGAAAGGACCATGTACCAGAATCTATTCATAATCTTTCAACCAAGTCCCTCCATATCTTCAAAGTTCTATTCTGCAGGTACTCAGCTTTCTACCCTTTCTTCATTGCGTTTTTCGGATGACATGTTTTCATAATCTTGTTTTTCTGATTTTAGAAGTCTTTGCTAGTTTTAGGTGCTTCAACTGAAATGCTAAACAGCTTATCTCAGAAACCCATCAATTTTTTGAAGTTAAATTTTCTGTGGATTCAAATTATTGCAGAAATGTAGGTGGCAATGATCAATCTCAACTGGAGGAGCTAATGAGGTAACTTGTTTTGAATTGTACCATCATATATCTTGGGCTATTTTTCTAATGCCTGATTTTAGTCCTTACTGATCTTGAGATTCTCACAGTTTCTCGGTGCCTTATGATTTGAGCAAGGAAGGGCGCAATGAGCCATGGGCGGTAGATTTCTGGCAGCGTATTCAAGCGAAATGGGAAAGATGCAAACATGCTTGGAGGTCTTTGCAAATGGAAGTCACTGAATGCAACCCACAGGCAGTTGTGCTATAGTTGAGGCAAATTGAACCTAATTTGCACATGCCTTTGTCCTATGTTAGGTATGTTAGGCTCATTTTGTAGTATTGTTCCATGTGACATATTCATCAAAATTATGGGACTTGAGACTAGCCAAACATTGGGACAAGAGATATCTATCTCAATTGTGATCTTGAATGTTCAATTTGGGACAGGAGCCTACAAGGATTCAATGAATCGTCTCAAAAGATCATGTATTGTTGCAAGGCAAAAGATCATGTATCCTGGATCTTTGATTGAATCTTCGTGTTCCAGAATGCTTGAATCTGCAAGGCAAATTAGTCGATCAAACGATAATTATTCTTATCTGCAAGTGCAACCCAGTTCTTGATTAGAAGTGATTTCTATCCCAAAAAAAATCCCTTTTCTGGTAGATTTTTTTTTATCTAAATTTCAACTTTTCAATTCGTTATTTCACATGATCTGTATGAATTCAATTTCCATTTATTCAAAATAAGTAAATAGAAAAACTAACCTCTCTTACAAGGTACATACAAAATCCCACTCAAGGATAGTTGAAAAACCACAAATCAGTTCCCTCATAGTCTTATACAACCACATAACAACAATTCCATGATAAGCTTCAAAACCATGATCAGCCAGTAATCATGGTGCCAGCTCCTTCATCAGTCAAGATCTCCAAAAGCAAGGAATGCTCAACCCTTCCATCAATAATACTCGCCGTTCTAACTCCCTGAGCCAAAGACCTAACACAACAATTCACCTTGGGGATCATTCCACCAGCAATCTTCCCTTCACCCACCATTCTCTTGACTCCAGCAATGTCGATTTCCTTAACCAAGCTTTCAGGGTTGTCCTTATCTTCCAAAATTCCGGCAACATCAGTCAACAAGATGAGCTTCTCGGCGCTCAACGCAGCCGCCAACTCACCAGCCACCGTATCCGCATTAATATTGTAAGATTGCCCGTTTTCATCCGCGGCCACAGAGGCGATAACCGGGATGCTGTTATTTTCCACCAAAGGCTTCAGGATTGAAGAGTCAACCCGAGCAACCTCCCCAACAAAACCGAGCTCAGCAGCCCTTGGCGAAGGCCTTGCAGTGAGAAGACGGCCGTCCATACCACATAATCCGACAGCATTCGCTCCGGCTTTGTTGATCAAAGACACCAAATGCTTGTTGACCTTTCCGACAAGCACCATTGTAACAATCTCCATTGTCGAAGAGTCTGTGACTCTAAGCCCGTTCAGGAAATTCGGTTTCAGGCCAATCCTGTCGAGCATCAGGTTTATCTCGGGCCCACCACCGTGTACAAAGACGGGGCGGATGCCAACACAGGACAGCAAAACAAGATCATTTATGACAGATGCTTGCAACTCCTGGGACTTCATGGCAGCCCCTCCATACTTGACAACAATGGTCTTGCCACGGAATTTCTGAAGGTAAGGGAGCGATTCAGCAAGAATGTCGACTCGGGTTTGGGCAGCTGTAAGGGTCTTGGCTGGTGTTATTGTTGATGATGTATCATTAGATATGGAGACACAAGAACATGGCGAATATCGACTTCTGTTGCCAGGATTGCAAGGGGAAAAGGGCAGATAAAATTTGGGGTTCTGAGTTGAAAATTTCTCAGATTTCTCTGACAATGATAGAGATGCTGGGAATCCAAGACTTTTGACAGCAAGCATTTTTCCTGCTCCTCTTATGTGTTTATTAAAATCTGGTAATGTACAAACCTGTGTCAATCAGCATGGGTGATTGGGATAGTGCTGAAATGTATACATGTGAGCTAATTTCTTCATAAAACAGAACCAACAAGCAAAGATTATAATGAGCACAAAGGAGAGTTCATAAGCAAATCTAGTTCTCAGCAAATTTTCAGCGAAGGAAAAATATAATGAAATGGCTACTGAGTTAGGGAAATCATATCCTAGTCAGTATAGAACAACCTGATGTGGGCAGAAAAACAGTGAAAGTTTGGATCTCTCTCAATTGAGAAATAAGAACCACAGTTGGCATAAAGAGTTTAGAAGCAAAATTCAATTGAGAAGGGAAAGTTCAAACCGATCAATTTTGGAGACGAATTTGTGGACTTTGACGAGGCAGAGAAGAGATATGCCGGCGGTGAAGGATTCTTGCTCCCGAGCTCGCTGTTCCGTCCTGATTCACTCTCTGTTCCTTCCTAGGGTTGTTTGTCAGATGAATGAACTTTCCTAAAAATAATAAAATAAACAAATCAGTTGAATGAACTTGGGCCTGTACACGCTTGTAATCGCCCCGCTAGACAAAAAAATACAGTTGAATGAAATTGGGCCTAGTAAAACATGACCCGACCCGAAAAACCAACCCGACTCATCTGAAGATTTTAGGGTTGTAACCCGACCCGAAAACCAATGAGTCAAGAGCGATCCGAACTCGATCACTGGGAAAAACTAGGCTGGGTCACCAACCCCTTGGGTTGACCGTTACCCGAACAACCCGATAAAGTAACTAAGTAATATTTACATTAATAAATAAATATTTATTATTGAAATTATATAAAATTATTATTGTTATTAAATATTATTTTAATATAATATAATTGCTATTATTTTAATAAACATATAATAAAGGTTAACAAAATTGATGATTGCGACCTATTGGATCAATCCAAACCCGTACTAAACTCGTAATGACCCAACCTGATCAAATCCGTAAAATTTAGCAACTCGACGACCCGAAACCCATTTTGACCCAAACTCTAACCTGACCAACCCGACCCATTTGACATGTCTAATTGCAAGGAGACAACAAATAAAGGATACGGGGCAAACTTGATGAAATTCGTGGGTATCACACAGAAAAACTTTTTTTTCCAAGACATCCGAAAAAAATGCACAACTCCGAAATACCATCTAAAATCATACTCCCTCCGATCGGAAATATAAGTCGTTTTAGCTTTTATCACACATTTTAAGAAAATCATTATTTACATTTTTTATAGTGTATAGTATATTTTTTCTCAATTTTATCTCTAATTATTTATTCACCACCCCTTTTAACCAATAAGTGAAAACTTTTAGTCAATGAAAACAAATTCCAATAACACTTTTCACATCTCACTCATTATTAATTACCTAGAAAACCTAAAACGACATATAAATTTGATCAAATTTTAAGTTCTAAAACGACTTATATTTCCGATCGAATGGAGTAGTACATATTAAGGGCCCGTTTGGGATGCATTTTATTAGGGATTTATGGGACTTATCACACTTTTCGAGAAAAATAAGTTTCATTTTACGTGTTTAGCAGACTTATGAAAGTTTATCAAACTTATATCGAGCTCAAAAGATAATCAACACCTCTAACCTTATTGGACTTATCGAACTAGCTTATCAATACATTTTTAACTTTGTAACTTATTTCCCCAAGCAAATAAACACCCATAAGTGAGTCTCTGCTCTCTACCGAACACCCCCTAACTTATTTGAAAAATAAACACTCAATTTCAGCACCAACTTTCAACACCTAATTTATACATCAGCACCGAAAAACTTCAGCATCGTCGACACCAAAAGCTTCAATGCCTCAAGCTTCTTTTCTTTTAAAGCTTTTGTCCTCTCCTTATATCTTTCATAATTCATAGCCCAATTAAATCACCCTCGTATATTTTTCATTTCAACCTATAAAAATGAGAGCTTCGTGCACATTCTTTAATCTTGTCCACATTTGGAAGTTACTGATTGTTTAAGGCTGTTTAGAGAAAGTAAGAGCTCGGTTTGCTACCAAGCACTTTTCTTAAGAAACAGTTTAGGCTTGGTTTGAGCATCACACTAGAACAAGGTCGCCGCGCTCAAGTTTGGTGGTCTCAGCGGAGGCCATGATTGATATTAACAAACCCATATTGTTTTATTTTGTTGTTGGATTCTGGATTCTTTGGTGTGTGACTGAGAAGTGAAGTGTGTGGATAGTAATGTTCTTTCGGATTGAGGCATAATGTTCTTTCTCACTATCCAACGACTCCAATAGCGATGCCTACCGAGTTTCTGGTGATCAAGAGAGTGCCGCTTTGTTCTTGAATCGAGTCCGTAGTAAAGAGTAATCATGGAGCCAACGAGTGCGACCAAGTAGGACATCGCCTCATACTCCATGGTCAACTTCGACTTCTAAAAAGCAGGCCTGCGTATATGTATACGGACCTACTTTCTATTCTATATACAAGTCGAAGCCGGGCATGGAGTATGACGTGATACCGTACCTGGTCGTGCGCTTCAGCTGCATGCTTACTCTATACTACGGACTCGTAGCAGCGCTCTACTGATCACCATCAACTCGGTAGGGCATCGGTATTGAGCTGTCGGATAGTGAGAATGCTGGATATTATTGAGAAGAGTTAGGCCTTGCTATAGTTTGCTTATTAGAAAGCAATTTTTACTACAACAACATCAACCCAGTGTTAACCCGCCTCAGGCGAGATCTGGGGGGGCATGATGTATACACCCTTGCCCCAATATAAAATCAAAAGGGTGTATGAAGAAGGCTCAAGTATTATCATTGCCTAGATGACCCGAGGAAAACAAAAATTCAACTATCATTCACGTATTTCAAAAAGTAGGTTTTTTCCCGAAAAATTACTTTCTAATAAGCAACTATAGCAATGCCTTAGTAAGTTACCACCCTAAAAAAAAACTGATAGTGAGAATGCTGGATCCCAGGACACACAGGTTATATATAAACTCAGCATTTGCCATCAAAGCAGAAGAAATCCCGATTTTTTACAAGGCCCAGCAGAAAATTTTTGCAACAGGTAAAAAAAAAAACAAGTTAAAATGCAATCCTATGTCAGAAGTTGGACAAGTCACTGGAAAAATGCACTAAGAACTGAATAATTGAGGATCTAGACTTGCCTGAACCGCCTGTAGCAGCATTATTTTGGATTCTGAAGACCCCTTTTATCAAACTTGTGTAAAGCCTTTCAAGATGTGGGATTCCATAGCCTTCAGAAAGAGCCACAAACTGCTGCTTGATTGATTCAATCTCACTTGAGGTGTTATCAGACATGATCACGTCTTCTTGTGGGTGGATTTGACTGGCATCTTTGCAAGCCTCGTTGGTTGCAGCAGCTTCGGGCTGATTGAGCTCTATGGGCGATGATCCCTCGGGTTTTGCTTGATCTGTGGTGTTTGTTTGGGTTTCTTGTGTTGTTTTTGATTGTGTGGCCTCCTGAACCTGTGATCTTTCCTCTGCTGTGGCTGCTGTTAAGTCCAAATTTGAGCATGTAAGAATAATAAACACTAAGCTAGTTTGGCAATGATATGAAAAAAGATGAAGTTTATTTATAATTAATATGCCAATATAAAAGAAATATAATTTTAAAACCCATAAGCAAGTTATTCTTTGGGAGTGTAATTCTCTTCTTTTTTGAAACTGATTGTTGATCTGCAGTATAATGCGTTTTAGGAATTACTTCAACCTTATCTCGCCGAAAATTCGGTAGTAATTGCTAGAACAATGAGATTGTTGATTTATGGATGATTGGGCACTTTGGTTTAAGCAATTGCCAGAACAATGAGTTTTCCAAATTTTCCTTATCAAAAAATGCAAAAAGGCAAGGAATATAAATGTGATCTTACTTGCATGAGCAGAGTCAACATTCTTCTTAAGCCTTTTTAGTGTTTCGTAACTCTGATCCATATTAACCTCTGGTTGGACATTACGGAGTCTGGCACTCGCTCTAGTTGTAGTAGCAATCTGAACGACAGGTGGTGGGGGAAATAAAGAGATTCCTGAATCATCAGGCAACTGAGTAGGCCCGCCCTGAGCAGCTATTTTATCACAGAATGCTACTAGAGCAGGATCCATCTGAGCCAACATCCCATGCACCTAAGAAAATCGGGAAGAGACTAAAGCGTTCATTTCCTAATTCATGCAAAGCAACAAAGGGAAAGAGCAAAAAAAGGAATAAACAGTATACAATGAGAGGGCACATACTGTATCTCGCAGTTCATATGCTCGACTAACAATCCGAGATCCATTGTAATCATCACCATTGTAAGCCTGGCAAGAAGAGAAAGCTAATTCATCAACTTTAGCTCAATAGGGCCAGTAGAAAGACATCACCACATTATGATACAAAATCCTAGCATAGGATTGCAAATCAAACAATGTAAAACTTGTTGCTTGGTAAGCAAACTTTCCAGAATTGTTTTTTTTAACAAAAGGGTATATAGGAGAGGGAAAGATGACTTAAGAGTTAAGAATGCCATCAGGCCCTAGAATAAAAGAATTGGCCTTCAACCGTAGTGTTGAAGAACAATGAAAATAGAATTAGAAGGGAGGCAGCCTAAGGTAAGTAATTTGTTCAAATGATAGGTAGATATCCAAAACAAAAGAGGATCAGCAGACCTGAACAAAGTTTGCTTTATGTACAGATAATGAATCATACAAGTGATAGGTTAATACTGTAAATCCAGCCTGTTTTATTTAATACTCCACGAACTCAATGGAATAAGTTCATCCTATGAATCAAATGATAGTAGGAAATCAAAATGAATAGAATTGTTGAGTAGTTAAACCTTAATTTAGGTATGCCCTTTTGCAGACATGGATCAAATGATAGTAGGAAATCAAAATGAATAGAATTGTTGATTACTTAAACCCTAGATTAGGCATGCTCTTTTGATAATTAAATCTCTTTCCTCTTTCATATCATAATTCCAAAAATGAAATCCTAAGACTACCTAGTAATTTCTATAATTTTATATACTTGATTGAACACAATAAACTCATTGAACATGAATGCATCAATAATCAATTAGACTTAGCCTCAAAAGGTTCTAGACTTCTAGTCATTAGAATCAAACTTACCCAAGCAGGAATTACATGAATCGAAACTTAATAAATTTAGCAGTAAACAATTTCCAGACCTTGGCGTTGTTCAATATCAGATCAACATCTTGCATGAAGGTTGAACACGTAATGTACTGTCCAGAGTCAACATGCTGCAGCAATGTAGCCACATCCATGGGCTTTTGAATTATGGTGCGGTAGTTTGGTGCATCCTCATCCGTTACTGGATAATGGAATGCACTGAAACGCTTATCATATAACATCCTGCAGAGTTTAATGAGTAAGTTTTACCAGATCCAGATGCAAAGTTTATGATTATAGACAATATTGGGGATAAGTGGAATTGTGAAAAGCTGAAGAAGTGAAGATTCATAGGAAGTGCCAAGTAGGTTAGAACGGGAACAAACTTGAATGTTCAATTCAAGTTCAGTGGTTAGAACTAAAAGTAATAAACATTGTAATTTTAAAAATGAATGGTCAATCTACATACCATAAAATCTAAAGGCTGTAAAGTGCTCTCTTCAATTTCAAAAGCATTTTTTTCATAAAGATCCAAATGACAGGAAGATGGCAGAAACTGAAGAATGGACCCAAAAGAGGGACCTCCTCCCCAAGCTTGACGTCCAAAGTGCAAGATTCAAAACTGGCTCAATTAAGAAAATTATAAACACCACAGTCTGAAGAATGGACCCAAACAAGAAACCTTTGGGCTGGATTATGTCAGCTTAACATTTTCTTTCTCAATCCCCTTTCCTAAAGGTCCTTATTTTTAGAGAGATAACATACATGTATGATCCTAAAGGCCCTTATTTAGAGTAAAACATCCTTGCTCTCTGGAACTAGACTACAGAAAATACCTTTTTCATAATTCAAATTATAAGAGGCCAATTTTTTTTTAACGATCACCAATCAGATATTTCAATGATCACAAGTAAAGATATTATGAAAAAAATAGCTATTGGAAAACATGTCCCAATACATAAGGCTGTTAAAAACTCCCCTGTCACAATATTTTCTTCACGTATTTTCTTCATTTTTTGAATCCTAAATTGAGGAAATTTTATCTTCCAGGTACACTTCCCATGATCAAATAGTAAATTATCAATTATCCTTATTCAACTGGGCCAATGTTGTTGTTGTTGTTGTTGTTGTTGTTGTTGTTGTACCAACTATCCTTATTTTTCTTCTTTACCTCACCCATATCTCTCTGGGCCGATGATAAAATGTTAGCACAGAGTACATGAAATGTTGGCAAGAACTTGTAGCAATAAAGATTTGTTATGTACATATTCTGAAAAAAGAGGAGGCAATAACTGGATTAGAGGGTCTCACCGGTTACAAACATCCCTAAGGCACATCCGTAAGCGACGCAGTGCATGCTGCTCTGCTTCTACTTTTGATTTCAGCTCAGAAGCCTTTGGACCACTAGCCACTTTAGGGGCTTTTGGGAGTTCTGGAAGCGATTCTTGTTCATGTAAGCTTCCACCTCTCTCCTCTAAGGACACTGATAAAGCAGCTTCAATTAGACGGTGGAAAAACAAAGACCTGTCTTCAGCTGTTGGTTTTCCCAATTCATACCTGTGAAACCAAAGAAAAGACAAATGAGAAGAACAGCTGATATAATATTTCTAACTTGAAGATACAAACGTTTCTACACATGCAAATATAATACTCCTAACTTTAACATACAAACACTTACACACTTATTCAATGTTATTTGATGGATCTTTTGGTTCTGAAAATGTCTGCCAAATCAAGCCAAGCCTATTAAAATGCTTTTGAGTTGTATATTTATGCTTATTCTAACTAGAAAGCTTTCTTGGTTCCAAATATATTGCTACTGCTGCCACCAGTCCCACCACATCCATATCTAATCAAGCCTGCTAAAATGACTTATAGCTTGTATTTAGATTAGCACTTTGTTGTTCAAGCTTAGACCATTCATCGTGCTCCGGGTCCTTTCTTTAATTTTAAGAGGAACATTTCATGCTACACAATCAGATCATTAGATCTACCCTACAAACTTTTAAGCCTCAACAAGAAGTCAAAGCAGTGGATAGTCATAGTAGAAACACATACACACTACGGTGAGGAAATAACTGCTCATTTGTTTCAACATCTGTAGCTGAAGATGTGCCAAGCAGTAAAATTGGAAAGTCAGATGGCAACTCCTCCAAGAGAGTTATAAGAACAGCCTTGAGCTGTTCGTGTGCCTGAAACAAAATGCACCAGAGTCAGAATGTACCTTTAAGGAAAACCCAATCTTTTTTATATCATTAACCTTTGTAAGAGAATTAGCAGATAAAATTAACAAATAAAAGAACGTATACTCACATTATCCCACCACTGATTGATCTGTGGTAGATAAAGTATAGAAGGTGTGTTTCTCCTTGCTTCACCAAATATATGTACCAATGCCTCCTCGGGTGTCTTTGCACTAGGATCAGAAAGGAGAGACGGAAGTGCAAGAGAATGAACAGGAAACTTTTCCAGTTCATGTAGAATAGCAGGTCCTAGATGATCCTGTCAAACTAGAGAAGTGAGTGAAAACAATCATTTCCGCCAACTAGGATGAGTTCATGTTAAGAGAGAAACTGTAGAAAAGATTTACCAGCCCAACACCTTCACTTCCACAGAGCAAAAAGCGAGGCCTATAGACGAGAGGGATTGTAGAGCCATAGGAAAGCATCGAAAGCTTAGTTAACTCTGATGCAGCTGAAACGAAAGGGAAAATATCTGAAATACACTCCATTGCTTTCCTCAGGTGTCTCTGAAGACAAGGTGCAACAACAGCTGATAATGGCCTAGAGTGAACAATTGAGCCTCTGTGAGCTGCAGGAGTAATTGTCGACATGGCATCAACAAAATGAGACTTTAGAACCCTCACTGAATCAACATCTATAACAAATTTTTCATCACTGGTGTAAACCTGAGGATATTTTTCACGAAAAGCACGAATGGCAGCTTCAGTGCATAGAGCCTTTAGATCAGCACCACAATAGCCTACACAACTAGTTGCAAGTTCCCCCCTCAGTTCGTCAGATGGGGGATGCTTCCATTTCCGAGTATGGATATTTAATATCTCTGCACGAGCTTCGCAACCAGGCAACTGGAAGTTAAATTCACGGTCAAATCGACCAGGACGGCGCAAGGCTCCATCAATGGCATCAATCCTATTTGTTGCCCCAATCAAGACAACTTGACCACGAGAATCAAGACCATCCATTAAAGCTAGCAAAGTTGACACAATGGAATTGTGAATTTGTTCTTGTTTACTTGACCTGACTGGAGCAAGTCCATCTATTTCATCAAAGAATATGATAGAAGGCTGGTTCCTCTGTGCTTCTTCAAAAAGAAGTTTCAATTGTCGTTCAGCCTCTCCGACCCACTTACTCAGGACATCGGCTCCTTTTCGCATGTAGAAACTCACTTTCTGACCTGCCTTTGAAGCAGCAGAAGCTAAAGCCCTTGCTATAAGTGTTTTTCCGGTTCCTGGAGGGCCACATAATAGCACACCTCGGGGAGGGGTAATGTTGTAACTTGTAAAAAATTCGGGGTAGAGCAAGGGAAAGAAAACCATCTCTTTCAAAGCATCAATATAGCCAGAAAGCCCACCAATATCATCAAAACTCACATTTTCATCAATCTGCACAGGTTGAATATCTGCTCCACCTTTAGAGCTTGGGCCGGCAGTCTGAACACCAGATGTCAAAGAAGTGTAAGCATCACTCTGATGACCCCAACCAGACGCGGCAGCGAGATTCAATCCCCAAGATGATGGCCCATGCGCATCTAAACCACCCAAAAGCCAAGGTGGGCCAGATCTGCTCCCACCTCGTCCCCAAGGAATACCAGGACCTTGGTCTAATTCATCCACAAGAAGTGAGTCATCAGAATCATCAGCTCTAGTATAGCGATGACGCTTATGAACTCTTGATCCACCCTTCCGCACATCCCTGTTGATCTTAGTTCCCATGCCTTGATGTAAGACTCTACGAGGAGATCTTTGTCTTTGTTTGGCTTCCTCCATTGAAAGTCTACGTACTTCTTGACGGTTTCTAAGATCATAACGCCTACGACCATCCTGCTCTTCCTCACCCTCTTCATCATCACCGTCCTCTCTTTCATCTTCCCCCTCGCCTTCATCTTCATCTTCACCTTCACCCTCGCCCTCATCATCACCCTCAACTTCAATAACATCGTTATCATCGTCGTTCCCATTCTCAGTTTCATCGTCCTCCATCTTTGCTTCAGATGAACCTTCTTCATCGTCGTGAAATTCTAAATTTAATCGTCCTCTTGCATCTCCTTTTGAGCGACGTGGACGTAATCCTTCTCTTCTAGGTGCCAATCTACTCTCAATTATTTTTTTATGCTTCGGAGGTGATAAATCATTGTGGGTTGCAGTGCTATCAATTCGACTCCTGGTCCTGTACCTGCTAGGTTTCTGGGGAAAAAACACAAAATGCAAGTTTCAAATAAGAAAACATGTTATACATAATCAAGTGAAAGGCAGAACTAAGGAAACTAGCATACCTACACAAAAAGTTGACCTCAAAACATAAGAGTATGTAAAAAAATAATACGCACCATTAAGTCCTCATCTGTACCAGAGCTGTCTGTGTAATCTCCGAGATTGACAGAAGCCCTCCTTTTTCTAGTAGAGCGCCTAAGATTGGAGACATCTAACTGAAAACAAATGGCAACAACAAAAGATATGAAACCATGGGATATATGAGAGCAACATAGCTCTAACTGTATTCATAAAATAAACAGATCTACCAATCAGTTATAATATATAACAACCATAGCAAATACAAGATTTTTTATCACATAAGGTCCCAAGCTTTATTATATTATAAGAAACATATTAAAACTGCATATGAATGTGAGTTCCTTAACACAACAGCCTAGTAAGAAGTCTTAACTTAATCACCTTATACTTCATCATTCTTAGAGGCAAAATCAAAATATATGTTGTCTCAAGCAAACATGAGTTAAACATTAATAAGTCTCAACTGTCTAAAATTTGCATTAATTAATAATCTAGTTACTGTTCACACCTACATTCCCATGTGGTATATTGGTATATAATTCCATTGCCATACTAGAGGTACCTTCCAGCATTCTTGAGGTGTAATATAACATGACAGTCTCAGTTGCTTCCTACCTAATTTGATATCAGTCTTAGCGAAGTAGGAATAAAACCCTTTTATAGAGCAAGACCTTGTTCCCAGATAATAATCAGAAAATTGAAACCCACGTCCGGAGCACATATAAGAAATAACAATTGAGCACAGAAAAGAAGTATCAACGTACAAAAAATATAGAACAGTAAAGCATTTTAGGTTTTTCTGCTCTCATGGCAACAGGTCCCTAGCAGAAAACAAACTTTTGAGCATCCATTTTAAGTTAAGGGTTTAGGCTTGGCGGTGGTGGCTGTTGCATTTTAACCAAAGCCCTAATTTCAGTGTTCAAGTTTCATCCTCATTCCAAAGCCATCCTCAATTCCACCAAACACCATTTCTTGTTGGAATAATGAGGAAACAGAAAAAATCTAGTCAACTCGCATAGTTGTCTGTACTTTGTGTTATAAACAGAACCGTCAAGGCCTCAAGGGGGAAATATAGAACAGTGAAACATTTCAACCCAAATCCAGCCAATTTTGGAGGGAAAAACTTCTATCCGTTATCAAATCCTCTCCCCCTAATTTAAAATCCTCCCAAACCCTACCATCAAAACATCCAAACACTATGTTCTACAATAACAAAGATTTGAAATACGACTACAAGACAACCATTAAAGCCACACACAACCGATAACAGGAAACACATACATTAGTGGCATTAGCGTCGGAATTGCGCTTGCGGCGGCGCAGAGGACGGGAGCCAGGCCTAAGCATCTTCGCGATATGAGCAGCGGTCGTCCTAGCCTTCGGCTTCTTCTTCTTAGTCATCGCCGACGAATTGTAGTAGTAGAAGGTCCTCCCATACACCTTAGGCCTCCTCCTAAGCCGATCGCTGCTTCGCAACCCCACGCCATCGTTATTGTTGAGCGAAGTCGCTCCTCCGTTCTCATCGGCGGCCCGTACTCCACCAGATCCCTTCGAGTGCATGGCAACAGAACAGTACCTATCTCTTCCCGCTCTGAGCAATTAGTCAAGTATGCATGGCGATGCTACAAGGAAGGAGCCATTAAAGTAGCGAGGTAGGTAGGGAGGGAGAGAGAAAAACCCTAATTTGTTGAGGAGATAGAAATGGGGGCGTTTTCTGCGTCCGATTGCCCTAGCTCGATGCCCCTTTTGGTGGGGTGAGTTTGAGATGGAAAGAGGAAGGAGACGAAGAGAAAAGCGTTGCTGAGACTTTGCGCAGGGGTTTTTGGAGAATGAGAGTTTTGTAGTGGGGGAAAGAAGCGAGCGAGCCAGGAATGAGTGTGTTGTGGAGGGCTCAACCCGCACAAAACGACAGCCTGTCACCCGTTTTGCTTTTTAAATAACTTATTTTTAGAGGAAAAAGAGTTATATAAATACAAATTAAAATTAATTACAGTTGGTTAGAATTATCAATCGGGTTGAGTTGGGTCGGGTCGGGTCGGTTTATTATGGATCATATATTGATCAGGTCGGGTTATTGGAGGTTTTTGGACGGGTCAGATTGAGCAGTGGATCAAAAATATCAATTTTTATGATAATTGTTAAAATTAATTTTTAATTAAATAATTTTTAATTATAAAATACTATGTTTTTATGTATTTTAACAATAAAATATATTATAATTTTAAAATTTTGTACATTATATAAATATTCTAAATCGGTTAACCCAACGAGTTTCGGATCTATCTGATTTTGGGTTCAAATTTTCATATCTTGACCCTAAAATTTTTAGATGGTTCGGATTGGATTTGTAAGTCGGATTAGCTTTTGACAGCTCTACCATTAGCAATATCATATTCAATATTTAACAGTAAGAGTCTAGTTAAAAATTGATGTATATATTGACTTGGGGTTTTAAAAACCAATATAAAACTTGATTTTCTATGTACATCATCTATAATATGCATGTCTTTTTTTATATGCAACTCTAGTTGGATATAAAGGGAAAAAATTATAATTTGAAACGAAATAAAAAGATTGTTGCGCTATAAATTGTATTTTTCTCAATTAATCTGAACTTTTGGGTTCATCCACAATTTTTAAATCAATGGGTTTTCATTTTTATTTTACAGATTATATGATTACGAGTTTGGTTCAAATAAAAAAAACTCTTATCTTGAAAAATAAAAGTAAATGCACTTTTTCTAGTTCCTAGTGCACTTTTTTCGCATTTGCACTTTTCGTATTTTGTAATGCACTTTTTGTTTTTTTTTTGTAGTACACTTTTTAGATTGCACTTTTTGTATTTTGTAATACATTATTCGTATTTTGTAGTACACTTTTTCATTTTTCAAGATAAGAGTTTTTTCGTTTGAACCAAACTCTATAATTTACCGACTATGTTTAGAACATTCTATGTTTAGAACAACTTGAAAAGTACGCCAGTTTAGAAAACTCAATATTCAAAGAGACACGGCATACATTACAAATACCAAGCACTAAAAGTCTAATTCAACATGAAATGCTACACCATATTACATCAAGTTCAATGTGCATACAATGCTTAGTACAATAACTGATTCAGGATTCAGAAAGAAGACTTTCCAAAGTTTCTAAATTCAGTTTCAAGCTACAACTTGCAATTTAGATGGGTTAGGCTAATTAAGCTAGGATCTACTATGATCAAGATCCACAACACCTGAAGAGCTACTATACAATGCTGAAGCCAGAACAATTATGATGATGATGAGGCCATGTTGCGCAGCTTAGTCAGAGCTGAAGACGCAGCTGACTCCCTAGCCTCGGGAGGAGTGTTGTACGCGCCTCCTGTCCTAGAGAACTCGAAATCTACGCCTTTCACAGTAACAGCAGCCTGAAATCCACCTAACAACCGAGGAGGGCAAAGCACGAAAGGAAAAGAAAAAGAACCCATATTTGGTTTGTATTAGAAATTTAGAATGTCTCATGAGCTAACAGCATCTATGTAAGTAACAAGCCTGAGCAAAAGCAATGTGCATAAAAGATGTCACATCTGAGATTGATTTTGGTGCATTCTAACTAAATTCAATTTTGGTGCATTCTAACTAAATTCAGTTATTATTTTCACATAGCTGAATTTCAATTTTCCTTGGGTCTATGAGTCTATCATGCGCATCCTCCTGACATGTTCAAGTTATAGGTGCCCCCATCTTGGCCACCCAGATCCCACTTGACCAGGACTATACTGGCGATGATGTTGATCTGAGATTGATTTTGTGATTTTTTTTAATTATTTCGGTAATTTTTCAACAAGGTCATATTGGAAAGGATTGGTGTGAGAATCTTACCATCAGATGTTGATATATTGTAAGTTGGTAGCATCCAACAATTCTCATGGCATATATCATCTAGCTCCTGCATTAGTAAGTATCAAAGGATGAACAAGGTTTGCACAAAACTTGAACTCGAAAGTAGACACACATAAGCAAAGCTTAGACAATCCAAAATAGTAATTAGAGTGGCTCAACTAAGCATTTATCAAATTCTGTACATATCCAACTTACTTGACAAGGATTCAGTACACTCAAATTCGCTTCACAAAGTCTCTTCCTTTTCAGGCATTTACGTGTGCTCTGATCTTGTGAACGCTGGTATATCCTCTCGTGATCAGATACAGCACTGCTTAAATTTTCAAAATTGCAACCTTCAATGATCGAGTCTAGTTTAACACCCAAATCATCTTCACTGCCTGTATAAACAACTCCGTTGAAAAAGGATAAGTGAGAAAGAAGAAGTTTGTAAGGTCAAACGTGAAAAAATTTCAGTTTAGTGGTAACAAGAAATAGCTCATGAAGCATATAAAAAACTTCATACCATTTAAGATTGCTTGAATTTTTCTATTACAAAGAGCAAGTTCATCCTCAATACTCCGCAGCTGATAAGACTGCATAGTAAAAAATCATCAAAAGAAGACACCAGCTAAGTCTTACAATAAGAAGAATTATACAAGTTTGAGGAACTATTTAGGTTGATTGTAAATATATTTTTATGTCCAATGAAATTTGAGACATTAAACCAACTGTTGTGATACATGGGGCAAGTTTTGTAATCTTTTTTTGTTGGAAGGGAACTGGGGCAAGTAAAACTTACCAGCATGTCCCTCTTTCTGTGAAGAACCTTAAGAGCAGCTTCTGACAGTAAGTTCTCTCTTAAAGAGACGACTTTATGTATCTTGTCAAGTTCTATGGGATTAGGATGAAATGGAATCAAAGCATTACCCTGCACTCCATCTTGACAGGATGGAACAGTCTTAACTCTGGCTTTGTTATTTTCTCCATTTTGTTCATGATTACTTTGAAATGTCGAAACAATTTCTTCCTAAGATTCATAAAAATTCAATCAGATGAATGCAATATAATACTTTATGCATCTCTTACCAAATTTCAGGGACAAAAGACTAAAGGAATTGAAGTATTAACCTGCAAACCATTATGACAGGACGAAACAGCCTTATGTTGGGCGTTGTTATTTTCTCCATTTTGTTCATGGTTACTTTGCAATGCAGAGATAAATTCTTCCTAATAATCAAAATATATAGTCAGATGAATGACATTACTTTATGCATCTTATATCAAATTCTCAGGAATAAAAGATAAAATAAGTCAGAGCATTGACCTGCACTTTATCTTGACAGGACGAAACAGCCTTAACTTTCCCATTGTTATTTTCTCCATTTTGCTCATGGTTATTTTGCAAAGTTGAAACAATTTCTTCCTAGAAATATAAAGCCTTAATCAGATGAAGGCCCCATAACACGGATAAAATGTCCTAAGTGTCAAACTCATACTTATAAAGCTCACACTCATACATGCAAGGATGAATATATCAAGATCTTACCTTAGTAATAACATCAGTAGTCGGGGATAAGAAGGTTGCTTTCATCTCATCAGCAACGTGTTCTTCATCACTATAGCTCTTATTTTTGCCATCCATGGAGCAATCAACAGAAGAGGCGGGCTCGTCAATTTCCATGGTATTTGACAAGCCAGACACAGAAATTTCACTATCCTTTTGTATAATAGAGCACTCTGCATCAACTTTGCTCAGCTTGCAACCTGAATTGTCACCTACTTTGTCCTTCTTCACAGACTTTTTCCTTTTTGTATAGACCACTGTCTCCATGGGTTCCGCCTTTTTATCAGCCCCCTTCATTTTTTCTAACTTCACTCCTGACCTTAAAATCCTTGAAGGAGTTGAAGGTGCTTCCTTACTTTGATTATCTACCTCTAACTTTCGATCATTATTCACCAAAGTAGTAACAGGCGTTGCCCTGGTCTTCTCCTGTTCTGTATCAACCTTCTGAGCAGTGTTTGCCTTTGTCGCTGTAATAGAATTTCCAGTTTCTAGATCCTCTTTATGTGACACTTTAGAGGATGTAGTTACTTCATTTGAGAGAGAGGCAACTTTCTGAGACTGCTCACTCTCGGTATCTTCACCCTTAGAATCACAGGATGGTTGCACACCATTTTCCTGCTCTAACTCTGCTTCATTTGAGGCTTCCAAGGTTGCTTGTCTGACAACAAAGATAGGAAAGTTAGTTGAAAATACAGTACCAAAATAAAGAGAAAAGTGTCAAAATCAACCTCCTCCTACAAGAATAAAAAGCTCCAGAATATCTAAATAACACAAAGGATTGTATGGATTCTATAGCATAGGATCTCATTATAACTTACTCTATCATTGGACAAAAAGAGTACTTTCGGCAAAGCAACGAAGAAGCTAAAATTCTCACATTTAAAAACTTTTCATACTATCCAATAAACTGCCCCCGGCCAATGAGCCAAAAGATATAAGAGACCAAACAGAAGAAAGTTTGACAAGATCCAAGCTTTAGAAAGCCAAAGAAGATTTCAACAGCATCTACCTACACCCGGATCCTTATTATAGTTATGGAAGCCGGTGTGTAGGTATGATCTTGGAACAGAAAGCCTTCAAACCATGCTAATCAGTACACAAGGTGCACAAAAACAACACAGCATGCATCAAGGATCATTGAAGTACGCTAATCAGTTGACATGTTAAGATATCATAAATAACAGTGTGCTTTTTTTTTTCAGATACCAGAAAGGAAAGAATATCACCGAGCATTTTGCTACATATTTAACATATACAGCTCAAAAGAAAGAAGTTGATGTATACGTAAAGCTTATCAGGCGAAACAAGGTGTAAATTTACCTAGAAAACCAATCTGAGAGTAGATCTTTGTAAGGAAGCAAGTGGAAATATTCAACAACAGAGGTTGTAGACCAACCGCATGATTCTTTTGTCACCAGAGGACCTTGCAGACTGATTATGGACCACAACGATTAGTAGAGTCGCTTGAATGAAGCAGAGACAATTCAATAGATAATATTAAATATGGCCATTCAAATTTGCATGTTCTCTTTATGCATAAAGTCCCAAAATGACAAAAGTTAAAAGTGCCAAAGCCCTATAATGAACTTCTTTTTTATCAAAGGCATTCATTCTGCTTTTTTGTATTCTATCAATCTAATAATGCATTACCAAAGAGTGTGCAGGTGTCAAAGCAATATAATGTACTCCTAAAATTGCACACAAAAGAAATCAAGATTTCAGACCATTTTCATGATTGAAGACTTCCATTCCCTATCTAAAAGCTCTTGTGACATGAGATGATCCATTAATATCATTTGCTAGTACTGTAATCCTTTCTTTTTTTCCAAATCAATACCACACCTGTCAAGAACATCTTTTATTGGAACATAGTTATCCTCTTCTTTTGTCCGCTTGCACTGCATGATGTAAAACCGAACAGCCGTCTTGGCTTTGCTAATGGCATACACAGTATGACTCTCCAGAATTTTAAGGTCATTCTGGCTACACCCTGAATATTCAAAAGAAAAAAGGGAGAGAATGCTTACATTAAACAGAAAATAGGTTCTCAAACTTTAACACTTAGAACATATAGATTTCCTATGATGAATTTATAGTTGAGCATCATAGTAGGGGTCAAGGCAAAATCTCTTTTACCCTTCTTTCAATGGGCAAGGAAGCAACCTTCTTGACAAATATAAACAAGAAAGCAGACGATATAAACAAGTAAACCATGCTTAGAGACAAGATTTTAAAAGATTATACAATACCACAAATCTCCTTGACAACGGCAAATGCAAGTTGCCGAAAGCCAGTTTCATCATTTCGGAATTCCTTCAATGGCTTCTTAGTAATTCTCTTCTTTCTACTTCCAACTTTTTCTTCCGCCGATCCTTCTAGACAGAGATTAGGACCGGGCTCTTTCTCAATGACAGACCAAACCCCCTGAGTGTTGGAGCTGTGCAACAAAAAGCAGCATTCCTTACTAGAATCAACTAAGAAAACAGCAGCTTTAGCAATTGGCAATCCTGCAACATCAGCCTTTGATGTTTCTAGACTTTTCGATATATCACATGCTTCCAAGATCATTTTATCTGTTAACGAAAGCTGCTTTTCTGGGTCATCAACTTCAGCATCTCCATCTTTGTTTACAAATTTCATATATGGAAGAAGACTAGGCCTCAAAACTACAGCCAATTTGCAGAAGGAGACATGGTCCAAAAACTCAAGCTCTGGGTCACATTTCCTATGATAATAGTCATAGAGTAGCACAACCGCTTGTACCTAAGAATGAAATTACCAAAAGAAGCTATTAAACCCAAGAAAACCCTGAGTAATTACATGCAATGTGTACTTCAATTTTCATCATCGGAACCAAAGTTACCTAATTTCCCAAGCTATTGAGCAATTTAGGGTCTTTGACTATCTTATTGTCAAAGAAAAGACATCTCACAATCCCTCTTTGTTCTTGTAGTAAATAACATGCATTCCAAAATGAAATGAAAGCAATAATTACTAGAACTTTTTGCACAGAGAGAGAGACCTGCTTGGCCACAGATTCTTCTTGAGCAGAAGAAGGGGCTTCGTCTCTGGAAAGTGAAGACGCTAAAGGGAGCAAAGGATCCACCAAAAGCTCCAACAATGCCGAAATTGTGTCCTCAGTCGGGCCCAATTCGTTCCCCGTTGAAACAACACCGCCTTTCATTTCTCCCCTTGAATTGGAGTGGATTGCAAAACCTCTAACCCTAGGAATCGAAAAACACCACAAAAAATCTCAAACCCAGAACACTTCAAAATACAACTCAAAAAGGCACATTTTTTGAAAAGATCACAGGCAATTGCTTGTTTAGATGCTTTCAAGCTGCAAAACTAAACAGTAGCTGGACAAAGTATCTTCTTTTTTCTGGCCACTTTTGAGGAAAAGCAGGAAAAGGGTTGAAAGTGGCTATGTCACTTCTGGGTATCCCATCAAATGAACAAGAGCTGCCCTTTACCTTCTTCGTTCTTTTTTGTGGGTTGAAAGTTGGTTGATTTGCTGGAAATAAAGGATCAAGGAGAATGGAGCTCCACTTCCATGGCCTTCAATGGCCGTTACAAGTGTGGGGAAAGGAGGAAGAAGTGAAGAAGTTGGTGTTTTAATGGAGGGGTTACGAGCCACCTGTCCAGAGTCTCTTGACTCTCTTCTGGTGGTGGTTGCTGAAATTTAAAGCAATGCTTTGCAGAGTGTGCACAGGCTCGTCAAATTGTGACCAGTGTTGAGATTACATATTGCTCAGCAGTCTTCTATTGATTTTTGGGCCATTTATACCATATTTTATTTAATTAAAAGTTTATAAACACATAAAAAATAAGGTTCTTTTATCGAAAATCATTCGTCCAATAGATTTTATTTCACTTTATTACCCGTTCAATGCCTATTTATCGTAAACCATCCGTCCAATGTTCATTACCTTTTTATCCCCGACGCCCGAGTTTCCCGTGAATTGGGCGGGTGGTAAAGTGAAATATAGCCTATTGGACGGGTGATTTTCGGTAAAAGACCCAAAAAATAAATACAAATTATTTAATTAAAACTTTATAAACCCATAGAGAACAAACTAATTTAGTTATAAAATTATGAAAATTAACAATTAAGGATATGAGCCGAATTTTTGTAAAAGTTTATAGATACCACTCAGAATAAGTTTTTTTCAGGCCACTATCCAAAAAAGTTAAAAACTCGAAACACCAACTGAAATTTCCCTAAAAGTTTTAAATATAATTTTGTATAATAGTTACTTTTCATAAGAGAAGTGAAACAGAACTTATATATGACTTATTGTTATTAATTTATTATTAATCACCAAGGGCTTGTTTTACTTATGGGTGAAAAGTGTTATTTAAGTGAAAAGTTAATTTTTGAAAAAATAAAAAAAATAGATAGATACACGAATTTTAAGAATATTAAAAATAATTATTGATAGAAAGTACTCTAGTGACTAGTCAATGAGAATTAAAATTTCTATCTACCCAAAAAGGTGAAGGAACCCAACTCAATTTTCAATGTATGGGTTAAATTCCATTAATCAACCCTAATTTTGTCCTATTTTCACTTCAAACCATTTGTTTGAAATTTTTCATAAAAATGTCCCAATTTCGATTCTTATATTAATCATAGTATCATACCAAGGGCAGTGATTAATAATTGCATTATTGGACAAAAGATTTCTATTGATACAACTATTACCACTTTTTCTTTAACGAAAAATCTACATTTTGGTGGTAAATTACGTGTTTGTAAATTAGCTAGTAAAGCGGACGGAGATTAATTGGGACTTTGAAAATTTTCATAAAAATGTCCCAATTTCAATTCTTATATTAATCATAGTATCATGCCAAGGGAAGTGATTAATAATTGCATTATTGGACAAAAGATTTCTATTGATCCAACTATTACCACTTTTTCTTTAACGAGAAATTTATATTTTAGTGGTAAATTACGAGTCTGTAAATTAGCTAGTAAAGCGGACGGAGGTAAAATTAATATAAACTCCAAGTCCATAACCTAGTCGACAAAGTACACCAAGACAAGAATAAAACTACCCGCTTTGTTTATTTTGTTAACCATAAAAGTTACTAATTTTTTTGGGTCATATTATGCAGCATTCTTAAAATTAGTTTGCAACTTTTAACTTTTTTGAAATTACAAAATCAGTCCAAATTTACTTTTTCCTCCTTCCCTTCTCATTCTCTATTGTACACAACTCTAATTCAAATCTAAATCTCTTCATACTCTTATTGTTTAAAGAGTATCGAGTAACATGAAAGAAACTCCGAATATGAGTTACGTAATCGAAATTACATGGTACGTTCACCATTCATATAAGCGTTATTTATTTATTTTCGCAGTTGTTCATGCACGTGCGCAGATTGTGTGCAAAACAATTGTGCACGCAATTTGCAAGTGTGCATAATAGCAGTGCACACAGGAAGTTTGTGTGCAAAGAAGCAGTGCACGCAGAAAGATTGTGTGCATATAAGAAATGCACATCAAATTGTTGCGTGCAAAATTTGTATGCACACGAAAAATTTGTGTGCTTCGTCCGAAGGCTGCAGGATGAAACGCGTAAAAGCCCGACGAAGGTCGAAATCAATGAGAAGTTTGAACGTTAAAAGAGGATTTTAAATAAAGATTCAAAGAGTTTTGAGTGAACAGAGGGAAATTGTGAAACCCTAGTCTTCTTTAAAACGAGTCTTTAATTTGGACTTATTTTATAATAAATAAAAAAATAGAGAGTTGTAAACTAAAAAAGTGGAGTGTTGCATAAATCGTTATGATTTTGTTTCGCTATATATTATCACAATTTCACCTTACGCCTTTTATTTTTACCAGATGTCTTGTCCGGTCGAAATCCCACCCCCAGCTATGTAACGCAACCTGCTCTTTCTAATCAAAAGTGACCTAAGCTGTATCTTCTTCTTCTACTACAAATTACAAGTAGAATCTCTGCAGCAATACTAAACGTTACTTTGATAATTTCTTCGTTTAGCGGAAAAGGCACAAGAGCCTCAACCTAGGGTTTTTCGGAGTTCCGATTGACGCTGGGGTAAGGTTAGAGTTCAATGGTAATGGCGGAGAATCAGCAAGTGGTCACGAAGATAGTGGCCGATCGATACTTGAAGCGTGAGGTTCTTGGTGAAGGTACTTATGGTGTTGTTTACAAGGCAATCGATACCAAGGTAAATCCCCCAATTCTGAGCTCTCCGCGATCTGGATTTTTGTTTATTAGTCTGAATTTGTCTGTTTGGGTCTTGGTTGATTGTTTACGGTACTAGGAAGCAAAGAATTTGTAATTGGATATCTGTTGTCGTTAATCGGTCTCGTTATTTGCCTTTGAGTGACAAAGTAAGATAGGAAGTAGTTGTTTGTTGCTTTTAGATGACAATTATGGCTGGAAGCTTTCTGTAGAAGTGTAATTTCACTTGCAAATGGTTAATTGTGGTTCATTCATGAATAAAAGCTCTGCTTAAATTGGAGCATCTGACAATTTGAAGTTGCTGAGTATTATTTAGTGCGTCCTCTACTGGTGCTGGCGATGGTTAAAAATTGATTGTTTGTAATTTCTGATTCCAGCAATTCATACAAAGTATTGGTAAACTTGGATTAATGGTTCAACACTGTGCTTAAATGGATAATATAATGATTGAATTGTTTTTAAGGGAGGCTGCTACTTGATTTTTGCAGACAAATCAAACTGTAGCAATTAAGAAGATCCGACTTGGGAAACAGAAGGAAGGTGTAAACTTCACTGCTCTCAGGGAAATAAAATTGTTGAAGGAGCTCAAACACCCAAATATAATAGAATTGATAGATGCATTCCCTCACAAGGGAAACTTGCATCTTGTATTTGAGTTCATGGAAAGTGATCTGGAGGCTGTTATCCGTGATAAAAATATCGTTCTTTCTCCAGCTGATATAAAGTCCTACCTTCAAATGACGCTAAAAGCACTTGCTTTTTGCCACAAGAAGTGGGTTTTACATAGGTATGTAGTTCATTGGAAGCAAGATTTGACACCCATGCTTACATGATTTGAGTTTCAATACTTGCAATGTTTTTACCTGTGCCAGGGATATGAAGCCAAACAACTTGCTGATAGGTGCAGATGGACAGCTAAAATTAGGAGATTTTGGTTTGGCACGCATATTTGGGAGTCCTGACAGGCGGTTCACCCACCAGGTAGAGAATATTTGTTACTAGGAGTTCTTAATGAATCCTTTCCCTTTTGTTTGGACGGAAGGAATATTTGTTACTAGGAGTTCTGTAGAGAATAATTGTTGCTCTTCTTCAATTTCATAAGATGTGAGCATATCAATTTGTTGTATCTGAAAGTTTGTTAAAGAATACGTAATCAAATCAGATGGAATATAATTGATCTCAAATAGTCCTGTCACTCAGCCCCTCCAGAACTTGGAAGATGTCTGAGTCCCAATTACATTACATATGAAGCTTAATTACTCATTTCAAACAGTGCTATAAGAATTTAATTCTACCTATCAATTCTGTAAGTAAATATTTTTTGGTTCTCACATGTACAGGTTTTTGCTAGATGGTACAGAGCACCTGAGTTGTTGTTTGGCACGAAGCAATATGGTGCTGCAGTTGATGTTTGGGGTGCTGCATGTGTATTTGCAGAGCTTCTACTGCGAAGACCTTTTCTACCGGTAAGGAACTATTGAACTGCTCTATTTCTTACTCTAAGAACTATTGTGTAAATGTCAATACATTTGCTTGGGAGCTGCCTATACGATTCCTAAACTCTACTCTGAATTTGCTGTCAGCTACCATTATGTTTAATCCTTATTTTACTCACTGGACACATACATGTTTGATCTTACTGGTTTGAAGTGCCATTTCATGGATATTAATGTTGAAAGTTATGATATGCTTTTCAAAATAATGGTATTTTAGCTTATTGATATGCTTCAATGGTGTACACTAAATGTAGTATTTGTTCATCTTGCTGTATTTGATGGATTGGATTCTGTGTGCACAAATGCTATAGGTTGTATAACGTTGGATGATTCAACTCTCAGTTTACTCTCCCTTTCAAGCTATTCTTGCTTTTATAGAGTATCCTAGTCGAATTCATATTTTACCCATGTAAAGAATTCTCATTTCGGAAACATGCTTATGGATTTAGCCTTCTCTTAGATCAATTCAGAAGTTGTATGCTGAGTAAATTCTACGTACGCATAACATGTCTCTTGATATGCATAGAACAATTATCTGCCTAGTATACTGTGTTAGTGAAGATATTAGCAGAATCACCATAATTTTTTGGATATCAAACCAATGTAATATCCAAATTGGAGGCTGCTCAACAAGAAGTTGCATACTCTGATTGATAGTATCTAGGAACATTACTCTAGATTAAAGGATATGCAATTTTATAGATTAATGAGCTTTCTCATTACATTACAGCTTTCTATAAAATTTGGCTCACCTTGTCAATACCTAAAAAAAACACTGTTCTTTTTTATAGTGTTATTTTCTTTTGACTAACTGGAAGCTTGGCATACAGGGTTCAAGCGATATTGATCAATTAGGGAAAATTTTTGCACAATTTGGGACTCCAAAGGCTTCTCAATGGCCTGATATGATATACCTTCCTGATTATGTGGAATTTGGGTATGCGGATGCAAAGGCAATGCGTACCATATTCCCAATGGCTAGTGATGATGCTTTGGATCTGTTATCGAAGATGTTCACATATGATCCAAAAGTTAGAATTACTGCACAACAGGCGTTAGAACATAGGTTACTTCTATCTTTAAGAAAAACAATTTTAATTGTTACCAAATTAGTGCAATGTGCAGAGCAATTTGTTTCTTCCTATCATATTTTAATAGTGTTGTTATCTCATCTAATTGCTCTAAATTCTTCTTGCACTTGTTCAGGTATTTCACTTCTGTACCTCTACCTACATATCCTGCATCCTTACCCAGACCACCGCGCAAAGGGGATCCCTTGGATTCTAAGTTTCCTGTCTCTAATCCCCATGACGGTCCTATTGTATTTTCTCCCCCTAAAAAACAAAGGAGAATAATGCCCAATCGAGGCGACGGAAATGAAGAAAGCTCTCATCATGCTGACAAGTTTGATCCTCATGTTAATGAAAACAGACTATTGGCTAGTCAGAATTCTAGTAGGAATGACACAATGCCAATGTCAGTAGATTTTTCTGCCTTTGGATCAACAAGGCCTCCTCCTAGACCAACTATTAACAGGTAAAAAAAAATTCAACATTTTTCTTGAAATATATTTGTATTTGTGTATACAATATATTCATGCTATTTGACTGTAGAAGAAACCTATATTTTCAAAGATCACCTTCTTGCTGGTCACCTTGGAGCTTGTTTTACTGTTGGCTATGCTATTAGTGGTGTATTTGAGAATCATTCTGGGAAGTTATAGTGGTGCATGTGTGACTTCGTATTGTTGTCTAATCTTCTTGGTTGAAGGGGTGGATAGAGTGGGGGAGGAAGTTCTTGAGTTTCCCATATTTTTATTACCCCTTCTTTGAAACAATGATTATATTTTTTAACTGGATCTCAAATTTCGTAACAATATTCGATTAGGCACCTTCCACCACCTATTACAGAAGTCATTGATCACTATAGATCTTTAACACAAATTTTATTGTCCATAAGCCCATAGGTAATTGAAAATGAGTGAAGCTAATGACTATATCAAGATGAGCATACATTCAAGTGGTATAATTGTGGAATTATGATATACTTGAGCATTAAACCAAAATTTGTATCTTGAAATTGGTTTCATGTAGATTGTTTACTTAAGAAATGATAAATGACATCATCAATTTTTTATTTTTATTTTGTTGTTTTTCGATTGATTAGCCTTAAAGTTTTTGACATATTGAATCTAAGTTTTTATATCATACTTTGGAAATGCCTAATTGTTGTACATTCTATAGTTTTATGTTTTTGTTATTTATTGCTAATAAACACTTCCTTTCTTTGCAGCGCTGATAGAACGCATCTAAAGCGGAAGCTAGATCTCGAGTTTCAGCTACCCGAAGAAGAATAACAAATTTCTGATGTTCATTAATCTATTGAGGCTTTGTCAACTATTGGCGACATTGTATAAGGTGAGTTGCTTGTGCTGGAATTTTATGCTGTTATCGGCTTGTCGCCGGTAAGTCGCATCCTTTGTCGCGTCCAATGTCAATTGTTTGGTGTGTATAATTCCTCATAGTTGCTGATAAAGCTCATAAGGAATTGATTGATATTCATGATAACAGAACTTGTTCTATTCACATTTTGCTTTGTTGTCTTGACAAAATTGTCAAGAGAATATTGTTATAGCAAAAATTGGTGGTGGAAAAGAGGTTTTTTTTTCTTCTGGGTTTATGTAGTTTTTAATTACTTCTTGCCGTTAATTTCTGGCTCGTATCATATGTAACATCAGAAACCTATCCAATTAGAATTGCTAATTACGGTGAGAGATGTGAAGTTGTGATCATGATTGTTGGAGCTTGATTCTTGATGATTAGTGTTTTTTCTTCAGTTTATCTCAGCCTTATCCCTTTGTTTTTTTTTTGTCCAAGCATCTACTAGTCTACTACCCATTTGGCCATTTGCTTGATTATTATACATTGTTTAATATTTTTTTGTTTAATGTCTATTAATTTATAAACCCTTTCAGACACAAATTTATCTTTTCATTTATTTGATTCAAATATTTTGAAAATAAATTTTCACATATAACTAGAATTACGGGTGCATCCTCATGCTCATTGGCTTTTATATACTGCCTTTGACATGAATTTAGTCTCTATATCAATTTTGGTACATTATAACTAAATTCAGTTATTATTGTCACATAGCTGAATTTCAGTTTTTCTTGGGTCTATTGGGCGTACTTTTTTCCTTGGGTAGGGGTACCCCCATCTTGACCCCCAAATCTCGTTGTAGCGGAGCCTCAGTGGGTCAATGATGATGATGAACTAGAATTGTTGTTCATTGTGCAAGGAACCCTATCTCCTTCTATATCAAATTTTCTTGTCTCCAAGGTGGAATTATTATCCTTTACTTCAATTGCATCCGATTTTCATGTCTATAATTTTCCCTTAATAATAATTATAAGCCTATAAAAAATGGGATGGGGGTATAATTACCAAAATGTTAACTTTATATAGCACATTAATTTCCAAAATATTTACTTTATATATTTGTATGGATGGATGGATTGGAATATTAATAGTCTTCTCTTTTCATACCAAAAGAGCTGTCATATCAAACATAGCCACATAGGATTGTTTGAAAGAACTATATATCATGAACATCCAATACAACTTTTGGCCATGGATATCTTTGCCCATGCATATATGAAGTACTTGTTCTGCTGTGTGATGGTAGAACAAGGGTACTTTATACATCTTTTTCTTCCACTCTCCCTGCAAACAACAATGCAAAATGCCTAATTACTTTCACTAGTCATTGGTATGTGTATCTTCGGGTATCTAGTCAAACAGTTACCACTTCATGGTAGTACCATTTGTTTTCCGTTTCGACTCCTACGGACAGTGCCCAAGACAAAAATTGGATGCGTACCTTCTATTTCATGACAAGAAGTGTAGGCTTGCATTAACTTGATCAAATTTTTATCACCACCAATAAGAGCTTCATCTAATGGAGTATTTCCCCACCTGCAAAAACCATGTATTGCTACAACATGATCATCAATTTCTGAATAAAGTTCAAGAAACATGAGGCACATCCTCCTACTCATTAGCTGTTTTATACATTGCATTTGAGATGGAGATTGGCCCTATATCAATTTTGGTGCATTTTAACTAAATTCGGTTATTATTGCACATAGTTGAATTTCAATTTTTCCTTTCCTCGGGACTATCGGGCGCATCCATGATATGTTCAGGATATGAGTGCCCCTATCTTGATTGTCAGATCCAGCTTGTGCGGGGCTATACTTGTGCGATGATGAAACTTGTCATAAAAAAAAACTCTTTCAAGCTAATACATTGAATTCTATCTTATAGCCATTTAGATAACACCAGCTATTTATACCTGTCCACAGCAAACACACTAGCTCCTGCTTCTAAAAGCATGGTGGCGATTGAGTATAAGCCTTGCGAGGCAGCGATATGGAGTGGCGTCCTAAGATCATAGTTTTTCGCATTCGGGTTGATTCCGGCCTTCAAAACTCTTCTCAAGAATTCAGAATCCTTCATTGCAACAGCTTTACACAGGCAATCTCCAGCATCGTCGAGAGTTAGAGAGGCGCCAGCGTCCATGAGCAAAGAAGCCACTTCATCATGACAATTCTTGATGGCCTCAAGCAATGGAGTTTGTCCAAAATTATCTGGATAACCGAAAAATACTTCAAGTTTGGTACATTTTACATACGAGAAAGATTTTGCTTCTTTTTTTTTAATTAGGTAAGGATTTAGAATACAAAACATATCTGGTAAATCGAGAGGCAGGTAAGGGAGAAATACGATGATTGAGGCCAATTACCTAGAATGTCGACAGGCGCGCCTTGTTGGAGAAGAAAGAGTACAATGTCTTTGTGTCCCTTGGAAGCAGCCAAATGCTATATGACACACATAAATGACAATCAAATTAAAACTTGTAGCATTCTAAGATTAGAGCTAGACCAAAAATTTTAGAAGATGATTCTACTATTCAATTTTCAGATAATTTATAATACTTTTTTGTTCAGAAAAGATTATCATTCTAGCCTTAGGAATTCAATAAATAAACTAAAATAAGATAATCTTTTTCTCGAATTTATAATTTATTAAATACTCACCAATAAATCATTACTAAAACGCTAAAATGACAAATATTTCTGAACGAAATTTCTGGGCTAAAATGACAATCTTTTCTGAATCTGAGGTGGTTTAAGCTAAATGTAGTTACCAGAGGTGTTCTTCCATCATAATCTGCTTTGCTTGGATCAGCTCCAGCTTTTATCAAAAGCTTCAACCTACACAAATCTCCATCATAAGCTGCACTATTCATCCTTGTCGCCGAATCCGATTCGTATTTTCTGATCTGCAATGTGATCTCAGAATCCATAAGCTTCTTCCTGATGTTTGCCTCTTTGCCCTGATCATGAACAAACCAATAATCAATTAAACACATTAAGCTGTTTAAATAACAGACAATTAATAACAATTAACTAACCTCCAAGAAATTGTTGAGAAGAATCCTGCCATCAGTGAAATAAGTGTCCAATAGATCCATAAAGGGCCTTTTGTCAACCCTCAGAAGGCGACATAGTTCGCGCACTTGTATTGTACATGGCTCAGGCATGTTGCAGAGTACAGAGATGTCTCCTATGGAAGTATAGTTTTGTTGGAATGAATTGAAATCTCCAACTTCATCATATGACTTCTCTACCAATTCCTGTTGAAACCAAAATTGTTGTTGTGTAGATTATATACAAAAAAGATAGGATAATGAAGGTCTTAGATAACTCACCACTTTACCATGACAAAGAAAGTAGATTTGATTGACAATGGTTCCTTGTTCGACGATTACTTCTCCGGGAAGAAAATCTTCCTCATGAACTCTTGAGGCCTGTTTGTTAATCCAATTAAAGTGAAGGTTAAAAAAAAACAGATTCTTCAAGCTCTTCATTAATAATTACAAATCATTGAACAATGTTTATATGAACTAGAATGAAAAAGTATATGTTAAAACGGATGTAAGAAAGAACTAGAAAAAACAGTAAGGAACACAAAGATTTAACTTAACGTGGTTTACGATATTAACAATGTGTTGGCTACGTCCAACAGGCAGAGAAACAAATTTTATTAAGGAGATCAGATTCAAGGCATATTAACAGTATTCAATAAGAAGTGACTTAAATAAGGTCTGATTATTCAACAATTACATGAATTTGTCGACCTATCTAAATCATAAACTTCAAAATAAACTGTTAGCATCCACAACAATGAAATGTCTACAGCGAATGCATCCACAATATTTTTAATAAATTATCTAAATTAAAAATCTAAATAAATAGTAAGTGTAGGGCCCAAAGCCCAAACACAATAAAATAATGTGTTTCATTCTACCAAAATAAAATAAAATAATGTGTTTCAAGATCTACACGCGCATAACTCGCCATGCACCACCGATTCATTTCTGCTTTTTGGGTTCATGAAATGAACCAATTTTTATTGGGACATGCAAAACCTTCATTTTTTTATAATATCACTGACATGATGCATCGGGACATAGTCCCATTGAGGATGCTCTTATAATACAATTAGGTCCGTTTGGATCGCAAATTTAATGCATTAAATGTATGATTTAATGCAATAAATTAAGTGATCCCAAATGGACCAAATTTCTCATCATTTGATCTTCAATTTACCTCACCCTAAACCCATATCTACACAATTATGAACAAATGAATCTTAATAAACAACAACTTACTTACAATTTCTTTGATGAAACCCAAAGAACAGCCCTTGAAAAGAGGCATCTCCTTAATGTGAGGCTCATAAAGCTTTTGCGAAATCTATAAACCAACAACAACAACAACAACATAATCATATGTTTGTCACACAACATTGTAATCTAACTCAAAAATTACACTATACCTTTGCGCGAATTGAGATCGGAAGGTCATTAAGAACCGTTTCCTGAGCATAGCTACTCTCATATTGCAACCACAAGTGATGCTTAATCTGATTTCTCAAACTGGTTCCCAATTTGTGTTTATTGATGTAGTTAATGAGATCAGAGGTTTTATCCCTGAATCGCTCGGTTCTTGATCCTTTCACTATCAATGCAGCCATGTTACCCAACAAGTAAGCTCCCAAGATCATGTCAAATGAGACGTATATCATCACGAATATCATTTCTCTAACATTAACTGCGTGAATCTCTCCATAACCTGCATTTTTCGATCATATAAACCGCTCTTCTTTAGCTCGATCCAAAGTTGTTGTTCTGAAGAGATGCTGTAAACAAAGTAATTCAAAGTTGGTAATCATGGAGGAAGATTGAAATGTGCTCTCAATTGGTGTTTCAAAATATTTGTCATTTTGATTTTTGACATTTTTAATATAAGAAATTGAGCTTTTTTCAAATATCAACCAAATTATATACATTGAAAATGACAAATAAGTAAATGAGTTTCACTCTAAAATAACTATTAACTCCCATCAATGTTTATGATAGTAAATTGAAAGAAAATTTGTCATTCTAATCCCTAATCTTAAAATTTATTTAAGAAGAGAATTGTTATTAAAATATGCATTTATTGATTTTTTTCTAAGCAAACTCTCTTCATTCATTGGTTATAAACTTATAATACAAATAAGGTGAATAATTAATAATTTATAAATTTTAGAAAAAAAATTACAGTGTTTTAGCTCAAATATTGAATTTCTTTATAGTTGCATAGCTAGAGAAAGAAAAACCACCAATAATTTTCTATTTACTCCTATCGAAACTAATTAAAAGTCGTTTTAGAAAATTGCACGGTAATATTTGAACCAATAAAATATCATCCGTTCAATATCTCTTTTAAAATTAAAAGTCAATTACCCTAAGAAAAGGACATATTCTTAATTTATTGAAAAAACAAATGTTGATTTTAGATTAATTAAATAACCCCTAAATATCACCATTTTGATCAAATTTAACTATCTAAAAGACTAAAACGACTTATCATTCCGATCGGAGAGAGTATTAAATTAAAGGAAACTCAAGGGCTAAGAATAGCATTAACTAAATTTTAAAGTATAGTTCAATAAGAACTTATATAGGGTATGTTCGGATCGCTAATTTAACATATTAAATTATATTAAATTATAATTCAATGCAACTTAATACATTAAACTGTGAGATCCAAACAGGGGCTTAATTACTCTCTTACCGACGGTGGCCATGGTAACAATGGCAAAGTACAAGGAAGTGACATAACGTTTCCAAAGGTCAATCTCTCTGAAATTCGAGTAACTGTAATCTCCCATCTTCAAGCTACCAATCCATGTATAACTCTCTTGCGAAGCTGGTAGCGTGGTGGCTAGGTAGTAGAAGATGCAAGCAGCCGAGTGCGTGCAATATAGCTCGACAACGAAGAGCTTGACAATCCTAGTGAAGAGGTAATTGATTCGAATGTCCTTCTCTAACCTCTCGAAAAATTCAGTCACCCTACATGCTCGACTTAGCCTGATCCATAGCATGTACCTTACAATTTCATGTCTTCCACTTGCCTAGTGTACTCACATACAAAGATTAGAGTGAGTTAGAAATAATGTAACGTGTTGTAAGAAATGCAACAATATGTGGACTATGAAACAAGAGAATTTGCTTCATTCTGAAATTGACTAAGATTGGTGGGGGAAAATGGACTTTAAGTGGGGGATTTTCGGATTGGGCAAGTCTAGTGTATAGTGATTGTGGGTTGCACGGCAAAATTGTAAAATTTGTAAGTCAGCTATGATTTATGAACATTTTTTAAGAACTAAAATAAAACAAAATAAATATATTTTTAAAGAATTAGAAAAAACACCTATTATGAATATTTTTTAAGGAATTTTAAAAAAAACTATATGAATAATCTATCATACTTTACGTAATAAATATTTTTCAAAAAACAATTATAACCTAATAATTAATAGCTCTTTTGGCAAAAAATTCATATTTTAACACATTTTTAACCAAAAAATCATATTTTAAAAAGTGGTTTTTGGCAAAAAAAAAAAATCTTTTGGTTTTTTTGGGTTCAAAGTATAGGATTTGTTTAGTTTATTTTCACACATTTTAATATATTTATAAATAAAAATACCTTCATAATAATTAATAACTCAAAATAACAAACATATACTGTACAAAACTTGCACAAAAATCAATTTTTTCAACAAAAAGACAAAAATAAAGTTGAGAGGTACTATTTATATTTGGGTGAAAAAATAGATGGTGAAATTAATTTTAATTTTTCACCATCTATTTTTATCATTAGGTTTAGTAGGAATAGGTACATTGTTAAAAAATAATAATAAAGTTGCAAGGAATTAAAGACTTTACCTTATAAATAGCATCCCATGGAAGGCAACCGAGCAAATCAACCACAAATCTCGACTTCAAGTACCTAATTAATTACAACATATAATGGTGATATATGAAATATGTATCGAATGAAGGATCGATGATGAGGCAGAAACAAAGAACCTGAGCGCGATGAAACGGCGATCATAAACCAATCGGTAAGAAGTGGAATCGCGATACGCAACGAAGAAGGAGATGAGAATGTCGAGGAGGAAGGCGAATTGGCCAGCAATGTCGAGGAGGAACAGGTTCTCCGGCAATCCCCTGAAGAATCCGAACTCCATCGGCGTGAAGAACGACGAGTACACCGCCCATATCAATATGAATTGCTTCCACGCCGTGTATCCCCTTCATTAATTTCAAGTTATCATTCTCCATCATCAGATTTGAATTGATTCAATTTGGGGTCAGCAAGTCAACAGGAATTTCAAATTAGGTCAACGAGTATGTAAATTCTCAGTCTTACCAGCTATCAGGAAGAATCACGAACTTTCTGAATAGGCGATTCGATCCATTATTTCTCGCTGACGAACGATTTCGCCTGCTCCTGACTCGGCGATTCACCTCGAACAATCCCGACGACGACGACTGAGATTCCTTGCTCAGCAGCGCCAGGCACCACCGCTTCCACCACGGCGCCGCCGAGTGCGCCTCCAGCGAATCCTCCTCTTCCTCCGACGAGGAAGAGGCGGAGGAATTTTCGCCGCCGGATCTGACGCTCCTCTGCATTGTAATTGGTGCCTGATCGATCTGGTGTTGTTGTTCATCGGAATTGAAGAGGCGATCGGAAGAAATATATAGAGATCGGGATCTGGATCTCTCAGAGTTGAATTGAAATTTGGGGGTGGATGGATGCTGTAGCGAATCGAATCGATCTGAGAAAAAGTGGAGCCTGTCAAAGCGAAAGGACACGGACTTAATTGTTCGCGTTGTCTGACAGCGGGAAGTGGCGCGAACAGTCCCTTTTAAGTTTAATCATCATCAACCTTTATAATAACGGTAATTTACCAAAACAAAACCAACGGCTGTTTTTTTTTTTTTTTTTTTTGCTCTACCGGTTTAATCAGTTAGCACCGGTCTACATCGAAACTAGGTACTTCGTGAATTCGTTTTAGGGGAGACCCTTCCAATATCAATTTTTTTATATATGCAGTTAAAAGATTCGAACTTGAATTTTTGAATAATATTTAATGAATTTAGCAATGCTTTACAGCTAGATCAAATGAGTATTGATGCCAATAGTTGATTTTGATAGGCAGGGTTAGGGTTGGAAATTTGGGTGTGTGACCTATTCTAATAATTCAACTTAAATATAAGAACGTATTTTATGTAAAAACAGAGAACAATCAACGGTTATCCAATCTCAAAAGAGCAACCATTTATATCATATTTTATTTAAGTTTAAAATTTTTGGAAAAAAATTGGCACGCATAAATTTTATTTTGAAACAAAATATTTGGGTGCGAAAATTTTGTAATGTGTGTAAATATATTCATATGTATGTGCAATAGTTTTATCGAGTCTGTCCGGTAAACCGAATTCTTACCTACTCAAAAAAAAAGAGTTTTAGCATTGGCGTTTTGGAGTGGAGCTGAAGTGATCATATTGCCTTTCTTACTCGGCAACGAAGCTTGGCAACAAGAGCATCTTTTTCCAGCGTGATTCCGCTTGATTTCCCCTCCTCCTCCTAGCTTCTCTAACTTGTGAGTTAGGCGATAAAATAGATACAAGCTCCAGCTCCAAAATACCGAACAGAACCTTACTCTTGGTGGAGATGGTTGAATCAATTTTAACCTTCATGTGCAATTTTTTTTTCATTTGCATGTACAAGATTTTTATTTAACTTTCCTAATTTATATTTGATTTTTTAATTTAAAAAAAAATACATAACACAAATATATACTAATAAATTTTAGAAATTTCATATTTCTCTTTCAGAAGATCCAAATGGCTGTATTCGATCAGTCTCACTCAATCTTGCTTACCCGGAACATATACATGTTAAAATGGGGCCTATTCGATCCCCACACCCTGTCACTTGTGTTTCTTGTTTTTGGTAGTACATCTACATCTTTCATCTTTGTTGCCACTTGCCACTTTGGCTGTTTCTTTGGTATTCTCTACATGTTCTCATAAAACCTACCAAAAATAAAATTAGAATATACTCTCTCCGTTCAGAAATACATGATGTTTTACGATTTGTTTCTAAAATTAAGAAGGTATTTGATTTGACCTAAATACCCATAAATCTTGTGAAGATCTTTCCTTTTCGATTTTCTATTTTTATTGTTCTTTTTAATTAATGAGGGTAACATTAGAAAAAATATGGTAAATTATGTAAAACATCAAGTATTATTGAACAACAAAATTAAGCCAAAACATCATAAATGTCATCTGCCTCAACATATATCCATTTTGGAGTGATGTGTTCCTAAGAAAAGGAATCTGTTCATTTTTCAAGGTCTCTTAGCAACACATAAATGTCATCTGCCTCATCTACACAAGGTTTTCAAAATCAGAATATATTTCAGATATTGTTCTAGAAAATACATTATTAAAACTATCAATACACATAGGATACCTTGGTGAAAGAATTTACTACATCTACAATAAAAGGGAAAAGTTTTGACTTTGATAGGAAAATCTGGTAGGAATCTGTTCTTTTTATTAGAAAAATAAAGAGAAAAGGTCAAATATATTCCCCTTCAATTGTTTTTTTTCTTGGTGGAATCTTTATCCTGATAAGAAGAATCATGTGTTGCTTTTTCCAAAAAAATTCAAGGCAATCATGAACAGAATCACAATTTTACTGTAGAATCATTATTCCAATATCCACAAATCATGTACAAAAAAAAAGCTTCAAAAACTTTACATCCCTAAATTTCCTGCAAAATTCCACAGGATTTATTACCAAAGTTTCAAAAACTCATCAATCCTGCATTGCAAAACCACTACACATTTCATTGCTGAAGAAAGAATCTCCACTCCCAGGGAAAAGAATAATGTCATCTTTAACATCATCCCACTTTAAAACTTCCCTAACATACCTGAAAGCTTCGTCAACCGAGGAACGATCCAGAGCCTTAGTCGGCCAAACAAAAAGTTTCTTACCAGTAATGGAGGCGTAAAGCTCTTTGAACTTAACGGCCATGTAATAATACGCTTGGCTTGCTTGAGCGCGGCCATTGTGATGAGGCCTCACGGGATAGAAGTCGTCAAACCATTCACAAATTGTTAAGGGTGCATTGTTAATCTTTTCTTCTAATTCGTCGTATTTGTTCAGGAACAAGATGAAATTAGCATCGCTAAATGAAGGGTGGTTTGCCGCGGTTTCAAAGAGCTGTTTGCTCACCATCATTTTGTTGTGATGATGATTAGTGCCGTCTGACCATGTTTCGTCATAATCAGAAAGAGCGATGCAGAAAATCACAGCTCTCACGTCTTCAAACATTTCTAGCCATTTGCAACCGTCTTCTAATCCTTTTGCGTTCATGCGGATTAGTTGGAACCTGTATTTATAAGATAGAAGCAAAACGAAGAGTAGTACACTGTCATCAGCACGCAAAATTAGTGGCAATGTTCTGAATATATAGTAAGGGCTTGTTTGGATCACATCTCAGAATGCATTATAATTCATTATCTGATAATGGAAGATAATGCGTTATGGGCTGCAATCCAAACAGACCCTAAGAGTAAAGAAAATTACTTGGTCAATGGTGTTGGGTATTCACTATTGTCATACATGTCTGACATTGGGTTCTGGTCATCAAATGAGAAGTCAAAAGATGCAAGACCATTGCTTTGAGGGACTCCTTCAGCATACAATATGTCCTTCTCTGTAGGTTCAAAATCATTACTTGAAATCTCAACAGCCTACAGAAATTAGGCATTAGGTTAAATTCATCACAAAAACACTTTAGGAAAATTTTCTATTTGGGTTTATTGCAGGGATTCTTAGTGAGCTTTTTATTTACCTATCATGCTAACAAAAACACTTTAGGAAAATTCTCAATGCAGGCATTTTGGAAGACAAATTAAAACAATTTAGGAAAATTCTCAATGCAGACATTTTGGAAGACAAATTATAACATATTGGAACCTTGACATATTATTAAGTTTTTGCTTATTCTACAGTGTCAGCTATTCTCAATGCAGACAATCAGATGACACTGATAGGATAGAAAGACATATTCTCAATGCAGAGTCATTGCAGACATAAAATAGTGCAGGCATACCCGATTTAAGAAGTACTCAGCAACATCAGGAAGGAAAGACAATTCCTCTTTTCTCTTGTAAGTCGCTTGAATAGCAACATCCTTCCAAAGCTCTTCTACAAGAGGAGCATACTCACGTGTCGCAGCAGGGAAAATAGCATCCAAATCTCCAGTAGCCATAATTTCTAATAACCAGTCAGCCTGTTTCTTTAGTCTTGGTTGAAGAGAATACAGGCACATTCTCTCACCACTTACCATTTCTCCTGAACCTAACAAAATGAGGTTATGTGATCAATACCCAAAATTCACACTCAAATCATATAAAAAATCTTTAATTTGCATGGGAAGTTTTATAAAATATTACAAGTAATCAGTAATGATAAGAAGTGATATGTGAGAAGTTGCATGTACCACACAATTCAGGAATAAAATAAATTTAAAAGATCCATAAGGATTTAGTGTATCACCATTAAACTAATAATCAGCATAATCTGTAAGACTGTCAGGAAGTATAAGAGAGAAGGCATTTTGCTAATTGCTACATAGAATTTCTTCATTTTATGATTTTCTGATTCCCATAATCTTAGTTATGACTTATGAGGAGCATTTGCATCATTGAAGTTGGGATTCTTCAAAGAGTCCCTGCTGTCAGAAGAATTAGACTTCTAGCTACTAGTTCAGTTCACAGAAAACATGCTCATTGTTTGTCAAATAGTAAAATAACTGATATCCCGTGAGAGCAATTGTTGGGGATTGGCTTGTCAAGATGTTTTAGCTAAATCTAGTGCTAAATGCAAGCTCTAGGAGAAATAATGAAAACTCAGTTTTGAGGGATGCATGATTTGCTCTTTACTAGAATATATAGCTTGAGAGGAGACCAACGGTGTCATCTGACAAGCATACCTTAGGAAATGTTCTCAAACAGGGCAGGTTAATTACTTAATTGTCCCCACATTGGGGACAATCAGGCACTCAGCAAGGGCTTTTGGAGGAATTTCATTGACGCAGTTGCACCAAGATTTAGGTGCCTTTCATTTTTGTTGCATTAGCAGTTCTTTAAAGATGATATTTTTTTATCTTCCACAGTGCCAGTGATCACTAATATCTATGTAGCAGAGAGAACTATAATCACCCATCTGGGAAGTTGGAAGCCCATATGAGGTATAAAAGGCCAATAGGCCTTGTGGAGGTCCAAAGGGATGATCATATAAAGGAAAATCTGTTCATTTCTCACAGGCCAAATACAAGTGTAAAATGAGACCTTTCCCACTCCAAACCATACTTTTTAACTTGTCTTTTGGTTTATCCGGTTAAGAGAAGCAACCTTCCACATCAAATTATAATAATATACATTATGACTCTTTCAGATTTCATAAATCACAAAGGAAAATCCAGCTTTGACTACTGAATTATTTGTGTTTGCTTCTCCACTGGGTAAACTTAGTATAATTCCACAATACGCCCAAAAGGTACCCCCTAGAGCAAATGATATTGCTTCCAAACCAGTACCTCACTTGTCAGAAGCAACTTTTGGCAAAGGTGTAATTCCCAGATCTCCTAAAAAGATCCTCAACTTGACAACAAATAAGCACACAAAATAGAGGAATAGAAAAGAACCTGCAATAGACTTGTCAGCACTCATATGCATCAAAGCCTCCTCTTCAAAACGTTCTCGACCCTCAAGTAAAACAACAAGGTACTTGTACAAACTACTCTGGACTGCTGTTTTTATATTTTGTATCTCCTCCATAGTAAAATCGTTTCCATACAAGAACATTGCCTGTTCAGTAAAATTTGTACAAACCATATGCAATTAGGATAAAAATACATTCCAACAGCCACAGGTTTTGAAACTGTCATTTCATCACAGAACTTTCAAAATTGAAACTAAACTAAAAGACTAAAAATTGAATAAAAATAATCAAAATGCATTTTCCAAAAGTGAAAAAAATCTCATGAATGGAAGGCAAATTTATATGTTATCCCAAATACCTCAAATCATGAGGATACTGTTTTATTATACAAGAAATTATGATTTAAAAAAATAATTGTTTTTAAAGGATGTTCAACAATTTTCAAAGGAATAAGTCAAGTAGTTAACTACCCTGATACTCGAATAAAACCAGCAAAAATCTACACATGCCAATCAAACAAGCATAAATCCCTTTTTATGTGTTATGACACGATTTTCAGCAAGCTGAACTCTCTCATTTTCTTAGATAAATGCTTAGTTTTCCATCACATAAATGGCATTGCTTTGGATATTTTTCCAACATTCATTCTATGAGTCATTTCCTTGTTCTACTGAAAAGCAAAAGTCGGATTAATCCTCTTCATCTTTCTCCTGAAGAGGACTCAGAAGTCAGAAACTAATACATATTGGAGTTGTAAAAAAATCATAATAGGAAAAAAAAACTATACCATATAGGGAATCCAATCACATAATATATCCTTTCACATAACACTCGAGAAGAGGACTAAGGTTTAGCAACAAACTGAATTGTTTTCATAGCAATCTTTTTACTATGACATATGGTCTTATTTAAGTGACTGAGGAAGTAAAGATGCAATTCAATAAAATGAAGGTAAGTAGATCACGGAAAGAAATTTCCTGCTAAAAGAACTGAAGGCATACAAATGAAGCTAAAACAAGATATAAGTTGAAAATCCTGCATACCTGCTTAAAGATCGTACTGGTCCCAGATCCTCCCAAGCCTAGCAATAGAAGTTTCTGAAGTGTACCTTGTTCCCAATACTCAGATATATGTGTGCTTGGACATGGAGAAGTTTCTTCACTGGGAGCATCAATACCTCCAGAAGGCACAGGCAATGACAGCAACGAGCACATGATACGCGTAAATGCCTACCAAACAGAAAAACTACGATAATCAGTATCCAGAGCATCAATCAGACAACAGCAATAGGGAAAAGAACTGCTCTGCTGACTTGGAGAATATCAATTATTTCAGAATTAAAAGCATGACATGACCTTTTTCCATATATTTCCCTTGATATTATTTTGACCTTCCTCCTCATATGATCCATCATCATAAACCCAAAAGTGAGTACCAGGAGGGCATTGCACCTTTGCCAGCTGAAAAACAAAAATATTATTGTCATGTCCGCTGTAAATGGCTTCCATTTTTTTTTACAGAACACAAGTTGCAGGAAAAACCACAAACACTGGACTGAATGGCTCCAGTACAAGTCCAATGACATGAGTGAATCATTAATTTAACAAGCCATAGTTTTAAACCATGTATGTTTGCCTATGTTAGCAGTTTACCTTCAACACTCTGAGCTCAACCTTTGTGACTTCACGGCCATTTATGAAAACTTTTGTTTTGCCATTGCTTGCATCCTTTTGAAGCTTGCCACCAACATTTAGTTTTGCTGTTATAACTCTATCAGGTTTTTCCCCCACCTGAAACCAAAATAACAGAAGCAAAGACAAAGTCACATCAAAGGCCAAACAAAAAAAATATCAAGAAGTAACTACATTGAACATGAAACATCATAAGATCTCCACTTTTACCTTGCCCCACAATCCTGAGTCTTTATCATACCAATATTGCCCAGGTTTCAAATTTTGTGGGGGTGATTTACAACCCAATAGCTCAGCTAATTCCTCTTGCATTAACTGGCTCCCATTTACAACAATCTGTTTTGGTCTAAGTTGATTAGCCAAACACTCCCTCTCTGCCTTCAGAATCTGATCAACTTCTAAAGGACTAAACATCCTTGATAACAGCCGTGAATTCTTCCCCAACCTGGCACGCTTAGACTCGTTAATTGGCTGCCCAATGCAGCTTACACATTTCCTTCCTTCTGGCATTGATCCCATTGCCTTAAGAACACAATTTCTACAATATCTAGCACCACATACAATGCAAGTTTCTCTCACACTCAACCTGGTGCCTTTCCTGCACCTAGTGCAAACACCTTTCTTCCTACTTCCCTCTCGAGGCATAGCAGCATTTACTGGTATATCAGGACTACTAGACCGCTCAGTTAAGTGTTCAGCATCATAATTCTGATGCTTCTTCTCAGTTGTTCCCTTTCCCCCCTTACACTTAGTCTCTCCTTCTAAAACTAAATCCAAATCCCTAAAATCTCCTCTGTCTCCGTCAGCAATATTCGAATTCTCATTTGCATTGCCGCTCTGACCACTTGATGCAAACAATGATCTCAAGCTCGGCCTCGAATCAGAGTCCAAATTGGACACCTCCTCGCCTTCCACAGCCCTAGCCTGCAAATTCTCCTTCCGAAAATCAAGCTGATCACCCGAAATTGACAAAGATTTCAAGCTAAACAACGAATTGGAATCAGAATCTACCGAATCCTCCGCCTCTCCGCTCCTCAACCCTAGAACTCGATTCGGCGAAACCACGGGGTGAGGTAACTTCCTAATCCCTAACTGCGGATTCCGCTGCCACTCTCTCACCACATTCTCACCTCGCACTCTTCTAAACTTGGACGAAAGCTTTTCCTTGCGCGCCACGGCAGTCGAAGCATGGTTCCTCCATGAATCGGTAGCATTCGAAGAACTCGAACCATCTCTATTCGCCAGTGGAGGACCAATGTAATCGACCGAGATGGAGTAGTCGAGGTGTTCTTCGTCAGGCAACGGCGCTCCCGCCGGCAGCATTCGTCTCAAAAGCCCCTCCCAGGCGTTCTTCTTCTCCTCCTCGTCCTCCATTTCTGAAGTTTCCAGAGCCGCCATGAACAGAGCTCGATAGAGGACAGTGGAGAAGCAAAGTATCAGAACACCATTGATTCCAAGGTTTATAAATGGAAATAGGGAAACATGCAGGAGGACCCCAGGGATTTAGAAATGTCCGTTTAAATACAATTTTATTTTATTAAGAAAATCTTCCTGTTAGATTTACTCAACAGTAAGAAAATCTTCTTGTTAATGTATGTAGGTAAAAACCTAGAGCATATTGGAATTTGTTTTCATCTACTTATCCACAATTTTCTGCAATTTGTTATCGTCTACTTATCCACAGTTTTCTTAACTTAAAGAGTGTTTGGTAAATACGGCCATTTTAAAAATGTTACAGCCTCGGTAATAAGGATAGAATTTGTACCAACAAGCATGTGGCGTAGTGGGAGGGACTACGCTTCCCTTCGTTGAGGTCGAGTGTTCGATTTTCAGTGGAGGAAAAATGAACTTGTTGGAAGAGCAGATCCCACCTAAAAATAAAAGGGCCCTTGCGAGACTCAAACTCTAGACGTAGGCGTTTGATGGAGCAAAGCTCTCCGCTGAACTAGGGTGGCAATGACCAAAAAGGATAGAATTTGTTCCACAAATTAATTGCACCGATATAACAATTATATGGAAGGTTGTTTTGCATGTTTTTTAGCAGAAAGAGAATCGATTTACTCGACATGTCCAAGAAACCGAGAGGTCGTGAAAACGACAGCTGAAAAATCGGTTAATAAGACTGAAACAGGATAACCAAAATACAACAAACGAAAAAAAGAAACTAAAATTGCTTGGGAAATGGGGAGAGTGAGGGGTTGAAAAGAAAAATGTATTTAGCATTCCGATCAAAACGGATAAATTAGATAAGCGGAATGGACTAGTGTCTAGAGACGTTGTCTTTGCCTGAATGAAGGATCTTTGGTAGTCATAAACGTTCAAGTGACCTCGCCAATCACAAACACACCACACCCAATCCAAAAACCAAATCTCGAAATGTATCAAACGTGCTCGAGCCAAGACCAAGGGAAAACAACAAGCTCGAAACACCTAAAAAAACAAATAAGACAAAAAATAAAGACATAAAACCCACCACAAAATAGGTCCAAGCCCAACAAGGGAAAACTCAAACAACAACAAGAAAATTATATGGAAGAAAACCATCCACGTAGGCAAGAGAGTAATGAAGGCTCGACCCATTGAAAGGATAGTCGACTGCCAAGACCTCAAGAAGTCGAAAAGCCCAAATCTCGGGGTGCATCTGCTCTTAACCACAGTCAGTTCTAAGTCTGCTTCCTTTCAAGCATAAAAAAAAGGCCTAATGAAAGGGCAATTTCTAACACGCTGAAGATGTTTCAAGTAACCCTGATCCCGATACCCAGTTAGTGCACCAATCCAACGTCTACCCAACCACCCAGGATAAAGGCCGTAAAGGCGGCTAGAGAAATAAAATAAGATATCATATGCTAAACTTGATGAGGAGTTTGAAGAGAAACCGTTAAAGTTAGGGGAGAAACTTCATGAACATACAATCTAGGTGGAATCATGCAGGATGGAGAGGCTTCGATTTAGGGAGAAAGAACTATAACAGATTGATGGAAATAATCAAGATGGACTCGATCTCACCACTCCTTCCTTCAATTAAAATGGTGAAGAAGCGATTGATGAATGATCTTGGCATAGGAGGTTAAGGGTTTTCGGTTTGCTTCTTGTATTTGCTCGTTCTTGTGTAAGCTTTGTTAACTTTAATTTAGGTTGCTTCTTGTATTTGCTCATTCTATTGTAAGCTTTGTCAACTTCAATTCGGTCCGCTTCTTGTATTTGCTCATTCTAATGTAAAGCTTTGTTAACTTCTATTCGGGTTTAATGTTATTCTTGTTTAAAGCAATCCTTGTTAGTAGAAGTGACAAATCATTGCTTGACTGAAATGGTTCTTGTCGTACAATAAAGTAGGAAGTGACAAAGTCAGTGCAACAAAAGTAATTTGAGTGGTTATGCAACAAAAGTAAATTGTGTGTTCTGCAACACTCGGAGATTGTTTGGTCATGCAACCCTCAAAGATCGTGTGATTCTATAACACTCAGAGATTGTATGGTTCTGCAACATCTAGCATTCAAAATTTAAAATTGTAAAAATTACTACTATATAAACCATAGTTTACCAACACAAAAATATCACTCTTCATATCTCTACTCCCTTCAATTTCTATCACTCTTCAGATTATCAAAATGTCTGACAATTCTCCAAACTCAACACACTCTTCAAACTCATCTCCAAATATTCCAGACATATATATAATGAGTTAGAGGAGTCTTTGAACTACATGGGAGCTATATACGGGTATCTCCAACAAGTTGCCCTAAATCGTAGGGAGACCACACGAGCCAGAAGATCAAGAAGAGGAGGAACTCGAGCCCACATCAAAAGAGGAAGGGAAGTTGGGCATGACTGACTATACAATGATTACTTATCCGACAACCCAACTTATCCGTCCAACATGTTCCGCCGTAGTTTCCGAATGCACATGCACGTATTCGAGTGCATTGTTAATCGCCTCACAATCGAGATGGAGCACATTGGTCGTGGATTGGGCGTGGCTTGTTTGTGATTGGCGCGGTCGCTTGGACATTTTCGTGTCTGCTTAATATCCTTCATCTCGGTAGAGGCAATGTTTTGTCCGCTTTGACACGAATGCTAAAGGTCTTGTACTTTAACCCCTCATGGTCCATACTACTTTTTTCGATCTAGTTCATTCTTTTCACTTGTTGTACTTTTCGTATTTGCTTCTAGTCGGTTTCGACTGCCGTTTACTCAACCTTTCGATTATAGTGGACGTGCACGGTCAACCGAATTCTTACCTAATAAAAAAAAATACAACACATAACTATTGTGTCTAATATATCACACTCTATTACCACAATATTCTTTCTAAAAAAAGACATTAGTCCATTTTTCCACCTAAAATATAAAACATACTCGTTAAAATATAAAACGTAACGATTTCGGGGGAAAAGAATAAACAGAAAAAATGCCAGCGAGTAGTCTGACATACTCGATCCCCACTCTCCATCTCTCCATTGTCTCGTCCCTCTTTGTCTTCCTCGTGTTGAATTTTGAAGCCCTAACGTTGTCGAATGCCCAATTAGGAGGAGCAAAATCGAGCCAAAATTCAAAACCCTATATATAAAAGCAAGGATTCACATCTGATAAACTTCAACGGGGCGTAGAATCCGAGGCCAAATTCGGTGCCCTAACGGTTGCAAATCTCCTCCATTCTAGAAAGCGCTCGAATCCTCTTGGGGCATTGGAATCCAATCAACCGATTCTGAACGGGGCTAATTTTCCGGGGCGTTCGTCGTGTGCGCAATGGGTAAGGCATTGATTTTGATTTTCGACTTTAGATCTGGGGGCTTTAGGCTACGGAAATTTGAATTTGATCTCTTTATTATTGCATGTTCCATTCGTTTGGTTGTTTTTGGAGCTTCGTATTGTGTTCGAAGGCGATTGTTTGCGATGCAAGAATAATGTCAAGGAGGGAAGGGGCGAAATGCTTTGAGGAATGACGACTTGAACTTTTTGTTTTTGTATTTATATAATTTTCTTCTTATTTTATTGATTTTGACAGGTTGTTAAGATCCTGTAGATGATTTACAAACAGATGTTGGTAGCTGAACTGCTGGAGGCCGAGTAAAAGATATGGAAGAAGATGTTGGTATTGGTAAGAGGAAGGGTGGAGTAGATTGAGATTTGATAGGGTGCATGAAGAAGTGTGGTGGTTTGGTGTAGGTGTCTGAAAGATTTTTTGTATTGCAGACACGCAGTTTTTATTGACTTTGCTACACATTGGCAAGGTATAAAACCTTTTACCTCTTACCTAATTTGGTAGTACAAGATCACTAACTGAGGTCTTAGTCATTTGACAGTGCTGTGTTTCTATGTGGTTTCTGCACTTGATGTATTGTATGTTTGCAAATTTGCATTGATATTGGGCAAGTATGTTTACATAAATATTTCACCAGCTATTGACAAACAGTTTCCTACCTACCCATTGACACTTTCCGATACTTGATGATGATATTTCTTCCTTTTTAGGTTGTGTTGTTCAATTGAGGCCCACCTGCAGCTAGTTGGTGTTGATATTTGACAATGGAGAATTTAGGATCAATTGATACTGTTTTAGATTTCCTGCAAAAAAATGGTTTCTCATGTGCAGAAGCTGCTCTGCGTAGTGAATTGGGTTCCCGGCCAGCTATAAATGATTTTCAGAAACATTCTCTTAATAACAAGGATGACACAGAGTTGGAACAAACAAATACTGGAAAGCAAGTTTTAAAAAATCGAGAGTTGAGTTTTAAGCGACGTGGTGAAGCTTCTGATGAGCTCATTGTGAAAGAGATAGAATGTGGAACCACCGAAAAAGGACCTGAGAGCAAATGGCGGACTAATGTCCATGCTGATCAGAATGCCTTCACAGAAGTAACTGGGAATGATGAAAACTTCACCTTTTCTAAGGGCTTAGAAGAACCCGTGCTTGATTTGCAACCATGGGAGTTTGATCCAAATGCTGGCTCTGTTGATCCTTGTCAAAGGGGGAATAGTTTTCTCAAGTCAGAACTTTTAGAATCACAGAAATCAGGCAAAAGACAGCATCACACTGCTGCAGTAGCTGACAAGGACAGAATTGATTCTAGACCTATTCAAGAAATGATTGTGATGGACAACCAGAGAAAATCCTGGGTTGGAAGTACTAGTAAAGCTAATGAAGTTCCAACTTCTCAGAGAAATGCCATCATTGATCTTAAAGAAGTTAATAAGCCAACTAACAATGCTGCTTCATACTCCGAAGATCCTTTAGAAGATCCATGGACAAGAAATGACACAGCTTCTAGTTCAATTTCAGGCCAACCTAAAGAATGTTCAATTAAGACTGTCTTCCCATTATCTGGAATGCACCTTGCAGCTTGTGATGGTTTCATTGGTTCTGGGGTAAAAAAGGATGGGAAGAGAAAAACAGAAGCAGCTGACATTAGAACTGCAATAAAAGAACAGGTAGATGAGGTTGGGCGATCTTTGTATCTTAGACAGCTTCAAGGTATGTATGCTCAAACTAATCCCAGTAATCCAGGCTTGGCACATGCTTCTGAAGACCAGAAAGAAGAATTGCCCAGATTGCCACATGTAAGACTGAAGTCCGAAGATAAATCAATCAGTACTAATTGGGAGGACAAGTTTGATCCACACGGTCAAAATTCATCACTCGATATTGGTGACAGTAACTACCTTATAGGGACTTTCTTGGACATTCCTGTCGGACAAGAGATCAACTCTTCAGGTTAGCTCTTTTACAAGTCATGTTGTCTTTTTGCAATTTTTTGTTTGCAAGTTGCAAAATACATACAAGCGATGAAATGAGGTTTGTACTGTGCGCAGTGCGCTACATACCTTTTGTTACTTTCATATATGAAAAAAATCCTTGTAACTTCTAGGTGACCTATCATTTGTATTTTAACACAGGAGGGAAAAGGACTGCTGGAGGTAGCTGGTTATCTATAAGTCAAGGCATTGCAGAGGATACTTCTGATATGGTTTCTGGATTCGCAACAATTGGTGATGGATTAAGTGAATCCATTGACTATCCAAACGAGTACTGGGACTCTGATGAGTATGAAGATGATGATGATGCTGGCTACATGAGACAACCTATTGAAGATGAGGCCTGGTTTCTGGCACATGAAGTTGACTATCCTAGTGACAATGAGAAGGGAACTACTGATAGAAGTGCTCCACAACCCCAGGAAAGGCCTCCAGCTAAAGTTGAAGATGATAATCAGTCTTTAGCCGAGGAAGATTCTTATTTTTCTGGTGAACAATACCTGCTGACAACAAATGTACAGCCAGTCTCAGCTTCAGATGATCCCGTTGGAGTGACAGTAACTGAAATTTATGGCACAACAAATGGTGATGACCTCTCAATTCAGTATGATGGGCAACTGATGGAGGAGGAAGAACCGAGTTTGATGCGCCATGAACCTGTATGGAAAGGATTTGTCACGCAATCAAATGACTATGGAAGGCCCTTGCTTGATGATGTACATGTGGATGATGATCGTCATGGTCATGGTTCTGTTCGATCAATTGGTGTTGGAATCAACACTGATGATGTTGATATTGGCAGCAATGTACACAGAACTTTGATTGGTGGGATTGATGAAGACATGGAGTCTGATCTTGATGCTAGCCAAAAGCATCATGATAAATCAGTCAAAGTTAAGAAAATAAATAGGCATAGTTCTGACAAATTCATTATGGAAAATGTCAAGAGTACATACTTGCAAGATAAAAATCATACTGATGAGGGATTTTTGTTTCCCCCTTCAATGAGAGGTACGCAACTGGTGGAAGTAGGCTCCAGCAAATCTTTATGGTCGACCAATAACAACATTGAAGTTGGAGATAAAACTGATGGTGATTTCAAAAATATGATGGCAAATGACGATATACTTTCTTCTGATAAACATAGAAGAAGTAATTTTTCACCTACTAGGAGTTCTAGTGATGACAATGATGCAGCTATTGTTCGATCAGCAGAATATAGTCCTTCAAATCCATCAGATTATGGCCATGGTGATAGAGAACATTCCAAGGATGATGATGATGATGAAAACACTGCTAGTTTGAGGGAAGAAGATCATGGGGCATCACTTGAAGAAGAAGAGGCAGCTGCAGTGCAAGAGCAAGTAAGACAAATACAAGTGCAGGAGGAGGAATTTGAGACATTCAATTTGAAAATAGTACACCGGAAAAATAGGTAAGTTTCTCACTGTCTCCAAACTGACGATGTTATTTCATATCAAGTAAAAAGTGGATATCTGGTTGCATTTTTATTGAATTCATTTGCTAATTTAACAAAAGGATGGACAGAGTGTAGCTTGGATTTGTCAAGTCTAGTTTTTTTTTTGTACAGTATTTCGATGATAAAATTTCGGATTTTGGGTATGTTGGGTTTCAATCAGATTGGGACAAGTTTGGTTTTGTTTGATCTAATTTATATTTTATGCACAATGTAATAGATTTTGATCATTTTGTTTTAAGGAGGGAGTTTTTGTACTCACGAAGTACTTCCACACACAATGGCTAAATGAAATTAGATTCTAGGAATCTACAACTGTTACTGTTTTTTTTTCCGTAACATGCCATTGAGTTTGAGGTGCCTTGAACATTGTCAGTGTTTTGCACTATCTCATACGGACATAGCAAAGTTCCGTATTTCATATGTGATATCAACTTTTTCAACTCTGTGGATCTATCTGTGCCTGTGGTTTTCAGTTGTTCTCCCCTCCCTTCATTGCTCTTTGTCTGATCAAATGTGTTTGCTCCAATCTGACACATTTCCTTTTCTTTTTTCAAGAACCGGCTTTGAGGAGGACAAGAACTTTCATGTCGTACTAAATTCAGTTATAGCAGGGCGTTATCATGTTACTGAATACCTGGGATCTGCTGCATTTAGTAAAGCTATTCAAGCTCACGATCTCCATACTGGCATGGACGTCTGTGTGAAAATTATAAAAAATAACAAGGATTTTTTTGACCAGAGTCTCGATGAAATAAAGCTTCTCAAGTTTATCAACAAGCATGATCCCGGTGACAAATATCATATTCTTCGGCTGTATGACTATTTCTATTATCGTGTAAGTTGCATCATTTTGGTATCCTGTTTGCTTTTTACGTCTCGAAGTAGCTGGGTGATTGGATGTCCTGGCAGACATTTTTATGTTTTTTGCTTTTTTTTAAGGGAATATAGTTAATTGAATTGCCTTGCAGCTCTCTGGTTACATAATGGTTGAATTCAGTTATCTGATTATAGCTTTTTTAAAATATAATTTGCAGAATAAATGCAATTGAAACCTCTCTTAACATTCATGCTTAAGCGGTTAAATTATCACATCGGTCAAAAGAAAGTTCGTTATTCAGTAATGTTGACTTTCTTGTCTGAAAAGCTGCTTGATTATTCCTCTTTTTGTCGACTCCACCTGATTCGTACAAAGAAGCATCTCATAAAGCTCAGGCATCCTTCTATTTTTTTGCTGTACTTTCTTTTACTATCCTTCCTTTTTACCCTATTAATACCAAAGGGAAACACAAAGGATTTGGTCGAATGTATTTACTACTTGTATAGAAGTGAAATAACAGTGATATCTCTCTTGGAGGCGAAATTATTATTTTGTGATATTGTAGTTTATTCTCATGTGGTAAGTGACTCCCCGACCCTTGGATCTTTGTGATTATAGTTTACTGTCCTAGGAATGGAGGGTGTCTATTGATGTACCTTGCCACTAAAAACTTTACAGGTAGCTTTGTTGATATGTGTCACCATGTTCTGAAGCTTTTTAAGCCATGCCTTTCCTTTCTTTGTATCACTGTTATAGTTCTGTATATACTTCTTAAAGATTGACTATTCTCTGCCCTTGAAATTACCCTTTTCTGAAATATATTACTGCATCACGTGTGGTAAATTGTTTTCATATATTACTGAATGCTACAGCATTTATTTATTTTTTTGGACTTGAGATGAAGAATCTGATTGCCTGATTGCAAATGTTATTTGTTTGCAGGAGCATCTACTAATTGTTTGTGAACTTCTCAAGGCAAATTTGTACGAGTTCCATAAATTTAACAGGGAGTCTGGTGGAGAGGTTTACTTCACAATGCCAAGATTGCAGGTTAGGAAATCAATTGGACTGTCTGTATTGTGTTGTGTAATCTGCTTGCTTCTTTGAATTACTAATATATTTTATGTGCTCAATGTCAGAAAATTACAATCCAAGTTTTGGAGGCTCTAGATTTCCTTCATGGCCTAGGATTGATACATTGTGATTTGAAGCCTGAGAATATTCTGGTGAAAAGTTACAGCAGGTGTGAGGTGAAGGTCATTGATCTCGGGAGTAGTTGTTTTGAAACAGACCATCTTTGCTCGTATGTTCAGTCTAGGTCCTACCGTGCTCCAGAAGTTATATTGGGGCTGCCATATGACAAGAAAATAGATATCTGGTCACTTGGATGCATCTTGGCCGAGCTTTGCACTGGCAATGTGAGTTATTTCACATATATTTATTTTGCTTCCAATTATCAAAGTTATGTTTTTCGCTTCTTTTGTTTCTTTCCTCCTTTTTTTAACTTTGTTAAAACCTTAACATTAATGTAAATGGATTATGTGGTGCTCAGTTTTTGGTAAAGGCCGGATTTATTTTTGAAAATATAACATTCGACAATTATGTATAACCTAGAGTACAGAAAATATTGCTCTGACAGCTTTTTGCATTTGAGTAGGTCCTCTTCCAAAACGATTCGGCTGCAACACTGCTTGCAAGGGTGATTGGAATCATAAGTCCAATTGACCAGGTGATGCTTGCTAAAGGAAAGGATACATACAAGTACTTTACCAAGAATCACATGTTATATGAAAGAAACCAGGTATTCATATGTTTGTTATCTTATACAATATGTTATTGTGAGTATTTCTTATGACCTTGCCATTAAATTACTTGGAGATCTGCACTCATGTTAGAATTTCTAACTTTTGGTAGAATTAAAAACTAGTTAATCCTCTACTCTTCTCTCATCTTCAGGAAACCAACAGACTAGAATATCTAATTCCAAAGAAGACATCCTTGAGGCATCGGTTGCACATGGGAGACCGAGGATTTATTGAGTTTGTTTCCTTCTTGCTGGATATCGATCCAAAGAAGCGTCCATCTGCATCAGAGGCCTTAAAACACCCTTGGCTTTCATATCCTTACGAACCCATATCATCTTAGTGCTCAAAGGTTAGCGGCTTCTTACTATGAGATCACGCTCGGTTTTGAAATTGATACTCATTCTAAAGTTCTACACTACCCATTTGAAATCTTAATCACAGGGCTTATACTTGCCACCTCCCCTGCCTTGATCGACGTCAAGGGTTTTTGTGATGTTGGCTATGATGTTATTTTGTTCTTCTTCTACCGACAAGTTGTATTCTATTGTCATCCGGTGAAGAATGTAGCTTAGAATGATGAAATTGTGCATTTTTATTAGGCCTGGTCTTGTATTGGTGCAACAGAAGGGTGGGGGAAGGTGGGTTTGTTGAATTATTTTTGTTGTATATGGATATGACGCATGGTGGTATTATTCATTTAGGGTTTGGAAATCGTTTTTGTCAGTTAATGGCGTACTTAATGATGCTACGTCGTGTGAAGTTTTGATGTGGGAGATGCTGATTTAAGAGTGGCTAGTGATTGTATGTGTAACTTAGGAACATCACATATGCTATTTTGAAGTAAAGCCGTATTTATGCCATATTTTGAATTCTAATTTGCACTGGTAATGAACTAAATTCAAGATTATAAATAGAGGGATTTGCAAATAATCATCTGTTAGAATGGACGTGAAATTGCAACAAATACAACGGAATTAAACTCAACCAAATATTTGAGTTTGGCAAAGACGAAAATAAAAATACATTTCGAAAGTATTATCAGAGTACAAGAACTTCTACATTTATTTTGTCTCTAGTATTTCTCAAAGTAACCACAAGTCAAAACAAAAGAAAGCTAAAACTTATGAAGTTGTATAGCAATGAGAAAATCCAACTAAAAAAAGTGGCAGTAAATATGCAGAATTTCCTGGATTGAACTCTCAAGCGATACAGCATGAAGCATAAATTTACAAATCCTGTCTTGAAGTAAAAACTACTACTACTGATGCAATTGCAATTTATAGATGCTAACTCTAGACGCAAGTCTTTGCAGTGAAAAATCGTCGTCTGCTCTCTGAACGAAGCGTATGATGAGACCTGTCTGGAAAAAGAAAAGAAAAAGAAGAGAGCAACCTGGGATTGACTGAAACGAGGGCCAGCCAATTATTCACATTTGATGGATCGGTAAATATGACGAACAAAGAACAATGCAGCGCGGAATCCAACAGCTCCCAGCATGAGGAAGAAGCCATAACAAATGCATGCCATGTAGCCGAAGAAGAAGGATGTTTGCATGAAGCCAGACATGTCGGAGCGTGCATAGTAATAGTACAAGCAATATCCATAAATAAAGAGTCCGGTTGAACCACCACATAGGAATGACCTGTTTATTCAAGTAAAGCAGATTGTATTAGTATGACCAATTGACCATGGTAAACCTTGTCAAGAAGTAAGAGTAACCTTGCATTCGCATTGGAATAAAGAAAGAGGGAAAACGAAGAGGCAACATAAAATGGTAAAGAATTTTCATCGAAGGGAAGCTACTGACAAAAAACGAATATGAATAAGTATAAACAAAAAAAAGGTCAGGGAGCTTAAAATGACAAAAAAAAATGAGGATATTACTAACCTCCACCACCATTCATGATCTTCAGCAGCAAGTTGGAAATAAGTCAATGCCACAGTAATGAAAGCAGTGACAATGATCAGGATAATGAAGACGATAAACAAGATGCTGTAGATAGTGTATATCCTGTGACCCCAGACACTAGCAAATATATAGTAGAGCTCTATATATATAGCACTGAAGGGCAAAAATCCAGCCATTGCCATCTGTGGAAGGGATCCCCTGTACCAAGGCAGTGGCGGAATTTCCCTAGGGTACTTTGTTGTGCGACAAGGTGCTTGGAACTCAGCCTTGCTATTCTTCCCTGCAATTCCACCCAATACTAACAATGGCGAAGTAACAAGTGTCCATATCAGAACAATGACTACGATTGTGCCAAATGGAAGAGCGGCAGTTGCAGTATAAGCAATTGCAACAGTGTTGAGGAAGCAGAATGTTAGAAACAAAGGCCCACAGAAGAGACATCCTGTTAACAAGAGGTTCCTGACCTGTCACATAAAAAAATGGAATTTGAATTTTTGAAGACCAAATGGAATTTAGTATTAGATTTTTCCAGGCAAAGAGAAAACGAAGAAATACCCAGTTTGTTCCTTCCAGTTGACAGTAAAAGGAAGTTGCCGTATAGCCTGCAATTCCTGATGTAAGTGCATATATGACAACCAGAGCAGTAAATAAGGCTCCTCTGTTATATGGATAAAATACTCCCACCAGTGCAAGCAAGAAGATGAAGATCGTTCTGACAAGCACCAAACATGTGGTTTCAGATTAAATTTGAAGGTACAAGAGTATAAATAGAGCAAGTTAAGGAGAATGTACTCACAGAGTGAATAGCTGGGAACCAGATCCAAGAGCTGCTGCTAACAAAGATTTATGCTTGGGATACCTGAATACATCTCCATGGATGTATTTCCATCCTGTTTCTTCCTGATCCTCAGCTGCTTCCTCATCATGTGCATACCTATAGACCAGATCAGGAAAAGAATCAATACAGAAAGGAAGGAACATAGAGCTGAATGATCATATAAAAAAAGTGCTTATTCTTACTTGACAAAATCATTTTTAAGGACACGCATCAATATTGTAGCAAGAAACCCGGTCAACAGAAGCACAGTTACACAGGAATTAATGATGGAGAACCAGTGAATCTCAAGGTGATGTGGCAAGGACGATGACTGAGAGTATTTATCCATCCTGTTCTCAAAAGCAGTGTTTGTCTCCCTCCACTTCACAGTGTACATGAACTCTACTTCAATTTCTTTGTCTTCGGTAATATCAACCAGAGAATTCGGGTCAGTCCGGACATTGATTTCAATGACACGATCCTTATTGTAATAGATATCAAAATGGACATGCTTATACAGAAAAAACTTGAACTCCCCCGGTTCCGCTCTGCCTTCTTTGTCAACTTTTCCCAGGAAACCCCAGATTGGCAAATCATCGTAATACATCTGGAAGTAATAATCCTTAGCAACAGCTTCTCGGAACTTCTCTACCTTATCCCTTGTCAACCTTATCTTACAAATAACTTCAGAGTCTTTGTCTACTAAGAAATCCAGTTTGTATGGAGCACTAACAAGACGATCCCCATTCAATACCTCACCTAGAGCTTCTCTTTTCTCCTTCACATGCTCTGCAGTTTTTTTATAATTGACAAAGGAGAATCATAAACTAACTCCAGCAATAAAAACCTCAACAGATAAAGGCCAATATATTCATACCTGGTGCACAGAATGGGAGATCAAAGTAGCGGTATGTTTCACTGCAAAACATGAAAAGCAAAAATATTAATATAGGGCAAGGAATAAGGAAGGACACTCCAAGTAACTTAAAAAGCCAATCTCTCAGATTCACCAGCACGAAAGAAAATTGAAAATTTCTTTATCGATACCACACCAATACTTTAGTAAGGTTTCTACTTTACTAATACACACTATAAATAGATCTAACCAATCAACATGACATGTAATCTGTTTATAGCAACATATGAACTCATATCACATACATGAATGCAGAAGGACAATGTGTTTAGAAGCTAGTATGCAAAAGAATATCCATCCTTTATGGTCATGAATGAATTAGTTCTTTGATTGGTGATCAAAGCCTCTAGATTGATTAAAAAACAAATCTTTATATCATCAGCTCTAGAAAAACCTTTTCCAACAAGATCCCCATAAAGTAGCAATATCAGCAGCATTTCAACAGTATAGGCGAAAAAACAACCAAAAACACAAAATCACAAACAAATTGTCGGGGAATTGAAGTTGACAGCTGCAGCTCTTCGGACCAAATTTAATAACAGTCAATAATTCAAAAACATGGAGCAGCAATCATATCATTTCAAAAGATCAGCTGAGATTAGGCAAATCCGACTCGATCCACATCGTCAACTTCATTAATCATAGACTACTCCAACCTCAATTATTCTATATGATTTAACATATTGATAACAATTGAAGTCAATTATTGTACTACCAGATCAATACTAGTTTTACACTACTCGCACAAATCCGTCACAAACACAAATCCGCGTCAAACCACAGAAAATTCGAGAGCGATACTAGATCTGAGCGGAGAACATAAGGAATCGAACCTAGGATTATGGAAAGGGCCAACTTTATTGGCGTAGAGAGGCACAGCATCGCCGGCTTTGTAGCGGTGATCGGAGGCGTCGGATCGCACTTGACCTAGAAAGCAGGTCGTGAAAACAACAACGGCGGCCACAGCGAACGTGGCCCAGCGGTTCGCCATCGTGGAAGCTGTTGTTCCTCCTCCAAGCGATACACCACGCAACGATGATGGAGATCGGAGATCCGGAGAGAGATCTCGGCGAAGAGAAGAGAGGTGAAGGGAGATAGAGATCTGGGCTTGTTTATAGTCGAGAGAAGTGGATTGGCCACCGACGCTTTCACTAAACAAGACCGGATGAAACGATGGTTTGCATTTTACGCACTCGATCTCCTCATAGGGCTTTTTTTGGACAAAACCGTTAAAGAGATTTTCTTTTTCTTTTTTTTTATGATTCTTTTTTTGTTGGAAAAAAGAAGGTCTAAATTCTATTTACATCCTAATATTGCTTGAGATATTAATAATTATATTTTTTCGGAATAAAATTTATAAAATTAAATGCCAAATAAATTGATTATAATAAACTAAGAAAAAAGTACATAAATTTCTATAAAAGTACATTTTTTGATCATGTCCAACAAATTTTCTTCGAAATAGAAAAATAATTACAGAAAATAAAAAAGTTATTTGAATCTTAATAAAATAAAATAGAGTACAATTTCATCCTAATAAATAAATAATAAATTATTTTTGAAAATTTAAAAATCATATCCTAATAAATGAAAAATTATGTGTTATTTGACTAATAAGAAAAATAAAAATATTATGGAATCCTATTTGTTATTTGACCATGAAAAAAATCTATTTTCCCATCTTTTCCTATTTCGAGGAATGAGGCGAGAACTTGAATTAATATATAAATAAAAAAATTTACAAATAAAATGAGAATTTTGTTGGATATGGCCTTAGCGCATAAAGTGTTATTTTTATCAACAAATGGGTTGTTAAAATGTTGAAGTTGTAAAATCATTTTCTTAACATTTCAATACTGAATTTTAATATTACTTTTGACAAAGAAAAATAGAATTAATAAGATGAAAATGACATTATAGCTTAGCATGGAGAAAGAATGAGACGATTCAAGTATCTAACAATGTAATTGCTTTTCTTCCAAGGATGATGAAGCCTCTTATCTCTTAGTGAGTAGTGATAGCTCAACTGTGTAGTAACTAGTAAGTACTGTAGTAGTGTAGTGTATATATGTATGAATTGTCCAGTCACTCGATTTGATGACCTTAATTTGCTTCTCTTTTGTCCGGTTCATTCACTAGAATTAGAGCTGATAAAAGTGGATCCGACCCGCAAACCCGAACCGTCCGAAAATTTTAGGGCCAAGATTCGAAAATTTGAACCCGAAATCCGAAGTGAACCGAAACCCGGTAGACCCGTAACCCGTTGGATTGAAACCCGAAACTCGTTGGGTTGACCAAGTTTAGTATATTTATAAAATGTGTAAAATTTATTTTAAAAAATGTAATATATTTTATTATTGAAATAAATAAATAAATAATATATTATAATTAAAAATCTAATTTAATAATCATAAATAATTCGATGTTTTTGACCCGCTGGTCAACCCGAACCACCCGAAAACCCGCAGCGACCCGACCCGATTTAACCCGTGACCCATAACGACCTAATCCCGACTCAACCCGAACCCGACCGACCCGACCCGATTGACAAGTCTAACTGGAGTGTTCAATGTTAGATGATTGATACACCTTTCATGGGCTGTGCTTAAAAAACTCTTGGGCCTTTAGACATAGGACCATTTTCAGTGTATATGATGACTAATGGGCCTTTAGACATAGGCCCATTAATCTTTAGAGCCAGGCCATTTTTGGCTCGACTAATACAGTGTAGCAATTTTATACGGTTTCACACGAAGTATATAAATCACGAATCCTTGTCATAGAATTTCTTAACTGTTTTTTTACACAAAAATAAATTTTAAGATATAATTTAGTTTCGTAATCATACTATACTAAAAATTGTTAGCCTTAATACACTTCATACTCTTAATAGAATTAACGTTACTTCTAATTATTTCAATTTTCCATGACCATATATACTTGCCAAATGGGCCCATACTGTAATAATGTAATCAATCTTATCCAAATAACCTACATAAAAAGTTTCAATTAGATATTTTCAGTTAATTAACATCAACAACAACACCATTATTTTTAAAAAATTAAATTAAAAAAATAAAAATTAATCTGGGTCTGGTCTGGGTCATCCAGGTTAAATCAGACCCTGAGAAAAGGGTAAAAAAAAAAGGCTGTTTAAATAAATTTGCTGAATAAATGCATTTATGCATAAATGAAGCTTAGGTGTATGAAATTGATGATGGTGTTTTGTATTTTTGCATGCAGGGAAAATTAATTTTACAGAGAGGATGCTATTATGAGGGACATTTGTTGCTTTGTGGGGGATGTTTTTTTTCCTTTCTTACTCTTTCCAAAATATTCCTTCCTTATGGGTTCAAGTTGAAGTTCAACCTTCAAACCTACATGATTGGTTCTCTTGATGATATTGCCAGTTGCCACTATCCAAAACCCTCATTCATCCCATATCCCCATCCCAAAATATTACATTTAAATCCAAAAATATTACTAGCAATAATTTTAACCTAGAATAATACATATTACTCTCTCTCTGTTTCTAAAAAATTCTTTTTATCAGATTACACGATTATTAAGAAATATTTTTTGTATCTAATATACCATTGCTAAATAAAAAAAAATTGAAATGGAAAAAGTTAGATGGGAAAATGAAAAAAAATTGATCTCACTTTTTTAGGGATATATCTGGAAAAAAAAATTTGCAAAAAAATGGTAAAAAAACATATTTTATAAAATATTATAAATAAGCTAAAAGAACAACTTTTGAGAAACGGAGGGAGTACCTCTGTTGAAAAAAATATATTATATTTTTAGCTTCTAAATTTTGTTAAAAAAATGATTATTATTATTAAGTTTTGGGTAATAATTTATCGATTTCTCTAATTACAGAAAGCTAAAATTCACAAATTAAAAATCTTTAACACACATATATTATAAAAAAAATCATAAATTTATTAAAGAGTTACGAGATTTGTTATTGAAAATAAATAGATGATTTCTTTTTAATTCAAAACAATTATTTTTTTAGATCATTAATATTGTTAAAATATAATTATTATCTTTAATATTTGGGTAATAATGTATGAAAAATTCTAATTACAGCTAACCCAAATTTTCAAGTAAAGATCTTAAACGAACAAATCAAATATACTACAAAAAACCATAATTTATTAACGATTACAAGATTTTTATTGAAATTGAATATATTAACCCTTTTTATTCAAAATATTTTTATTTATTAGTTAGTAATGAGATACAATTAATGATTAATATATCATATAAAATTACTTCTAATAATACAATCAAAGCATAAAATGACAATCATTTGTAAGAAAACAAAGTTGAATAAACTTTTTGACCTAAAATTTGGAATTTATTTACATCTACTCAACAAATAAATCAAACCGGAAAAAATCATAATAATGAGATATAGTTCCTGGTTAATATATTGTACTGTATAAAATTACTTCATATTTGAACAAAAAAAACACTTCATAATAATGTAATCAAAGCCTAAAGGACAATTCTTTGTAACAAAACAAAGTTGAATCAACTTTTTGACCTAAAATTTGGAATTTATTATCTACTCAACAAATGAATCAAACCGGAAAAAATCATAATAATGAGATATAGTTCGTGGTTAATATATTATATAAAATAACTTCATATTTGAACCAAAAAATCACTTCATAATAATGTAACCAAACCCTAAATGACAATTCTTTGTAAAAAAAACAAAGTTGAATCAACTTTTTGACCTAAAATTTGGAATTTATTTACATCTACTCAACAAATGAATCAAATCGGAAAAAATCATAATAATGAGATATAGTTCGTGGTTAATATATTATATAAAATTACTTCATATTCATATTTGAACCAAAAAATCACTTCATAATAATGTAACCAAATCCTAAATGACAATTCTCTGTAAAAAAAAACAAAGTTGAATAAATTTTTTGACCTAAATTTTGGAATTTATTGACATCTACTCAACAAATGAATCAAACCGGAAAAAATCATTATAATGATATATTATATAAACTTACTTCATATTTGAACCAAAAAATCACTTCATAATAATGTAATCAAACCCTAAATGACAATTCTTTGTAAAAAAAAACAAAGTTGAATCAACTTTTTAACCTAAAATTTGGAATTTATTTACATCTACTCAACAAATGAATCAAACCGGAATAAATCATTATCAAAAAACCCATGTTATCCAACCCCATACACTGCACTACGAAAGCCCTTTTTCTCCCTTTTTAGGAAGATTATTTCGTAACACTTCAACAAAAGATTAGAATTAGAAAGAGAAGAAAAATAAAAAATAAATTAATAATAGATGAAAAGCTGAAAGTTCATTGATTTTTATAAAAAGCCTTTTTATAAAGCAAAGGAAAGCTGCTACGAACCGAAAGCTGCTCCCTTTTTTAATTTCCCCTTTTTTATTTTTTTCCCTCCTCTCAAAACCCCCATTCTTGGTCTCCTCTTCAATCTCTTCATCTCACCATTACAAGAGCCAAATAAAAAGAGGAGTCCACCGTAAGGAAACATACGCGCGCACGTACCGAATCATTCCCCCCCGCTCGCTATGTTACTCGACACCACCAACACCAGCAGCGGCAACAGCTCCTCCCCTCCCTCCTCCGCCGACGCCGCCCCCGCCGCCACTCAGATCGACCACTCCGCCACCAACAAGCGCAAGCGCCGCCCCGCCGGCACCCCAGGTAAATGTTCTTAAAAATACTAGACTCGACTGGATACTCAATGTTCTAAAAAACGCTAAATTATTTTTAATATTTTGAAAAATGCTAAAAGCATCCCCTATAATTTCTCCAAAAAATTTCTTCGAAATCGAAAATTATATTTTTCATTTTATTCAAGCTTCTGTATTCCCCATCTTAATTCTCAGATTCCACTGTAGCGAAGTCTCAAAGGATCAATGATGATGATTTAAGCTTTCGTATTTTAAAAAACATTAAGAGTATCACACATAATTTCTCAAAATCGAGAATCGAAAATCATATTTTTCATTTTATTCAAGCTTTAAATTAAACCTTTTTTCCATTTTAAAAGAACGCTAAGAGCATCACCAGTAATTTCTCCGAAAAATTTCTTCATAACCGAGAATCAAAACACATATTTTTTATTTTATTCATGCTTTAAAATCAACCGATTCTCCATTTTGAAAAATCTCATATAATATATGAATAAGTTCCTAAATATAAGAAAGTTTATTTATTTTCTTAGAAAATGAGACGAAGAATCTCTCGACTAAAACATATTTCAAATACCTTAAAATTCTCAAAAAAAATTTTATTTTAGAGTGTCTGTTTAAAATGCTCTTTTATAAAGAAAATAAAGTACTGATCCGGTTGGATCATTTTGGGTTGGCTTGTTTTCAGATCCGGACGCGGAGGTTGTGTCCCTCTCGCCGCGGACGCTCCTCGAGTCCGACCGGTACGTGTGCGAGATATGCAACCAGGGCTTCCAGCGCGACCAGAACCTGCAGATGCATCGGCGTCGGCACAAGGTGCCGTGGAAGCTGCTGAAGCGGGAGACGCCCGCGGGCGCGAGGAAGCGCGTGTACGTCTGCCCCGAGCCCACGTGCCTGCACCACGACCCGTGCCACGCGCTCGGCGACCTCGTGGGCATCAAGAAGCACTTCCGCCGCAAGCACAGCAGCCACAAGCAGTGGGTGTGCGGGCGGTGCTCGAAGGCGTACGCTGTCCAGTCCGATTACAAGGCACATCTTAAGACTTGTGGCACGCGCGGGCACTCTTGCGATTGCGGGCGCGTCTTCTCCAGGTAAGTTGTTTGTGATTTATTACTCGAAGACTCCCTATCTTTTTCGAATTGGGCATTTTTACCCCCATAATGCCTGGTGAAAAAAGAAGCTATAATGATTTCGATGGTTGAAGTCTTGAAGATATGGGTATGAATATAATGTACGTACCCAGGTTCAGAAGAGTTTAAAAGGGTTACATTTATTCAGAAATAATCAAGAAATAATTACTGAAAGATTCCCATCTTTTTCGAATTGGGCATTTTTACCCCCCATAACGCCTGGCTATAATGATTTCGATGGTTGGAGATATGGGTTGTGTATATAATGTACGTACCCACGTTCAGAAGAGTTTAAAAGGGTTAAATTTTTTAAGAAATAATTACTGAAAGATTCCCTATCTTTTTCGAATTGGGCATTTTTACCCCCCGTAACGCCTGAGTTTTGTCTTTTACGTGTTGGAGAGTGTGAATTAGGGTGGAATATAATTGATTATAATGATTTTGGTGGTTGAAGAAATTTGTTACTAATTACTGGAAGATTCCTTATCTTCTTAGAAGTGGTCATTTTTACCCCATAACGCCTGGTGAAAAAGGAAGCTATAATGATTTCGAAGGTTGAAGATTTATGTGGGTATATATATAATGTACGTACCCACATTCACAAGAGTTTAAATTAGAATTAAAAATAAAAATTTATAATAAAATATTGAAATCCCTATCTTTTTCGAATTTGTCATTTTTACACCATAACGCCTGGTGAAAAAGAAGCTAAAAGTTTTGTGTTTTAGAGTTTTGAATTTATCAAGAAATGGTGACATGTAATATTTAGCTAACTAATCTAAAGTCAAATTTACTTTTTTTAATAATAAATAAATCATTTTCTAGGATAATTAACCTTTAAAGTTAAAAGGGGTGTTAAATGAGTAACATTTTATAATTTTTTGATTAAATTAAATTTTCTAAAAAGTCCTACTAAGAGATTCCCTATCTTTTTCAAATTGCTCATTTTTACCCCCATAACACCCAACTTTTGTCTTTTACTTGTTCTAGACTGTTAATTAACATAGAATAATTGATCATAATGAGATTCATGGCTGAACATATATGTGTGTATCCACATAATGTACATACCCACGTTCACAAGAGTTTAAAAAACCCACATTTATTAAGAAAATAATCAACAAAAGTTCCTGGATTTAGTGGCTTGTCTTTAGAGCCCATTATTACCATTGATGAAGAAACCAAAGGCATCAAATTTTCCAATCCTTTCGTTTGTCCGGTTTTCGTCATCTCCATCTAAGAAGACAACCATAAAACGCAGAGTTTTGTCATGCCTTTTCAAGACATATCGCATGATAGCAACCCACTGTTTATCCATCGCCATCTCGAACATCTGAAAATTTAAAACCTTTCTTTTGTCTCCATTTGATCGCCATTTTCCCAATCAATAAACTCGTGCATTTTTCGGTAGCATGTATGCTATCCTTTGCCGTTTTTTCGGCCTCTCGATCTACCAGACCTATCTGATTTATCGAATCGCTTTTCTTATCAAATAAATAAATAAACTCGTGCATTATATTTTTCGGTAGCATGTATGCTATCATTTGCCGTTTTTTCGGCCTCTCGATCTACCAGACCTGTCTGATTTATCGAATCATTTTCCTTATCAAATAAATAAATAAACTCGTGCATTTTTATTTTGTGTGTATAGGGTGGAGAGCTTCATAGAGCACCAAGATGCTTGCCACATGGGCCGGCTTAAACCGGCCGAGCATAATAATAATAATAATTTGCAGCAACTATCTCCGGTTTGCTTGTCCCGAACCGGTTCGGTCAAGGAGAATGGGAACACGAGTCGTGGTGCGAGCAGTTTGGAGCTTCAGCTATTATTACCTTCGTCATCGAAGAATAATAGTAATAGTAATAATGTTGTGGAGAATAATAATGTTGCGAATTGGTCGACGAGAGGGGTTGCGGATCGAACCCATTCGTCTACGCAGCTCCAGCTCTCGATCGGATCTTCGTCGGAGTTTAGTAGTGACAAGAATGATCAGTCGACGTCGATGGCGGTGGAGAAGCCGAAGGCAATGTCACAGGTGAGTTACAAACTTATGCTTAATAATTAGGGCCTGTTTAAATTACCTATCATAATGCATTATCTTCTGTATTATAATATAAAGTAATACATTATAAAAGATAATTCAAACAGGCTCTTAATCCTAGTAACATAATTTAAAGAGATTTATCTACCATTAGAGGTCAGAAATTGAGTAATCCTTTGAATTGTTCTCCCTAATATAATCAACAAAGACAAATTTGATCGAAGTCAATTAAAATAATTATTTTTCAATTTAATTATAGCTTTTTGTTGGTTTATATTTTTATTATTTTATTCATGACTAGAATTATTTTCAAATTTAATTTGAAAATTTTGAAAACGGATAATGAAAGCATAGCGGAAGAATAATTAGGGAATATATTCGGAAATATCTATGCATGTGATTTCATTTGTTCCAAACTAACCCTTTAAATATTTTTGGAATTCAAGTTGGATAGTTGGGAAAAATAAACTAAACTAAAATCTTCATAAAGCAACCTAACAAATCTAACAAAAAAATGGTACAAATATAATAGTATCATTTATTATATAATACTTGAGATTTGTACAACATTTTTCAATAAAGTTTTTTGGGACCATTTTTCATTCCTTTTCCTTTGGATTCCAAAACCAGGAGACTTTTCTTAGTATTGGCTCAAAGAATATAATGCTCTCTACCTCAACGTACTCTTATACTTTTTATAAAACCGTACACTATCTACCTTGGGATATATGTTACACACATATGTTTATATTAATTTTTTATTTTTTTATTCAAGGGCACTACCCACGAGAGTAGAACCGATGACGTTTTGATACTATATATCCTTGGAGATTTAACTGATTGATTAGATGCCCGAAGACTATATATTTATATAAATTTGTACTAACAAAAATATAATTAAGCAGGCGGAGCTGGTGTCGGCGTTGAGGGAGGAGAGCGGCGAGGAGCTGAGGCAGGCGATGGCGGAGAAGGCGTACGCCGAGGAGGCGAGGAGGGAGGCGAGGCGACAGATCGAGATAGCGGAGCGGGAGTTTGCGGACGCCAAGAGGATAAGGCAGCACGCGCAGGGGGAGCTCCAGAAGGCGCACGCGCTTAGGGAGCAAGCAATGAAGAAGATCACTTCGACATTGCTTGACGTCACCTGCCACGCGTGCAAGGCTCACTTCCAAACGCCATGCAGTATTAACAACAATAATAATAATAGTAATAGTAATAATAATAACAATAATAGTAACAGTCTGAATGATCAGACGAGCATGCTTTAACAGATGAGCTATGTCTCGGCGAATCCCATCTTCACTGCTCAAGACGACGAAGACAATGAGACTCGCCATGATCATGATCAGGATGTTGGGTGATTAGGGTTGCGATCGTGTGGTTGTAGTTTGTTTGATTTGTGATCTTGATTAATTTGGTGTTTTTGTATGTTGTTAATCAATGATGTGTAATCTGTGTTTTTTTGGAGTTGTGTTGAATTTGTTGGGCACGTACGTATAGAGAGGGTTTGTGCATGATCACTATTTTATTATGGCTAGCTGTTTTTTGTGAGTTGTGGAGAATGATCTGTGATTGTTGGATAATGTAAGGCCAATATTATTGTATTTGTTAATTAATTATATTTCATAAAGCATGCATGCGATATCGAGTTAATTAAGCGAATTTTATGGTTAAACGTCAATTGTTCCAGCTAATTATTTACAAAACCAGAATCTCCAGCTAGCTAATTAAAGCAGGTAGATGGCTCTTTTACTGTGTTGTTTAAAGCAGGTGATACTTAATTGGAGTAAATGTTTTAGCATGCATTAATAATCATAAGCAGTAAAAAAATCCAGGCAAAGCATGTTATAAACTTTAAAATATCGAGTTAATTAATTAAGGAAAATTGACTCAAAATAATCCCAAGTATCAACTTTCAACCAAAAATAATCCGATGTTTGAAAATCACCACCAACGATACGAACTATCTCAATATTAATCAAAAATGATTCGAATTCATTTTTCGACGAGTTTTCTGGAGGAATGAATGATGTAGCGATCGACAATCTGATATAACAACTTAATATTTACGCTTGTTTAAAATATATCTGATCACCACATCATTGATTCCTCCGGAAAACTCGTCGGAAAATGTGTTCGGATCGTTTCCGGTTAATATTGCAATAGTTCGTATCGTTGACAGTGATTTTCAAACATCAGATTATTTTTGGTTGAAAGTTGATACTTGAGATTATTTTTAGTCATTTTTCCATTAATTAATTATATGCAGATCTGGTAGGAGATTTAATTGGCTTTATGGTAAATTAAAGTTTATGATAGTGTATTATTTGAAGACGAAAATCTCAAAATATTATTCTAAAATTTTAATCGGTTGATTACATGTCCGAAGCCGTATACATGTATTTATAATAGAAATTAGATATGCAGGCATGTAAGTTAGATAGGCTTTAACTATGTAGCTAGCTAGCAAGTTCATAATAATGTAACATTTTCACTATGGACTTATTGATATGTTAGGCATAAGTGCACTACATATATACACATAAGCCTTAATAATATATATCTAGCGAACTTCAAATTAACCATTCAAACTGTTCATGTCTTTAGAAGGGTAAAATGGGAGGATGGCAGACTTTAACATCTAGAGTCTAGACCATATATATCCTCGGTGTGTTATACTCACTGTTCTAAAAATCTCGCATAGACATTTTTTTTTTGGTAGGAATCTCGCATAGACATTAAAATTAGAAGATCTCAATCTGTATATGACCGTCGAGTCTGTCTAAACAGTTATTTTGACCATGTATCTAGACGCTGGGTGATCCCTCTATACCCAATGTCCGCCTACCGTTTTTTAGAACATTAATTGTTGGAAAAAGTTTGTGGGTCGGTAGGTAGGTAGACTGGAGACGTACCCGTACAAGTGACGCGTTAGGCTCAGCACACAAACCTATGGGTCGGGATTCCATTTTAATACCAATTGGTTGCGCAACCTAAAGTAGTCGGGTTGTTAATTAAGTAAGGTAAATAATAAGCGGGTTTCCATCTTAAAACCAATTGGTTGCCCAACCCACAATAGTCGAAAGTTAAGTAAGGCAAATAATGAACGGTTACAACTCGCTAAGCCCAACCCAAGGTAGTCGGAAGTTAAGTAAGTTAAACAATGAACGGTCGGAACGGGTTTCAACTCGCTAGCTAATTAATTACCCAAGATAGTTAATTAAGTAAGGTAAGTAATGAACGGATCACAACTTGTTAAGCCCAACCCAAGGTAGATAATGGTCCATATATGACCAAACCTGCTATGATATTACGTCTCTATACGAGCGTACATGCATATTAAACCCGACACCTAAACTCATAATGTTCAATCTTAAAACCAATTGACAATAAGAAAAATTATTCAATAGTATAAATACTTGGCGGATTTTCTTTAGATTTCAGATATAAAATAGGTTTTATTCTCAACCGCTATACTCAAGCAAGATTAGGTTCATGTTTTACCACTTTAACATTTTCAATATGGACTCACACAATGTCACGTACATTATATATGTAACCCTAAATAACATCAACCGACTCAGTAAACCTAAAAAAAAGCTTAAAATATATACAACCCCATGTACTTCTGCGAATTTGTCACTTAGACATCGCACATTTGGTTTGGACCTATTGAACATTTAAACTTAATAATTTAGACCTATTAAACACCTCTTCGCTGATGTGGCGAAATGCAATGGTGCCGATTACGAGGTTGAGGGTGACGAAGAGAACGGCGGGAGTGTACCAGTTGTTGACGGAGGTCCAAATTGTTATGTGGCATAAATTATACCTTTGTGGCAAAATACCAAATACGCTTATGTGGCACATATGTGGACAAAAAATAGGTTTATGTGGAACACATTTGGACAAAAAATTGGACATGTCAGCGCGAGTGTGTTACACTCAACGAGATTATCAGCGACCAGGTGTCTAATATGTCCAAATTGTTAAATTTAAGTGCTCAATAGGTCTAAACCAAAGGTGAGATGTCTAAGTGACAAATTCGTACAATTACAGGAACTGTATATATTTTAAGCAAAAAAAAAAGCATAAATTGAGGTAAAAAAAATTCTGAACGTGCTGAGTATATATTGACTATTGACTAGTACATATATATACTCTCTCAGTCTCACTCACACATTCACATTCACAAGTCACAACCTTAGGTCGTTGAAATGATTATTTTTTTCACTGAATGAGACGAGATAATATAATCATAGAAATGTACACATATATATATGTATGTCCAAAACTCGAAAATAATTTAAATTTAATTTATAAATTTTGGTCTGCACACATACTCAATACTTTTGGTTGGGTCAGATTCTCTTTGGACTATCTGAAGATCTTTGTTGGGTGCATTCGTCAGAGAAATGGAGGGTGACCCTTTCTGAATCATTAAAGTATTTTGTACAATACGTAATTTATTTGAAAATGTTTATACAAATAATAATAATAATAATTAATATTATTACAGTGTAGAGGAGTAAATAATAATAAAGGGAAAGAAGAAGAAGCTTTTTTCTCCTCTCTTTCTGAAGAGCTTTTAATACGAATGAATGAAAATGAAGATGGCATGTTTTTCAGTGCCGAGTGGGTAGGAATAGGATTGAGCAAATGTTTAATGCCAGAGAAGCTCCCGTCGCTCTCACAAACTAACTTTTTTCTTTCTTTCTTTCTTTCCTTTTTTTTTCACAATAAATTATCAAATTCAATCCATTTGTTTTTTTTAAGAGACTAATTTAAACAATCATTTTTCTAGCCTAAGAATCTAAATTTAAATAATAATAATAATTTTATATTTATATTTTTTAATCCTTTTTTCTAAATTATACTTTTTAAAATAGGGCATAAGATAGAAAAATATAAGGTATAATTCAGAAAAAAATGACAATTAATAGGAGAAATTGTAATGAAGGTAGATGGTAGACATAACTGCTCAAAAAAAAGTTAATTAAAATGACTATTTTCGATTTTTTTTCGCAGTATTTTTTGAAAAATTTACAAATCGACGAAGATTGACTACTACATCCGATCCTCAACCTCGAATTTATTCTCTCTTTTTTGAAAGTGTCAAAGTTTGACATATCATCCGAGAACTCTACGATGTGGTCTATCCCAAATTCCCATTGATCAAGAAAACCGACCAAGATATCATCGACCGCGACTTGTCGAATTTTTCAGATCTTAAAAATATCATCTGAATGAATTATCGACGGATTTCTCGCTAAGTCAACACAAAAATCTACGAGTTTGACCTAAAACCTTCTTAGAAATTTGGAAATTTATTGTCAGACCCACGTCTTTCAAAAAATCTAGATCAACAAGAAAAATCCTCATCTCGACTTGACGACATTTTCAAATCTCAGAGGCCTCATCCGATTAAATGCTCAAGGACAAACTCCAAATATGTAATATTACATAGTAAATCTTTTTTTTTCCCTCTATTTTACAAGTCTTAGCCTATGGAATAAAACCCTCTAAGAAAATTGGAAGTTAAACGCCACACCCACATCTTCCGCAAAAATCTAGATCAACAAAAACATCATTGACTCGACTTGATGACCTTTTCAAATCTTAGAGATCTCATCCGATTAAATGTTCGAAGACAAACACCAAATATGTGATGTTACATGTTAAATCCTTTTTCCCTATTTTATTAGTCTTAGACTCTTAGACTATGGCATAAAACCCTCTTAGAGAAGTATAAGTTTAACATCCGATCAACCCACATCTTCCGAAAAATCTAGATCAACAAGAAAATATCCTCATCTCGACAAGATAACATTTTCAAATCTTAAAGATCTCATCCGATTAAATGCTAAGTAAAAACTCCAAATGTATAATATTACACGTCTTAGCCTATATCTTAAAACTCTGTTAGAAAATTGAAAGTTTGACATCATACCCACAAGTTTCGAAAAATCTAAATTAACAAGAAAATTTTCCTCATCCCGATTTGACTGTCATTTTCAAATTTTAGAGATCTCATCCGATTAAATACTCAAGAACAAACTCCAAATCTATAAATATTACATAGTAAAATTTATTCTTCTCCTCCTTTCTATTTACAAGACTTAGCCTATGACTTTTGAGTTTAACATAAAACCCTCTTAGAAAATTGAAAGTTTATCGCCAGACCTACATCTTCCGAAAAATATAGATCAACAAGAACATAATTTGCTTGACTTGATGACATTTTCAAATCTTAGAGATCTCATCAGACTAAATACTCAAGAACAAACT